>JAEQBH010001279.1:0-1200000 GCA_016808115.1 Tetrastigma voinierianum | reverse complement strand
TTTTCTTTCCGTCGTTCGCTCCTTCACTTACAAGTTACAAGCCCCTTTTTTTCCCTATTTTCCCTCCTCCTTGGACCTTATTATATAAAAATATTTGATCTAAGAGGCAAAAATAATCATTGAATGCCTTTGCCTTCTAATAAATTCAGTTTCTGGTTTCGTGTTCTTCCATCAATATATTTTTTCCTCCAAAATTTTGACATAGTCCAAGGAATCTACAACATAACTTGGGTTACCATGGATAGAAATGAAGGGATGGGCTGAAAATAAGATGATTTTGTTTTGTGTAAGGAACAATCGAAAAAGGTGAAATCCTTGTTCGAAGATCATTCGTCTACAACTCATGGTGACAAATAGGACATGAACTGCGGAGGGATAGCCACGGGAGAATACAATCGAAATGATAGATATGCTTACAGGACATTTTGCATGCCTCTAAAGTCTGAACCCAGATGGAACGCCTCCTTGCTTGCACACCGCACAGTCCAACTATGTGAGGATGTGGATCAGAGATGGAAACGATCTCGATCCGAGGGGTTGCTCGTCGCGCCCAAACTCGTTGATTTCAATATGCGAAAGCTATTCCAACAACAATCAAACCCTAACCCCATCAAGAATTTCGACATCGTCGTCGGTAATGGCCGGAGCCCGGTGAAATGTCGCGAAACCCATAGCCAAATTCAGAGCGAAGACGATGAGGAGAGAGAAGAAAGATGAGGAAGTTAAATTCAGCTATGTGTTAGAGAGAGGAGTTTTGTACGGAAATACAGTATTTTTAAAAAAATAAAATAAAATTAATATTACTTCGAAAATAATTCCAAACATACACCTTATTGGCAACACGAACGCCCGGCAGACGATCACGTAGATCTGGCTGACCATGCGGCTTTTAAATTGATGTAATTGCCGTCGTCGGGAACGGCGGCTTTTGACAATTCAATTCTGTCGTCCGCATGGCCCGGGCTTTTGAATTGTTAGTCATTAGATGCCGGCGCTAAACAATTAGGCTAATTCAAAGCGGCGTCCCAGCGGCGTTGGTCGATTTAAATTAGGGCTTTTTCCCCATTTGGCTATTAGGTGCGTTTTTCTTCTTCCGGTCGCCTCCGCTTCTCCATTTTACGGTTCATCTTGCCTTGCTCCCTCCCTCTCCGGCCGGTGCCTCGTTGTCGCCCGATTACGTCGTATTATCTTCATCTCCTCGCCGTTGTGGGAGAGAGTGTGAGTGAAATGGCGGGGAAGTCTTTGTGGTTCAATTTCATGCGGATTGTGGACAGTACACAGTTGCAAATGTAGGAAACGTCTGTGTTCAAAATTCCCATTTCGAATTTCTCCATGGATGCCCAGATATGAGAGTAGCAGATTCACAACCCTTAAAGGAGAGGTTCTCTACCATTTTCTCTTCATCTCGAGTTTTAGTGAGTATACAGTGGTAGATATTGCAAACATTACAAAAATCGACCCCGCTATCCCACTAACAGGCGTATCATGAGTGGAAAACCCCGATTTAATTTGTTTTCTTTGGGTGGGCATTATGTAACCTGATATGAGAGAAATTTTATTCGATAACCTTGTTCTACTCTATGCATAACTACTTCTATCTGTTAGCCTATGCAGTAGCTTTAGTCTTTGGATTAATTTGTGGAGATCATGAATTCTAGTCTCTGTGTTTATTTTTGACTTATTATCAAAGTTTAAATACTCAAGAGAAGCCCATATTATCTTTTTGTCTGCATAAATCTCAATTATTGGGTTGTGCATATGGGTTTTACGAAAGTAATTTATTTTTCGAAGATCTTCTTCAAATTTCTTCCCTATCTTTACCACGGAAATCTAATGTACACACATGATTTGTGGTTAACCAATATATGTTAGTGAGAGTAATGATTAATCAAAGATTTGGTTAATCATGTTGCATATCAGAGAAAAAGGCTATTCCACTGGATCATCTCGCGGGGTATTTGTCTTTGTCGATTCTTTTATTGATAATGGTTGTGTATGTTTGCTTGTCAATCTTGTTTCAGTGGCGTGATTGGATTCATGCTGTGCTCTACAGAGGGACCTCTGTTGATTTCAAGCATCCTGTCAATCCCATTGATGATGCAAATGAGAGTTCTTGCCAATCAAATCGACCATTGAAACCTTTGAAATTTTACAACTCAGAGGTGTGATTCTGCGATTCTGCTTGCTTCAAGGCTTTCACTTTTGTATTAATCATGTGTTATATTGATTTAGACCTTTTTTTTTCTTCAGATTCACTCTGCGACTTTACATTTGCCACTCTTTTGTGAAGAAAGTTGTGAAGCAAAAGCTAAATGAAGGAGAGTAAAAAAAGAGTTTAAAGGCTTACTTGAGGACCCATGATTTGGATGTGGTAGAGTTCCTGGCTGGCTTTCATCCTCATCGAAGTGGTGCGATATCTAGGGCTTTTTTCCCCATTTTCCTATTCAGATTCTTGAGTCTCCCTCTGCTTCTTTGCGATCGTCAAGCCTCTCCCCTGTTTGCACAATGTAGCGTATGGATTGATCATGTATTTCGATTCTTAAATTCTCACATCGGTATAGTTCTCATCTTATTTGTGCAGATTAGTTGTTGTGGTGAGACAAAATAATCGGCAGATTGTGAACTTTCTTACTGCTTTTATATCTGTTTACTTATCTTTTACTTTGATAGGCTGATGACCAATCCATATTTGTGTTTGTTTTATTTATGATAAAGTTGATGTGATATAAGGATTATAAGGATAATTACCTCTGGTAATATTTAATTAATTTAGAGACGATTTTGCTGCGGTCCAGTATGCTCTGTTCAACAATTCCGTGACATGTTACTATAATGGACAAATATCGAAATTAAACGGTCATCAAATATGAGGGGAGGCTGGCGGTGTGAACCTTTGCAAGTACGGTTGCATGCACTTTTCAAGAAATTGATTGATATGATATACTTAAAGACGACCAGCGACAAGCGAAGGTTCAAATTAGTACTTTCGTTTAGAAGTATCCCCTTAGGAGTGGTAAAGGTTGCAACCTTATCCAGTGCGGGATGACAGTAGTGTGTGCACAATGTTGGATTTGGATTAACACGACCATTGAAATTGGGCGTATATTAAAGTTGTTGGTCGAGGCCGCAAGTGAACCAATGCGTGGGTGGCCGTGGGAATGCTTGTATATATCATCATGACAATTCCAATGTCGCCGCGGTTGACTACGGTTGTGGAGCACTGGCGGTGGTCGATTACGAATCTTTGGACGAATGGAATGATAGAAGATAATGCGGATGAAGAGCGTAATGATGAATATGGTAGAAGATGTTGATGATGAAGCGATGGAGATGATGGAGATGTTAGGTTGATCGACGGGTATCATTCCTAACTGGGCTTTCGGTAAGTTTTGGAGGGAATGAACCAAAGGTATATCGTCTGCACAAGCACCATCTTGTGATGTATCAAATCACCTAGATGAGCTGAGACATTGGATGAAACAATCCTTATTGCCTATCACTTCTGACTCCTCATTTTGAACATGTTTGAAAACACATAATAACATTGCAGTAATTGGACTCCATGGGTGGAACCTCCTGCCGTAATTCAGTGGGAGTACAAGTAATTAGTCAAGTTTTTGGTCGAAATCAGATTTGCAAGAAGTACATAAGATTTACTCCATTAAAGCACACCGAGAAATATCATACGTTGTTGCATCCCTCCCGAAAAAAAGAAATTACCGTTTAAGATACAGAAGGGTGAAGAATGTCGGTGTCCTTTGGAAGCTTAGTGCAATGGTTATCAAAGATACTTGATTATTTGTTATCAACAAATATCTTTGAAATTTGCATACTTGTGTCAATCCTTACTTGAACCGGGACCATCATCAACTAGACTCCCAATTGGTTTCTACTCATATAAAGACATTAATTCAGGTTAATTAATCGTAGGTACTACCTCAGCTACCCTTAGGTTCTATCTTATATAATTGGTCAATAACCAAACACCCACCCTTGTCTCCTCACTGAAAAGATGTGAAGTTATGATCATTTGATACTTGAAAAATTTGGTGCTTTGATGGTTAGTGATTACGAGTTTTCCTTTAGTTATGGTTTTGCATTTGGAATGAGTTCACTTTATAGCCTATTTTTCTTCTCTTTTAATGATCCACCATATCATGTCATGCTTAAACATATAGTATAGACATACTTGAGTAACCTTGTGATTCTGCGACTCTATGCATTTTTGTCCTCTGTAAGAACCATGGAATGATGGTGTCATCTTTGGGTCATCTTTGGGTCTTGCATGCGGTGATCCCAGAGCGTCTGTTCTCGATGAAGGAGGCACGTTATCTTGTGGCTAGGGAACCAGAATAAAGCCCATGCCATTCTTGAGCTAAGTCTTGTTTTCTTGTTTAGATCTCGACAAAGCGGGCACCTTCAGCCAAATTTGTCCAAAGGATTGGGCTGGCTGCGGTGGCTATCTTCTCGACCAAGTTTGGAGAATGATTATTCATGAGACGATATCTTTATGATTTTCATATATACATAGACATTTTTCGATTTCATTAATGTGCTAGTTTAGAGTATGAAATGTGAACAACGATTCAAAACAAATGAGACATGAGCTTTGTTTTATATTCGTTGATTGAAATGTGTGATAGATTATTTTTATGTATGAAATCTTTGTGCAGAAGGAATTATAAATATGCTTTGATATAATAAAATGAATCTTACTATATATAGGAAAAGGAGGCGATGCAGGGAGGGATTGAGCAGGGTATTAGCAAAGTTGGTCATAAGCAGAGAGACATGAGCAAGATGAAGCTCAGATGACTAAATTGGGTCATGAACAAAGTGATAATCAATCGCAAGATGTTTCATACCAGAATGGAAAATAGGATTAGCAGAGATATAGGTGACACCAAGATTGTCCGAAAACAGAGTAGGCAGAGATTACATTGGGATAATAAGCTCATACCCTTGGCCCGACTTGACAAAACATGATCCTGTACTTGAATATGTTGCGAATTTTACGTGGAGTCAATTAATGTCAAGTGAATCGATATGAAAAAATATTGTTATTAATTGTATTCTTATTATGAGCAGTTTTGATGAAAAAAATCGACCTATTGATCAATTAAACCATTATATGACGAATAATAATAATCATTTCAATGGATCAAAATTGGGTTAAATGGTGTGATCTATTTACTGTGAGTTAATCGTTTTTGTTCATAATTATGTAATGAGGCTTCATGTGCTAACTTTAAAACAGGTAATGTGTTATAATGTAAAATTAATGTAACTCATATTCTTAAAACCCATGACAATCAAAAAACCATAAACCTAAAACCCATTTGTTAAAAAATACCACAAGAAGGCACATGTAAAAAAATAAATCATATATAAATGAATCATATATCAATAGGTCCCACAAAGAAGGCGGCCTAATAGTTCTCTTAGAAGCGGGCGCCTAGAAAATCGGATTTGTGGGATAACGATTATCTGGGCGGTGTGGCGGGGCGAGGGAGTGATGGAGCGACGGGGCGATGGAGCCAAGGCAAGTGGTGGATGAAGTGCTCGATGCCACGTCCCGAGTCAGTCGCCTACGGAAAATCTGCCCCGCTCGGGTAGATGGCCTGATATATGGTGTCATCGTGTGGGAGGATGGATGGTGATGCGTCAATGGGTGGAGGTAAGGAAGGTGACGGGTCAATGTGGGTGGATACGGAATGTGGTACCGGAAGGTAGCGAGTCAATATGTGAATCTGAATGTAGTCTGAAATTAGTCAATATTAGAAATCACCGGATGTAATTATGTAGTAATAATAATAAATAGTAACATGTAACAAGTGAGTTGATGTAATCAGGGTCTGAAGCTGGTGTGGATGGTGAGGGTAAGTATGATAAGATGCTGCAGTGAAACTCGCATCAAGTGTGCATGCACCGCTGCCACTGTGTACGCCATGACCTGCCGCACCTTCTCCAGCACGACCTCGGCGATCAACTCCCTGCCTCTCCTGCGCCTCTCCTACGCCTCACAATGGGCTGCACCCGTGTAGTCGATGTGACTGCTGGGGGACCTACTCGATGGTGCATGTGATGTGGATGCCTCCTGAGCGTACCCCGCGATGCGATGTTCTTCTCGATCTATTTGTAATCTTAGGAGCGGGCAATATGGTATATGTCGCACACCACGGTGGCAAAGCGAGACCGGTGTGATGTCAACGGGGGCGTCTGGCATTGATCCGGATAAATAATTATGATTACGTACTATAGTGATTAAAATTAGGTAAATATTATATCAAAGCGTCGGTCGGGCTTACCACCAACATTCATACTAGAATTTGTGGTATGAGCCTCATATCATCTACATGCAAACGTGGTGTCGAGAAAAGCGCCGTGTATCTGACGATACCCTTGCATGTATGGATCTGAAGTCCATCATACCCCGCAAGGGGGTGAATGTATGACCCTCGTCGTCGTGTCTCCCATATGGTGCTATAATACGGAGAATGGTATGTCACCCAATCGTGGCCCCGGTGTCGCCGCGTGCATGTCGACTCTATGGAGTCTTGGTGGTACAGGAGCAATCTGGAGGTACATCCTGATGCATTAAGCGGCCTTAATCTGGCGCCGGACGATGCCACTCAACGGTGTCGACATATGAGTGGTGACATCGTGTGCCATATCTCGATCGACTAAGCATATATCGGGAGGCGGTGACAGCGATCTCAGACATACGGTTGCCATCAGATCTACACATTTAACCATTGATGTCAAATACTTTCATGTCAACAAGATTGAAATTACTATATGAATCATATACTTTTGTACCATATAATTACAACCATGTACTTTTACATATAATTACGTCAAGCGTTTGTGCGTCACAGATCTCGGTATAGTAGGAGCACAGGATGGGTTAAGCACGGAGTGTCAAAAGGTACTCTCCACCTACACCCCGGAAGCGCTGGCTGCGCCTCGACCTACGGCTCGGGCTGAACGACAGGCTCAGCTGGTAATCCATCGCCCATACCCTCAGGTGCGACGCCATCGACATCGTCATCATGTAAGGCATGCGCAAATGGTGGTGCTGGATATGGTGCGGATCTCCCAAAATCGGGTCGGCCAACGTGAAGCCTCTCCCAAGACCATAGCTGCGTATAGAATAAACATAAATTGATTGACCTCATTTCATAGATGAAAATTTATAGACTTCTGATTGCACCAAGTAAAATACGTACTTTGTATGAGTGTAATACAACCACTAATACTGCATCTATGGTCGAGCGTACGGCGCTCTCGATATGTGTGTGCTAGGACTGCACCACCCCAGCTATACGTAGACGTCTGCGTCAAATCACGGAGTAGCGGGAGAAAGCACAGGTGAACGTGGACCCCCTTCTTGTCCGGAAACAAGAAGCATCCTATCAGCGCTAATAAGAACCCACGCGCACTCCGCTCCAAGGCGACCTCGCGTCAGGTCCGGGGGTCGATAACTGCTGACATAACCACTTGATGGAGATGGTCAATCCTCTGACGGCATCAGCGGGTGGGGTGATTCCGAGCAGCTCACCGCATAAATGTGCTACATCGAGCATACATGTCCCAGTGACGTGAGGTCAGCGATCACGAGCTAAGTTAGTAGCATCTGTGGCGTGATCGTCATCTCTCAATGGGGCATGGAATGTGTGGGTCTCCGGTCTCCATCGGCGAGAGGCGAGGTAATAAGCGGCCAATCTATGCTGATGTAGCCTGTCGGTATATCTTAAGTAAAATCTGCACGGATCACGTGGCCGGAATGAATACGTGGATCCATCCTCCACCAGTGAGGAAGGCTCTCATCTGTGGCGGTCGGAGAACTTCCTGTAACTATAATTAACGAAATAACCATGTTTATAATTCACTATATAAATATATATAAAAAAGAGAGTAAAACTTGAATGTTAATTCATGACCAATCAAATGCAAACCTGATCAGTCTCAACAAAGTGGGACACAGTAATACGTCTTGCAATAGCAAAACGAGATGGATCAGATGGATCGGCGTCATGTAGCCCTCTGGATGCCCGTATATATAGCTGGATGTATGAATCCCCGATGTATACATATTAAGTAAAACACATTGTGGAAATAGTAGAAATATGCTTAAAAAAATAGGAGGCTATTGCAAGCGGGTTTCACATTATGACAAATGAACATTCATAAATCATATTTTGCTACATTATTAAGACGGGTGTTGTAAAGATTGTTTAATTCTTTTAAGTAGCCATTTCCGCTTCCTTCAACGAGGCAAGGTTTAAAGGGATGGAAGTGGTCTTTTGTAGATAAACATGTCTCTTTGGATGAATGACCCTAATATAGCTCTAATACAGTATGTCCATCATAATGCCCTATTGCCGGGAAAAAAAACGAAAAGAGGAAAATAACATTAAATATAAGGTTGTCACAATCACAATGTGTAATGTGTAGAGTGTAGTAATAACCAGGTCAGATGGTTTGAGATAAAATGTATAAAACAAACATAGAATACTAAAAGAGATTGGAGAATTGGGGAAATTTTGTAGGCTGTAGTAGTAACGGGCAATTATTAGCACATATAACCCAATTAATGTATATAACACATATACCAGCAACGTGGTTGAGGCCGGGGTAGATGGAGACTTGAGCATGTTTGGTTCATGTTTTTTAAAATTGATATTGACAGTGGTTGTAAGAAACAATATTTTGGGGCTATTTGTTTTGCATTTTTTAAAAACTATTTTTTCTAAATAAAAAGAACCGGAAAACATGGCTCACGTTTGGTTCCAAAATATCTATTCGGCATTTATGCCGGTATCTAGTGTTTTGGTGGATTCCAAACTGTGCTCTCCGGAAGGTGGTGGGTGAAGGCGTTAGTGATACTCTGAGATCATTGTTGGGTGAAATGCATTCTAACTCAGTCATTAGGTGTTTGGATGTCCATCCTAACTATTCATACTACCATGGGTTTTTTAGTAGCTGGTGTCACTTCTGCACATAAGTGATGATTACTGATTAGAACATACTGAATTTTTTCAATTCCCATAA
The DNA here is from genome assembly GCA_016808115.1 of Tetrastigma voinierianum. Classification (NCBI taxonomy): domain Eukaryota; kingdom Viridiplantae; phylum Streptophyta; class Magnoliopsida; order Vitales; family Vitaceae; genus Tetrastigma; species Tetrastigma voinierianum. Next base: position 1,190,946 of record JAEQBH010001279.1, on the reverse strand, counting down.
AACATCCCCTTTCCTATGTATCCAAAGTGCTTTAATATGGAACAGTTGTCAATGATAGGAGCTCTGATACGTCTCCTGCTTATCAGTTAATCCGTTTTTATTAAATAAATTTCAACATGCTTTATCCTCTATATATATTCTTCTAAGTAAATTGGCATTAAGAAGTTATTGTTTTTCACATTCTTCCGGTTTCTTTTTCATTGTTTTTATTTTTCAGGAAACGGTGGAAAGGGCCTTGATAAGCGAGGACTAGGAACCACGAGCTGAACATATGCGCCTACTTGGCTTATGCATACCCGACACCAATTTTCCAATACATTGAGGATGAGGAGTTGGTTGAAGTTAAAGTAGAGCAGAAAGCATAAAAAACGCAAAACATAAAAAATTTAGGAGAATTTTGACTTGAATCTTATTCATAAGAACCATCCTCATCCTTGACCAATCAAATCACCGCGCAACATCTTGATAAAGGATGTTGAGATCAATCCCAATTTGAAATAGAAAAACATTTTATCAATTAAGCGTAGCGGTGAAACACTCTGTGACAGTTACATGTTTACTCGATGGGACCGGGGAAGAAATCGAGGGTGCGATCATCCAAACCACATTCGACATCAATCTAATGGCCTTGGTGGATAAGAAAGATGCCACAGCCATATTTAAATTCTACACTTTATGGCTAACACTTTTTGTTTAATCACTTACTTCTTTACATTTGCTTTGCATCCCTTTTCTAGCAATTCATCGTCTCTATGTGACACAAAATTAAAGAAAATGAGCCCACATATAAATTTGGAGCTCTTACTTGCTCAGTGCTCCGGCAAATGAGAAATCTTGCTTAAACCACAACCCAACCTCGCTCGTTTCATTCCTAAATCAGGCCCATTAGAAATACAAAGGGCATGAACTACTTAGATCTATTCTGCAAATTTTCATTGTTCAAATATATTCATCAACTGAGTGCTTTATAACAAACGATTGATGCTTTTCAATCTATCCTTTGAGAATCCATGTATTATAGACGAGAAGAAGAAAATATAAAAGGGTGCTAACTTGTGAGCGAAAAATCACTTTACTATTTATATCGAGTTGAAGAAGTCCATACGAACTTTTTTTAAATTTTCTACAATGCATATTCTTCGGGCTCCATTTGGAACTTGGAGGAAAGAAAAAATATTGAATAAATTATTTTCTCATATTTGGTTTCCTAAATAAAGAAACGAGAATAGTTTGTGAAAATCATTTATAGTGTTCTTTGTGTTTTCAAAAATTATTTTTAAAAGCAGTTTCAAATCGGGGAACCAAACATTGCCCATTAATTTATTTAGTATAATGCGAAAACACCTCCTGACCACTATATTTTTCGATCAAAAGAGCTTATTTAAATTTGTTTCTTCATGAGAATAAGAATTTGACTAAGTTCTGAACTCTGAAGGAAGATAATTAGAGCCAACATATTGGGAATTTTGGGGAAGCAGAGAGAACACTCTGAACCAATTGACAATCTATAATGTTAAAATGAATCCTTTAGAAGAGCTATTGACTGACGATTGGGAGTTTCTGACGAGAAAAACGAAGCGATCGACAATGTAATGTTAAGCATTCTTGAAAAGATGTCCAAACAATTGATGGAAGCGTCGACCATTTTTAATGGAAATATTACGTGATCATCATTTCGTTGGTAGTAGGCGAGACCTTATAAGTGATATACTAAGTATAGTTATCAGCAACTCTCTATAGGAAAATCTCGGTTACAACTGGAGGGATAAAAACCATATTCGAATCGAAGGAGAGAAAAAAGCCAAGTGAATCATATATCTAATACGTATCGGAAAATGACTCAACTAATATAACTGACCTCTGGGAATTGATAACCTCCCGATAGCAGGTTAATGATGTCTCACCCTTAGATATGTGTGCACGATAATCGTTAGCTAACATGTTTTAACTCGAAAACTCACTTCGAATTCCCTAAAAAAACCTCACTTTCAGAACAACCAAAATAAAAACAATATTCAGTATGTTATTTCATACGGAAGAAACAAAAAAGGATGTCAGACCACTCAAACGAACAAGGATCTCACTTCCTCAGGCCTATGAAATCTAGTTTGTCTCAATGAACCAGCATGTATAAGAGGTCTTTCTTTGAAGATAGAAAGCTCTATTCTAAGGATTCTCGAGAAAAGATTGCTTAATATCATTGGGCGGAAGAAAAATACCAAAAGCAGTCTTGTAATTGATTTCGGCTTTCACCACTAACTTCCCATAATATTTTGGAACAACATATTAATTTATGCTTGCGATTTTCCACGATACGGTGGTAAAATGATTGAACCGATGTAACACAGTTCTAGTAAGGTATTTGAGCAAAAGAGATGGCACTGCAACAACGGATAAAAATCAGTTAACGGCATCCACCATTCAACCAAATAGGCCGATTGAATTGAATCGGTTTACTCGAGCCCCGTACTCATGTTAACCTCTCTGGAAACACACTGGGAAATTATGAAGGAAAACTAACAACAAATCAGAAAAAACAAAAAGAGATCAATTCCATTGCATCGCTCAGTCTTTGATAAAATAAGGTGAGCTTCGTTTTGGCACAAGATGAATTTCCTTCTAGATCCTCAATCTTTGAATTACAACAGAAATATAAAACGCAGTATTGATATTGTTCATGGCCTAGAACATATCATCCAAAGCATAACAAATTCATGAATGCATACAAAGTTTATTTATAATTCACACAAAATTCAATGGAATAGTTAGAATCAATGACAAAGATTACATTAACCCATTGCTAAAGTTATAAATCGGTGTAGATTATAATTCACATCTTTCTGAGAAAAATGCTAATACCACACCAACAGCCCATTTACGAAAATACGAGCAGGCGGGGAGAAGATCTTTTACGGAGTGGGGATGAGGGAGGAGGGCGACCACCGGGGAGGACGAGGCTCGGCACGAGTTCGGAGGCAGTCGTCTGGTTGTGCAGCGGAGGCGGCGGGAGGAAAAGAAAGGAAGCGAAGAAATGGGGAAAAAAAAGCCTAATTTAAGTGAATCAAATGCGCCCGTTAGAATCGCGGCTTTTGAATTGGTTTAATTGCCGGCGTTGAGAACAACGGCATTTGAACAAATTCAAGCGTAGTTGTGAGCGGCGGCAATTGAATTCAATCAACCGCCGTTCGGGCGACGACAATTACATCAATTCAAGCGCGTCATGGTTGCAGCATCACGTGATTGGCTTGGCGTTCGTGTTCTTGGCAATAAGGTGTATGTTGGAATTATTTTGAGTAATATTAATTTTATTTTATTTTTTTAAAAATACTGTATTTCCGTACAAAACTCTAGAGAGCGTTTATTTCATCTTATTTTCTCGTATAAATATTTTTAATACAAATGATAGATGTTTAGAAGAAATTATAAAAATAACTTTTATAAATCATTTTTAATTTATTTTAATAAGTTTCATGAAAAAACTTATAAAAAAAAAACTCAAAAAAGCTAATCCAAAAGACTAAACTTGATAATTTTAATGACAAAAATGTTATTATGAAAAATAATAAAATAAAATTTAAAAAATTATGTAAAAATAGGCAAATTTTTTGAAAAAATTATGTAAACAATTCTAAAAAAAATAGAAAGTAACTTTCGAAAATTTATGTAAAAATAGGTCAAATTTTTGAAAAAAATTATTAAAAAATATGAAAAAATTATTGAAAGGGTTTTTAAGTCATTCCACAAAGTAATAGCCAGATAGTTGATCAAAAGTCTCCTTTTATTTTTTCCTCCTACTCCTTTTATACCCATGGGTCGGGGGTTACATGTTTAATGCTCATAATTGGGGCACTTATCCCTTTATTTCCTTATGCTACACATTCATTTGTACATTAATTGTCCCCTACTAACTAAAACATCACGCTTGCCCGGGAGGATTGTAACGTACACATCGTTCTCTTCATCTTCATGCCCGATTTGGTTGTTCGAGGTGGTTCTCTTGCCTTTTCCCGAGGTGGTCTCATCTTCATACCCAAGCTGGTTGTCCGAGGTAGCTCGCTTGCCTTTTCCTGAGGTGGTCATTTTGAACTGTCATCTGCCTTTCTATCATTCTCTGATCGGGCTCAAATGCTTATAACTGGGTTAGGTTCAGATCATGCGTACTCAATCGGGTTTGGGCTTGGCTCCCAAGAAACGCTAACTACATGGCACGTGTCTTGGGACTTATCCCACTCTACTAGCCCCCCTAGCGTCGTTCCAAGCCATTGGAGTTAGGTGTGCTAAACTCTGATCGTCTCGGTCGAGGGCGGATCGCCCAACATTTCTGGGAGAACATCTCGGGGGAAGCACGTAGGGACTTACCTGCTCAGGTCGAGGACATCTAAGGGCCCGACCACCGAGGCATCATATCATGGAAACGTCTGAGGCGCGGAGTATTGGGCTCATCTCATGGAGAACATCTATGGGAGGTCACCTTAAAAGGGTTTTTTTTCTTCCACAAATTACTAGCCAAAGTAGCTGATCAAAAGTCTCCCCTTTTATTTTTCGTTCCTACCACTTTTATACCCATGGATCGAGGGTTACATGTTTAATGCTCATAATTGGGGCATTTATGAGTGGCCCTTTATTTCCTTACTTTGCACATTCATTTGTACATTAATTGTCCTATATTAATTAAAGCGTCACACTTGCTCGGGAGGATTGTAACGTACACATCGTTTTCTTCATCTCATACCTGAGGTGGTTCGCTTGCCTTTTCCCGAGGTGGTCATTTTGAGTTGTCATCCGCCCTTCTATCCTTATTTGCTTGGGCTCAAATGCTTGTAATTGGGTTAGGTCCGGATCATGTATACTTAATCGGGTCTTGGCTTGGTTACTAATAAACTCTAATTGCATGACACATGCCCTAGGACTTATCCCACTCCACTAGCCCCCTTAGTGTCTTTTCAAGCCATTGGAGTTGAAATGATGCTAAACTCTTTGGTCGTCTGAGGCCAGAGGGCTAGGTGCGTGACATCTCCTGGAGAACATTTCAGGAGGCTGTGGGACTTCATTGCCAGGTCGAGAAGTTGTCTGGGCCAACAGCCCAAGACATCATATCATGGGAGCATCTCGAGAAGCGCTCGAGGTTCGGGCTCATCCGTAGGAGATCATCTCGAGGAATGCTTAGAGTCTGAGCATCATGTGAACCTCCAAGGAGCAGCTCGAGTTCGGGCTCATCTCATCTCTGATATGAGTGGTGCTCATCTTATGGAGAACATCTTAAGGGGGCCACCCGAGTACTGGGCTCATCTCATGGAGAATATCTCAAGGGTGCTACTCGAGTACCGAGCTAATCTCATGAGACCATCTCAAGGAGGTCGCCCTAGTATAGAGCTCATCTCATGGATTACATTTCAAGGATAACATCTAAGGGACAACATCTTACGGAGTACATCTCAGGGAGAACATCTCATGGAGCACATCTTAAGGAGAACATCTCAGGGGAGCTGCCCGAGTACTAACCCCATCTCATGGAGAACATCTCAAGGGAGTTGCCTGAGTACTAGGCTCATCTTATGGAGAACATCTAAAGGAGGTCACTCGAGTATTGGGTTCATCTCATGGAGAACATCTCAAGGGAGCTTCCCAAGTACTGGGCTCATCCCAGGACTATCTCAATGAGGTAGTCTGAGTACTCGGCTTGGTGATAGAAGTTTAAAGCGTGAGCGACTTCACAAAAATCAAACAATCCTTTTATTTATCTTCATACACTTTTGTATTCATACCTCGGTGCATAGACGACTCCTACAATGCTACATGCTACTGGAAATAATTTTTTAAATAGAGAGCATTCCAGGGTTGAGGATCCACCCTTCCCCATGGTGACTGTATTCTATAGGCTCCTTTGTGTCCATCGTCAATGATAACGTAGGGTCCTTCCCAATTTGGTTGGAATTTCCCTTCTTCGAAGGTTCGTCGAAGGACGAGCTCACCTTTGTTGAATTCCATAGGCTTGATGAGCCTCTGTACTTGTCGAGCAACTTATTGCTGGTACTCAACCATTTGAATGGCGACTTGTTCCCTTTTTTCCTCAAGCTCCTTTAGAGTCTGTACAAGTTCGATAGGGTTGTTAGAGCAGAGTGGGTCGAGTCCAGATTTAATCGGTATTCGAGCCTAGGGGCCAAAGGCTAGATGTTGTCTCCCCTGTTAGCTGCCTTAGAGTTGTTTGATAGATGGCTATTGGTAACTCGTCTACCCATTTCAATTTTACCGTGGTTAAGCGCTTTTTCAAGTACCCGAGCAGTGTTTTGTTTGTGACCTTGGCTTGCCCATTTGATTGGGGATATTGAGGTGATGAATATACATTCTTGATCTCGTACTCAGTACAGAATTGCTAAAACACCTTGTTGATGAACTACGACCCATTGTCCGAGACCAGCGAATGAGGAACCCTAAACCTACACACTAAGTTCTTTTGCACAAATTGGATGAGCTGTGTTGCATTGACCTACGCATAAGCCTCAGCTTCCGTCGGCAGGTGATGTCCCATTAACCTTGACATGAACTTTGTGGCGTGGCTAAAGGTAGAGGTCCCCACGATATCTATCCCCAGCTTATAGAAGGCCCGCGAGCTTGCCCACGAGAATGGGCCACTTCGTTTGGGACGTAGATGACATTTTGAAGCGTTGGGCGCCATCACGCTGATGCCGCAAAAGGTCACGAGAATCCCCTGTCGTCTGGCGGTAGTAACGCCACGAGTTATAATTTGGTGACCGCGTCGTCCCTTCCTCAGATAATGCGTTTATACTCCTTAGTAAGACTTGCTCAATGACCTTCGGCCTCTCTGAAGCCCAGACACCTCTAAAATGCGGTCTCGAAGCGACGGCTATACAACATTCGATCCGTGAGAGAGTACCTTCTTTGGCCTTTACATGGCGACTCGGCAGGTTCTCAGGTAAGTTCATACAGCAGATACTCTCGATGGCGTCATCCATGATGAATTACGGCTGGCGATCTATGGCCGTAACCATTGTGCCTTGGATGAACGATTGCTTCATGACGCTTATCTCGACATTGAAAGGGTACAAAGTGCTGGTTGCCAGATTAGAAAGTGCATTTGCCATTTGATTTTCAATCTTGAGGACGTGCGTTACCTCGATACATTTAAATGAAGATAGTAGGGGCTTGGCTATCCATGATCTTTGTTTGTTATCTCATTCTTAGCTTCTCTCTCTGGTTGCCTTGCCGCGGTTGAAGTCACATCAAAGATCTCTATCTGCTCTTGAGAGATACTTTGCCATCGTTAACCCTAATACGACTGCCTCGTATTCAGCTTCATTGTTAGAAACTGTGAAGGTGAGTTTGATTGCTTGTGCGATGATTGACTCATCAGATGACTTAAGGATTATCCGGCCTGGCGCGCCCGAGCTTGGGATGTGCCAGTTTGAGCACCCATTTTCGTTATCGCCCTCTGCGCCCGCACATTTGACCTCTCCGCAATGAAGTCAACGCGCCGCGCCGATAAGCGATTTTGAGTTGATACTCTATGTCGAAATCGCTTAATTCCACCGCCCACTTTAGTAGTCTCCTAGATGTGTCCGGTTTGTGGAGTATGGTCCTGAACGGTGAGCTCGCAGGAAACGCTGGGTGGCTAAAATATGGTTGCGGTTCTTACGTTTGCCATTACGAGCTAGTGCCAACAAAATACGAGTACGACTTGACCCGGAGAGTGCACTTCTTGACAAAATAAAGCGCGCACTTATTCGAATCTAACCTCAACTAGAGGCGGCCTGGCTGCGCTCCTCGAGGAAAGGCAATCTGAGATAGAGTTCTTCCCTTTCAACCGGCTAGGAGAGTGACAAGGGGGAATCAATGTATTCCTTTATGGTCCGGAAGGCCTCATCACACTCCGACCCCCAACCCTTTGCACCCCCCGCTTTCAACGTTTTGAAGAAAGGCTACAAACGGTTAGAATATCTCGAGATAAACCTGTTCAGGGTTGCCAATCACCCAGTGAGAGACTATATCTCCTTCTTTATTGCTGGGGGCTTCATCTAAAAAATAGCTCGGATCTGCCCTGGTGCCATCTCGATCCCTCTTTGGCTGACTAGGAAGCCTAAGAATTTGCCCGAGCCTACCTCGAATGCGCATTTAGCAGGCTTCAATCGCAACCAATGTCGTCAAAGTAAGGTGAATGTTTCCTTCAGATGATCCCTTTGGACCTTAGACTTTACCAGGATGTTATCGATATAAACCACTACTATTTTTCTTAGTAGAGGTTCAAAAACCCGAACATCATCTTGATAGGTGGCATGTAATTCTTCGTCAAAGCGACATTACCTGTGCGATAAATGCTTTGTGGGGTTATGAAAGAGGTCTTTGCCTCGTTGGACGGGTACATTGGGATCTGGTTATATCCTGAGTAGGCGTAGAGGAAGGATAAGAGCTCATGGTCGGCTGTCGCATCAACAATCTAATCAATTCGGGAAAAGTATCAACCAGGCGTACGTCATTGAATTGTATAATCACACGCTTTTTCGCCACTTGTCGTTCTTTTTTGGAATAACTACCACGTTAGAGAGCCACTTTGGGTACTATTGGAGTTCTTTAATGTACCCGACCTCTAGTAATTTGTCCACTTCCTGCTTAATTACCTTTTACCAAGACAGATGGAATCGCCTCAATCTTTGCCGAACTGGCCTATAACCGCTTTGCAAGTTAGCTAATGCTCGGCTAACTCGGGCAAAACCCCTGACATATCGACGTGGGACCAAGAGAAAATATCTTCGAACTCACGGAGGAGACACAACATGGAGGTGACCTCTCCTGGAACCAGTGAAGCCCCCAAGATGACCTGCTCGGGTTGATTGGGGTTGAACAGGGGATGTAGTTGCAGAGGCTCGACGATCCTTGTCTCCTTCTCTGCTGTCGACTGAGCCTCGAGCATTCATTACTATTTGGAAGGCACCTCACCCTCCTATTGGTCAAGCACATAGTATGCTTGGGCTGCTTGTTGATCTCCATTAATGTCCATCTGTCCCTACGGGGTTAGAAAGCTCAACCTCTAGTGATAGGAAGAGGGCAATGCCTTCATCGTGTGGATCCAGGTGCGACCTAGTATGGCATTGAAGTTCGACGGGTAGTCGATCACCGTCAATGGAACCAGAGCGGTGATCGGGCCCACCGAGATTGGTAGCCTGTTCCACTGAGGCCTGATCACGCATGCCATTAAACGAGCCGGGATCCTTCCCGGGTTATCTGGTGTCGAGCTTGTATCGAGCGAGCGAGTGACAAGTATGGATCACCTCCCGGTCGACCAACATGCACTTCATCGGTGTCGCGACTTAGAATTAAGACAAAAGAGTGTCATCAGTGAATTTAAACCAATGGCGTGGGAGGACTGGAAAAAGGTGAAGGCCGTCTATCGGTTGAGCCTCCTCGACAGCGCCGTAGTTTACGCACGCCACAAAAATCCATCAGAATTGATGAAACCACGATAGGGTTGAGCCGCGGTTGGGCGGGATGACCTTACAAAAAAGAACATTGTTTCGTTACAGGGTCATAAGCGTGGTAGTGCAGCCGGATGATCAAAAGGGTCTTATATATGAAATTTTGGCAATGAAAAGTGTGACGGAGCTTTCTGATTGAGGATGGCATGGATGAACGAGGGCATCGAGATATTGTTTAGCGCACGAAATGCAGGGTCAAGGCTTGTTTGGGGTGAGAGTGTCTACTCCGCCCATGGGTGCCCCCTACGCCGCCGTAGGTGGCAGCTGGGTGGAGAGATGTTGTTCGTGGACTCGGATTGTGCAGGGCTTTGTTGGCCAGAGTGAAGTACAATCTGGCTGTAGGGCGGTGTCGTGAGGAAATTTGGGCGAGCGGCGTCGCGGCGGCGTTCTCTTCTTGCAGAAAGGCATTGGTTGCGAGGAAGGAAGCCGGTTGTTGCTGGTGAGAGTCGTGTTGCTCTTGAAGTCGCCTTTCCAGTTGCATTAGGTGTTGTTCCATGGAAAGCTCAGAATCAGATGGTAGGTCACTCATTGATTGGATCGGATCACTAGAAGGAATAACGATGTTCCCACAGACGGTGCCAATGAAAGGGTTTTTTTTTTCCTTCCACAAAGTAATAGCAAGAGTAGCTGATCAAAAGTCTCCCATTTTATTTTTCATTCCTACTCCTTTTTACCCATAGGTCGGGGGTGAAAGGGCTTTTAGTCCTTCCATAAAGTAATAGCCAAAATAGCTGATCAAAAGTCCCCTCTTTATTTTTAGTTCCTACCCCTTTTATACCCATGGGTCGGTGGTTACATGTTTAATGCTCATAATTGGGGAATTTATGAGCGACTCTTTATTTCCTTACGTTACACATTCATTTGTACATTAATTGTTCCATACTAACCAAAGTGTCACGCTTGCCCAGGAGGATTGTAACGTACACATCGTTATCTTCATCTTCGTGCCCGATCTGGTTGTCCAAGGTGGTTCGCTTGCCTTTTCCCGAGGTGATCATTTTGAGCTGTCATCCACCCTTCTATCATTCTCTACTCAAGCTCAAATGCTTGTAACTAGGTTAAGTCCGGATCACGCATACTCAATCGAGTTTAGGTTTGGCTCCCAATAAACGCTAATTGCATGGCACGTGTCTTGGGACTTATCCCACTCCACTAGCCCCCTTAGCGTCGTTCCAAGCCATTGGAGTTGAAATGACGCTAAACTCTTTGGTTGTCCGACGCTAAAGGGCTAGATGCTCGACATCTCAAGGAGGTTGCCCAAGTACAGGGCTCATCTCTTGGAGAATATCACAAGGGGAACATTTCATGGAGTACATCTCAAGGAGAACACCTCAGGGAGAACATCTCACGGAGTATATCCCGCGGAGTACATCTCAAGGAGAACATCTCAGGGATAACATCTCACGAAGTACATCTCAAGGATGACATCTCATGGAGTACATCTCAAGGAGAACACCTCAGGGAGAACATCTCACGAAGTACATCTCAAGGAGAACATCTCATGGAGTATATCTCAAGGAGAACATTTCAGGAAGAACATCTCACGGAGTACATCTCAGGGAGAACGTCTCATGGAGTACATCTCAAGCAGAACATCTCAGGGAGAACCTCTCACGGAGTACATATCAAGAAGAACATTTCACGGAGTACATCTCATGGAGAACATCTCAAGGAGATCATCTCACAGGATACATCTCAAGGAGAACATTTGTTGACCAATTTTTCGACACGTCTACCAAAGACTAACATCTCAAGTGAACCGCGCCAATCCCCAACAACAACACTAAAAAACTTGTTGACCAATTTTTCGACATGGCTACCAAAGACTAACTAAAGTCCCCGACAACGTGTTTGTCTGTGAAAATATAGACTAAACCATTAAATTTAACACTTATACAAGAGCCTTACAATTTTCCTGCATCTATGTCAAAGTTGAATAGAGTTGTTTGAAAAAGAATAAAACTGATTTTATGTTCTGGAATTAATAATGAGTTTAGTCTGAAACGCTGCAGTGCCTGAGTCCTCTAGTAGTAAGCTGGATGTAGTTAGAGATATCATTCCCACGAGATTGACAAGAATGTTGGAATCAACTACCTAACTCTCAAGATCCACACTATTTGAATCTCCTTTTAATAGTTTAAAAGCTGAGTTTAAAAGACAAGATAATCTCTTACATTTATCTAATTAAAATAAAATTTGAATTAGTATGAATAAGGCGGTGAATCGGATCTACGCAAGAAGTAGTGCGAGATGAAATTGTTGTGGCTTAGTCGATTTGCATTTTAATTCATTGATTCTTTCTATCTTGATTTTTAGATATGGATTTGTAAAAGATGCCTAATAATGTAGCTTGGATTTCTCCATTATTCACTAATTAGATGTCCCTTCTTCTTTCAAAGCAAATGATCTAATCAATTACTTGTATTCAAAACATTCTTTATAAGATTTGGGTATTTTTCTTTTTCAATACTTCATACCCCATTTTCTTAGGCTGCTGATTTATTGCATCTGATGCAGGTCATTGCAAAACTTCTACAAAATGGTTGATGACTCATCCTTTAGATCTGATGGATTTTTCCTTCTCCTTGATTAGATCTCAGCTAACACATGATCTAAATCTATCTAACAAATTAAGGTGAAATCTCTGATGATTTAATTCGATAAATAATTCCCTTCAACCTCAACTATGAGTGAATAGGAAATCTATCGAGTGAGTCTCCAAGAGCTCCTTAGTTTCTTGATGATAGTCTAACATACCCCTGAAGTTATCAAAATGTTAGCTCTTAGGAATTTCCATCTCTATGTCACTCAGAGGGCTTCCTGGAAATCAGCACAGGAAACAATCCTAGAGATGGTATTCGGTACTACCATTAGAGCAACTCAATTACGCAGACTAACATCGATGAATAAATCGAAATCAAATTTCGGGAAATTCTTCCAATTCAAGCGAGAAAAGTGCAACTAACAACGGGTCCATTCAATGGAAGTACTTCTTAATTATAGAATCTCAATTGACAATGGAGTATTGATCAAGAACATCCACTGTAACTATAATTCACTGGAAGAAACAAATTCTAAAAATTGTTTGAACTTCATTGATTCCAGGCCGTAATTGGAAAAGAGAATGAAAAATTAAATTCAGCTTCTACATTCTAATAGATTACTAGTTCAGATATAGAAAAAGAAAAGAAAATAAAAGAAAGGAAAAGTCCATTCTAAAATATACAGTGAGTCTTCCTTGTCATCCCAGACAATAGGTTTCAGAAAAATGGAAGCTCCCTCTCTTTTTGCGCATAAGCTTATTTATAACCTTTTGAAATTAGGCCTGAATCCAAGGCTCCAGGTGGATTTTCCTTAAAATCAATGGCACAACTCATTGTTTTAGGTTGCGACCTCAGAATCTTGTCGCGACATCATTTGCGCTCTGGATCTATCAAGTTTGTCGTGACCTCAGGAAACTGGTCGCAACATTCTTTCACTTTGTTCTTGCAATAGTTGAGCTGCGACCTGGTGTTTTCTATTGCGACTTGTTTCTTCAGTTGCATTTGATTAGTAGCGCGTTGCAGATTCTTTGTTGTGACCATGTTGGTTGTCGATAGTGAGAACTGCAGTTTGCGGCCCCCTTTTCTTGTTTCGAGGTGGTGTTGACCTCAATTCGATGTCGCAGCTCTTTACGCCTTTATTGCATTTAAATAGTATTTGCGACACGGGTTCGATGTCGCGACATCATTTATGTTGTCAACCTTTTTAATTCTTGGTCACAACTTCTCTTTCAGGTTTCGACATCATTAAGTTGTCTTGAGCCTTAAAGCAGGTCGCGACTCAAATTTGCTGGTCTGCTTGTTTTCTTGTAGTGATGTGGACATTAGGTCGCGACCAAGTAGTTTCTTTAATCATTCTGATTCACATCGCGACTTCGAAAGTATCATCCGACCATTCTTTCCTCCTATCCAGTTGCAACCTCATTTCTCAGTCTCAACAGTTTCCATTCAATTTTCTATTTTTGGTCGCGACCTGACTGTTCTTCCCTTTGCTGAAATATATGTCGCGACCTCAATTTCATGTCGCGACATCATTTTTGTTGCCAACTATGTTGATCTTTGTTGCGACCACATTTTTTTGACGTTGCGACCTCAGTTCCATGTTGCGACCTGGCTGTCTTGCTTTCTACTGCATTCTATGTCGCGACCTCAATTTCATGTCGCGACACCATTTCTTTTGTCAGCCACTGATTCTTGGTCACAACTCCCATTTTCATGTTGCGACTTAAAATTGTTTGTCTGTTCATTGTCTTGTCGCGACATGTGATTTAGGTGGCGACCTCGTTTTTATTTTCCTTGCTAAAATCTATGTCGCGACCTTAAAAGCATGTCACGACATCATTTCTCCCATCCTTTCTCAACCTCACTTCTTAGTCTCGGCCGATTTCCTCTCGATTAAACTACTTTTTTACATTAGTGACCTAGAAAGTGTGTCAGCGGCCCGAAGTAGTGACCCTTTTACTTTGTTTTGTTGTAGTGGCTCAAAACTTATACAGCAACATCATTTTAGCTGGCTACAACTCATTTTATGTCACGACATGAATTCTGGTTGCAACCTCGTTGGTGTCTCGACTTACATTTTTGTCATAACATCAGCTTCTGTTGCTACTGACAATGTCTTCTTTAATGATCGACATAAATGCGCATTGCGACCTTGATTGGAGTCTCAACTTATATTTTTATTTGAAACCTTAAATTGACTGGTAGAGAGACCTTGTAGCTTAGTGTCAACAGTCTGGTAGAGCCTGATTATCACATTTACAACAAGTTATCTTCCTTGATTGTCGCGACCTCAGAGTGTGTGACATGAAATCACTCCTTGAAGCCATTTTTTTGTCTAAACAACTTCTCTTTATGTAACAACTTTTCATTCAATATAGTGTAGCTTGAGTCGCGACCTCGATTCTTTGTCGCGATCTCACCTTAGCCATTGAGTTTGCTTTCGCCGATTATACTGGAATTTTAATTGTATATAAATTTATGCAAAATATGAATTTCGTAAATACTACATATTTCTGCATAAAAATAAGCAATTACATTGTATCAAAAATCACAAAAATGGACTCAAAATTCAATGGTTTTGACTCATCAAATTCCTCCAAACTTAAAATTTGCTTGTCCCCAGCGAAGAAAGAAAGATTTGTTTGTCTCGAACAATTGAACTTTATTTTGAAGGACATTTTTACGTTACATACTTTCAATCTTTTCTTATTCCACCCTTTGACTTGAACAAAGAAGATTACGATATCATTTCAAACTTTAGTTTTCAAGCGAGAAAAAGGAATGTTTTCAGCCTCTATTACAAATAAGCGATGAATGCGCGTAAGCAGTTCGGTGATAGATCTTTGTTCTGCAAGGTGTGTGTAGGTCTTCTTTCCTTTTCATCTTCTTGTTGGTCAGTGAAATCTTAGAGGATCTCCTTAGAAAACTAGTCAAAAGTCCCATAGGCTTGTTTTTCATATTGATCTCCACTAATGTAGGTAAATTCAACCTTCAAGATCAAATAGGTCTTTTAAGTTAATAATGTTAGGCTTAGGTAATTGGGTGGACAATTGAAAGTGTTTGCAAATTACCCGATTCCTCTTCCTTTCTGTATCTTGACCTTAATCTTTCCAATCTTTCAATTCTTGTAATGTAAACTCCCCCAAACTTGGCTTTATGCACATCTTGCCCAGATGTTGTGGCTCCTTTGGTTGCCACTTTCAACTTATCAGCTCAGTTCCTCGTTAATGGAACTCTTTTCGTTTCTCTTTATTGTCAAAGAATTGGAATAGTGCAATGTTTTGTCTCCTTAGGCTTTCTATCACTCTTAGAGAACTTTGGGCTAGCAACTCTCATACCAGTTGACATTAGGGTACTAGGTGTTGAAACACCCCTACAGGCCCAATTGTTCGAAAGTCATGCATGAACCAACTTATTCCTTTCAACTTCTTTTCTTTTTCTCTAGTTCTTCCAATTTATTTTCCACATCCATCCTTGTAATCCAAAAAATATATTCCCCCAAAGCTTGTTCTTTTACGCATAGTAAACATTCTTATTATGAGAATTGAGTAATTTGGGTTCTTTGGTACTAAAGATTATTACAGGGAAAAGTTTGGGTTTCTAATTCTTTCTTGTTTGAAGAAATTAGGCATTTTTGGCTTTCAAGCATGAAACTAGAGTGTAGCCTTTGCATATAATAAGAGTAGGTTTGAAAGGTTCAAACTTCCAAAGATGACCTCTATCACTTCTTGTCGATTGTTTTTACCTAGGATTTAAGCCTTGACTAAGAATCTATGAGTTTGGACCTTATATCCTTGATTGTAGATCATCCCGGAAGATGTTCCTAATCCCTCTCAAAAGTTTTAAGAATTTTCTTGATATATGTATTATTTTTTAAGATTTGTCTTGACACTATTTACATACAACTAATCGTCTTATTTGTTCTTTCAATTATTTGCTTTTTCCAAATTGATTTAAACTGATTGAACTAAAAGCGCAACTTCTTACTTGATTGATAAACCCACTCTTCTTGCCTACTTAGCATTGTTTTGGATTTAATCGTGTTTGTGTCATTTCACCAATGAAAGCTTAAACACAATAACCATTCTCTTTAGACACACTAAGCATGACTCAAGCAACCTAATTTACTAACTCAAATCAATCCACCCAAACAATTCACATTTTATCAAACTTATTCAACTACCAGGTCCCAATTAAGCAATTCAACAATGTATATGTTCTAGTTGCAACATTATTGAAAGTAACAAACCAAATCATCCAATCAACAGAACAATTCACAAGACACTTTTCAATGAACACACGACTTATAATGATGTTGAAGGAGTACAGGTGGGAAAAAGAAAAGTGAAATTGTCTTGTTTCACTCAGCTACTCTTATCGGATTTTTTAGGTATGATGGGAGGATCTAAGTCAAGCTTGCTAAACATGAGAAAATTTGGAGGGTCATGTTGGTCTTTTCTTTTGAGGGTGTGGGTTTCTTGTATCGGTGGAAATTAGGTCATTTGTTAAATTCCACAGATTGATGAGGTGTCTTGCTTCAAGCCCGTTTATTCAACATGCTTTCCAACTCAAGATACAGCTCGGCATGTTTGATAAATTTTGTTGATCAAATCCAAGCTCGTACCAGATTTTCTTCTATAGACATCATTATCTTCGATTATTTATCTCTATCCTTCATCGACTTCACAAACTCCTTGGGTATCATATCACGAATTGTTGAAGGCTTCAATCTTCTTTAGCATGTTACCCTCCATCTCAGCTTCTCTTTTCCTCAGAATGGTAAGCACTTCTTCATCTCTTCTAAACTGGTTGTTGTAGAAGGCTTCTAAACTAGCCTTCATCTTTTCTCCAAATTCTTTCTCTCTCCTTTTCATTTTTTCTCCCCATTCTTCTTCTCTAGTCTTAGGTCTTGCTCGATAATTGTTCTTTCCTCCTGAATTCAGCTTCTAAGAACTCTTCTCTAAATTGCTGCTGTTTTTCCCATTTATGCTCCCTTTCTTACATATCTTTATTCATTGTCCTTAGCATTTCCATAATTTCAGTGTTCCCTTCTCTTCTGAAGCTTTCTGCTTGCTCAGGGAAATTCTCTGTCATATCAGGGTAGGAATGGCTCAATGGGATCATTCTGAAATGCATCTCTTCCTCTTATGCTGGAGGAATTTGCTCTGGAATAGTTTCCATTTCCCTATTGTCATTCTCCTCAGCAGGCTCTGCTTCTACTTCCACCATCCCCTTTGCCTTTTTGTTTAAGGCGCCTTTGTCACCCCTAGTAGGGTCGGCGGAGGAGATGCCTTGGGGGCATGTTTTTTCTTCGTCCCATAGTCCTCTCACCCCCGACGAAGATCATAGATCTGCGATTGTTGTTGGGTGAGGGTTAGTCCTCTTTGTTGCTTAAGTGGTACCTTTGATCGAGCCCTCAATTAGAAGCCTCCAACACTTATTCATTTTATAGCCCTTGAAAGAGCATATGAATGTTGTCTCTTGTTCTCTTGCCTGAGAGATGTTTAGTTGGAAGGATTACTGAGGATAGGAAGTAGAACCAGACCTTAGCTTCCTCAATGAGGGATCCTCTGTTGATAGCGTAATGAGGGTTCTTCCTTGTGGTTTCCCACTTCCCTTGCCCACCAGTTAAGAGATCTATAATCTTCTCATGATCAGGGTTTTTTACCAATTTCTTGAATTTAGAACCATGCTTGAGTTCCTTTAGTTTGAACATTTCATTGATTCTTTTGTGCCCAAAAGGTACTCAGACTCCTCACACATAAACCGAGTCTTCTCTCATCCCCACCATGTTTGCATAGAATTCCCTGGCCGGAAGCGGAAGAATCAGTCTTAGATGTGTGCACGGGCCACTCCCGACCTCTTTTTCTATTATCTCGGAAAAATGGAAATTAAACCCGAGAAGCCTCTTTGTTGACGAAGCCCTTGTCAACCGGCGACATATTCCATAAATCTTTAACCTGCTTGAGACAAAGTCTTATCGTTCCATTTGTTTCTTCTTCTTGGTGCGCCTCCTTTGTTTTTACGTCTTTCTTGCCCTTTCTTCCTCGGTAGCTCTTACCGCGGGTTGGGTTTAGTTCTACATTCATGACAGTCTTTCAGGCTGAGGTTCAGTGAACCTCCTCAATCATGGCAATGTTCACTCATGAGCTCATTAATTATTCTGTTAAGATCCGGAACATGGTTTTGGTTATCTGCCATGGGTGAGAATTTGGAATTGGGCACTGGTCTTAGGGTTTTGGTAGTCGAAGAGAGAAAGAGAATGGAAAGTTGGGTGAAGATGCAACTAGATTGGAGTTCTGGACGAAATTGGCTATTCAGTTTCAGTCTTTATGATGGATGGGCTCAATGTCATTATTGTCTTATGGAATGTCGCGACCTTAAAGCATGAGTCACAACACTAATTGTTAACAATAATTGTCCCATTAAAGTTGCGACGCCAAAATTGGAATGTTTAAAACCTCAATTTATTGTTATTTGGACAATTCTGGTCGCGATCGACTTAGTTTTTTTGCGACCCCAGAAGTGGTCGTGACCAAAAAATTGAAGTCGCGACCCATCTTTCTCTTTTTTTCCTTCATTATAGGTTGCGACCAATTTTTAATTTGGTCGCGACATCATGTCTCTGACCAGTCATTCAGATGGCAACATGATGTTGGAGCCCTATTGATTAAATATTCTTTGAAATTTCTTATTCTATTGTTTTCAATTCAGACTTGGGTCGTGACCTCAAAAGCATGTCGCGACCTTGAAAATTTTATGGTCTTCAGGAACAGTTTGAATTCATATAAGACTAAATCAATAAACCAAATTCAAACAAACAAAAACAATCAACCTTCATCATTCAAATATTCAACAAATCAACTCATGAAGCATTAGATTCAACAGTGAATTTGAAGTTCCAATTCCCCCAAAATTCAATCATGCATTCTCATTAAAGACAAGTTTAGGGAATCAGAATTACTCCCCCTTATGGTCTTGTTTGCATTAGGCTTAATCGTAAGAAAAATTCCATATCTGTTGAGCCACTTTGACATAAAGAAACCATTAAAAACTTTAAACGATGAACAACACATAAGTCTGACTAGAAAAATGGAATAAATAAATAAATTAACTAATAAAACTTAGAAAGAAATTGTTGTATAGGTTGCCTCCCACAAAGCTGCTCAGTTTTGAGTCCTTAGTTGGACTTGCTGCTATGAAGTTCTTGTTTTAGCCTCTTTTCATATCGCTAGAGCAGTGTCGATCATATTTCTTCCAAGATACTACTTGTCGTGACCATTCACTTTAAACTCTTCTCCGTGCGGTTTTCAATGTCCCTTTGCCCCAAAGGTTGTACTTGCCACTACTGTATAAGGGCCACTCCATTTTGATTTCAGTTTGCTTGGAAAAAGCTTCAGTCTGGAGTTGAATAACAGGACCCGATCTCCTGCTTTAAATTCTCTGCTCAAAATCATTTGATCATGCCATTTATTTGTCTTGTCTTTGTAAATCTTGGCATTATCATAAGCTTCATTTCTCAACTCTTCCAATTCATTCAGTTGGAGTAATCTTTCCTCTTTAACAGCCTTGAAATCAAAATTCAATTTCTTGATGGTCCACATAGCTTTGTATTCCAATTCAAGAGGGAGGTGACAAGGTTTTCCAAAGACAATCCTGTATGGGGACATTCCAATGGGAGTTTTATATGCAGTTTTGTTTGCCCACAATGCATCATCAAGCTTTAGAGACCAATATTTTATGCTGGATCTTACAATCTTTTCCAGAATTTTCTTTATTTCCCTATTGGAAATCTCAGCTTGCCCATTTGTTTGAGGATGATAAGAAAAACTCATGATGTGTTTGATTCCATATCTGCTCATGAGTTTCTCAAACACTTTGTTTGCAAAATGACTTCCTCCATCACTAATAATAGTTCTGAGTGTCCCAAATCTGCTCAAAATATTCCTCTATAAAAGCCCCAAATCTGTATTAGCATCATTCTTACCAGGATGAAACTCCTTGCCTTAACCATTTGAAACATAATCCACGGCTAGGGTATGTAGTTCCAAATGAGTTGGAAAAACCCATAAAATCTATTCTATATATCAAATAAATTTGCACCACAGGATACCATACGGGGGCATTTCATACCTTAATGTTGATATTTCCATTCTTTGGCATTGATCATGAAGTTTCACCCATTCAAAACAATCAGCGAATAGTAGGCGTAAAAACCTGATTGGAATTTTGTGGGAACATTTTTGTCTCTATGAAATTAATCCTTCATGGAGTGATGCATGACATTCTTGTAAAAAATTTCCCTGTTCACTTTCTGGTACACACGTCCTGATGATCATATTAGCTCCTCTTTTGAATAATAATGGGTCATCCTAATGTAAAACCTACTGTCAGTCCTCAATTTCTTTCTCTGTTGGTAGCTAAATTCTGGTGGCATCCTCCTGACTAGAAGTTCGATATCGACATACGAGAGGTGATTGGAATGGCGGCTAAAGTCTTGCTCATACGGAAAATTTTTAAAGCTACTTTTGTCTCTTCTTCAATTACAGTAGTTGTTATTACTCTTGACAAGTGATCAGCTATCATGTTGTCACAACCTTTCTTGTCTTTGATTTCCAGATCAAATTCCTGTAATAGCAACACCCATCTGATCAGTCTTGACTTAGCTTATTTCTTAGTCATCAAATATTTAATTACTGCATGATCAGTATGGATGATGACATGGGACCCCCATATATATGGCCTAAACTTTTCACATGCAAATACCATGGCCAACATCTCTTTTTTAGTAGATGAGTAGTTCTCTTGAGCTTCATTGAAGGTTTTGTTGGCATAGTATATGGCCTTAAACATTTGTCGGCTTTACGTCCCATACCCTATCAGATAATCAATCGGCATCACATAATCTCAAATTCACTAATATTCCAAATTGCTCATGATGGGAGCTCTTTAACTAATCTAGATTTGATCTCTTCAAATGAAGATTGATAGGTTGCATCAAAATTAAACTCAATATCCTTTCTAATAGTCTACATAATGGTCTTGCACTTTGAGAAGTTCTCGATAAACTTTATAAAAACTAAAGATGTCCTACAAGAAACTTCTTATCTCTGGATCGTTGTTGGTGGGCAAAAGAGTCTTTATAATGGAAACCTTGTTTGGTCCACTTCCAAACTCACGCAAAAATTCTATGCCCAAGGACAAATGCCTTCTATCACCATAAATGACATTTTTCCCTAATTCAAAGCTTGGTTCTTTGGCTCCGGCACTGCGGAAGTACTCGTCCCAAATTTTGTAAGCAATGTTCAAAACTGATCCATAAATCGGTGAAGTCATCCATGAATCATTCTGCACAACCTCCTCTCGTCAACTGAACATAGACATCATGCATCTTTTGAAATGTAGCAGAGTATCAGATAACATAAATGGCATTCTTCTAAAAGCAAAAGTACCATAAGGCATGTGAAAGTAGTTTTCCCGGTCCTCAAGTGCAAGTAGCAATTTGGTTATATCTAGAATATCCTATCAAGAAAATGTGGCGAGGATGTCCAGCTAATATGTCTAACATCCGATCAATAAAAGGCAAGGAAAATGATATTTCCTCGCTATGCAGATTCACCTTTCTATAATCTATACACACCCCCTCCATCCTCACTCAGAGAAACCCGCCCATTCTTTCATTTCCTCTCGATCACGTGAACTACACCCTCTTGTGGACTACATGAGCCCAAGGTCAGCTCGATATTGCATAAATAAATCACGCCATCTATTTCAAGATTTCCCATTTCTCATAACATCTTTCATCACATGGTTCAGCCTCCTTCGTGTTCAATCGATGTTTTTGCATCATCATCTCGCCAGAGTTCAGGTACAAATGTAATGATCGGGATAATTTCTAAGGTCCCGTGAATCGACCGTGCAATCGCTTTCCTTATAATTCCCGAGAATTCCAGAAGCAACCAGTTGTTCTTCATTTCATTTAAGGCGCTTGATATAATTATTGGCTTTGCCCCTTCTGGTTCTAAGAAAGCATAATTCATATCACTAGGAAATTCTTTCAATATTAACCCTTCTCGCACTCAAGCTAGCCATTTCCCTTCTCTTCTTTTCATTTATGTCAATTTCTATACTTTTTCATTCAAACTCCGCATCAGTCACAGGTTTTGGAATCTGGAATAAAGAATTCATAATCAACACTTTAAGATATCAAAATTCAACTCATTTTCATTGATATAATGCTAGAGATTACAATGTAGTTCGCCCAAACTGAATTGATAAATGCTTAATTCCATAAAAATTTCCATACAAATTTCTCATCAACATTAGGTTGTGTCAAGCTTCTTTGTGGAGAGGTTAATCAGACGCTTCCATCTCCCACTCTCGCTGTCAACTCACCAGATATCGATCATGCGCCCATTTGCTAAGAAAGGTCTTCATAACAGCAGAGGAACTTGGGTATCCTCCTCCATCTTTATAACAACAAAATCCACAGGGAAGATAAATTTCTCTACCTTGATCAGCAAATCTTCAAGGACTCCTTTTGGTTGTGCCATGGACCTATCAGTCATCTACAATGTGATTACTGTTGGAGTAAGTTTCCCCAAACTTAGTCTTTATACCACTGATAAGGGCATTAAGTTGATGCTGGCACCTAAGTCACATAAGGCTTCCTTGAATTCATATTTCCCAATGGAACAGGGAATGGTAAAGGTCTTCGGGTCCTTCATTCACAGTAGACTCTTGAATAACTGCACCACAAGTTGCAGTTAAACTCACTATTCCTTACTCAACAATCTTCTTCTTTTTGCTCAATATATCTTTCATAAATTTGGCATAATTTGGCATTTAAGTGATTGCCTCTGCAAAAGGGATATTAATTTCTATCTTCTTGAATATTTCCAAGAATTTAGAAAATTGTTCCTCCCTTTTGCCTTCGTTCCGTGGGAATAGAACTGTAGATGTGTATGCTCTCAATCTTCTCCTCTCGCTTTTGCTCACCGCTTACTCCAGCAGGTTGTTGCACTTCGCTTTCTCGCTCTACAAATTGCTCAATCGCGCTTCCTTCGCCCTCTTTCCAATTTCTTTGATCCTCTTTTCGTTAGTCATTTCTTTTCGTTTATCGCTACTCATTTCCTTGCCACTCCTTAACTAAACTGTCATACAGTCTTTTGGATTTTTCTGGGTGTCACTAAGGAAAGCATTCTTAGTCTCTTTCTGCAAGGTCAAAGCCAACTGCCCAACCCGTGTTTCCAAATTCTTTAGTGAAGCACTTATGTTTGTCTGAAAAATTTGAGTGTTGGATTTAAAGGCTTCCAACTCTGCAAGTTTTTGTTCATGGAGGTTTAGCAGCCTTTTGTTATCCCCCATGAACTGTAACATTTGCTCCTTAAAGGGTTGGTCATCTTCTGACCTCGATATTCATTTCTATTTTCTCCCTATTGCTGTTGCTGTTGGAACCTTGGTGGTTGATACCCTTGTTGGAGATTCTACCCATGTCTTGGGCCCTGTGACGCTCCTCCACCATATGAGAAGTTCTCATGGTTCCTTAGTGTTGGATTATAATGTGTAGGCAAGTTGGGATTAGGCTTAAAGTGATAGCTTCTTTGTTCACTCATATAATTAGCCTCCTCAACTTGATATGGATCTTCTTCAGTTGGTTTTTCAACACTTCTTCTTATCCCATCTCTTTCCACTGCTCCAATTTCATGAGTCGAGTGTAGTCTTTTCTCCTGTTTATTGATCCTGTGCATTATAGCATCAAGTTTTGCTTCCATGGCAGTCATCTTATTTAGCTCAATGACTCAACTCCTCTTGTTACGTTTGTCGTCTCTCGAAGATCCGTGGCGGGCTTCTCATATGTCAGACTACAAAATCGGCCATCAAATCCCCTTTGCCTCTCCTCGCACTTTCCCTCTCGAATGCCCTACAACAAGAAGCATCTATGATTCTTGGGTTATCATTCGTAGATCTATATGCCATGCATAAGACATCTCCTTCAAGATCCTTCGCATCTCTCCATGCAAAGACACAAGCTTTCATCCCTCCCTTGTCAGGAACACTATGATCTCTAATTTTCTTTCAAAATGTGAGATGTGGTAATCCGCCTAGGTATCGCTTTCCACCAAATTCTTCCCATGGGACACCGAGCCATACGGTAATGGATTCATACCATGTGGCTGTACATTTAAGGAAAAGGGAAGAGGTGTAGCTTTATCACCTAAGGGTCTCACACCCATTCAACTTAATCAGGTTTTTCCATCACGAGGAACTTGGCTGCGTTCACTAGATCTCGACGGCCAGCAAACCGATTCAGCTTCAACCATGGGCGATCAAGGCTAGTTTCAACTCAAAGTTGTTAGCCTCTACAACAAGTTTTCTGACTGTTGAGTATTCTACTTAGATGATGTGCTTCCGTAAATCCTTCATCAGATCTCGTGATCGAGGCCTTTCACGTTGTTTCTTGTTCAATTGTCCGATCAATTCTTTCATCCGCCATGATTGCTTTTTCACTCACTTACTTTCCAAGCTCTTCGTTGTTCTTTCCAATCGTGACCCACAGGAAATAGATCTGATTCTGGCTTCCTGTGCATTAATTAACCTCCTAAAATGGAGACATAATGAGATTAATTGGAAATAGTGGTATCTCAAATCACATATCCTTTAAGCTCTCTAATATGCAGCCACTGCTATCAAAACTGTTTTTGTGCTTTTCTTTTATAAAATAACGAAAAATGTCCAAATTAGCATTTCTCTTTTTTGTCAGAATATTGATTTATTCAAATCCTTTCAATCCCCGACAACAGCGCCATAAAACTTGTTTTTCTGTGAAAATATAGACTAAACCACTAAATTTAACACTTATATAGGAGCCTTACAATTTTCCTGCATCTATGTCAAAGTTGAATAGAGTTGTTTGAAAATGAATAAAATCCACTTTATGTTCCTTGAATTAATAATGGGTTTAGTTTATGACACTGCAAGTGCATAGGTCATACAAGTAGTAAAAACTGGATGTAAGTCTAGATATCATTCCCATAGAGATTGACAAGAATGTTGGAATCAACTACCCTAACTACTCAAGATCCACACTATTTGAATCTCCTTTTAATAGTTTGAAAAACTGGAGTTTAAAAGAAAAGATAATCCTATATTATATTCATCTAATTAAAATAAAATTTGAATTGAACTAACAAATAAACTAGACTGAATCAGATCTCTACTAGAAATGAACACTGAGATGAAATTGTTGTGAAACAGTCAATTTCTGCATTTTAATTCATTGATTCTTTATATTCTGGTTTTTAGATCTGGATTTGTCAAAGATGCCTAATAATGCAGCTTTGATTTCTCCATTATTCACTAATTAGATGTCCCTTATTCTTTCAAAGCAAAGGATCTAATCAATTACTTGTATTCAAAACACTCTTTATAAGATTTGGGTATTTTTCTTTTTCAATACTTCATACTCATTTCTTAAGATTGCATTTCAGATCCCAAGTCTAGGTCATCGTTAAAACTTCTACAAAATGGTTGATGACTTTACCTTGTGATCCGATGGATTTTCCTTCCCCGATTAAATCTCAACTAACACAGGATCTGGGATCTATCTAACAGACATGTGAATCTCCGACGAAGCTAATTTGATAAATAATTCCTCTAACCTCAACTATGAGTGAATAGGAAATCTATCGAAATGAACTCGTGAGCTCCTGGGCTTTTTTCAATGATAGCTCCAAATATACCCACAAGTTAAATGTTCTGCTCCTCAAGAATCTCCATCTTTGTGTCACCTGGAGGGCTTCCCCGAAATCGAAAGGCAGAAAACAACTCTCGAGATGGTATTCCTGCACTACCATCGGGAACAACTCAATTCACAAACAACTGTGGGTGTCAAACGTGTCGGTTAGGTTAACGTAGTTACGTTAACGGGGTGACGGGTGAAAACATGTAAACCCGAACACGACCGCTTATTAAACGTAAAAGAAACGTCACCCGCTTTATCACCCGAACCCGTTTAGGCCTCACCTAAACCCGTTTAATGCTTCGCTAATCGTGGCTTTGCTTAATCGTGGTCGCTGAATTTTGACAGCCTAGTCACTACCATCGTAAAACTAGCAAAGAAACAAGTTGAACTAACTGTTATAAACGAAGTTAGCATGTCCTTCAACACGACCTGCTTATTAAATCGAAAGAACGGTTGGACCCATGATCACCCGAACTCATGAGGTCTCACCTAACTGGCGACCACGGTTAATCGCGCTTAAGTAATCAGGTCGTGGTTAAATTTTGACAGACCTACAAACAACATCAATCAAATAAATCAAAATCCAAATTTCAAGAAATTCCTTTCAAATCAAGTAGAAAAGACTGTAACTAACAATAGGTCCATTCCAATGGAAGCTGTACTTCTCAATTATAGAATCACAATCGACAATGGAGTATTGATCAAGAACATCCATTGTAACTATAATTCACTGGAAGAAACAAATTCCAAAAATTATCTGAACTTCATTGATTCCAGACCGTAATTGGAAAAGAGAATGAAAAATTAAATCCAGCTTCTACATTCTAACATATTACTAGTTCAGATCTAGAAAAATAAAAGAAAATAAAAGAAAGGAAAAGTCTATTCTAAAATATACAGTGAGTCTTCCTCGTCCTCCCGCATTAAATGGGCTTAAAAACTAAGCTCCCTCTCGTGCATAAGCCTATTTATAACCTTTGAAATCAACCACTCCAAGGCTCTAGGTGGATTTTCCTTAAAATCAATGGCCTAGCTCACTGTTTTAGGTCGTGACCTCAAAAGCTTGTCGAGACATCATTTGCGCTTTCTGATCCTCGCCAAGTCTGGCCGTGACCTCGTGGAAACTCGGGCCGCAACGCTTCTTTCACTTTGTTTTTGCAATTGCCGAAATACGATATGATATTTTCTATCGCGAATTTTGTTTCTTTAGTTGCATTTGATTAGTGGTCATGGCATGAATTCTTATCAGGACCATTAGTTATCGCAGGAGAACTCGTCAGCGACCTTTTCTCGCTTCAGAATCGTGTTCGCACCTCAATTTGATGTCGCGATCGACTCTTCGCATGTACCGCACTCGTGTCGATTCGATTCGACATGTCGCGACATCATTTATGTTGTTAGCCCTTTAATTTTCGGGTCACAACTTCTTTAGTCACAAGGAATCATGCAAATAATACTCGAGTCGCTGTGTCATACCAAATTTGTTAGTCCGTTTGTTTTATTGTCGCGACGCGGATATTAGGTCACACCAAGTATTTCTTTAATCACTACAATTCATGTCGCGGACTTCAAAGTATGTCGCAATCCATTCTTTCTTCCTATCCACAAATGCAACCTCATTTCGCCCCCCAACAGCTTCCATTCAATTTTCTATTTTCGTCTGACTGAATCGCTCTTCCATTTGCTCTAAATATATGTCGCGATTTCAATTCTTCATGTCGCGACATCATTTATACCGCCAAATTTACGCCGATCTTTGCTGGCGATCACGTTTTCTCGACTTCCTTACTAAATTCTCGTGTTGCGACCTCACTTCATGTCATGTATTATCTATTTCTTTGCTGCCTACTAATTTCGGGTCACAAACTCCCTTTTTCCGCAAGCTGCGACTTAAAATCGTTTTTATTCGTTCGATTGTCTCATCGCGACATAGGATTTAGGTGGCACCTCGCTTTTTCTCTTTCTCACAAATCTATGTCACATCTTAAAAGCATGTCATGACATCATTTCTCCCCATCCTTTGCAACCCTTCATCAATTTGGGCCCCAACAGCTTTCCTCTCAATTCAGCTTCTTTTTCTGGTCGCGACCTAGAAAGTGTGTCACGATTGAGTAGTGACCCTTCTTATTTTGTTTTTGTCGTAGTGGCTCAAACTTAGTCACAACATGTTTTAACTGTACAACTCATTTTTATGTCGTGACATGAATTCCTGGTCGTGACCTCGATTGGTGTCCTCAGCTTACATTTTTGTCGCAACATCAATATTCTGTTGCTACCAATAATTTATTCTTTCTTTGTCATGATCTCGAAACGATGTCGCGACATGATGGTGGATCTTCTTACCTATGCTCTTATCCAAGTTGCTTAAATGTAGTCGCGACCTTGATTGGAGTCTCCAACTTATATTTTTGTCGCAACCTTAAATTGCTTGGTAGAGACCCTATAAGCTTAGTCATCAGCCATTCATAATCGCGACCACCATTCATTGCAATCGTAGTTGTCTTCTGTCGCGACATGAAACTTTCCTTGAAGCCATTTTCTTCCGTCTCAAAGAACTTCTCTTTATCGCAAATGTACCTTTCATTCAAGATAAGATGATTCTCCGGTCGCGACCGATTCTCCTGGCTCTCGACCACCTTGGCTATTGAACCACTTCTCGATCCTTGTTGGAATTTTCATTTCTACAAAATATAAATTTGGTAAATGGTACATATTTCTGCATAAAAACAAGAAATTACATTGTAATAAAAATAAGAAAAATGGACTAAAAATTCAATGAGTTTTTGACTCATCACAACGAACGCCAAAAAATTGTTGACCAATTTTTCAACACGGCTACCAAAGACTAACTAAAGTCCTCGACAACGGCTCCAAAAACTTGTTGACCAATTTTTCGACATGGCTACCAAAGACCAACTAAAGTCCACGGCAACAACGCCAAAAACTTGTTGAGACCAATTGATGAATTTATATATATGAAAATTTGGCCAAGGTAGTGAATGTGGTAAATACTCAAAAACTGATTTGAAATAAAAGTAAGTGCACTCAAAAACTAAATGAAAAGTATTACAAACTCTCATCATCTTTCCAAGTGCACTCCGTCATACAAGCACAAAGTGGTTTCTGTGGAGTCCTGGAGACGTGACACACGAGGATTGGAGGTTCTCTATAATTGGAAATTAAGCACTCCGATTACAAGGGCTCTTCACTATTTAGGCGACCAACTAGGATAAGGATTAAAATCAATTTAACATAAATAAAAACCGATTTAAAACTAATCCTAAAATCTAAAATCTATCAAGCAAAAAACTACTAAAGTCTAAAATGTATGAAGAGAGGCAGTAGGGATGGTGATAATCATTTAACAATCAATTTGCATTTCCTTGAAAGCGCAACATTTGTGAGTTGAATGTTGGACGGTTCAAGAGCATTGTAGTATAGCTTGGATTTCTCCATACACCATACATTTCACTAATTAGAGATCCATGTTTCTTTCAGAGACATGAGTCTAATCAGTTACTTGTAGGATATAATCCTCTTTCTAAGAACTAAGTATTTTTCCTTTCCAGTACTTCACACCATTTTCTTAGGACTGAAGACTGCTTGCCCCCATAGATAGGATAATGCAAGCCTTCTCCAATGTAATTGGTATCTAAGGCATCAAATCTAATAAAGTTTTATCTCTCCTTGATTAAATCTATACTAACACGGGATCAAGGTCATTCTATCAGATTGAGGTGAGACCTCTAAACATTAAACTGATACATCATCTAATTAATCCTCACACCATAAGTAAATTAGTGATCTATCAAAGTAATTTTTCATAGTTTATTAGTTCCATAATATTAGTCTAACATACCCCCAAGTTATTGCTCTTTACTCTCAAGAATCTCCATCTTTGTGTCACTTAAAGGGCCTCCTGGAAATCAGAGCAAAGATACAACTCTTTTCTGAGTATAAGCTACTAATATTCAAAACAACTAATTATATGAATAGTACCAATTATATAAATTAAGTCTTCAAACCTATAAAATAACCGAGAATCTACACATCTGAATGTTCAACAATTAATCCCCACCCCTATAGGGTATTTAATGTTCTATTACTAGATTCCAATCATCACCAATCAAACAACAAGTAAGAAAATGAAGAAAGAAATCAAGAGACAACGAGTGAGAGAAAAATCTAGATTTTAGTTTCAATCTTTGTCTGAACAATAATGAAATCTGAATCTCTGATGTACAATATCAAAATCTCTTCAATACAAATAAAATCTACTCTAAAACTACTATAAGATCTACTAAAAATCAAAATCTGCAACAAAACTAAAAAAATGGGCAGTTTAGAGAGAGAAAACCCATGAGAGGTGTTCTCCTACGTCCTCGTTGCCTTAAAAACCTAAAAAACGAGTATTTATAGTCCTAGGGTGAAATGAGCTTGAAAACCGTCCAAAATAGCATTTTTCGGGGCTTTTTGGTTAGGTCTAGCGTCACTATCGCGACATAAAGAAAAATTTATCATGACAAAAAAAACTTTGTTGCAATAGAAAAATTTTGTCACGACAGAAAAACTTTGGTGCGATAGAAAAACTTTGTTACCATAGAAAAAACTTTGTTGCAACAGAAAAACTTTGTCGCTACAGAAAAACTTTGTTACGACAGAAAAACTTTGTTGCAACAGAAAATTTTTGTCGCAACATAAAAACTGTGTCGCGATAGACAAAAATTTGTCGCGATAAAGTTTGTCTTCTAGCTTTGTCACGACATAATTTGGGTTTGTCGCAACAAAGTTTTTGGCTTTGTTGCTGGCTTTGTCACGACAAAATTTGGAAATGTCGCGACATAGTTTTTGCTCAGTAGTTTATTTTTCTTCTCCAAATTGTTGGGGCCATAACTTCTTCATTTTAACTCGGATTTGGGCATGTGAGGTGTCGTTGGAAAGCTCTTTGAATGTAGAATGCAACCATGTGTGGAATTGAGCTATTTGATGCTTTAGATGATACATAAAAATTCATCTTCCTAACGACGTGTTGTGAGACATCCGGTTAACTTTCTTTTTGGAACTATGTTGCATATTTTCTTAATAAAGCACTTGCTTTCCATAAAAAATCCCGCAAAACCAAGTTTAGAGGTAAAGTTATGAGTTTTACATGAATATGGATATAAAATACTCAAAATATCATGTGAAATGAACTCAAAACATTGATGAGTTTTACACTCATCAAACTCCCCCAAACTTAAAGTTTTTCTTGTCCTTAAGAAAAGAAAAGAAAGAAGTTGCTTGTCCCCAAGCAATGGAAGAGAATAGTTCATTTCATCATTTTTATTTAACCAAAAACTAAGTAATCAAGTTTGCTAAGGGGAATGTGATATGTGTCTCAAGAATTACCCTTACCAAGAATATGAAAAACATGATCAAGATAATTTATTTATTTTAATAGTGAATTAATCTAATGATAGACAAATTTAGACCATGGTTCTCACTTGTGTGTGTGTGTGGTCTTCCCTTTTCTAATCAATTTGTAATTTAGATGAGTTTATGAGAATTGAGATAAATACACGGATCTCCTAAGATAATATATTTAGGTTCCATAGGCTTGTTTTTCTTATCACTCTCCACTAATGTAGGCACACACAACTCTCAAGATCAAGTATGTCTTTATAGGCTTGTAATGTAAGGCTTAGGTCAGGGGTAGTTGAGTAGTCATTTTAGGCTAAAACTTACCCAAACATACATATTCTTGTGCATTCACAGCTCATACTCCATCCTAATTCTTACCATCAGCATAGTGACACTCTCAATTAGCCCAAAATCTGTTTAAGTGTATCATTCCATACTCCTCATATCACCTTTATGCACAAATTCTATGCTCTTCAAGAACACCAAGAAGCCTTTTCTTCAAGACATAGAGTGGTACATTGTCAAAATCCCTTAAGCTTTCTACCAACCCCAATGACTTTTTTAAACTCGCAGTCTCGTGATCAATAGTCTTATGGTACTGTGTGTCAAACACCCCTTAAGATTTACTTACTCTAGGGAAGGAAGGCTACGAGGCTAGACTCACTTCTCGTTGACTTTTTATTCTATTTTTGCTTCTTTTACACTTGATTTTTTTTTTCTCTTTCCTTTTTACCAACCTCTTATGATTTTCAACTTACATCATTTCAATCAATTTGGAGTTATTTTTCCTATGGAAAAAAAACTCTCCCAAACTTGCTCCTCACCACATTTCTCAATTATGTTCAAATCCTCATGTTGTGAGTGGGTTTGGTTCTTTACTGAGGGGTAGTGATGTATAGGAAGGTTATTGGCTTTACACTTGGTTCTTATAAACAAAATTTTGGCTCTTTAAGGCTCAGGATTCTGGTACTAGAGAAATATGCATATGCATATTAATAGGGTTAGCTTGAAAGACACAATCTTTCCAATGATGGCCTATATCATTTCTCAATTGTTGTGTTGCCTATGATTTCACCTGCTTTCTATACACAAGTTCTAGAACCTATGGAGATCAAAGATAGATGGATTCTCATAAACCTTCTCTAACCCAAGCAAAAAATATTTTTCAAGGGTACTTAGTGACCAAGTGCATGGATTTTTGAGAAACCAATGACTAAATAGCCTATTAAAGAGATAACTCATTTAGCTTTAAGTTCCATTATCTCGAACACTGTCCATATCTCAAGGGTTCAATTACGGTCCTCATTGACATCACAACTACTCCAAGAAAAACTCAATTAACTCAAAAACTCTAACTAACAAAATAAACCAAAATTAAGATGTAAGTTGAAAAGCATCAAACAAAGTCATCATCCATAAAACCACCAAAAAAATTTCATCCTCAAAGTTATCATGTGTAACATGTGGGGTGTAATATGATAAACCAACCAAAATAAACACCCTCAAACTTTGAGATGAACATTATCCTAATCGGTTTAAAGAATGAGCAAAGACAAGCACACGTAAAGGGTAATGTAGAGAGTCGGGAAAAACTAAACTCCCTTCATTCTCACCACTTTGAATATAAACCTTGAAGATTTTCAGACCTTGACATTGGTATACTGCCCTTTGATATAGTCTTTTGCTCTTGCAAACTAGTCATGACAACATGTTAAGCTTCAAACTTACTTTATTCTGAAAAGTCTAACAAATAAAGTTAAAATATTGCTGGAATTTTCATCATAGTAGTAAAAAACATAAACAAATAAAGTAACTAAAAACAGAAAAACAAAAAGGGAAATGTGGATAGAATCCTTATTACTTAGCTTGGGTTGCCTCCCAAGAAGTCGCCCATTTTAGAGTCCACTTGCACTATCAGTGCTACTAGTTGTTTCTATTCACCAATCATCCATCTTGGACAACACTTTATTTTCATAACCATTCAGCTCAAGGGTGATTTCTTCCTTAGTTTGAAAGGGGGAACGAATCTCATAATCCCCTTTAATTGTGGCTGGTGGTTCAGCCACAATTTTTCAAAATACCCTTATGTGATGCGTATGCAACACATTTATGCTTATGGGGACTATCATGTGTTCCTTTTTATGGAAGGTAGAATTTTCGACACATGGTTCTTTCTTGCTCCGTCAAAGGTAATGGTTGGTGAAAATTGAACTTTGCTTTCTCCTCACCCACAAGCAAGGTGAGCTCCCCCTTGTTGACGCCAATCCACGCTTGGCTTGAGAAAGGAAGTGGTCTTCTTAATATTTGTTTTGTAGATCCCTTCAATGCCCCAAGTCACGCAATCCATGGGGAAGGTAAATGTGTCAATCTTCACCAAAATGTTTTTAATGGCCATTACTTGACTTTCTTCTTCAAATTTTAGTTTATCCACTAATGGCTCTTCATCCTCTAAGTTGTTTAGGAGTGCATTTTTCTCAATTTCCAGCTCATTTTCACATTCTTTAACAAATTTCGTGATAGGGAAATTTCGCACATCAAGCCAAAGGAGTATCCATGCATTCCATTGGGAATTGTCAAAAGTATTACCAGAGAGGTCCTAGAGAATTTTTCTTGAATGCTTGGACTGGTGTGTGGACCCTACCCGATCCACTCGCCTAGCGACTCGCTTTTAAATGGAAGGAAAAATGTGAAAAGAAAATGTGGGCTGATTTTCTAGTTTTGGAAAATCCGGGTCCCTAAGAAGGAACTGCTTTGCTTTGGAGTCGCCACTTACTTTATTTTTATTTTTGGCTGGGAAAACCAAGTAAGAAACAAAAACCCAATGACTCAAAGATGGAAAAACTATTCAATAAAACTAGATTTCTAGGTCCGGATCAGACACTATCGGGAAGGTACCTCATATGAGGTAGCACTCTCTCAAGCCCCTAACTCCGGTCTCTACTTCAGTGAATTGGGTATGTAGGAGCATATGGGTCAAAAATCGATAGTCTCATAGCTAAACATACAACTCGATCAAATTTCAACTCACTGTATCTAAAGACGCTTAAAAAACACTAAACCAAAAGCGAAATGGTGCGTATTCTCGTCCTCGCCACGCGCTACATCAAAGGTTAGCCAACAAACATAGCAAGCATGCATGGCACTCCAAACACAAAACATCCATGTGGAAATTCATTACCCAACACTAAAGCACATAAATTGCGGTCCCTAGCCAAGCATCAGATAAGAGGTCACCAACGCTTGGGTACACTGCTCTCAAAATTAAATATAAAAGTAAAGCAAGCTAGGAGAAACCATACATTGCATCTCGGCCACTTCATTGATGCTAAGCAACACTGGCCCGGGCCTATACAAACACGTCTTATTCATCTCAAAGAATCTGGCCCTCGACAAAACACTAGATTATCGGGTGCTTAACTAATCACCTCGGACCCGTGATAGACCCTGATTCTCAAGAATCCAAAATGGAACCACATTAACCGGAAATAAACCCCATTTCAGACTCCTAAACATAGCCCTACTTTGATTTAGGGCTTAATGGGTTGACTCCATAAAGGCCATGGGCTTCACCAACCGAAATCGAAGGACCCTTACGAAACCCCAACAAACCGATCGATCTAGTTCCCCAACCTGCCTAGTCATGAGGGAGGGCTCCAAAATTTTGTAAGAATCCTTCCTCAAAGATTCATGAATCCAATAAGACAAACGGAGTTCAATTCCGACCGGTAACCAAGAACCAACACAAACAAATCAAAAACACCAAACTGCCGCTCCGCAAAGAACCGAATCCAAATAAAGGCCGGCTGGTTTGGTTTCCCAACCGGTCCGGACGGTTGACAAAATATTTCAAAAATCTTCAGAACCTTCCTTACAAAGTCAGGAACCCAACAAGACAAACGGAGTTCAATTCCGACTCCGAGTAACTAAGAACCAACACAAACAAATCAAAACTAATCTTAAACTGCCGCTCCAGCAACCGAGCCAAATGAGTCGTTGATTTGGTTTCCCAACCGGTCTGGACGGTTGAGAAAATATTTGAAAAATTTTCAGAATCTTCTTTAAGGAGTCAGAATCCAAAACAAATGGTGATTGATTCTCAGCTCGAATGAGTGGAGAACCAACTACAAACAAATCAAACCACCCAAACTGCCGTGAACAGCTGCTCCAGCAAACCAAACCAAATGGACCGGTTCAGCTTTCCAACCGGTCTGACGGCTGAGAAAAATATTTGAAAATTGTCAGAATCTTCTTTATGGAGTCAGGAATCCAAAAAAACAAACGGTGATTGATTCTCAGCTCGAATGAGTGAGACCCAACCAAAACAAATCAAACTAATTCAAACCGTCAGAACAGTTTCGTCGGCAAAACCAAACCAAATGGACCGTTAGTTAGTTTTCCAACCGGTTTGGACGGCTGAGAAAAATATTTGAAAAATTGTCAAAATCTTATTTTAAGGAGTCAGAAATCCAAAAACAACGTGGTGATTGATTCTCAGCTCGGATGAGGAGAACCACCAAACAAATCAAATCACGGAACTGTCAGAATAAATTCGCTCCGGAAGAAACTAAACTAAATGGACCGGTCAATAGTTTCTTCTCCAAACTGGTCTGACGGTTGAGAAAATATTTGAAAATTTTTAGAATCTTCTTTAAGGAGTCAGGCATCCAAAAACAAACGGTGATTGATTCTCACCCGATGAGTGAGAAACCAACCAAAATGAATCAAACTCGAAACCTGGCTGCTCCAAAGAGGTTCGTTGAATCGGCTCTCACGTATGAGCGTGAAAACCGGTTCAAATGGTTGAGGTAAAACCTAAAATTTGGTCAAAATATCCTGTATAGAATAGAGTGGAGCCAGGTTCCATTTCTTACCTCTTCAAGATAAAACGCCGAATTAAAACCAAGCTACACATCCCTGAAAAATCCAGCAACGTGGTGTGTCCGAGCCCTAAGTGTGCCTCCAAAGGTTCCTTCCAATCTGATCTCTATGTCCTTTTATGCTAATTCCCCACCTCCAGCCATCAAAGCCTCTCATTTTTCCTCTAAGCTTTGGAAAGGGCCCTAATCAACTTCTAAATAGCTTCCCCATTCACTCCTCCCACATTTCCAATGCAAATGGGAATCACTTGCTTTAGTTTGCTTCACCACCAAGTATCCCACATGGGTTCATGGTGGGCTGTATGTGTCCCACAAGGCTCAAAACACCCACAATACTTCCCAAGGTCGAGCTGGAGCTTATGGGCCCGAACCATTAGGATTTGGGCTCCAAAATCACAAAAAACAGTGCTCCATACAACCTGTCCCAACTAACCGGTTGAACCAGATGCCAACCAGTCGATCCGGTTGAGGAAAATTATGAAATTTGGATAGAATGTTTCCTGAAGAATAAGGAGACCAACAAAAACGGTGCACCATTCTAAGTTTGGATGAGGGAGATATGATCAAAACAAGGAGGAGGCTTGCCAAAATCACCCAAAAAACCGTTGTCAGACATACTACATCGACGAACCAGTCAAACCGACACAAATGCGGTTGACCAAGATTATGAATTTTTAACATAAACCTCCTTGGCGTATCATGAATCCAACAAACAAATGTTGAACACCCCGAGCCTGACAAAGGAGATACAACCCAAACAAGCTCAAGTGTTCCGACCGACATACGCTAATAAATCCTGACCGAGCTTAAACCTCAAGGGGGTCCCACTTGCCCCTATAGCACGATGCCAATAACTAACACTCCGATGACAATCCGGCGAAATACATACGCACTCACGGACCATATACAAGCCCACCCGAGGCCTGAGAAAGACCGCACCTAAAAGGCCTAAAATGGTGTTATATGAGAATAATGGGTGAGTATGACACCCATAGAATAAATAAGTGCTTGGACAAAATCGAGGGTCTACAAATATGGCCCCTCTTCGCAGAGAGTGAATGAACGTGAATCGTGGTGCGGGTGCAAGCGATGCAAAAGTGAAATGAACTCTAGTGAAGAACCCAGGGATGACCAATTTTGTCCCTTTACCTAGTATCAAGGATAACCCAACAGTCGTCTGGACAAGGACTTAAAGAAAACAAGTCACGTATGCCCGGGAAGATGGGAGTGATCCTCGGACACATAATGCCCGAAAAGATAATGACATCCGGGAGGCTGCGCCGAGAAGATGAGGATGTCCAAACTCGAAAGGTCCAAAGCACCGAAAATGTTGGATCCGTGAGTACCAAAAAGGTGGAATCTCAGCGAAAAGTCGAAGCGTGGAACTGGGCGAGTACCAGAAATGTGGGATCCAAAGAGCACGGAAGGTAACATCCGGTGAGTACCGAAAGGTAGGATCTGTGCAGTACCGAAATGTGGGATCCGGGCGAGTACCGTAAATGTGAGATCCGCGAGTACCGTAATGCGGATCCGGCGAAAATAAATGTGGATTCGCAAGTACCGTGAATGTGGGATTCGCAAGTGTCGTAATGTGATCCGGCGCGCCTGGGCGTGATCCGGCGAGTACCGTGAATGTGATCTCGCGAGTACCGGAAAGGGAATCCGCTAAGACCGAAAAGTGTAGAAATCCGTGAGTACCGAAAAATGGTAGGATCCGGCGAAGTTCCGGAAGCGGATCTCGGGCGAGTACCTTCAAAATGGTAGGATCCTCGCGAGTACCGGAAGGCGTAAATCCGCTAAGACGTGAAGCGGGCAAACCGTGAGTACCAAAAATGGTGTGGATCCCGGCAGTTCCGGAAGGTGGGATCCGGGTGAGTACCGTAATGCGGGATCCGCAAGTACCGAAGATAACATCCTCGTGTGAGTACCGGAAGGTATGATCCAGCGAGTAATCGAAATGATCCGGGCGAGCACGTAAATGAGATTCGGGCGAGTACGTGAGATGCGGGCGAGTGCAGTGTGGGATCTAGGCGGGTACCCGGAAATGTGGGATGCAGGCGAGTGCGGAAATGTGGGATGCGGGCAAGCCGTGAGTACTAAATGTGGAAACTGCCAGTACGAATGGTAGAACCGAGTACCGAAATGGTAGGATCCGGGCGAGTTCGGGGAAGGTGGGATTCGCGAGTACCGTAAAATGGTAGGATCCGGGCGAAGTTCGAAGGTGAGATCCGGCGAGTACCGTAAATGTGGGATCCAAGTAGTAATCGAAATGGTGTGTGATCCAAGTAGTTCCCGGAGTGGTGGGAATCCGTGAGATGCTAGAGAACCCAACAAGCTAAACGAAGTAAACAAACTTGGGAAAAGTGGTAGGTCTAGTATGACATCCGTGGTCTACCAACAAATGACTCGATCGTTTTAAATCAAACACAATCATGACAAAAGAAGGGGGGATGCCCTAGTATGACAATAGAAAAATGCCACAAATGATAAGCTTAGAAACCAAGAACTCATAAATAAGATGGAAATAAAGTGGGTATGCCCCCGTGAGGGAATAATCGCACAAATGTGACCAAGGGTGAAAGAAAAGGGTTACGCCCACCCAGTGGCATCAATGCCATGTCAAATCCCATAACTACATGTGGTCAAAGCTGTAGAGTCGAAATATCACAATCATCTCATTCATGAAAAGTCATCCATTCTAATTCATAAAACTGGATACTGTATGCCCCAGCATACATCTGATATGCAAGGCCTCATGAAAAAAAAAAACTCTAAAATAAATTTCTAAAGACCCAATCATCCGAGAGCAAGAGAACAAGACAACATACGGGTGTGCAAGCACGCACCCCTACGAGTTGACAACATCCATGAACTAATTTCAGCCCTTAGAAGCACTCACAGATGAAGAAAACCATCGCATGTAGAGATACTTCAACTTTGATGCAAACATCTCTAGGCAAATGGGCCGCTAGTGTATATGCGCATTTGAGCCAATGCCAACATGAAAGGATGTGGTATGCCCTAAAGGTGAATGGTCAAAGCATAAAGACGGGCTATCCATGATCCTACCTGTATCGTCTGTGACCATCATGGACCATGCAAGAACCAATGGAGAAGCAATATGTGACCCTCGACATCTCTAGTTGAACAGAGACCGTCGACATCCCGCGACTAACTGCAGAGACAAACTTGTCCATGTAAAATACTACAAACACGAGATCTCACGGTCTCGTGGTGGTTCACGACTCAATCGTAATGTAGGCCAGGCAAAGGTGAATGATAGCATGGGAAACAAAGGCCCAAATACCCAATAACATCGCCAAACCTCAGACACAGAATGTCAAATATTAAAGGATCATGAGTGCAGACTCAAACTAACATCCGAATGACCAATGTGAAATGACAAGGCGTAATTCAGCGACACATCGCTTAAAGTGAGATCGATGATCATGAGAAGAAGACTGGAAGTGATAAGAAAACGATGAATGAATAAAGCAAAAAAGGAAGAAACAAGCCGATATAAATGTGCATCACAACGATTAACAACTCGCCCCAAGAACGCTAAGTTGAAGCAAGTCACTATAAGATAGGAGTGGTGATGCAAGTAATGATCCAGTGGACTGCAGCTGGCAAACCCAAACCTCATACCTAATGTGTTACCCAAATCCATGGAGAAAGCATCGTGATAATGCTTTCACTCAACCTCAAAGGAATAATAAATCTCTCAAACCTAAATGAGCAACGGTTATCAAACAAACACATTTTTCTTCTTTTTTTTGTTTTTGTTTTGTTTTCGCTTGCTTTTTTTTTGTTTTTGCTTTTTTTTTTTTCGAGTTTAACTCCAAAGTAGGTCGAATGCCATACTAACACAACTCAACCGAAGAACCCTTAAACCTCTAAGCCCAAATGGTCCCCTCAACCTAAGAATCCCTTGATCAAAACCTACAAAGGAATGAAGGGTGTGATAACCTCACTAGTAGCCTGGATGAGAGCAGTGTCATCATCATACAAAAGGAGATAAAAGGAAACAAATAGATGATAGAAACTAGACTCAAAGATAATATGGAAGATGCAAAATGGAGAAGAAAAGAAACAAGCAATGATGCGAGAAAGAAATAAACGAAATGTCACAATGATCATAATGCTCAGATATCCAAATAATAAATGAAAAGCTACGTGTGTGCCCCCAACCCAGTCGTAAAAGTATGGGCAATTAATGAAAGAACATGCTATAATAAACCGCTGAGGCTCAAAGGGCTGAGCAATAGGATTATGGTATCAATGTATTACATTAGGAATATGGCTACTCAAAGTGATGACACCCATCCTAACTATTGATCTCAAACGTAAAACCTCTTCACCGATCCATACTGACTGCCTGAATCGATTCCGTCCCAAGTTTGGTCTTCAACCAGATGCTCCTCTCTCGAGTCGATCCTGGCACATAAGCCCGCCCACCCGCCCAAACTTTCCTCTAGGGTCGTTGATCAACTCTGAGTGACCTTCAAGACTAGGTCGCCTTTCCGAACTTCCCTCGGGCTCGAATTCCTTCTCTAAATGCACCCGGGCCATTCCTCTCCTCCGATAAGCCCTCGAACATTGATCTCGCCTCAACTTCCTCCCATCCAAAAGGCCGAGCCGATCATAACCCGGACTGAGCCCACCTGGCCCCCATATCCGATGCTCTAATTCTACTCAAGGTCCTATCCACTCAACAGCAAAGACCGCTCCATGCCATATACCAAAAGAGTAGCATAGTTCCAAAGAGAGGCGAAAAGATGTGTACGATAAGCCCACAATGCGAAAGGGAGCCTCAATTAACTCAGAAGTCTCAACCATCTTTTCTCAAAATCCTCTTGATATTCTGGTCAGGCCCCTTAACCGCCCCATTAGTCCTGGCCTATATGCGTATGATCATGATGTCAATACCATACTTTGACCAGATCCACTCGCTCCTCCGAAATGCGCTCCTCTATCCGAGATCAACTCAAAGAGGGACCCCATATCGACAGATAATGTGCGATATGATGAATTCGCTTTACCCGTCTGTCAATCCAAAGATAAGAAGTAGCTTCCCACCCACTTAGTGAAATAATCAATAGTCACCTGTGGATGTACTCATGCCCACTGGAAGATTCGGGGTGATCTTCCCACACATCAATACCCCACACCGAAAAACGCCAAGGGGATGTAAGTGCATGCAACTCAAGGTGGCACGTGTATCAAGTCTCCGCGGCATTTGACACTGAGACATCTCTGCATAACCGGTACAATCTGTCACAAGCAACTAAAAGTAACAGTCTCCATAATCTTTACGCTTTCTCTAGCATGTGGCCTCCTATGTGGGCCATAGATCTAAGATGAACCTCTCCTCATTGCTCGATTCGGCAGAGGCGCTGGCCCATACATAATAATAACAGCCACGTGGATCTCCTATAAAGGGCATCCCAAATAAATAAACTGCGGCCAAATCGCCTCAATTCCTTCATATCCTCGGATGTAGCCGTCTCTGTGGTAATCGCCATGACGTAAACTCTGATAAATATCATGATACTCAGCGGTAGCTCATCCCGACTTAATGTTCCCAATCAAACAAAGAGCGGGAAAAGTGACCTGTCTCAATCAAGAGGGTTTAATAAATCAATTCCCATAGAATCTCAAACTACTTAGCTAAGGTGGCCAACGCATCAGCAAACTGATTCTCTTCCCTAGGTAGATGAATATATCTTAACTCTTCAAATCTAGCAAACTAAGAGTTCAAGTGGGGCATGGTAGTGGCTTCCAATTTTCTCTCACCACATCTCCAGACACCCCGGTCCTGGTCAGATAATCCGTTGAATCCCCATGGATCTCCAACTGTCTAATACCAAGATCCAACGGCCCCCAGCCCGTAATGCAAGCCCCATACTCAACCATATTATTTGTCAGAACCTGATGACTTAAAATACTAATTTAACTGATCCGGGAATGCATCACCCTCGTGGTGATATCAATAAGATACCAAATACCAAACCCCACTGATTGGCGTACCCATCGGGCTACAATTGCCATCCTATAATGCTGGTATTGAAATAAATTGCTCATCGTGTGGAAATCATCGCTTAATCGATCTATCATCGGATACTGCAAAGAAGCTAAATGATCTCGCAAATAATGCTTCCCTTTACCGATTTTGGTTGCCATTGAATATCAAACTCGTCAACAGAACTGAATCCTATCCATGAGTCTACCAAGGAACATGCCTATCAAACAAATACCTAAACGGATCTTAAATCGTGAGACCAAAAGTGGCGTGGAATACCTGGCTACATAGTGCCTAAGTCTCCTGGTGGCCTAAACTAATGCTAAACA
The DNA here is from genome assembly GCA_016808115.1 of Tetrastigma voinierianum. Classification (NCBI taxonomy): domain Eukaryota; kingdom Viridiplantae; phylum Streptophyta; class Magnoliopsida; order Vitales; family Vitaceae; genus Tetrastigma; species Tetrastigma voinierianum. Next base: position 1,148,543 of record JAEQBH010001279.1, on the reverse strand, counting down.
GAGGCGCTCAATCATAAGGTATCAATCAGATTCCAAAGATCCTCTTACTTTAGATACAATAAATGGCCTGGCCTCCTTTCCTAATCATCGAGCTGAGCTTAATATGCGATCCCAAAGTTATATCCAAAACCCGACAAATATAGAAGGTGGGCCGCCCGCGTGGGAGGCACTAAACCGGGGAGAAAGTAAACACTCCTTAATCTTCTCAAAAGACGCCGGGCAATCATCATTCCAAACTGTAGCCGGTTCTTCCTCGTAAGACGAAAGATAGGCTCGTATATGTCCTGTTAGTCTAGCAAATGAAACGATCGGCTGCATTGTAGTCTCCACTCAAAAGCCTCCGATCTCTTTCTCTGCCTTCTGAGCCGGTATGTCAAGTATGGCCTCGGGTCTTTCCCTGGATCAACTCTATACCGCGCTCACTAACAATGTGATCTAAACAATTTCCTGGTTACCCAAAGGTGCACTTCTCGGGATTCAATCTCAACTAACTGCCTGATCCCCTCTCAAAGAATCTCCTGTAAGGTCGCATGATCCGCCCGCCTCGGGACTCACTATCATGTCATCCATGGTATACCCTGCCAACATCTCTATGCATCATGTCATGGAATAAAGTGGCAAATTTTCTCTGATAGTGTGGCCCTCAGATTTTTTAACCTAAATGGCATGACTCGATAGCAGTAAGTACCCCACTCAGTAATGAAAGAAGTCTTCTCCATATCCTCCGAGACATTAAACTGATTATACCTGCAAAGTTCCATCCATGAAGGATAACATAGGTGCCTCACAGTTGGCCGCTAACTAAATATATCAATGTGTGAGAGGGGAAATCATCTTTGTGGTCAGCCTTCATTCAAATCTCAAAGTCAATTACTAAACCTAACCTTGCCATCCTTTGGAACAGTAGTGGACTACATTAGCCAACCACTCAGATAATTTTCAACTACTCGACAGGAAGCCAACACTCAAGTTGCTTTTGAATCTCCTTTAACCCGCAAACCCATCGAGGATAGTCTTCACTTCGCTTAACCCGTCTAGTACGTGGCAGAACAAGGTGATGCCGAACTATAGCGGGGTCAAGGCCCGGCATGTCCTCACAATGCACTCATGCAAATACATCCAAGTATGACCTGAGAGTCAACTAATCTACTTCTCTCATCATGAGATAGGAAGAGCTCGATCCTAATCTCTCGCTGATCTCGTACACCAAAAATCTATCAACTCAGGCAATTAAACTGGTAATCTTTCCGTCCTCTATATCGGAATTAGATCCCCGACTTACCACCTGCTGGGTCATCTCGTGTCTCCAAGCATCATCAACATCGTACATAAAGCATGTGGTGCCGGTGGTGCAATCAAAGGAAAATGTCGCGATACAAGCAAATACTCAAAATACTCATGTCATTATTACCATCATAATGTCATCAAAGCGGTGACAAACCCTGATATAATGCCAAAAGAAGTAGTGGTCCATTTAGCCTGACGCCCTCAATGTAATAGTATCATGAGTAATACTGCAGGCAACAAGCCCATCATCATTAAACTCAAGCATAGAAATCTAAACACATCAAAAGTTAATCGAGGCCCTGGGTGGGAAACATCCGTATCGCGACAAATGCGATCATGTCCATTGCGCTGCAAGCGTCATAAAGTGTCACAAAGATCGTAATCAATCATAGAAACCTAAACATGTCAAGAGCGCATCGGGCCCACGCTGGCCATATCAAGGAAATGGCTGAAGGCCGATCGCGTCCATCCTTGGCCCATGTAGGTATCAGAAGAGTCACTCCACGCCCATCCTAAACTATAGGTAGACTGGGTATAGTCATGATCTCTTCAGGAAAGCACATGGAAACACACTGCCTCTATCCGTGACGGGATGCAATCGTCACGGCCCTGAGTACTGGTGGTCTCAGACCAAACAAACTGGCCCTAGGCATGCCGACGCTCGAATCTCAACCATATTTGAAACATGGTCAACTCCCTGTGGGGTGCGATACTCGATCCTCCACAAAATAGTCAAACTAACCGGTGGCACGGCTAAGGGATAATCGAATTGAATGCCGCATATGCGAGCTCACCTCTCTTTACGGGTCGCCATGTGTCGCTGCGATCATTCTGCCGCTGGGATGTCCAACCTATAAGATAAGTGCCATGGTCAATCAGATAGTAAACTCATACGGCTTCTTGTCAAGGCACTAATCCCAAACTGTGATAAGACATGCCTCTCATCATGCTAAGCACTGGAAGTGCATCATGGCGACCAAAAGACATTATAAAAACGCTGTCCTCATTGCCATCCTCTAACTAATAACCTGGACCTCGCCAAAAAACAAACCCGTCAAGTGCAAATCGCTCACCGTGGGCTTATCCGCAGCATTGGCTCGCAGGAAGCAGTAAACATCCTGTGTCATCAGATTGCGGATAATGCGCCCTCGTGTACTTAACTTCACCTTCCATGAAGAAGATTTGTATACACCCGCCTACGAACTAAGGCTGCCCAAAAGGTGCTAAAGGATGAATTCTGATGCCTAAAACCCGGAAGAGTATGGCGTATCCGATCACCAACTGCGATACTGTAGTGAGAGTACCGCATAAATGTCCTCTCGAGTCCCGTCATAAGCCCGATGGTCCAGATGGACGGCCCAAACCCGACGTTGAAATCCCAAAGCAAATGGTACAACTGACAACGTTATGGGCGGAGCCGCTTGTCCAACAGACTCCGACGGCACCCTACGACCGCAACAGCAACATCATGAACAAAGTGGCGAACATGGTCCGATCCTCAGTGGAAATCATCGTAAAACACTACGACACTCTATCCGTCGTAAAGTGGATCAGCCGGTGGTATTGGTATCAACCTTAATATGACCGAGAGCCCCGATCAACGCTATTCTATGGCCGGATGAGGCCATTAAGCTCCAAATGGAACGCGTACCGAGGAAAGTAATCGCGTAAAATCTCATCATCTTCCTATGAATCTCATCTCATCATCAATGCCAAGAAAAGGTCTATCAACAGTAAATGAGCTACCCTCCCACTCCTCGTGAATAATCGAACATCTCTATGCATCAGCCTACCTCCGGGAAATGTAATGAAAGGTGTCAAAGGGAGGAACATGTTGCAAGTATACCTAGCGATATTGTCAGTCTCCGTCTGGGAACATCATCCTGAGTCAATCTAAATGGATCGAGACCCGTCACCCCGGTATACACTAAACTTCGAGTTTGCATACAAACCGATTGTCGAGGAGCCTCCATCCCATCCCATCATGAATATCTCATCTCCGAATACTAATCAAATGTACACTCTCGGGCAGGTACACCTAGTGCTTCATGGAGTGAGCAACGGTCCCCAGTCACGCAGGACGTCCTAAGTCAACCAAACCTCGATCAACTGTCCCTAATAGCATGCTCAATGTCGCATGTTTATCCGTATCATGACGCTCCTCCGAAGGATACACAAAGGGAAGATCGCCCGAACTGTGGGTAATGTGGTGGTGGTTCAGGGTGGTAGGAAACAATCAAACCCCTTCAACCAATCTCCTCGAAATGCTCCGGGCCTCGCTGGCATCCCGAGTCAGGTAAACCGCCCGCCGGCCTCGGTGGAGGTGGTGCTCTATACTGCGGATGGTACTGTACAAGTGGCCTCCGAGGTGCCCTCGTGGTAAGATATACCGGGTCGCGCGGCCGACATGTAGGTGCAGCCCAACTAGCCCGAACGAGTAGCCTGGCCTATACCGACCCCGCCTCATCATCCGTAAGGAGGTCTCGTAAAACTGCCCTCGAAACGGAGGGGTGACGTAGGACCTCGTGGTCCCGTCATGCCACCTGCACCAACATCCATGGTCCGGGTCCCACCCCGGCTTCTTCCCCTTGAGTCCGAAGGAGAAGAGTCTCGCCCACAATCCTCTAGATATGCCCCTCAATGCCATAGAGGGCCTTTGGAACCAATGATCCAAAAGTCCGGGTCTCGTGGAAGCCCATGAGATGCCTAGCAAAGAGGCCAAGCACACATAATCAAGTGCCGATCCGATCGCGCCTCCGTGGTCTATCTATAATCAGGCAATCTTCTCTCTCCTCCAAAGAGGAGATGAATGAAGTGGACTGACTATCCGCCTCCGCCCGAGGCTCTAACCCTCCCGGATACATCCACTACTGGGATAAAAGAAGGAGTTATCCGATAAACTCCTGTCCCAAATCAGCCCATGTCCTACGCCTCGAAGGGTCCAATGATGCAAACCAACGCCGAGCGGCACCACTCAAATGACGAGGAAAAGATGATCATCCTGCCTCATTCATCTATGCTCAAGACACAAATACCAGATAACCGGCAAGTGAATACGGGGCACCTCATCCCAGTGTACTTTCAATGTCCTAAGATGCGAACTCAACGGGTGGCACAAGCACCGGAAGGTCATCATATCCGGTCCCAACCTATAACTCCATCGTAAACATGCGTAGACTCGATCCTCCGCCTCAATCCTATCGATACGGGCCCGAGTGTCAACAACAACCTGCATGGGGTCACAACAGAATGTGGCATGGTCCTAAATCACCATGTAGAACAAAAGCCCTGGGGCCTCATGGGCCGATTGAACCAAGTGGTAGGTGGAGGTGGAAATCAGATAGTCCCTCACTGCAAGGTCCAGATAATGGTGGGGGTGGTGGAGGTGGAACTCCAGTCCTCATTGCATCAGGGTCCATGGATGGTGGTGGTGGTGGAGGTGGAGAGTCACTGCGCGGTGCTCCCCGGAATCGGGCAATGGTCAGCTCGATGCCCATTTAATCTCCGGCCCCAGCCCCAATATAAAGCATCCCGAGAGATGCCATGGTATCAATCTCAGCGAATGGTCGACACAAAGAGCTGCATCGAGTCCATCTCTATGATTTGATGTCTCGGCTGAATCGACCGTGCGGATCGAATCTCTAACAAGCTCCACTCCGATCCGAATCCAAGCCTCTGGAACCCAGTCATCTTAGCCAACAATCCTACAAAGGAAAGGGCAGTCGTCTCGGTCTATCAATCCGAAAATCAACTAGTGAATGCAATCCCACAATGAAATCTTCTAAGGGAATGAACGGACATGTGACATCAATAATAACTGAGCATGCGTCCCACAATGCAGGAGCTTAGATTCGATGATGGTAATACCTTAGGGGTAAGGCGGCTCAAAAGCTAACAAAGGGAAAAGACAAGTCCTAAAAGGCTAGATGACCGTACCCACAAGGATACGCAACCTAAGATCGTAATTAACAATCAATCAACAATCAAGCATACCCATTCACACATAAAATTCATGAAATCTAGCTCAGTGGCTATACATGTCTTCATTGCTCTAGATCCATTCCATAGCGCTCCCAAACATCGAGAGCAGTCTTTATGCTAGACCCTATTCCAAACCCCTAGATTGTCATAGACAGCTTGGGAATGACTTCTAAACATATAAGCAATCAATGAGGGAATAATCAACCAAGACTGATTCGTATAAGGGATACACACGTGCCCCACAAACACAAGCGGAAGGCCATGCAAGTGGAAGAGCAAGCCACGCAAAGAAACAATCACGCATTAAAAGAGCAAGCCTATCACAAAATCTACATACAAACTAAATCATCAACAACTGGAAAACAGATGAGAAGAGTACTCAAATCCAACTATGAAATAAACATGAATCCACAGTGAATACATACAGCAAACAAGCCAGCGGGTATGCCAAACACTTAACCAAGTTTTTATCACTGGGCCATCTATGTAGTCAAGAGCCTATTGATCGTAGAACCATAAAGTCTAATATACCCAACCTGCCCGCTTGATCCTCTTATGAAACCACAGATTGTGGTTCGATCCCTGAAGACGCCACCAGACCCTACCCGATCCACGGGCCGGCGCGACTCGCTGAAATGGAAGGAAAAAATGTGAAATGGCTGATTTTCTGAAGTTAAAAATCCGTCCCTAAGAAGGGAACTGTTTACTGAGTCACACTTACTTTACTTATTTTTAAGTGGGAAAACCAAGTAAGAACAAAAACCCCAATGACTCCAAGATGGAAAAAAGCTGTCCACAAACGATTTCTAGTCGGATCGTATTACCTACCTTAAAGGTACCATCATACTTATAGAGCACCCCTCTAAGCCCTAACTCGTCTCTACTAGTGAATTTGGGTATGTAGGAGCATATGGGTCAAAAATCAGATATCTCAGAGTAGCTAAAACATACAACTTGGATCAGACCAACCTAATCGATATCTAGCATGCTTAAAAAAACACTAAACTAAAAGCGAAATGGTGCGTACTCCGGGTCCACACGCGCTACATTAAAGGTTAGCCAACAAACATAGCAAGCATGCATGGCACCAAACATAAAACATCCATGTGAAATTCATTACCCAATACTAAAGCATACTCTGTGGTCCAGCGTCAGAGTAAGAGGTCACCAACGTTTTAAGTACACATTCTCAAATTAAATATAAAGCGCAGTTGTTAGGAGAAACCATACATTGCATCTCGCTCACTCATTGATGCTACAACACCGTCCAGCCTATACAAACACGCCTTATTCATCTCAAAGAATCGGTCCTCGACAAAACACTAGATTATTGGTGCCAACTAACACCCTTGGACCTGATAACCCATCAAGAATCCAAAATGGAACCACATTAATCGGAAATAAACCCCATTTCAGACCCTAAACATAGCCCTACGCTATTTAGGCGACGGGCTGGACTCATAAAGGTCATGGGCCTAATTAAACTCGAAATCAAGGACCCTTACGAAACCCACAACTGATCGATCTAGTTCCCAACCTATTCGCCCGTTGAGGAGGGCTCCAAAATTTTGTAAGAACCTTCCTCAAAGATTCATGAATCCAACAAGATAAACGGAGTTCAATTCCGACTCCGAGTAACCAAGAACCAACACAAACAAATCAAAACACCCAAACTGCCGTTCTAGCAAACTGAACCAAATGAGCCGGATGGTTTGGTTTCCCAACCGGTCCGGACGGTTGACAAAATATTTCAAATCTTCGTAACCTCCTTACAAAGTCGTGGAACCCAACAAGACAAACGGAGTTCAGTTCCAATTCCTGCAACAGAACCAACACAAACAACTAAACTAATCAAACTACCGCTCAAAGAACCGAACCAAATGAGCCGGTTGATTTGGTTTCCCAACCGCCTGGACGGCTGGAGAACATTTGAAAAAAATGTCAGAATCTTCTTTAAGGAGTTAGGAATCCAAAAACAACGTGATTGATTCTTCAGCCCCAACGAGTGAGAACCAACCAAAACAAATCAAACCACCCAACCACGAATAAAATTGCCCAAAGAAACCAAACCAAATGGACCGTTGGTTCGCTTTTCCAACCGGTCCGACGGTTGAGAAAATATTTGAAAATTGTCAGAATCTTCTTTTAAGGAGCTGTAATCAAAATAAACGGCATTGATTCTCAGCTCGAATGAGTGAGACCCAACCAAAACAAATCAAATCCACCTAAACGCCAGAATAAATTGCTCCAACGAAACCAAAACCAAATGGACCGTTGGTTCAGCTTTTCCAAACCGGTCTGGACGGTTGAGAAAATATTTGAAAATTGTCAGAATCTTCCTACAGCTCAGAATCCAAAAACAACGGTGATTGATTCTCGCCCTACATGAGAACCAACCAAACAAATCAAATCAAACCGCTAATGTACCGTCGAAACGAAACCAAATGGGACTGTTGTTTATTTTTCCAACTGGTCTGAATTTATTGAGAAAAATATTTGAAAAATTTTCAGAATCTTCTTAAGGAGTCAGAATCCAAAAATAAATTGATTGATTCTCGCCGATGAGGAGAACCAACCAAAATGAATCAAACCGCCAAACTGTCAAAGAGAAATCGTTGAACGCCCACGCACGAGCGTGAAAACCTGCTCAAAATGGTTGAGGTAAAACCTAAAATTCTAACAGAATATCCTGTATAGAAACAGAGTGGAGCCAGGTTCCATTTCTACCTTCAAGATATAAATTTAACGTAAAAAACCAAGCTATCCCGAAAACTAAAGAACGTGTGTCCGAAATTCCTAAGTGCGCTCTCCAAAGGTTCCTAATCTGATTCTATGTCCTTTTATGCTAATTCCACCTCCAGCCATCAAAGCCTCTCTTCGTTTTCTTCCAAGCTTTGGAAAGGGCCCTAATCAATCTCTGAAATAGCTTCCCCATTCACTCCCTCCTCATTTCCCATGCGCAAGCCGAATGACTTAAGTTTCAGAATGAGTCACTTCAATCAAGTATCCACATGGGTTCATGGTGGGCTGTATGTAACCCAAGATGAAGGGCCCAAAATAGACCTGCACAATACTTCCTGTCGAGCTGGAGCTTATGGGCCTGAACCATTAGGATTTGGGCTCCAAAATCACAAAAAATGCTGCTCCACACAGTCAGTCTGTAACTAACCGTTGAACCAGATAACCAGTATATCCGACATTGAAAATTATGAATGGATAGAAATGTTCTGAAGAATAAGGAGACCAACAAAACGGTGCACCATTCTAAGTTTGGGATGAGGGATATGATCAAAACAAGGAGATGCTCGCCAAAATCACCTAAAACCAAAAGGTTAAGATATCATCGGTCGAACCAGTCAAACCGATTGGTCAAACGGTTGACCAAAATTAAGAATTTTTAAATATAAACCTCCTCAAGTGAATAAGGAATCCAACAAAACAAACAGCACAATCTCCGAGCTCGGACAAAGGAGATACAACTCCAACAAGCTCAAGGTGTTCTAAACTCACATACGCTAATAAACTTTAATTGAGCTAAAACTCGAGGGGGTCCCATTTGTCTCTATAAAAGACTACGCCAATAACTAACACTCTGATGACACTAAGTGAAATATACGCACTCAATGGACTATATACAAGCCCACCAGAGGCTCTGAGAAAGACCAAACAAAAGGGCCCAATGGTGTTAGAGAGGAGAATAATAAAGCAGCATGACCATAGAATAAATGCAAAGTTACAGGGGACAAAATTTGAGGGGTCTACACCTGTCGCCCTATTTGAGTCATGCTTTTCAATCTAGCATTAGTGTTCACTTGGAAGGCATCTAAATCTAGAAATTTATGCTCATGAAGACTAATCATCTTCTTAATCCTATCCATGTAGATAAAAATTTGTTCCTTAACAGGAGACAACTCTTCTTCTTCTTGAAATGTGGGGTTTGAACTCCCTTGATAAGGTAATACTTCTTGTTCCATGAGTGAGTCATTATGAATTCTTGGGTCCAAATGATGAATATGAAGTTTGAGTTTAGCTTCATGGAGGCAGTCCATCTTCTCTTAACAGTTCCTCCATAAGTAACAAATAAGAAGAAAAAGAAAGATAAAAATAACAAAAAGAAAATAAATAAAAAAGCTAAGAAACAAATCACAATAAAAATAAAATAAAAATTGTCTGAATTTATGGTGTCCACCACTCTTCAAAATGTCAACTTCCGATGAGAGAAAGTGAAGGCCAATCCCACAACGATAAAACTTGTTGACCATTTTTTCGACATATCACCAAAGAATTGACTTAAAGTCCCGCAACGACGCTTAAAACTTATTACTCAATTTTCTCCGACACTGCTACCAAAGACTAACTAAAGTGCCCGACAACGGCTCAAAATACTTGTTGACCAATTTTCCGACACGGCTACCAAAGACTAACTAAAATCCCCGGTAGCGGCGCCAAAAACTTGTTGAGATCAATTGATGTATTTATATATATGAAAATTTGGCCAAGGGAGTGAATGTGGTAAATACTCAAAAACTGATTTGAAACAAAAGTAAGTGTACTCAAAAACTAAAATGAAAAGTATTACAAACACTCATCTCCTTCCCGTAAGTGCACCGGTCATACAAGTAATAAAGTGGACTCAGAGTCCTGACATATCACCATGAGGATTTGAGGTTCTTCTAATTGGAAATCGAGCACCCTACGATAAGGGCTCTTCTTCGCTATTTAGGTGATCATCTAGGATAAGCATTAAAATCAATTTAATCAAATAAAACAATCCTAAAATCTAAATCTATCACAAACAACTACTAAAGTCTAAAATGCGAAGAGAGGCACTAGGATAGATAATCATTTAATAATCAATTTGCATTTCCTTGAAAGTTTAACAACATTTGTGAGTTGAATGCCGGATTGGTTCAAGAGCAAATGTATAGCTTAGATTTCTCCACACCATACATTTCCTTCACTAATTAGAAATCCATGTTCCTTTCGCAGACACAGCCTTAGTCATTGGCTCAGGATATAATCCTCTTTCTAAGAACTAAGTATTTTTTCATTTCAGTACTTCACACCATTTTCTTAGGATTGACGACTACTTGCCCCCAAAGACAGGATAATGCAAGCCTTCTCCAATGTAATTGGTATCTCAGACATCAAATCTAATAAAGTTCTTTCTCTCCTTGATTAGATATATGCTAACACAGGATCAATGTCATTCTATTAGATTGAGGTGAGACCTCTAAACATTAAACTGATACATCATCTAATTAATCCTCACACATGAGTAAATTAGTGATATATCAAAGTAATTTTCAGTCTATTAGTCATAATATTTAGCCCAACATACCCCAAGTTATTGCTCTTTACTCTTTGTGAATCTCCATCTCTATGTCACCCAAAGGGTTCCTAGAAATCAAAGAGAGTTAAAGATACAACTACTTTCGAGTATGTTACTAATATTCCGGAAGTAATTATATGAATAGTACTAATTATAAATTAATTCTTAAACCCAAAAAGTAATCGAGAATCAGAATCTAAATGTTCAACACTAATCCCCACCCTTAGAGGGTGTTTAATGTTCCATTACCGGGTTTTAATCATCACCAATCAACAACAGTATAAAATGAAGAAAGAAATCAAGAGACAAGAGCGAGAGAAAATTCAGATTTTAGTTTCAATCTTTTGTCTGGAATAAAGAATAAATCCAATCTTGATGTACACAGCGTAAATCTCTTCAATACAGGTAAACATATGCTCTAAAACCACTCTAAGATCTACTAAAATCACAATCCGCAGTTAAAACTAAAAAATGGGCAGCTGAGAGAGAACTTCATGATAGTGTTCTCACCTCCCCGTTCTAAAACCTAAAAACGTAGTATTTATAGTCCTAGGGTAAAATGGTCTTGAAAACCATCCAAAATAACAATTTTCGGGGCTTTTTGGTCAGGAACTGGTCAATGTCGCGGCATAAAGAAAATTTGTCGCGACAAAAAAAACTTTGTTGCAATAGAAAAGTTTTGTTGCAATTAAAACTATCACACAAAACTTCGTGCGACAAAAACTTTGTTACTATTAAAAAACTTTCATTAAGAACAAACTTTTATGGCTTATTTAAAACCGTCGCGATTAAAAACTTTCTATTCGCAATAAAAACTTTATTATATATAAAACTTTGTCGCGAGACAAAAAGCTACACTTACTTTATCACATAATTTGGGTTTGTCGTGATAAAGCTGGTTTGTTGCCAGCTTCTTTGTCAAGTATTAAAATCTAGAAATATCGTAATACAGTTTTGCTCAACAAATTTATTTTTCTTTTCTCTAATCTTAACTGATTTAGCTGAAGTGTCATTAGAAGCTCTGAATGTAGAACGCAGCCACACTGGTTGAGCCATTTGATGCTTTAGATGATACATAAAAATTCATCTTCCCAATGACGTCCTATAAGCACATCCTATAATCCTCTTTGGAACTATGTTATTTACTAAATCACTTGCTTTCCATAAAAAATCTTGCAAAACCAAGTTTAGAGGAAATGTTATGAGTTTTACATGAACATGGATATAAAATACTCAAAATAGCATGTGAAATGAACTCAAAACATAGATGAGTTTTACACTCATCAACATCTCATGGAGAACATCTCACGGAGTACATCTCACGGAGTGTATCTCAAGGAATTTGTCTCGAGGATCTTGGCACAAGCTTTTGAGCTCAAGGATTTCATCTCATGGTTCTCGACACAAGCTCTTAAGCTCGACTTATCAAGGAGTTCTTCTCATGAAGCTCGGCATAGGCCCTTAAGCTCGACATATCAAGGAGTTCATCTCATAGAGCTCGGCACAAGCTCTTGAGCTTAGCATATTCAGGATTTCGTCTCATGGATCTTGGCACAAGCTTTTAATCCCTGTGATAACCACTATTGTTTTTAGCTTTATATTGCCCAACATTTAGGCTTGTTCTTTGACATAGTACATCCCATGAGCCGGCACACTCTTGTCAAAGATACCCAAGGGTCTGCCTCATGGATCTCGACACAAGGTTTCAAGCTCGGAATAAATTAATACTGATTAGTTTTATATCGAATACTTGTGTTTAATTCCTTTTACATTACTAGTTGGGGTGTGCACCAGATTTCTGGGCAGTCATCCAGATTCACTCCTTGCGCCTTACACTAAGGTCAGGACCCTGCCTCGCCACTCCTCTCATCTTGTTTAACACATCTGTTTGCTGCGGCTCCTCTTCCCTTTGCTCCTTGAGTAGCTCCGTGATTCAGAGTGACTGATGATTATAAAGTTTCGTCAGCGCTATAGCATCGTCCTTGAGCATAGCGTACTAGTTACTTCTTTGGAACAATTCATCGATCGAAGTCGGAGGCTGCAATAGAGAGAATCAAAGAACTGTGTTCGGGTGAATGGTCGTTAGCGCCACAGGCGCGCGTCTTTGCTCAACGAGTTCAACCGTATGTGGCAAACAAACCGCTTCATGGTATGATGACTCCCATCCGAACGTGGAACAAACTGGTGACACTCTACTTCCTCCGCACTGAGCAAATGTCTTGGGAGACAAACATCTCGAATAGTCGACGGAAGGACGTTATCGAGTTTGGAACCATGACAAGGCAGGACCCTCCAAGCTTGACTGGAATACCTTGCACATAAGGGCATCGTTTCCAGTCTAGAGAGTCAAGATTTGTCGATAATGCATCAAGTGCTCGAAGGGGACCTACAACCCATCGTACATCTGAAATTTTGGTAGGGAGAAATGTGGTGGATCCTCCTGGTTTAGGATAGCGTGAACGAATGGTGACGTCAAGATGTTGTCCAATGTTCCAATCGCGGTCCAGTCTCGCCAAAGGCGTGTCCGTCTTCGAGAGCCCCATGTTGCCGTGGTCAGGGCGCCTCAAGAGGAGGAAGATTCAGACCTGACCGGCGGGCTTCGACGGCTGCTAGGGTGTCCACGGAAGCGCGTGTCGCGCAGTACAAAGCCGGGACGACGTCATAAGGCTGCTATATTCATGCAAAGAAGCATTGACTACTAGGAAAGAGGTCAACTGCTATTGGTGGGAGTCCTATTGCTCTTTCAACCGCCTCTCTAGTTGCATTAGGCACTGGTTCATGGAGGTTTCTGAATTAGAGGGTAGATCTCCCATTGACTTGCTGATTAACTGATAATTGTAAGACCCGAAATTTCCAATTTCTGTGAAAATATAAACACTCATTAAAAACCCGAATTTTTCTAGATCTCTAATATTCAAACAGACTTCAAACGCTGGAATTGTCTCACGAAATCTAGCTAACACGCCGAATTTATCAATTTTGATAGCCTGAATTTGCACGCTTGAAAAATCGAGTTTCGTGTCAGAATGACTTGTGACGGAAAAAAGTCACTTAGAATATGTACTCATGTGACAGTTGCATGAGTAGAGAGAGACGGAAATGGAATGGTGGATGGAGTTCAAATGTCAAAATCCAGTTTTCAGATTATAGATGGTATTATAGAATTTGTTTTAAATGGGCTAAAAGACAAAATAGCTACAGTCATCTTCTCAAACAAAAAGAGAAAAGGGGCAGTGGCTGGAGCAGTAATGGAGGGTGAGCAGCAAGTTGAGGGTTTTTGAGTTTTTTTAGAGAGAGAGCACATTTTCTCTAAGATCCCATGACTGGGACCGTCTAATTTGCTCGACAAGAAGGAAAGTGGTTTTACGCAAATGAGGGCAAACGATAGAACGCTTTGGAGGAGTTTCACAAACTTCTGCAGGTAGGGTTTTGTCCTACTTGGTTTTACACTTTGTTTAAGAGTCATGTTGATGCTTCTACCAGTCCCAGGCCTGAACTGATATTCGGTCCCAAATCTTGGAACCGAATTGTTAGAAAATTAAACTATTGGTGCAAATCTCGTGACTAACCACGGGGCTGTTTGGGTAGTTGATCGTAAAATTTGTGAAACAAATCAGATTGTGGATGTATGAGTACTGAATGGTTATACACCGGTTCACAAGGTGAAACTGATATTGGTATTTGATGTGTACAAGAACTGCGTGGTTTCAATCTGCTCACATGAATAGTTCACGAATCTATTTTTGTGAAATAGTGTGTCACTAGTAATCAAATCGAATTGTTTGTGATTGTTAATTAGCCCATGCGAGCTTCTAATTTTTTGTGAAATGGATTGTGAAATTACATAACATGTTTGTGTGTGATTAAATTTCATGTAAATACATCATGTTTTATATATTGTATATGTTATATAAATTGTATTGAATTAAGTATCATTATCTGATATGACTCAAAACTTTGGCAACGAGCAGGAGTGAGTGCACAGTGTGGTTTATCGAGTGGTTTCGGAGGGTCAATTAATAATACACCATCTGAGGTAGTCCATATAAACATCAATCGTCGAGTCTACTAAATTTATACACACGAGGTTATCCACCAAGATTACCTATTTGTCCACTACTTATATCGAGGGTTGTCCACAATAAAAACAAACATCTTTGTTTTTGAAAATAATGTTTCTTATACGTGGCTTAGGTAAGTGTGAGGGAATGTGGCACTCCTGGATCTAAGTTGAAATATGTAGACATTCAAGTAGGATCACGACACTTGAATTACTACTTCATTATACACAGATATAATCTTCTAGGGAGAGTAACCTACGAAAATTCCACTCATCAAGATAGCTCACTTTGTCGAGGATATTATTTTTCAGTACAGATTATGAGGAGACGCCATCCTAGAAGCCGCTTTAGAAGAAAGTCGGGCCGTGATCATTTGTTGCAAACATGTATTAGAATGTTTTAAACTTAATGGGCGTTGTATAAGAGTAATTTATTAACTCTAAACTATTGGATATAGTTGGCGATATTAGGAGTATTAATGCAGGGCCCAAGTGGTCATTTTTACCATTATAATTATATATGAGACCTGCAGGTCAGCTGTATATGTTGGGATGGTACTACGGGTAGAGCCCCGTACAAAGGAGGCTTCCCGCCCGATTCGTGAGTTGGCCGGGTTACCTGATATCACTGAGCACTCTCGTTGATTCAGACAATGAGCACCCCATGAAAAGTCACATGAATTGTAGCTAAATCGCGATGATTGGGGGAATGGTTCCCACAGACAGTGCCTATGAATGGGTATTTAGGTCCTTCCTCAAAGTAATAGCCAGATAGCTAATCAAAAGTCCCCCTTTATTTTTGGCTCCTACCCCTTTTGTACCCATGGGTCGGGGGTTACATGTTTAATGCTCATAATTAAAGTAATATGAGTGGCCTGTACTTGATATATACATTCATTTGTACATTAATTGTCCCCTACTAACTAAAGCGCCACGCCTACCCGAGAGGATTGTAACGTACACATCATTCTCTTCTACCTTCACTGCCATCTGGTTGTCCCAGGTCGGCTCTGCCTTTCCTGCAGGTTCATCTTTATACCCGAAATAAGTTGAGGTAGCTCTGCCCGCTCTTTTCCCGAGGTGGTCACTAGCCTCACATCCCGCTTCTTTGATCTTCTCTACTCCGGGAGCTTAAATGCTTGTGAACGTTTGAGTCTAGATCATGTGTACTCAATCGGGTTTGGGCCTGGCTCCCAATAAACGTTAATTGCATGACACTTGTCCTGGGACTTATCCCATTCCAATTATGACACATAATTAAAAAATAGAAATGAAATTCTATTGATGATGAGAAGAATGATATTCATGATGATTTTCTTTGTTTAGAATTTGATGCAGATTCATGAGTGTTTATTTTGTTTTGAAACTCATAATTTTTGTGATGATGGGAAACACTAATGGTGTTTGTTATTTTTGCTTGTTATTTTGTTTTTGAATTGTTTGTGATGATAGGAAACACTAGTGATGTTTGATGTCATTTCTTTTATTGTATTTTATTATTAGATAAAAGCTATAGACAATATTTAGTGAGATATATAATTTTATTTATATTACAGAGTATGGCAACATCACTTAAAAAAGTCTGTGTCTCAAGTGTGGCTTCCGCCTCAAGGCCTCAAGAAGCTTTTGCTCATTCGTGAGTCTTGCGTCTTAAATAACTATGAGTACATGGTACCTCACGTTCAAATTTATAGAAAACATCCAAATTAAATATTTTAATGAAGAAAAACACCTATAAGATTTTAGTTTTTATAATCTCACTGATGCATATGAAACAAAATTGAAAAAGAGAATATGGTTCATTAGTTATTTTTTATACTAGAGATTACATGCGAATGATAAATGTTTTTAGTATCTAGTGAATATTTACTTTATTTTTAATTTTTTATCATGGTTTCACAGATATATATATATATATTATTAATTTAGTTCTAAGCTTAGTTTTTTTTATTTTTAAAAAATTACATAATACTTATTTATCCAAACACTTCAATTTTATAAGTCCTTATGATGTTCTTTTCAATAATTTCAGCTATAAGTGCTTATGTGGTAATGCATTGAAACACCTTAAAATATGCGTCCAAACTCAAATAACTTATTGAATAAAGTATTTATAAGATAACATCTCATCTAATAAGTTCTTACAAAATAAATGCTTAATTAAGCTGTTTGCTCAAACAAGGCCTAAATGGGAAAGGGGCTTAATCGCTTAGGGTTTAAAAAAAAGTCTATTTATATTTAGTAAAAAACGAGTCCAGGCGAGCTGATTTGACCCGATCCCAAATGGGCTACGGGATTATTTTGGTCGGGCCAAACGACTCGAGTTCTATTTGGCCCTTTGTTTTTCCAGTCCAACCCTTCAAATTTTCGGGTCAACCCACCCTAGGCCCACCATGTTCAACCCATATTCCCATATCTAATAATATGGATGTGTTGGGTTTCTTTTTAATTCATATTGGTCTAACAATGCACTTAAACATAATTTCCCATTTGATCTTATATCTTTGAAAGATCTATGATTTGATGGTAAAGAAGGCTTTTACTTTTATTATAATCATAACCCAAAGAAATAATAGGTGTAATTTTTTTTTATTTAAAGAGTTATTAATGAAAATTAGCAATTATTTTAAACTAAAAAGAATATTACTATCCTTAATAACATTGTCTTGTCTTATAAGATCTTGAAGTTAATAACTAGATAAACCCTTGATGACCATAAGGAGACTTGAATTAGTAATCATTGGAGATCAAATCTAAAGCTAGACTAGTAGAGTTACCTCTCTGGATTAACCTTGTCTAGTATAGTTTATTATTTTATTTATTTGTTTCAAATGTATTTTAATTTTTAATTTTTATTTGTCATGAAGGGGGTTAGGAAGAAAAATATCGATTAAAAAATTGAATCAAAATTATAAATATTTTTAGCTAAATAATTTGTTTCTTTTAAAAGGCCACAAATAATAACTTTTAAAATTTTTTTTTTAAATCAAAGTATATTTTGCTGTCGCTGAAATCATGAGGGGTAGCTCATTTGGTTTGGCCTTGATTTTGCTCTCAATATTTATTAGTTCAAGTTTCTTTAAGGCTATTAGAGGTTTTTTCGATCATAGCTTTAAGGTCTCATGAGATTAGTCGAATAACTTTAAGGTCTCATGGGATTAGGTGAGTTGTGTGCAAGTTAGCCCCAAGATGAGAAAATAAGTGGAAAAAGAAAAAGAAAAACTATGCTATGGGGTCCTTAGCATAAAATATTCGAAAATTTTTACCTAAACTTTATCAAACCTAACCCTAATCCAATTCAAACAAAATAATTGATAAATAACTCATAAAAATTTATTTGACCAAATACCCACTTTGACAAAAAAAAACCCTAACCCTAACTCGATTGGAAGCAAAAACCATCCATCTCCCCTCTTCTTCTTCAATTTGACACCTCCATCTCTTCTTCTTCTTCTAAACCCCATTTTACGTTTTGCATCTCCCCTCTCCCTCTCATCAATGGAGAAGAGACTTTCATGGTAGACAATGTAATTCTCTGCTTTCTCTACCTTCCTATTTCTCAAGCTTTCTCTTTGTAAACTCTCATCTCCAATGGTTTTATTTTTCCTTTAGTTATCTGTTTGGTTGCTGAGAAGTTGTTGTAAAAGAAAAGAAAATTTCCCTTGTAGTAGATTCATAAGTTATGATCTCTCTCTATATCTCTCTCTGCGGAATGTGGAGTAATTTGATTTGTCTGGTATGATTCTTCAAATTTTCCTTTATAGTTTAAATCTCTCCGACATTTTCCATTTTTCTTCCAATGATTTTCTCACTTCCGCTCCATACCCACCTCTTAATTTGCACTTAGTCTAGAATGAGGTGGGACATGAGTTCAATTCAACTGCTTTTTCTTCCATTTTCAAATACTGAAAGCTAAGTTTTGGCCTTTCTGCTTTGCTTCTTGTTCTCTCATTTATTGCCTTTGTTATTATTCTTAAATGTTCATAAATTTTCTTGTTTTTTTCCTCACTTCTTTTTTTCTGAGATGGACTAGAAGTTGCTCTCATAAAATTTGCTGGAAGTTAGTTCTATTTCTTTTCACACTAGAAGTGCCAGAGAGATGGGCACATTGGATATTTCTAATGGGAATAGTTCATTATGGCCTAAAACCTTGAACAGTATTGGACTGAATTTCCATATTTGATATGAATGTCAATAACTGGACACATAGGATAGTTGGTGTGGACTTCCACCACGAATTTGGGAGGGTTCCCAAACCTCACTTGAGTGATGAAACTTAGGAAATAATACAATTCATGTTGAAACTTACATTGTATTGATTGAATTAATTCCAATCATTTATTGTTGTATAGAATTTCGTAAATTATTTGTTATGAACAAAATGTTGTAAATAAACTTGTAACGTATGAATATTTAAATTATGGATGTTTGGTTTGATTGAAGGTAAGAGATTTGCTGGGTGACATTCCTATTATTTGTATTTAGAAACTAATATGGAACCGAGGAGGAAACATTCATGAAGCTACTCTCTATTGAGGCAAACAGAACCAAGGCAAAAGAATCCAAGTCTCAGAATTTAATTCCTAAACTATTCAACATACTTTGTAGTTTAATAAATATATTAGCGTATTTCCAAGAAGGACACTACTAAAGGCGAAATATCGATCCAGAAAGTTTTCTGAAGTCTGGCTTTTAAACTCACATCATGCATGTGATATTGAGAAGGTTTTTGTGTATGACACTTATAAAGAGTCAACTATGGGTAGAGTGAAGTTTGTGAAATCAGATGATGGTGAATGGATACGTATGGGAGATCAAGTGGAGGTTGAGCCAGATGAGAATGAACATATTAATGATATGGAGGGAGGATCTCAACCTACTTGTGATTTGGACATTCCTCCATTACAGACTGATGCACCAGAAGTAGAGCCTACTGATATTTCTCACGTTGAAGTGCCACCATGTAACACCCTAAATTATACCCTAGTAGTTATTACAGTTTAGAGGTATAATAAAAGTAAAATTTGTATTTTTCGAAAAATTTAAGTGCTAAATGTGAAAAATGACATAACCGGGATTTTTAAAGAAGTAAAGGTACTAATGGTAAAATGTCAAATTAGGGACTTAAAGTCATTAAGCTAAAAGATTATGTGTTATTATAGAATTTGAATAAGTTGACTTGCAAATTAATGGGAATTGGAGGACTAAAATGCAAGATCCAAAATATGAAGCAAAGAGAGGGTTCCAAATACTACTTTATAACAATGAAGATAAGACCAAAACTTGTCTTTGAATGGGAAAGGATTTCATGGGACAAGTTTGGAAGAATCCGATAAAGCCGATTATTGGCTTGAAAGGCTTCAAAGGGTATTGGAGGAGGTGAAATGCCCTCCTAAGCAAAGAGTAGCATGTGCGATCTCGCTTTTACAAAGTAAGGCTTATGATTTGTGGAAGCTTTGCCTTGAAAGTCATTCAAGGTTTCCTAATTTATGCCTTAGGATTTATTTGTCCAAGAGTTCCGGGCAAAGTATGTCATCGATATGTACAAGGAGGCCAAATGGAAGCAATTTTTGAATTTGAAGCAAAGAAGCCTATCAATGGCTGAGTACGAAAAAGAATTTAGCCATCTTAGCAAGTATGCTTCAAAGTTAGTTCTCATTGAAGCATTTTGGTGTAGACAATTTGAGGATGGTTTGAACGAGTATATCAAGAGATATTTAGCACCTGTGACTTCTCTCCAACAAGTGAATTTTTATTAGTTGGTACAAGCTGCTATGAAGGTGGAGAGGTCTAAAGCAAATAGCAAAGAAAGGTTTCATAAGAAGAAGTTTTCAAGAGGAGCTTCTTCCTCCTCAGGTAAAAGAGATAGAGACAACTGGTCGAATCACATAGTCTCCAGGAAGAAGACAAGGGCCTACAATGCAAGACCTGCTCCCCAGATGCATGTCCTGGGGACAAGGAGAAAACCTGGACGTTCCCATTGCCAAGTGGCATTCTGGGTGTTTGCGTATAAGACCGTGGCGCTTCGATGTGGAAGTACATATCATTTCTTAGCCAATTGTCCAAGAGAATCAAGAGATTATAAGAATCCTCAAGGCAGTGGTCACGGAGGATCAATGGCACCTCCAGCGACTCGTGATCGAGGCAGAGGTCAAGGTGTGTCGAGACAACATAGAGGACGTGGAGGTACAATGTCACAGACAGTGGATCGTCCTATGCTTACAGCCCTATCACAAGCATATGCTATGAAGGCTTGTGAGGATCAGGATGCTCCTGAAGTTATAACGGGTATTTTCTCTCTTTATGATATTGAGATGCATGCTTGACACTCTGGCTCTGCTCATTCGTATATTCAGACCGAAAGCATGTGTTTGATAGAATGCCATAAGTAGAGCAATCCACTATGATATGCATGTGATCAAATTCCTCGGGGTATAGTGTTAATGTTAATGCAGTATATAAGAATCGGTCGATAGTGATTAATGATAGAGAGTTTCCCGCTGACTTGATTGCTTTGCCTTTCCGTGAGTTTGATTTGATATTGGAGATGGATTGGTTGTCAAGCATAAGGTCATAGTTGATTGTGATAAGAGATCAGTAGTGCTTAAATGTTTTGACCAGACGGAAGTGACAGTGTATGGTATTCGAGCTGGTCCATTGTCCAATGTGATTTCAACTATGCAAGCCTAACGATTTCTGAGAAAAGTATGTGAGGACTTTTTGGCTTTGGTGCTTGACTCTAAAAAAGGTCAAATGGAATTGGAAAATATTCTGATAGTGAGAGAATTTCCGGATGTATTTCCTGAAGAGCTACCGAGTATTCCACTTGAAAGAGAGGTGGATTTATCTATTGAGATTTTACCGGGAACAACTCCTATTTCCAGAGCACCCTATAGGATGGCTCAAACTGAGTTGAAAGAGTTAAAGATTCAACTACAAGAGCTTTTGGATAAAGGGTTGATCCGACCCAGTGTTTCTCCCTGGGGTTTGCCTGTTTTGTTCGTGAAAAAAGAAATATGGCACTCTATGGATGTGCATTAATTATCGGCAAATCGATAAGGTGACAATGAAAAACAAGTACTCATTGCCAAGAATTTAATTGAAGATCTATTTGTTCAGTTGAAAGGAGCAGGTGTCTTTTCTAAGATAGACCTGCAATCAAGGTACTATCAGTTGTGAGTAGAAGATGCCGATGTGCCGAAGATAACATTTAAGACCCGATATGGCCATTATGATTTTTTAGCAATGCTATTTGGGTTGACTAATACACCGACGGCATTCATGGATTTGATGAATAGGGTGTTTTGACCCTAATTTGACCAGATTGTGGTGGTATTTATTGATGATATATTGGTATATTCCAAAGATGAGCAAGAGCATGAGCAGCATCTACGAATAGTTCCGTTGCACTTCGAGAGAAGAAGGTATGCCGCTTAGCAAGTGTGATTTTGCCAAAGGAAGCTCATTTCTATGCCATATTATGGTCAGTAGGGGGTAATATTGATCCTTAAGATTGAAGTCAGAAATTGAAACCACTAAATGTGACTCCAAATGAGAAGTTTCTTAGGCCTAGTAGGATATTATAGAAGATTTGTGAAGGGATTCTCTATCATAGCTTCTCCACTCACTAAATTACTCAGCAAAGAAGTAAAGTTTGAGTGGAAAGATAAATGTCAAAATAGTTTTGAGTATGAAGGAAAGCTTCGTTGAAACACCAAGATTATGTAGCCACCCTGTGCAAAGAGAGACTCAGATAGTTATGCTTTAAGAATTGGTCTGGGTCAGCAATGCAGGCAAAGTAGTGGCATATGATCCAGGAGTCATGAAGCCACATGAATGTAATTATCCGGCACATGACTTTGAATTATTATGTAATATTCGCTTTGAAGATATAAGGGCTATCATTTATACGGGGAAAATGTGTAATTTATACATATCATAAAAGTCTCACATTTGTTACCTACAGAAGGAGCGACTTGTGCAACGTCGGTGACTAGAATTGTTTAAAGATTATGATTGCATCATAGATTACCACCCAAGAAAAGCTAATATGGTGGCAGATGCCTTAAGCAGAAAGACAATGTTAGCTTTAGCATTGCAGTTCAGTAGATGGAGAATAACGCCAAATGGAGTGTTATTAGATCAGTTAAAGGCTCAACCTGTTTTGAAGCAAATGATAGTTGATGCCCAAAAGGATGATTTTGAATTGTAGAAAAAGGTACAATTGGTCAGAGAGGGAGTTAAGATTGACTATTCAGTAAAGGAAAATGGGAAAGTGTATTATAATAACAGGTTATGTGTTCCAGATGACAAGGAAGTTAAAGATAAGTTGCTATATGAAGCCCATAATACAGTATTCACCATACATCCTGGAGGCACCAAAATGTACCAGGATTTGAAACATTATTATTGTTGGTGAGGAATGAAAAGAGATGTGACAGAGTATGTGTCTAATTGTTTGACATGTCAGCAAGTGAAAGTTGAACATTTGTACCGTCTGGGTTATTAAATCCCATTCCTGCCCACAAATTTAAGCGATGCAATATTGCTACGGATTTTATGTCCGGTCTTCCTCTCACACAGCTAGCATGATTCAAGATAGTAATAGTTGATAGGCCCATGAAGTCAGCCCACTTTGTACAAGTCAGGATTGACTATCCGATGGATCGACTAGCTGAGCTATATGTGGATGAGATTGTGCAATTTCATGGTGTGTCATTGTCTATTGTGTCGAATTGAGATCCGTGATTTACATCAAGGCTTTGAAAGGGATTGAACTAGGCTTAATTTTAGTACAACATTCCACCCGCAGACAGATGGACAGTCCGAGAGGTTGATTCAAGTGCTCGAAGATATGCTTCAGGGATATGTAATATCTTTTTTTTTTTTTGTTATAGTGAAACTTGCATTGCTACAAGTAATTTTTTTTTAGACTCAAGCATATGTACAAGACTTTTTAAACACCACTATGGTGATAGTTTTACTTAGTTATATATATTTTATAGTCTTGAATTTTTATAATCCAGACTTTTGAAGTATGATTATGTCATTCTTGACTTTTTACTTGAGTTGTTCTCAATTATTTGCCAAAGGTAGGTTTACAGGTCTCAACTCTGTGTAGCATCCCCTCACTTGCCATAGTTATGGGGTAGTGGCGTTACACACCAACTATGGATGAACCACCTTTGTTTGAGGTTAGGGCACACACCAATTTCTTAACTTCTCTCATGGAAGAGCTTGCTTTTGTGGAGGACTTATGTTTCTCTTTAGTCGAAGATCGCATTGAGACACTACTTATGGGATTCCTTGAATATGTTTTCCCTTCACCATCTTGATACCGTTATAGAGACTATGTTTTTAGTTTAGTTTTTGGACTTATGATGCAACACTTTATATGTTGTTAGACCTTTATGAACTTTTAATTCCAGTTTTTAGACTTTGTTACTGTTGTATGGATTAATGTAACTCATTTTACTTTATGTCGATGTATGTTTTTCTTATAGTTTCAATTCCAATTTACCATAACTTGTCCTAAGATTGGAGGTGATCTTGTTCCCTTTTCTCAAATTAATTTTGTCTTAGTTAAGCATGTTGGTTATATAGTTACTCTTGCATTTGAAGGAATTCAGGGCAAATGGGAAATGGTTTGTACCAATATAAGAGTTGTAACTAAGGTAGAGTTACATCGACCGATCAAGGTTTCTAACCTCAATTGGTTGAGTAAATTATCTAGTGCTTGAAAATAACAAAAACATCATTCAACCGGTTGAGGTTTGAAACCTCAACTACTTAACTGAGGGTCACTAAGCTTGAAAAACACATAAACATTAGTCGGTCGATTGAGGATTTAAACCTCAACCGGTTGAATGATGTTTCTGTGTCTTTCAAGCACAATGAACCTTAGTAGATTGGTTGAGGTTTCAAACCTCAATCGATCGAACGAGCTCTAGGTGATTTTATCTCACCGTGTACCTCTAAAACCTCAACCGATCGAGTGCATTAAACTAGCGCTTTAACATCACTTAAACTTTATTCAATCTGTTGAGGTTGCAAACCTCAACCAGTTGAATGATGTTTATGTGTTTTTTCAAGCATATGTTAGCTAAGGTACAATAACAATGTTTTTAAACACCAACAATTTTTAGAAAACACAATTTAATTCATAAATAGAGCTCTATAGAATAGTAATTTTGTGATAGAAAATCATAGTGTTTGGCAAGTTACAAGTCTCCTATGAATTAAAGTAAAGTTTAATAATAGTCTAATATTTTGTATTTCCTAATTAGCAAATGATGGAACAATTTGACAAGTTACAAAATATCATAAAAGTAGTAAATTTTTTTCACGTTACAAAATAGCATAATAAAAACAAATATATCCTAAATATGACATATAAACATAAATATTGTCTCAAATATGTTCATTGTAGGAACATGTGTTTGATACAGTCATATAGATTCAGTGACATAGCTCAATCTTCATCACTTCTTAATCATAATAATTTGGTAAACTTTTCTCGATGTTTGTTATTGACATTAAAGGAAAGATTGACTACTAGTTGAAGTCTATATAATGGTATTTTATCCTATTAGGAAAAAATCAATGACAAAATGATCAATAGTATCCATTGCTTCAAATTTATTTGAAAAAAATATTGATTTGCTCAAATTGATTACTGCATCAATCGTTTTAACTAATGTGGAACTGTTCCAATATTTCATATATTTAATCAGACCTAAACAATATTGGCTGGAATTGATAAAAACATGAACTAGATGAGCTATTGCAATGACCTACCAAACAAATAGTTAGGGATATACGATATTTTTATCCATTTTTTTTACCAATCACATCAAGATAAACATGTGTGAATGCTCTCATCTCCAAGTGTTGATGTAGATGAAAAGCGTGAAATGCTTTGGTTATGACTATTGATAATTGAACCAATTTGCTTGATGATTGTTTACCCCTTGTTAGTGTGACCAGCAATGAATTACATGGTTCTATCATCAACCTTCACCAATCCCTTGGTGAATAAAGCAAAACATGTCATTGTTCATTGTTCACTTTCCCATCTTTTGCATAGTTAAAAAATGAAATTATTATATTACACGTAATGAATTACACAAAGTTTGTTTGCTTCAAACATGTCACTAAAATTAGTTCAGTAATGGATTAGATGAAACTAATTCTAAGTACCCTCAATTATACCTAAGGTTAATATGTTTAATACCTAGAGTTCATAATGATTGTACGCCAAGTCAACTCATATGGTACATAAGGTTTACTAATTAAATATACAAACATGTACTATATTAATAATTATGGTATACATTTGTAGTACTCAGAGTTCATAAAAGTTGTACCTAAGGTTTAATCATATGATACTTATAGTTTACTTATAATAAAAACAAACAAGTGCTATTAGTAATACATATAGTTATAGAACAACGAACTAGTGATTTTACTTACGGTTATTAGCTAGTTTGTACCCACATTACATATAAATTATACCTAATGTTTAAATGGGTTGTACCTTGGATACAATTTGGTTGTACCTAAGGTTAACTTATGTAGTACCCATAGTTCATAAAGGTTGTACCTAAGATTTAATCAAATGGTACTTACGATTTACTAATTGCAAAAACAAACAAGTGCTATTAGTAATACCTAAGGTATACCCGGTTTATACCCACATTACTGATAGATTGTACATAAGGTTCAAATGGGTTGTACCCTAAATACAATCTGGTTGTACATAAGATTAACTTGTGTAGTATCAAGAGTTCATAAAAGGTTGTACCAAAGGTTTAATCATATGGTACTTACAGTTTACTTATAATAATAACAAACAATATAATATAGCTGGTTTGTACCCACTTTACATATAGATTGTACCTAATGTTCAAATGGGTTGTACCTTGGATACAATATAGTTGTACTTAAGGTTAACTTATGTAGTACCCAGAGTTTATAAAAATTATACCTAAGGTTTAATCATATAGTACCTACAGTTTACTAATTGTAAAAACAAACAAGTTCTATTAGTAGTACCTAAGGTATATTTGGTTTGTATCCACATTACATATATATTGTACCTAAGATACATATAGTTGTACCCTAGATACAATGTGGTTGTACCTAAGGTTAAGTTGTGTGCCCAAGGTTTAATCAGATGGTACTTATAGTTCATTTATAATTAAAACAAGCAAGTACTATTAGTAATACATACGGTATACTTGGTTTGTACCCACATTACATTTAGATTATACCTAAGGTTTAAATGGGTTGTACCCTAAAATACGTTCTGGTTGTCCCCATTGTAAATTCTCGTGGTAACCTATCCTTAATAACATCGCTTCCACAAAACACATATTAAAGAAATGGTCATTTAATCACTAGTTTTATGACAATACACGTAGGTAGGCGCATACCTCAATAACATTTCTTCCAAAAAAACACCATATGGAACAAATAACCATTTTATCATTGTTTTTAAACAAATGTTGGAGCCTAGAAATCTAGAGTTCACACCAAACATGTAACACCTGTACACTCAGATAAGATAAGCTTACTAAAATAATAACATACGAATTTTTATAAAAGATACGCATGAATAATAATGAGCACCGAATTAAACGTTATGGAAATAATGATAATTCAATTGGGACGTTATGAAAATAATAATGGTAATTCAATTAGTAATTAATTAATACTTAATGAAAGGACGCTATGAAAATAATAATGGTAATTCAATTAGTAATTAATTAATTAATTTAATGAAAGAGGTAAAAAAGGTAATTTTCCTAATAGATACCCTGTGTATAAATTGAGTAAGATAAGAAAATCCTTTCTTATTCATTCGAATTTCTCTTTCGACAGAAATTCCGTATGACGCATTTAATTTTCTTGATCTCGTAGCTTGGAATAAATTTTCTAGGTAAAGAACTTCCTTTATTTTATTTTTCTAGATTTTTGATGTAGATTCTTTAATTTTCTTTCAGTTTGCATTTAACCAAGAAGTCGCTGGGATTAGATTTCACTGCTTCTTAAAAAAAAATAATAAATAAAATAAGGATTAGTGGTGTCATATTGAATTACTTTGAGTATGAGAATGAAAAATATTTAAGGATAATTTTTTGAAAAATAACGATAAACAAATAGATAATTGGTGCTACTTAATATCAGTATAAATAATTGTATTTGATAAGTATTTAAAGATATATGTATTTTGGCAAGTAAATATTTTATTAAGGATTGAGATTTTATTAGATAAAGAATATGATTAGAATAATTATTTAGCAATTGTTAATAATACTATATGTGTATTGTGTAATAATATAATTTGTAAAATAGTATTAATATTATTTATTTCTAGCAAAAAGATTTAGTTCTGATTAAGAGCATAAAAATAAATAAATTATTAAAATAAGATCTCGAAAAGGAATATGAGTTTTATAAAATTTGTAAAACTACCTTAATTCAAATAGTTATCATTTGAACAATTCGTCAATATGTTTGAGGTGAACAAAAATAATATAATTGTTAAGAATTAGTCAAATTATGGAAAAGTTTTAAGAATAAATAAGCAATGATGGTAGTTTCTTCCTTATTATTTTAGATAGATTTTATTGATGCTAAATTCTTTCTGACAAATTCTTTCAAGCTTTTGAGTATTCCTTGAGGTAAGGGATTCTAATACAAATTTTTCGAAAATTATTATTTTTATATATGTACGTAAGGGATATTAATATATTTAAAAAAAAATTGTTTGTTTTACTTCATTTGAGGATGAAAATTGTTTTAGCTTCGAATTATATATAATCTTGGTTTATGAAAAGTTTTACTTGTTTTATTTACTTGAATTATCCATGGATCAAGAGAGTTTTGTGCTGGATTACGCTTCGGTATTTCGTTGGCTTACGAAAGGAAAAATGTGAGATATGATGTTTTGTAATTTAAAATTTTGAATGAAATATTTGATCAAGTTATTTCGCCATGCCAACTTACAATGACACTATCTCTACTTCATTGTCAACTGGGATATAATAATGGGACTTTACATTTTCTAAGTGTAATGTAATTGATTCAACCTAAATTTCTGTGTGGGTTTCCCGCTAGAGGAATATTAATACTTAGTAGTATTTGGTTCCGTCCACTTTAAATGAATTTGCGGCTAGCTACCCATTTGAAAGTCCCATAACTGGCACCATTTGATATTTGATGACCGTATAAAAATATATTCAAATACATTTGATTGATTCGAGCATGAAAGTTGCTTAATCGAAATTGATATGAAATTGCCGACTACATTTGATATTTAAACCCGGGGTTTGAAATGCATGTGAGAATGTTTTGAAGTATTTTGTTAATGTTCCAACTTATTTTTGAATCAAAAGTTTTGATGAAAAAACATTCCTATTTGTTATATGATTAAAAACTTTTTTATCCATGAAAATGTATTAGTATTTCTTATTGGGCTTTGAGCTCACCCTTTATTCTTTTTAAAATTTTTCAGGCACCCTTAGTTCGGGCGAGGAGTGATGGTTAGGACGGAAAATTGGTTTATTGGAAAATTTGATTAAACTTATCTTGGGACATTGTTTAGATGTTAAAGTTGATATTTGGATAAGTATACTTGGGTTGATGTATTGGTTTCTTAAAGTTGATATTTGACGATTGAAAGTTGATTACTTGAACAAAGTTGGAAATTGACAAAACTGGGGCCATAAGGAAGGTTAGTGTCGTTACCACTTCAAACCTTCAGCCAAGGCTTCGAGGGTGTGACTGATGCCATGCCCCTAAGGTGGGTTTCTCGGGCATGACATAGTGGTATAAGAGCTTGGTAGGTTTATGATCTTAATGGAAGTTGTTTAAGTTTTTGTCTATGGGGATAGTTGAGTGACGTGTTAGTTGATAGTTCATATCCGTTTGTGTATTCTTAGCATTCTTTACAAATGTATGTTAGATAATTGATTTCTTGGTGACTAGTTAAAGTTCACTACACTCTTTTGCCTTTGTTTTGTTTGTTGGTTTAGTGAATATACTTTTATCAATATGAAGTATGACTTGAATTTGTCACTTCTTTGAGACATGTCATTATGGACAATATGGTGGTTTCAGTTATTTATGATGATTGGTAAGAAGAATATTGAATCACTTAATAATTCCTTTAAACATTAAAGTTTTTGTTTGATTTTGAGGATGAATTAAGGAGCTTACTACCTTTTATTTGTTGATTGTTTTGGGAAAATATTGTCTTTCCATATTCTTAGTTATCTTGAGTTTAGTTGAAGGGAAACATGTAGATAAATTGTTACTCATAAGCTAAGCCTTACAAGGTAGTTATTTGTTTAGAAATGTTGTTAAGTGTTTTAAGTCAATGTGATGAGCAATGAAAACAATTTGAAATTTGAAAGGATCACATATTAAAGTTTGTGTTTCGATTTAGTGATTACTACAAATAAATTATTAAGATATCTCTAAGAATATCTTATATTTTCAGGTTGACATAGAAAGAAGTTAAGTTTGATTGGTCTTATAACTATGATGTAACGCCCCGTCCTGAGAGAGTGTACAATATATGTAACTGTAGGGGCGTATAAGAGCACCAAGTGAAATTGTAATATTTTTGGGAGTCATTATTATTAATGAAAATATGAAATGATAAATTTATGGAACCCGGAATTGTGGTACTAGAACAAGGATAAAATTGTAATTGTCATAAGGGATATGAAAATCATAAAATGAGTAGTGATGGGCCATAATAGAAATAACAAGAGTTGATTTGTAATATTTAAGTGTTTAAGTGCCTAAATCTAATTAAGGCAAAGATCATACTATAAATAGGCCATGAGACAAACAAAATTTATTTTTGTCTCACAAAAGCTAGGGCTCCACGTTTTGGAGAGGAGAGAAGAGAGCAAGGAGAGGAAGAGGAAGAAGAAGGAGAAGGAGAAGAAGACCAAAATTCAA
Organism: Tetrastigma voinierianum; assembly: GCA_016808115.1. Taxonomy (NCBI): domain Eukaryota; kingdom Viridiplantae; phylum Streptophyta; class Magnoliopsida; order Vitales; family Vitaceae; genus Tetrastigma; species Tetrastigma voinierianum. The sequence continues at coordinate 1,117,908 of JAEQBH010001279.1, read as the reverse complement.
GTATGGAATCATGTTTAATTTGGGTATTTTGGATTCCTAGGGTTTTGGGTTGGAGAATAGTTGCTCCTTTGTCTAGGGTTTTGGAAGAGATCACCCAAACCCTAGATTTTTGTTGGGGTTATGAGGGTAAAACCCCAATTGATGGAAGATAAACATGGAATCATCAAATTATATGATTTTTAGAAGAATTGATGAACCTTTGGGTGAGTTCTTGGATTTTCACCTAGGGTTTTGTGGTATGAGGTTCCAAATCACCAATTAAAGTGTTATGGAGTTGTTTTAGATGAATTCCATGTTGGTTCTTGAGGTATTAAGGAATGGGAAAGCAAGTGAAGAGAATTGGTACAAAAGAAAGAAGCACAGGGCAATTTTTGAGGTGTACCTAAGATGTGTCCAACCTATACTCCAGATAGCTATCAGAATGCAACTTGTACCTAAGACAGTCCAAGTGTGCCTAAAATGCCTGTGAATGCTGCTTTTGTATAATTAAGTCCGACCGTACACCGATAGTATAGGAACCTTATTAAATATCAAGAAATGTTCAATAAGATTGAACCTACCGAAAAACGTAGCGTGACTCGCCGCGGCGATATTCTGGCTGAGTGTGTGATTAAGTCTAGGAAGTAATGCTATGCGAGGCGATTAATATGTCGCATTCGTTTGATGCCAGAAAGCAAAAGCAAAGGCGGGAAAAGTGGTGGAATTGTGCTCAAATTAAGTAAGCAGAAAAGGTGAGTGTTCTAAACCTTTTTCAAATACTAGTGTATTATTATTATAAACTGTTTTGCACTGATATTTAAATGGTTTTGATTGTAAACTATGTTGAAAAGCAAGAAATGAGATTTAGCAAGTAAGCAAATGATTTTGAATTATTAAACCATTTTTCAAGCAAGCAAGCAAGCAATGGTTTTAAATTGTAAAACCATATTTCAAAGAGCAAGCAAGCAAGCAAACAAAAGAATATTTGTGAAAACATGTCTAACTAAAATCCCTAGTTCTAAGCAAGCAAACCTGGGCCGTATAGATTGTACGCAAGACTACAAGTAGGATATCATACACGTATTTTGGGACGGCCTGGCTTCTACAAACTTAGATCATGCATCATGGCATTTAAAGGAGACCGTGACACATACTGGAGTATATAAGGTTATGAGCTCTAACTAAATTATAGCGATGGCGACCGCTCAATTCCACCATATTTACCTGAAAAGCGCTGAGCTGGCTGTCCAGCCCTTCCACTCCAGTGATGCTGACCCAGTCCTTCCACCGCACGGCCGATGCCTGCCTCCCGTGTCTACCAGCATGCTAGCAAGTATAAACCTACTATTGGATGCTTTATAAAGATGATATACACAAAATCAACCATCGTGCACCTGGCCGCCTGTGCCCGTGAGATTTAAAGTAAACTAGCCGAGCCCATACCCCGTTTATATTTCAAACGACGCATAGCTCAGTTCCCGGTGATTTTAAAGTAAACGTTGAGCCCAAGTCTCGTTTTTTATTTTTCAAAGCATGCTACTGAGCCTGCTCAGATTTATAAAAAGTTTTATAAACTTTTAAAGTAAGGGATTTGAGAAATGTTTTATACATTTTAGCAAGAGGTTTATAAAAGTTTTATAAACTCTAAAGCAAGGTAAAGCAAGCAAGCAATAAAATTGAGAAGTTTTCAAGCTTTAAAGAAAGCAAAGCAGTTAAGTAAGGCATTAAAAGTTTTATAAACTTTAAAAGCAAGCAAGTACGTAAAGTTTAGAAATGTTAAAGTAAAGGGTAAAGCTCGAAAATATTCTGTAAAGAGAGTTTTACGCTTTGAGATGTTTTCCTAAAAGCAAACCTTTATAAAGTATACACTCACCGAGCTCGCTTAGCTCATTATTTTCTATTTTTTTAAAACTATTTTCCGTGCACAGTACGTAAGACGCCAGAGAGCACACAGATTTGTCCTGACATCAGTATAAGTGCTATGTATTAATAATATTTTGTAAGAATATACTTTGAATTTGTATAATGGAACATATGTATGTACATAGTATAGTCTTGTGAGAATGTGTTGGTATGTTGGTTGCCATATTTGGATAAAGTATAAATTGGATGTATACAGGATTTGGAATTATACTATATGCTAGCCATACCGAGGTTTTACTACGCTGATTTTACCTAAATCCTAAGTTATAAATGAAAGAAAAATTTTATACGAGTTTTAAGTAAGCACACGGCTTCGCTTCACTGTGAGTTTCTATTCGCAAAGGTAACTACCGGGGATTTCGTGAGAGTGGACGCACACCCGCCGCTGGTAGGGGGTGGGGGTGTGACATATGATGATAGCTTCACAGAGTTGAAGAACAAATTAGTAGCAACTCTTATTTTGATTATTTCATTGATTTCAAAAAGATTTGTTTTGCATAATGATGCCTTTCATTAGGATTTATGTTGTGTTCTTATGCAACATGGAAAAATTGATATATACTTATAGACATTTGAAATTTTAAGATAGAGAAAACTACCTTATTATGATTTGAAGTTAAGTAAAATGATTTTTGCACTTAAGATATGAAGACATTTTTCTTTATTATGATCTTACCTGTAGATTATGAGAGTTTGAAGTCTTTGTCTCTTTTAAAATGATTTTAAGCAATAAGATATTGATACAATTACTTAGAGATTATGATGACATATTCAGGACTAATAAAACAATGAGAATCTTGTGATTTATGCCTTAAATAGAAAACAATTGATTCCTTGGAAATCATTCAAGGTTGTCGCAAACGATTAGTATATGATTTGAGATGTTTACTAGTCTATGTTATACCTTTGGATTTTAGAGTTCTTATATTGAGCATTATAGTGCAACTAAATTTGTTTGGAGAATTAAGATCTTATAAGGAATTATTTGAAACTAGTTGAACTTTTAGAACAATTAATAAGATAATAAGATCTTGAAATTTGGGATTAGACTTAATGTCTTAAATAATGGAGACATAAAGACAACTTTTGAAGGAGGTTTATTACATTAAGTTTACAATCTACCCTAAAAGGATGCAAAAGTTTAAATATTTAAGACATAAATTTTGATGGTCATATATGAAGTAAGGTATTACATTATTTGTAACTTTGGGTTTAGTGTGATCGTATATTGAGGTTTACATCAAAGATCTAATAGTACTTTGCAACTACTTTATATTTCTAAATGAGTGTGGAAACTTATTACCATGGATTTTGTGATAAGGCGCCAAGAACCTAGTTGATGCCAATGTTTCATTATGATGGTTTGTTTATGGATAAAGTATAATAATTTTTCTATCATACTAGCTTCTGATATTAAGGAGATTTGATAATATATGAAATATTTGATCTATGGTATACAATAAGAATTCCCAATTTATTTCTTTAGATTTTGACTTCACAAAAATAAAATAAAAAAAAATCAAGTACTAAGTTAGTTTTGATAGCAGCTTTCTATACTTAAACTAATGACTAATTGAGGAAAGTAATCAAGTAGTTGGAACATTTGTTGAGATATATTGTTTTAAACTTGAAAAGTAATCGACTGAGTCCTTATATTTGGTTAAATTTTCTTGTAGAATAGTTTTAAACTACCAATGAGATTATATCTTCAGAAAGGTTTACGGTATAAGTTTATGATCCCCTATGTGTTATGATCATATTGGAGAAAAAAAATAATTAACATATGAACTTGTGTAATTGACTACTGAAAGGATAATCCCGATTGAAGAGAAATTGGAAGAAAATCAAGGTACACACAAGTGTTATGTTGATAATCCCAAACAATATTCGGTATTTGAATTTGGTGATTATGTTATCTTAAAGTTTGCTTATTGAGTTAAATTGAGATATTTGGAAGTTTGAAAATCTGTTGAGAAAATGAAAATTCGCCCCGATTTGTGGGTCTGCTCAGCTAGATAGAGATAGGTAGGTAATTCCTGGCATATAAAGTAGATTCGCCTCGCATACGCCTAAGATTCATAATAAGGTTTTTATGTTTCGGACCTAAGGAAATATGTTTCGATGCTTCTCATGTCGAGCGGGTTCTATTTAGATTTCCTCGAGACTGACCTAAGAAGAGTACTGCTCAAATCAAGTGACGCTGGCGACAAAGGCCTTCACGACGGCCGTTGTCAAGTTGGTAAAAGTTCAAATTCGAAAGCAATCATAAGATCCAAGAGGCCACTGGGGAGTTAAGAGGATACGAGAGAAAAGCATCCTCAATTATTTCAAGACTCATATGTCAAGTTTAGTGACTAAACTTTATAAATGAGGGAGAATGTAACACCCGTGAATTTGTATGCGATAAGTTACTAAAATAATAATGACAATGAATTTTATAGCATACGTTATGGAAATAATAATGATAATTGAATTAGACGTTATGGAAATAATGATAATTCAATTAGACGTTATGAAAATAATAATGGTAATTTAATTAGTAATTAATTAATTACTTTAATGAAATGATGTTATGAAAATAATAATGATAATTCAATTAGTAATTAATTAATTAATTTAATGAAAGATGGGTAAAAAGGTAATTTTCCTAATAGATACCCCAGCTTATAAATTGGAGTAAGATAAGAAAATCATTTCATTCATCTGAATTTCTCTCTACTTTAGACCTTATGACGCACGACTTCGACCCAGTATTTCAAATTTCTTGTGTAGCATCTTCCTTATTTTATTTTTCTAGATTTCCTTGATGTAGATTCTTTAATTTTCTTTCAGTTTAGATGAACCCTGAAGAAGTCAGATTTAGATTTCACTCTCGTTCTTTAAAAAAATAATAAAATAAAATAAGGATTAGTGGTGTCATATTGAATTACTTTGAGTATGAGAATGAAAAAATATTTAAGGATAATTTTTGAAAGAAAATAATGATAAACAACAGGATAATTGAAAGTCGACCTCGTATAAATAATTGTATTTGATAAGTATTTAAAGATATATGTATTTTGGCAAGTAAATATTTTATTAAGGATTGAGATTTTATTAGATAAGGAATATGATTAGAATAATTATTTAGCAATTATAGGAAATAAGATCCGTTAATAATACTTATTGTCAAGTATGATAATTGTTAGGTAAAAGGTTAGGTGTAATGTGTAATAATATAATTTGTATAGTATTAATATTATTTATTTCTAGTAAAAGATTTAGCGTCTTGATTAAGAGCATAAAAATAAATAAATTATTAAAATAAGATCCGAAAGGAACATGAGTTTTATAAAATTTGTAAAACTACCTAATTCAAATAGTTATCATTTGAACAATTGTTAATATGTTTGAGGTGAACAAAAATAATATAATTGTTAAGAATATCAAATTAGAAAGTTTTTAAGAATAAATAAGTAATGATGGTAGTTTCTTCCTTATTATTTTATGAGAAATATTTCATTGAGGGAAATTTCGATTTCAAATTTTCTAAAGCTTTATACTTCGAGGTAAAGGATTCTAATATACCTTTCTAAAATTCATTATTTTTATATATATGTACGTGTAAGGGATATTAATGCATTTAAAAAAAAATTGTTTGTTTTTACTTCATTTGAGGGTGAAAATTGTTTTAGCCGAATTATATATAATCTGGTTTATGAAAAGTTTACTTGTTTTATTTATTTGAATTATCCATGGATCAAAAAAAGGCTAGATGACAGATTTTGGAGTATTTGCTTTGTTTACGAAATAAAATGTGGAGATATGATGTTTTGTAATTTTGAAATTTTTGAATTTAAATATTCGACTGTTAGTTCGCCCCGCTAACTTTTAACAATACTGACACTATTCTACTTTATCAACTTAGGGATATAATAATAATCTCTACATTTTCTATGGTATCGGGACTGATTCTCAACCCCAAATTTATGCTTTCTTTTGCCAGAGGTTACTAAGATTAAGAATATGGCTCCATTCCACCTTAAAAGAATAATTCTCATGGCTACCACCTATTCAAAGCATTCCACATAACTGTAAGACCATTTGATATTCACGATCGTATAAAAATATATTCAAATATATTTGATTTTGATTTGATATGAAAGTGTTTGAACTGCATTTGATATGAAATTGTTTGGATCACATTTGATATAAAACTGGTTTGAAATTGATGTGAGAATGTTTTGAAGTATATTTTGTTAATGTTCCAACTTATTTTTTAATCAAAAGTTTTGATAAAAAACATCTCCTATTTGTTATATGATTGAAAACTTTTTGATCCATGAAAATGTATTAGTATTTCTTATTGGGCTTTAAGTCACCCTTTATTCTTTTTTAAAATTTTCAAAATTCTTAATTCTCGCGAGGAGGATCATAGACGGGAAATTTATTTTTATTGTAATATTTGTTTAAACTTCTTTTATATTGTTTATGTTAAAGTTTGAAGTATGCTTAATATTTGAATTTCAAGTTATTTTGACAAGATACTTTGTGGCCAGACAGATTGGTTTCTTAAAGCTTGATATTCGGCGATTGTGAAGTCGTGCATTTACTCAACACGTGTCGGAATCGGACAAAAATCCAAGCATAGCTGAAGTGCAGATCGTTACACTTCCAAACCTTCGGGACCGGGCTATACACAATTTGACACGATGCCTAAGATGGGTTTCGGGTCGTGACAAAACACCCACATAAACCATAGAGATTCAAAAGAACAAACGTATAACACATTTTCATTAAAAAAACCCTCGAGTTTTGAAAAGAGAATATCGTTTCTTAGAAGGCAAGAGTTTTGAAGCTAGAGGGCGAGAGGGGGACACTGTGAGCAGAAGAGGAAGAGGGATCAGGTCATGCTTTGTCGAGGATACAAAGCTTTTTTATCAGGTCTTGGGTCGTGCTTTGGGTAGAGATCTAGCTTGAAGATGAGAGAGAGAGAGAGAGATGAAAGGGAGGAGGGACATGCACAACGTCAAATGGGGTTTAGAAGAAGAAAAGAAGGAGATGTCAGGTTGAAGAAAAAGAGGGATGAATTGTTTTGGATCAAATGAAGTGGAGTGTATTGTAGGGATATAAAATTGTTTTGCCACTTAGAGGACTCTTTATCAATTATTACCAGTTTTTTTTTTTTTTTATCAACTATTTTGTTTAAATGTGATTAGGGCTAGGTTTGATAAGCTTTAAACCTAAATTTTCAAATATTTCGGACCCCACAGCATAGCAAAGTTTTCCAAAAAAAAACTGTTGATGGGATGATGCGTAAAGCAGTGTTCACGGTGAAAAAGGCTTAGAAATCAGGAAAGCGGTGAAAGGAAGTGAATATAATAGAATTAAAGAGCATCGGGAGCAGGGCGGGGCCACGAAAGCAAAAGGAAACTTCATAGGCTACGCGAGAGGGAGAAATGAGATCTAGCCTGTAGGCAGCAGCAAAGCAAAAGAAAGAATCGGATGTGGAGTAACCAGATATCACAAGAAACGAAAAGCAATCCCTACTAAAATATACTGTTAAATATACTAAAAGCAATCCCGCATTGGCCCGCCCAATCTTCTCACCCTTTTTTCTGGGCTCGCCAGCGCATCCACCCATCACCTGTTTATTGGCTTACGACGAGTAGGCGAAACACCGCCCCCATAATCAAAATAAGAAAAACCTCCCTACAAAAACAAAGCGGCCTCTAGGGTTTCATTTTCATATCCAACCAAAATCATATTTCTCGTATTCTTCTGGTCACTGCTGGACGATTTCTGGCTCACATTATCGCAAGTGGAGTGATAGAGGTTTCGGAAACTCGGTTGCATTGTTGAATCGTTCTTCGATATGAAGCTATCGAAGAGCTCGAAGAAGGTTTCCTGGGCTCCCGATGCTAATCTGTGTCAGGTATAGCCGCCGCATCTCTAATTGGAGTGTCTAGTAATCATTTCAACTATCAAACGTGTTTCGGTTCTTTATAACTTTATTTTACTTTTCGTGGTTTTGATTTCTTCGCTGCCTGGTGGTTCTCAGTTTTGATGCTCTCTCTTAGGGTTTCCAAACGTGTTCTTCTTATAAACCTGCATTGGAATGTGCTTCTATAGCCATTTTCTTGATATCTGTGGTTTTTTTTGCCGGTTGTTCTGTTTTTGAAGTTCATGTTCTACTTGTCTCAAGTTTCTTTAGCTGACCATTCGTTTGGTTGCTTAGAAAACCGGAAAGAAAGTGGAAGAACACTCTGTCTTTGCTCTTCAGGAATCTAGTTATTGGAATGAAAATTATTTTTTGTTTCTGTGACTTGTGTGCTTTGTTCTGTGTAGTTTTGAGAAATGAAAGAATTTTCCGTTTGCACGTTTTCCCTTGTTGTCTATTGAAATGTGCTTAAAATGGGATTCAACCACTTCTAGGTGAAATATAGAGATGTTATCCAGTCTCTCCTATGTCCGCCAATTCATTCCTTGAGGAATTCCATTTGTAGCCAATAATGGAATATCAAAGTTTTTATGTGAATCCTTTTCTTCTTCCCCAATTATCCCATTCAAAACACAATGTACAAGAGAAGAGTCTTATGCCATGTTTTTGTTTCTGAAAGTAAATAATTCAACTCTAGTAAAATAGTAGTATAGGGCTCTAAGTAGAATGAAGTAATTTTATTTCCTTAGATCCCCCAATATGTAATATTTTTATCCACAATTATGATCTTTTTCCCTATACATCTTTCAGTCAGCAATATGGAGTCTGAATGTTTAACAAAACGTCTAAGATGTTTATTAAAAAAAAATAAAATTGAAAATGGTGTTCTAATTGATGATTTGTCAGTTAATTCATTTTTTATACATTAAAAAAATGTCGTCATTTTTTAAGAATTTTAGTTGGGACGATCTTCACTGAGAACATCCACTAAACAATTCACTTTTTAGATAATCATTTTTAGAGCAATTTTATTATTTACATAGAAATGAGAATAGAAATACAAGTGCTTGAAATTGAAAGTAAAAAATCTCAGACAAAATTATTTGGGAGCCCTTGTGTGGTACAACTTCCTATGGTGGTGGTGCAACAGAAGTGCTTAGTCTGCTTATTATCATGGATCAATGTCCAGGTGGTATTATAAACCACACTGAACACCCAGTGAGACAACTGATTTTCATTGAAGATATATGGTTGATTGAATATTGCATTTAATGATTCCTCACTTGTGGTTCCCTCAAGGCCTTTTGGGAAAGGTTTCAATTCCCAACTACCTTTTTGTTCTTATTTTTAAACATTTCTATTCTTCAGTCTTGAAAAATTATCAAATGCTACTGAAGATTTAGTTTCTAAAAATCAATAGTTGATTTTTGTGTCATGCAAGTCACCAAGAGACTTTAAGACTTAGGTTGCATCTGCACAAAAATAAATAAAAATTAAAAAACCTTCAGAAAGGAAAATTCTGTAACTTAAATTTATTTTTTCTCAAGCTCTTTTCAGCATTTCCTTTTCTACTTGCTGCATTCTTTTGGAAATTCAGACAGAGCCTGTGTATAGTTAGAAATATAAAAAACTTAAAAGTATTGTCGATCAAAGAAATAAAAAAAGTAAAAAATTTAAATTATTACAAACCTTGGATTCATCAAAGAGTTTCTTGTATATGGGATTATACTTCCTGTGATAGACTTCTCTGATAGTGTTGCAAACTTGTAATAAGTTTCATTTCCCTATTCACTGATTGATATGTGGTAATTCTTGGCAAATGAGAATATCGATATGTAATAATTGCCTGTCAATATGGAAAGAAAATAAAAACAATTTGAAGTTGCCACAACATTACGATAGGTTGACAGTCTTTTTGATAATCCATAACAAACCTTGTGTATTAGGCATAAAATAGGTATTTAGCCTATCAAAAAAAAAAAAAAAAGGTAGAAATAATCCTTGTTTATTAGACTTTTCTATTGTATGTCATTTAAACCCATGACTTTAGAGGATCTTTCAATTCCAAATTCTCAATGAGAGCATTTCATTACCTATCATAAGATCTTACCAAATCAAGAACTTTATACTTTTTTTTATTAAAGATATATGCATTTAATGAAGTAAAATCACTCATATAAGGGAATAGGTTGTGAAAGGATACTTATTGAGGATCATATAGATCTAATGGTTGCTATTTCTTGCTAGTGATTTCACCGAATATGAGATAAGGAGTGTGTCAATACCCATCTTGAGTAATAAATACATAGTAAGATTGAAAGGGACCAAAATTTATTTTTACTTCTTTCCTATTGCCTTGAAATTTTGTTCTATTTTGTTTTAAAATATTATGGAGGAATTTTGAATCGTACAACTTTATCAACTGGACCAACTTGAATGTGAACTAGACTCAACATTAAGCTTTGAAAAAATGAGATTGAGTTAGGTTTGGGTTGAGTATATTGGGTTAAAGGACAAGTTAGGATGGACTTGGGATGATTTTTTCTTAATTCGGGTTTATTTTAGGTTGCCATAAGCTCTCCCAACCTACCCAAGTTATAGTCATAGGGAATGATTAGATAAAAGGGGGATCCATTTGGATAAAGATTTGATTATGGTTGCCTTGCTTGCACTAGGCAGTATTTTCCGTTTTTTTGAGCAAAAGAATATGAAGAAAAGCCAATCTAAAAGGCCAAACTCCAAGTATAAATATACATAGTTGAATGCAAAATCAAGAAAAAGTTGCAGCAAAGAAACAGAAGTGGAAGATGATGGTTCTTGTTGTTCACATTTTTTTTATCGGTAAAAGGCAATATATTGATTAAAAAAAGAGCAAAAAAAGCTCCCTACTTAGTACACTAGAGGTGTACAAAAGGGAACCCAAAAGACCCACTAACTCACCTATGCCCCAACCAAGTCAAAAAAATCCACCAAAAAATTAGTGTTATTAACACTATACAAGTTTGCCCACAACCACAAGGTGCTCAAAAAGTAACTTTCATTATTTCTTGTTGTTCACATTTAAGTGTGCTTACAAGATCCCCTATGCAATCAACAAAATTCAGCAAAGACAACAGTTAAAATAAAAAAGTTATTTTGCTTGGAAATTGGAAAGTCCAAGCCTTAAATATTCTTGGACTTCTTTCTTGTCGAATGGTCTATAACAAGGGTTCAAATAAATTTTCTCTATTTCTTGCCTAATGATATTTTTTTCAATAACCAAGGAAGAATCTGACAAAAATCAAATACAGAAAAAAAAATTGCTATAAGCTCTCCAATGAAGTATGATGCGGTTGGCCAACTATTCGTTGCTTTTATATTAGCAATATTAGTTCTTATCCCTTCTTTATGTTGGTCTAGGTTCAACTTTTCTCTTAATTATCTCCCATGGAAAAAAAGCTCATTTTCTTGGGATTGATATACAAAACATTTACTTGGTTGGGAAAGGATCTCCAAAAGGAGAGTCAATTGGGTCATAAGAAGATTTAGTAGAAACTTTTCCATTCTTAGATCCTTTTTTTTATAGGCGAAGCAAATATATTAACTAGAAAAGAGAAGAGCCACACGGATATCCTTAGATCCTTTAAACCAACTTATCTTCACAATCTTACAAAACCTTAATGACTTGAGTTAGCTTAAGAAAGAACTCCTCAATGGAAGAGTATAACATTATCAACAAAGAGTAAATTGCTCATCAAAAAAAAAAAAAAAAAATTATCAACAAAGAGTAAATGAGAGATCTCCATGCCCTCTCACCCTCTCTCCCCCTAATTTCTTACCCACGTTCAATGTATTAACCAACATTGGCTTGTCTCGACGATGAAGTTGTATTTGCCTTGAGCTGAGCCCATGACTATGGTTGTGACAAGTCCAAGACATGATTCAATATTGTGTAGTCCAACCATTAGTTAGTCTTAACTCCGATATCAATCATTTGACTGGGCCAACTTGTATGACAATTCAAAGTTACTATATACCACAAATCAGATTAGACAAAAATAAAAGGAAAAACAAATAGATAATCTCCATATTCCCCTCCGCCTCAATACATAAGTAGAACAATAAATTCAAACTGATTTTTTGTTTCAAAATTGTTATCAATCATATTTCCTTTTGGTGTTTGGATTTTATAGTTTCAATTTGTACCAATTTCCAAGAATGGGTAATTTTATAAAAATTAATATGGTAATATTTTAAGAGTTTTTAATTTTTAATACTAACATAAATCTATTTCAATGCATGCTTTTATATCTATTTAGATAATGTTAAATATGATAATTGTTTTTTATTAATTTGTTGAGTCCATCAAATTGTATTTATTCTTTAAAAGTTTTCATTTTCTTAATTTTTCTTTTTAAAATTTTAAATTGCACAATCTTCCAATAACAATCCAAGATGTTGAGACCAACCAGCCTTGTGACCCACTGAGTTAGTAATTGATGTTGCAACCTTGATCATGTTCCCACAACAAGATGTTGTCTAACTAGGCTACATATATAATACATTTTTCATGTAAATCATATCACATATTAACACTTATGTACATGAACACATTACATTGGATCCATACGATCCATGCACATTTTATTATTTTTAATTGTTTATTGGGAAAAAATAGCAAATATGATTTCTCTTAACCAGCTATTGTACTCTTGTTTCAAAGGTATTTTGATGTGAAACTAAATGGTAGAAACTCTCTTTCGTTTTCTTTTACATTAACTATTAAAAACCCCTCTTCTTGCATTCTAAATCTGAGGTTGCTTTATATCCTCTATTTAATCATGTTCCTTGTTTTAATAATTAAAAATGGATGACAAAGAGATAAGGAAGAAAGAACAATCCTGCATTGAAAAATTGCACACATGTTGAAAGTCAATGTGGAATGTTGAAGCTCAAGTGTAACTAAGGTTCCTGCAGATTTTGGGGGCTGGAATTGGAATGAAACTCATGCTTTTCAAATGGTTTGAATATTAGGCAATGGTGTTGAACAATGAATTGAGGACTCTACTTTATACGTTTGTCTCGTCTTAGTAATATGTTTCTGTTTGCCTTTTGTATGTTGGAAGTGCTAGCAGGGTGAGGGAGGGGATGATGAACTTGAAGTTAGAACTTCGAACATAAACCGTGGATACATATATTACCATAGCCCACATAAGTAATGCTTTTACTTGTATACAGTTTTTTTTCTTGCTCTTCTTATTGGTTTGGCTATTTTAATTGGAGAGTAGTTGAAGTTTTGAGCTTCAATATACTACTATTTATCAGCATACTAGTTGGTCCTTTAAAACTTAAAATTATCATTAGAAGTTTAAAAAATATATCTTCTAGATCATATAGGGAATCTATGAATTAGTATTCAATTTGTTGAGTTGATCAATAGCTTTAAACATTTTTTATGTGTATGGTATTGATGAATGTATATTTTCTTGAAATTGGTCTAAATATCTCCTCGTAATTCATTCTTGAAAATATGAGTTTCCTATATATGCATAGAGATTTTTAGCCCTGAGGAGTAGCTTTGTTGATCTAAGGCCTTGGGTTTAACCCAAGGATCACCAGTTTAAGTACCTTCAGGGCCACTGAAGTTTTACCCCGGCTATTAACTTCAGGGCTTTGTGGGATTAGTCACGGTGCGCTCAAGCTTGCCCAAACATCCATGGTTATAAAAATATATATATGCATCGAGATTTTTGACCTGTCTCTTTCCAGAATGTAAAAAACCTCCATTAAGCAATGTCATATGTTTTTTTTTGGATAGGTATTCAACATTTTTTTGATAGGTAATAGTCATCCAATATTGCTATATGTATGATACAAAAAGGGGAAAATGGTATACATAGAAATGCTGGTTTGACAATGTAATTACAGTGTTAAATTACTGCATTGGCAAGATATATCTAAGGAAACCATAGTATTTGTTCTTTCTCTATGCCTTTGCCTTTTGGGTGCCTTTGTATGCTTTTTGTGTGCTTTGGCACACTTTTTGTGTAAGTGCTGTTAATAAAATCTTGCTTTTGCTTTCCTATCTGTAGATATACAAGGAAATGATAAAAATGGAATAATATTAAGAAACCCTTTGCTCTGTGATACGTCAAATCAGTTTGCTTTCTTAGTCAACTAAAATGATAATATCAACTAATATTACATTAACACTTAAATGATATATCAGTAAAAGATGGGTAAAGATGATATTTATTTGCATTCAGAGGGTGTGTAATGTGTCTTTCTTGTTATTTTCTGGTTCTGTTTAACATATGCATTCAGCTGGACAACATATACCATTGTGACTGGTTGGTCAGTGTCTAGTTATATCAAGTTTGAAATTGCAAAATTGCTGTTTGTTAAGTGTGAAAATGCAATCTTTGCAGTACCTAAGAATCACAGCTCTCTTCACATAGAGAGAGAATCTTGTGCTGTTGGGGGTATATTTTTTCTTTGGTTATAATAATTTATGGATTTTCCAATGGCCATCAGTATTATTTGCATTTATCCAAATGGGTCTTTTTAACCATGTTAACTCATTGACAACTTAATCTCAGCATGGTCATTAATTTTAATATTATGGATTTTTATTTTCATCACCTTTTCCACAATATGTTTGGAAGAAAGGGATAGGAATTCAGCAATATGGCAGCTACACATTCATTATTTTCTTTGGCCATGTGTACATTGGGAAGCAAATGGCATCTTAGATGGATGCCATTTGGTGGCCATCAGAGATGAAGTTGCTTGGAAATTCTATTTCCCTTTGTTGGGCTTGTACATTAAGCTTTTGCTGCCATTTTAATGTAGTACTTACTCCTTCATCCAGGGAGTCTGTGAAGTCTACCATCTAAGCTTTTGATAAATCAGTTGATAATTTGGTGAATGATAGCATGGTGCAATAATTAATAAACTAATTCCTGGTTTCAAACAGGCAAAACTGTTTCGTTCAAAGGATTGTCCTTCACAAGTTTGCTTCAAAGCTCGTGATGGTGTTCTAGCAAAGAAATCATGGATATTGCATTCTGATGGCCGGGAAACCAATGGCCTCCTCCCTCATGGATTGAAAGTCAAAACTCGTGTGAACCAATTGAAGAAGGAGATTTCACACATCCCTAAGATCAAATGGAAATGCCCACCCAAGGTATGTTGATGTTAGATATTAGACCTCCAACTTGCAAGCCCTTGCTGGATATTTTTTTTCATCTTTTTGGAGGGGGCATCATTACAAGTTCCCGCATCCATGTGGCATGGGACACTGAGTTTTTTTACTGAATTGAATTCTTCCATTAAGCTGCTTGTATTTTCCCCTTTCCTTTTTTCTTTTTAACCAGTTTGTCTTGAGTTCCAACTGGCTCATTGCATCTGGTGAAGAAAGCCAAGAGGCGGAGGCTCAGAATCTGAGAGAAAATCAGGTAGTGGAAGCAGTATATACACACATGTCTGCTATTCCTCCTAGGTAAAAATTCTTCTTACGCTGAAAATCTGAATGTTACTTCCTTTCTTCATCCTTAAACTGAGCTTCATGCATCTTCGTATAGCCCTTCTGTGTCATTGGAAATAGAAGAATGCCATCTGGATGATTGCAACATCCCTCTTGTCCCCATCACATCCATGGAAGATGAAGGTATGGTAGATACATTGTTTGATTTGGCAGCACCACTTAACACTAACATAATTTCAGAGCCACCAGTCTTGACCCAGGATTTATTGGCATCTGGAAATCCTCACACTTCCCAGGACAAGAGGCCTGTTTTAGATCCAGCTGCCATTGAAAAACCTGCACTTGACATGTCACTGTCACTGGGTGTAGAAGCTGATATAATTGCTGCTGCTACTGCTGCCATTACTATGGTCATGAAATGCAAGGAGCAGGGAAGCTTGATTGACACAGATTTGCTTATTGAAATCCTTAGCAACCCAAAAATGACTCAGAAATTGATAAATAATTGTCAAGCAACTGGAGGTGCCGATACTACACCCTTGTCTGAGTCTAAACCAGTCACTCCGTTGGTTCCTCTGTCCTCCTGTATGCCAGCCAATGAAAATATGTGTTATCAACCACTAGATTCAAGGTCACCCCAAGAAGATACTTTTCGAGTCTCTAGGTCAAACCAAGTTGCTCATCGAGTTCCCTTACCTCGGGCAAATGGGAATATGTGTTCTCCTCCAAGTGATAATGGACCTGCCCTGAATTCAAGCCCCCTCAAGTCAGAGATCTTTCCAATCTCGCATGTCAATCCTGGCACTCTTCCGAAGCCAGAAAGTAACATGTATCCTCTGCCAAATGAGAGTTTACCAGACTCAAATTCAAGGCTTTCCATCCCAGATACTGTTACAGTTTCTTTGCCCCCAGTTCCCTTACCCAGAAAAAGACCTGACACAGTTTCTCTGTCTCAGCCAGCTAAAGTTGACATATGTTCCGCTCCAAATGATGTGCAACCTGCTATAAATCCAAGACCTTCCCAACCGGATACTGTTCAATTGTCTAGGTCAAAGCCAGCAAATGGAAACATGCATTCTCTTGCAGATGAGTTGCTAACTGCCTTAAATTCTAGGCCTCTCCAGCTAGATACCGTTCCCGTCTCTGTTTCAAAGCCTGCTGATCTTCCAGTTCCCGTTTCACCCAGCATAGAAGTTGCTATGGTTGCCTCGCATAAGGTAGCAAATGAAAACTTCTGCCCTTCAGGGAGTGTGTTACGATCTTCGTTAGTCAAAGTGCATTCTCGAGAGCCTGTGGTGGTTCCTTTGTCGTCTGGGTTTAATCCTGCACAACCTCACATGGTTCGCCCATCCGGCCTGTGGCCTAGGGTTTTGTCACCGAGACCAGTAAATGGAAACTTGAACAACATATTAAAAGGAGTGCAACCTACTCCTCCAAATACAACCTTGCCAACATCCTCTTTCACTGTAAAGAGCCTCGTTAAGGATGCCAACTACTATAAGAGCCTAGTTAAGCAACATGGCGGAGAAAAGCAAGGAACTCAGGATCAAATCATCCCACTACTGTATGGTAATCGTGATAATAACCTTCAAGGCATGGAACTGAGACACAACTTCAAACCAACAGAATTGAGATCCAAATCTCAGAAGTCTTGTATCTTCTATAACAGCCCAACAGGATGTCGAAACGGATCCAATTGTCCTTACCAGCATGACACATCCTCTCAATTGCGAGGTGGCAGCATGCTGGAAGATAAAAGGGTAAAGAGAATGAAACTAGATGAGAAAATCACAGGCAGAAAATAATCAAGTTGGTCACTTGTGGGTATGGTTTTTTCAACTGATTTAAGTTCATGTTTCCATCATCCCTCACATAAAAAACACTACACTATTACTGACTTCATTTAAAGCACCAGTACACCACCCACCTATCACCCTTATCCGCTCATTCCTGGTGCATAGAACACCTTTGTGAGAGGTCCAAGATAAAATGTTTCAGAGAGGAGCTTTTACTTACAATCTTACGTTTGCAATCTAAGGCCTGAGAAACCTAGTTTAGAAATTTTCATACCTTTTTTTTGGTTGATGAACATTAAATTACTGCTGATATTTGCATTTATGAGCCATGGGGGTCATTGTTAAAGGGAGGAATTTCAATTAAGTAGCTTGCATGACCTATATAATAACAATACCAATGAGAACAAAGAAGAGGTCCAAAGATTTATGACCTATATGATAACAGTACCAGTGAGATCAAAGAGGATAACTAAAGATTATGAGAACTGCTAAAACTTAGTGGAAAAAATGAAAAAACTGGAGCAAATATGACAATTGATTATTAATACAGCTGGAGGATAAACCATCATGATGTCATAGTCAAAGAAAAGTAAAACCATTAGGTGCATGATGGATGTGAAATGCCATTGAAATGGCTTCAGTGTAACATTAAAAGGCGAGTAATGCTCGCATCTATGCTGTACGTCCAGTCACTCTGATTCTGAAACCTGTAGTTGGTTAAACATATTGAGAGATGTATATATCAAACCCAGCTTTTATTCGGTTATTACAAATATCATCAATCCACAACCTGGTAATATTTTTATGATATTCCCAAGTAACGTGCCAAAACAGTTCAGAATTGGGTATAATAAAGTACTAGCATTCCACTCAAACATCAATGGCTATTTGCATAATAATAAGATGGTCATATGGTTGCCTGCATTGGGAAGGGTAACAACTACATCAGAGAACTCCTTGTTTCCTTCCATCTGAACCAAAAGCCTCTCTTATGATTGTTAGGCAGTCCTCATTATGATGTGAGCCCCACTATCAGTTTCCACAATTTCACTTATTTCCCCAACTTTAAGAGCGTATGTAGCTTCTTCAAAAGGCTTTTGCATCTGACCCTTGCCAAAAGACCCTGTATGTAACAACATTTACAAAGTAGTTTCGTTTAAGATCTGCATGCATCAGGATAACAAAATTACACTATTTACATCCTATGATCAATCAATCAATCAATGTCAAAGGAAACACTGCAAATATGGGACATCAGTCACATGCCTCGTACACCCTATGCTCTCTCTACTTATGCAAAAACAAAGACGGTATATAAATAGAAAGAAGTTCAAATGCAAAGGAGGAAGAGGAAGAAATCTCATTCAAAGTGTGCTAGCTTACTAAGGAATCGGAGGGCTCAACAAAGTAACAAGTTCCATGGTGAACAAAAAATAAAAGAACTTGTACAAGGACAGCATCTAAACAACTCCCAACTCCCCAGATACTACAAGTAAGAAATATTCCAACTCTCTTGTTCATGGTACTTCAAACTCGATATCAAACTATATTTCCCTAAAGGAGGCTTGGAAAATGTTCGCACTCGCACACAAGTACATAACAAGTGGAGTGCACTGGCATGACCCTCAAAACCCTTATAGCACATGGTTAACCATATAGGGATTGCAACATTCGTCACGGTCAAAATCTCCAATGAGATTTTAACTGGTGTTTCAATGATGTGCCAAGAGATAAGGAGCCAGAGCACAAAAAATTACCCCTAAAATATAAAATGTGATTATTAAAAACAATGTTGCGAAGATAAATGTAATTAGAAAACAAGAGACATACACCAACATTTTAACTAGGCATAACAAAGAAACCCTAACTCTAAACCCGAGCATAACCAATTGCCAATTAACATTATGGCAAATCATTATAATCTCATTGGGCTACATTGCATGAGAAGACCATGAATTTTGCTGCGATCATGGAGCAGCCCCTTTATCTCCTATATTGCTTAAGATGAATGAGCAACTAAAACCTGAAAATAATGAATTTCTCTAGAATATTTCATTGATTTGTTATGGATGTATAGACATCATATTTACAAGAATTTTATTTTTTATAGGTAAAAGAGTATATTAAAACAAAACATTCTGAGGGAAAACCCTGCAAGGGTATAAAGGACGTATACAAGGGAGCTAAAGACTGCAAAAAAGATATCTTACTAGATAGCAATCCACCCTAGGAATCATGCTAGCCCAAGAACAAAAGGATCTAAGAAAAAAAGACTTTAGTCTATCAAAGGAGAAACACTCATCCTCAAAGGTTACTAAGTTCCTCTCCCTCCAAATCGCCCACAACAGGCACAAGGGTGCTACCCACCATAATCTTGTTTTTTTTTTCCTTAAGGGGAGACGAATCCAACCAAGTATCAGATCTTTCACCAAAAGAGGGCAGACCCATCCAACCCCATATACAGAAAACAAGACAGTCCATAAGCACCAAATTGTTGGGTAGTGGATAAAGAGATGTTCCATAACTTCTTCCGCCTTTCCACAAAAGGGGCATCTACTTGCAAAGGAGTGCCTCCTTTTCTTAAGCTGGTCTATAGTCAGGACCTTTCCCTACCATGCTTCCCAAGCAAAGAAGCCCACTTTTGTGGGAACACACCGATTCCATAGCATTTTAACCGGTGCTAGTTGTTGTCTCCCTCCTTCCAACAAGTCAAAGATGGTTCTTACAATGAAGACTCCACCCTTAGTCTCCTTCCAATGTAACCTATCACGCACCATAGGGCTAATTCTTTTTGAGTTGATTGTACAAGTAAAGCGTTGGGCCATTTCCAGCTCTCAGTAATTGAAGGATCTTGCAAATATAAAATTCCAAACACCCTCTGAGACCAAGTCCTCCCATAACTCCGCCACCCTTGCCCCTTTTGACATGATCATTTCATATCGGGAAGGAAGGACGAACACAAAGGGGCCTCATCGCACCAAACATCCTCCCAAAATGTGATTTTAGGCCCATCACCTAATTCAAAAGAGCAATTTGCTTCATCTGCATTACTTCCTTGTTGATTTCTTTCCAAAGACCCATCCCATAGTTGCCCCTGGGAGCTTTGGGAAACCAGCCCCCATCCTCAACCCCATATTTTAGGCTTAATCAAAACCCTCTAAGGAGAATCATCCTCCAACACAAAACCTCCAATTCTATTTCCCAAGAAGTGCCCTATTAAGATTGGAGAGCCTACGAATCCCAAGCCCTCCTTTCTCTTTTTCTAAAAAAGATAGTATTCCAATTAACCAAGTGGATTTTCTTTTCAAGTTTACCTCCACCCCAAAGGAAGTCCCTTTGAATTTTTCTCCAATCTGATTTTGACAGTCCTAGGTAACATGAAGAGGGACACAAGAAGTCGATGGACATATTGGACAGGGTGCTTCTTATGAGTGTGAGCCTCCTGCCTTTGGAAATATATTGTCTTTTCCAAAGAGCAAGATTTTCATGGAATCTTTCCTCTACCTTGTCCCACCCTTCTTTAGAGTTGTGTTTCGCCCCCAATGGCAAACCTAGATAATCAGTTGGCAGAGACCCAAATTCAAAACTACATAAATATAGGAAAAGAATGGTTATGTTACAATGGTAAAAAAGAATCACCTAGCAATTCCTAAAAATCTCGATTCCTTAATATGCGTCCAACACCCCCTCCAAGTTGGAGTGGAGCTTGAAATGTCAAGAACACCCAACTTGTGAAGAAATCATAGATAAGCATCACCCTAAGTGATTTGGTAAAAATGTCTGTCAATTAGTCACGGGATCGAAGATAGGAAAAAGCAAGAAGACCAGCTTTAATGTTTTCGTAAGCAAAATGACAATCAATTTCAATATGTTTAGTGCATTCATTAAATATTGGATTTTCGGTGATGTGAATGGTAGTTTGACAGTCACAATGAACATGAATTGATTGTGGATGATCAATACCAAGATTAGAGAGGAGATATTTCAACCATTGCAATTTAGAAGTAAGAGCTACAAGGGAACGATATTCTACTAAGAACGAGAAACTGTTGGTTGCTTCTTGGCTTTCCAAGAGATAGGACTAGATCCTAGCATGGTAAAATAACCAATAGCAGAGCAAAGGGTAGTAGGACAACTAGCCCAATTAGAGTCAGCATATCCGACTAAGTTGAGAGATCTAGATGTAGAAAGAAATAAACTTTTACCAATGCTACCTTTTAGATAGCACAGAACTCAATTATCGGCATCAAGATGAGTGGAATGTGGAGATTGCATAAATTGACTGAGTGTGTTAACAACATATTGAATGTCAGGTCGAGTGACAATGAGATATAGCAGACGATTAACAAGTCAACAATAGATTGTCGGATCGGGAAGAGGGGGACTATCATTAAGTCGTAAACGAAGATGTTGCTCCATAAGAAAATCTAACGGTCGACAACGAACCATATCGGAGTCGGATAATATGTCAAGAGTATATTTTCGTTGGCATAAAAATATTCCTTTTGTTAGAACGAGAGACTTCATTGCCTAAAAAATATCGTAGATTTCCAAGATCTTTAACTGAGAAAGACTGAGCAAGGAATTGTTTTATGTCAAAAATGGAGCTATCATTGTTACCAATGATAATGATATCAATGACATATAGATAGATGTCTGATTAGAAATATAAGTAAACAAACTATAATCGGAAACAGATTGGTGAAAGCCTTTCTAAATGAGAGTGGTAGAAAATTTAGAGAACCATTGGCAAGAAGCTTATTTAAGACCACATAGAGATTTATTCAATTTGCATACACGAGTCTCCCCCTCACAAGGAAATTTGGGTGGTAGTCTCATATATACTTAAACCTGTCCAATAGGCCAGACCGCCCATTTTGGTATGTGGCTCGGCCTGAAAAAAGACGGGCTGGGCCGGCACAGCCTAGTACTGTAGCAGGTCGAGCCGACACAGCCCAAAGAAGCGAGCCGTGCTGGGACGAGGGTGCCAGCCTGCATGGGGGTGCCAACCCGCATGGGGGTGCTAGCCCGCATGCCATGCAGGCCAACCCGCCGTGCCATCCCACCATGCCGGCCATGCGGGCTGGCCCACCGTGCCGACCCACCCACTATGCCAATTCTCCTTTTTCATACAAAACTATCAATAATACCCCTCTCAACAACTATATAACGGCTAGTTTGAGGCGTATAAAAGTCTTTTGCATATAAAATGTTTTGTGATGTACTCAAACTATATTGATGCAATTCTCAACTTTTTTCTTGTAGTTTGTTGGTACCTAATAAAGAATTGTATTTTTATATTTTCTTTTCTTTTATCTTTCTAATATTTTGAAATTTTTTGTTATTTTGAAAAACATAAATATAAATATATTTTTCTGGTTTTAAAATAAAATTAGCAAGCATTTCCACAAATTATACAATTACAAACTAAATATAAAATTTTTAAAATTTTTTGATTTAATTACAAAACAAAATTTAATATGGGCCAACCCGCCAAGACTACTGCCGACACATTTAGCTCGGCTAGGCTTATGGCCCATGTTAATAATCATTTGATCGTCCTATGGTCGGTCCGACTGGGCCGCTTTTTAAGTTACCGCTACCACCAAACATCTGACCTGCTAAGTCCGCGCAAAGTTGGTCCGAGCCGGCCCGGCACAACCTGTTGGACAGGTCTATATAGACTTCTTGATTGAGATCTCCTAGAAGAAAAGCATTGTTGATAGCAAGTTGGTGTAATGACAGTAGTTGAAAGAAGTCAAATAGTGACTATTTTGGCCACTGGTGCAAAAAAAATCAAGATAATTGATACCTTCAACTTGAGTATAGCCTTTGGCAACTAAACAAGCTTCACATCTTTCAATGGAACCATTAGATCAATATTTAATTTTGTAGACCCATTACAACCGATTGGTGATTTGCCTTCAAGGAGAGAGCATAAAGCCCAAGTGTTATTACTTCAAGGCCCTAAATTTCTTTGGCCATAGCATCACGCCATTGAATTGATTTCATGGCTTGGGAAAAAGAGCTTGGTTCTTGATTGTCAACAATGTTTGTAAGGAAGGCTCAATGAGAACTACTTAGATTGGACAAGGAAAAATAATTTTTCAATGGAAAACTAGTCGAGGATGTAATATGATTACAAATGTAATCCTTGAGATGACTTCATGGACGACGAGGTCGTTGAGAACGCTCAATAATTGTAGGAGTGGATTTTGCATAAGGAAAATCATTAGATGAAGAATATTCAAAAAAGAGACGGAGAATTATGGGTGTTTCCTTGTTGGGAATGAGATGTAGGAATAATCAGAGATGTGTTATTGGGAAAATCAACTTGATTATCACTAGAAGAAATATTAGCATCGATTGGTGGTGTGACGGAGTAGTCAAATGAGGCATCATTATTGATTGGAGTGTTAATGGTAATTGCATTCGAAAAATGATGAAGATGGGAGATCATGATATGGAAAAATAGTCTCGTGGAATATGACATCACGAGAAACATAGATATGATGAGATTACAAATCATATATGTGATAGTCTTTTTGGCCAAATGGATAACCAACAAATGTACCAAGTTTGGCTCTCTCGTCAAATTTATGTTGAATATTCATGTTTTCAGAAAAAAATAAATATCCAAAAACTCAAAGTGGTGAATATGATGGAGTCCCAAGTAAAACTTGATGAGGTGATTTGTACTGAAGAACCGGAGTTGGAAGTTCATTTATAAGATATGCAGCAATGAGAATGCATTCAGCCCCCAAAAACAGGGCAAGTTCACTTGAAATTGTAAAGCTCTTGCGACATCAAGAAGATGACGGTGCTTATGTTCTACAACGCTATTTTGTTGGGGTGTTGCAACACAACTACGTTGGTGAACAATTCCATCATCATGAAACCATGTTTGCATTGTTTTGGAGAGAAATTCAAAACCAATTCAAGTTCAATGTGACAGTCAGGATGCCATTCACATTGCCGAAAATTGAGTATTTCATGAACGCACTAAACATATTAAAATTGATCGACATTTTGTTCGTAAAAAAATTAAAGCAAGCCTTCTTGCTCCTTACTATCTTCAATCTTCGCAAGTTGGATATTCTTGACATTTCAAGAACCAATCCAACTTGAGGGGGATGGTTGTTGTTAGAAGCATATCAAGGAGTCCAATTGTTTTAGAAATTGCTAGATGATTTTATTTTATTATTTTAGGAATTATTAGGTGATTTCATTTTATTATATTTTATTAGATTATTGGAACACAATAATTCTTTTCCTATTTTTAAGTATTTTTTAATCTTGTAAATATGTCTATATGTTTTTTTATCTTGTAAATATGTCTATATGTTTTTTTATCGATCAATATGTCTATTTATTTGATTTAAAAATGCATAAAAATAGGAAAAGAATGATTCTGTTACAATAATCAAATAAAACCACCTAGCAATTCTTAAAATAATCAAATAAAATCATCCAGCAATTCCTAGAAATCTGGACTCCTTGATATGCGTCCAACAGAACCAAACTAACATCAACAAAGGAAAAGTTCATCCTAACACACAAGATCACAAAACTTGAAAGTACTCAGAATTCAGATCTATGAAATCAACAATTTTAGATTATCGTAACTAAGAAACATGTTTTCTACTATTTTCTTTAACCGAAAGAAGAATAAATGTGAAAAACCAAATATCAACAACAAAAAAAACCCTTATTTACTTTAAGGAGTGATTCATCATAAGCACACTGTAACACGTTGCAACCGTAGCGTAATCTGATATGATTTGAATCCAAATCAATAGCAAGAAAAGCCAACGAGGTTAGGAAATGATAAGAATAAGGATAACCAGACGGAACGATTCGGTGTTCAAAATCACTGCGAAGGGGGCAGAAAAACTGGGAAAACCTAAGAAAGGTAAGAATGCAAGTTTCTGAAATCAGAGTGTCAAAAGATATCGAAATGTCTGAATTCAGCAACTAAACCCTAATCTCACTTTTTGTGACACCTAAAAGATCAGTGAATCATTCATCACAATCCAAAACTAGCAGTAATATCTCACATTAATCGTCCTCCCTTACACAAAAAACCACAGTTATCTACAGGGACCATTCATCGGCTGAGGGCAGAGTAGAAGTAACATCCACAGTTGAGAAGAAATTTTGAGTCTGAGATTTCTCATTATCCGAGACAAAATAAAAATGATGACTCTACTTTTGGCATGATTAGGTAGTAATGTTACTTTCGGAAAGCAACACAAACCACAAAGTTAATTTTCCAGAGCTTTCTCAGCACCCAGAGAGAAGGCAGGAGTGGAAACCCTAATCCAGAAAAACCAATCAAAACATAATAAAATAAAGAGGAATAGCGGTATGAAAACTGACCCAGATCGCCGCCGCGCTTGGCGGAGCTGCAATCGGAGATTTGAGAAGCGACGTCGGAGAACTTCGATTTGCCCGAAATGATGTCGTCGCGAATGGCCTTAAGCTGAGCGATGGCAGTTTCTTTGGTGGTGGTGCTTATGACTCGACCTTCAGGATCTCTCCAAGACGCCTTCCTTCTGGAACCTTGATGCTTGATCAAGATGTGGGAAGCCCTCACCTGATTCGACGACATTTTCCCCTTCTTTTTGTTGTGCTCCGCTCGATCTGCAGATGAGATCGAAGTTTTCTTCCTCTTTCGATCTGGCTCTATCTTCGCTACTCTCTCTCTTTCTCTCTCTCTCTCTTCGATCTCTCGATCTAAATGCGCCGAACGACTGGTAGCGATATAAAGAGTGCTCCACTAGGGGCTCTGATCCGCAAAACGACAGCGTTTTGCTTATCCTCTGTGATGATGATGTGGCTTTCTCTGATTGGAAGGCAGACAGCCCACCCACATTAATTAGTGCGTGATTAAATCCTACTAATTAAGAGACATATATATGGTAAATGATGATGGTTTTAAAGTGGTGACCGCAGCCATTTAATTTAAGAAAATAATAATTAAATTATTACTTCTCATAAATTAAAATGGCATGTTTTAGTTGATCATTCATCATCCTCATTTGTTACAAAATGATTTTCAAAATGAATGAATGAACATATGTTTTACTTCAAGGCCGTAGGTTCAAAATTTGATATGGTTCACCATTATGACTTAAAATCGACATGAAATTTGTGGGTTTTTGTGGATTATAATCGTGTTTAGATTTAATGTCAACCTGTTTAATAAATGAGTTATTTTTATATCAACTGGCACAACCTAAATACCTGAATTGACATGTTAATTATACAATTTGAGCCATTAAATTTTCACGGCTCATTCCTATCCAAGGAACAAATAATTGGATATTTCGATCGATATATCGCCGAAATATCGGATATCGGCCGGTACTGACACGATTTTTCCAATCGAATGTCAGTTGACCAAAAAATCGGCCAAATTTTGGTAAAATCGTCAATATTTAGGCGAAATATCATAAATTTTCGATATTTCGATGAAATATCGAGAGTATATTTCACGCTCGCATGTTCTGGAATTTATGGAAAAATATAGGTAATTATCAGAGATATAATAAGAAATATCGAGATATACTCCAGAAAATATCAAAATATTAGATATATCGACTGATTTTGACTTCTAAATCAAACTGGCTCGACGTAATTAAATCACGCTTTTTTGATTAACCAATGGCTAGTTTGATTCTAAAAAATTATATAAATACCCTTAAAATCATACAATTTCTTTACAAACTCGTCATACGATATATCTAAGCAAATTATCGCTAGACATCGACTATTTATCTCAATATTAAGATTCATATAAATATTATCTTCACGTTACGAGATCCCTTTATCAAATAACGTATTTGTGCCCACATCGGTCTTCATTTTAGTTTTAAATGATTACTAGAATGTAATTTATCAATAAATTATAATCTAATATCGTCACAAGATATGGGCCATTTCTTATTTATATATTTTATATGGGCTCAACAAAGATTTTACGAATTTTAAAAAGATTGTTATTTCTACTTATCGATATTTTTGTCAAAATATTCATCGATATTTTCAATATATCCGTAAAATCCAAGTACCGATATCTGGTTCCTTATTCCTATCAAAGTTAGGTTAAACCCAAATATAGTGTTAAATGAATTATTCATAATTCATGATACGCCGCTACGCTCGGTAGCCGACACGTTAACGAATACCTATAATATATTACCTAAAACGAACACAACTCACCGGTAGTAATCGCAATCGCTCAATCCTTTCAAAAATGTCTTACAAGAGTCCTTAAATAAAATACTTAAGAAAATTAAAATTTAAAATGAAAGCATTTTTAATTATTTAGATGTTAGTTATAAAGGATGCCTCTAAACTAGTTGAACCGATTAGGGTACCAATTCAATCTATTAGGTTTCTCAATTGAGCAACCGATCAAGCTTGCAACAAATTCTCTCTTCTAGTAGTTGTTGTCTAAGCTAATTTTGGTTTAAGTCAAGCATCAAGACCACACCTTTGGAATGGTAATAGCACCAACGACTTGTCAACTGGTCAAATTGAAAGTCAATGATTGAAACCTTTTTTGTGTTGTTGTTGGTGCCTAAGTTGTTCTCCTATCAATTAAAGAATCTCTCTTGTATTTTTTGGTAAGATAGCACTTGCCATGAATAAATTTTTCACCTACTTTATATATTTCAGAGCTCTATTGTTTTCGTGTAAATTGAAGAGTTCCTTTATATTCATTGGTAATTTAATACTTGGCATTGAGTAGTTTTCACACTCTTTCTCTTTATACTTGCATTGAATAGTTCTTCTTCTTCACATTCTTTCTCCTTTTCAAAAATTTTCGAAGTTCTTCATTTAAATGCATTGAATCCTTTGCTTGTATATCCTTTTCACACCCCTAAAATCCATTTTAATATTTTCTTCGCATTGAGCTTAATTTTATTAAGATTAGGGGCAATAAATCTTTTTATTCACATTTTATTGTAATTTTTAGACAATTAAATATTTTAGTTACAATGTAACTCTAACCTAGGACCTCTCTCCTCTCTATGCCTTGCCTTTTTTAAACGATTATCCTTCTACCACATGAACTAGACGTGATGGACAAGCAAACTATAATCAACATAACTCATTTATTGCATTTATAATTAAAAGTTTTGTTATTATTAATATCTATTTACTTGTAGATTACATTGTAAAGGGCTGAAGACCGCCCTTTACACTTGTCCCTCATTTACTACTAGAGCCAAGCCTCAAGGACAAAGGTTTTGTTGCTTTATTTAACTATTTTGCGAGTAGTTTTTAGTTACCAAAAATTTCTTACCCTTGCTAAAATCTCAACACAAACCCAGATGACAATCATTTGCAATTCCAGTAATATGTTTGATACCAAATGTAAAACTGGTATCTACGTAGTACGTCCATTAGAATCAATGTCAGCTGCATCCAAATGTTAAAGAAAAATGAGATAATAATGTTATATGGAGTTTACAAGAAGAGAGATTTCCAACTAATAAACATGCAAAAGATTTGGGGTCTGCACACTAATAATACAAGCCACAGTGGGCTGGGCTGGCATACAACCCGAACCCAGTTCGTATTTGCACATTTTGAGAGGCAGGCAGGCAGGCATACAACAATGGTGGATTGAATCAACAGGCTTCAATTTGTTTGTACTCATGCCTCTTCCACAACTTTCAACTCATTGTATCCAATATAGGCGATTGGCTGCTTGCTGTGCCCTGTCCATCTCAATTTCTGCTGTCATGTCAACTACAATTCTCTCAAAATGGGCCAACCTCTTCTAATGATCTCATCAATTCTTGCATTAATTTGCCTCTGAATCTTTGGTGGGCAAACTTCTGCTGCAAAACCGTTCAGTTTTGCTGCCAGAGTTGATTTCTCTAGCTCTTCTTCGGGCAAGTTCCCCATCAGCTGGAGGAGGAAAGGATTTCTCTTGAGCTCAAATTTCTGCACATTTTTAAATGCAAAAACTTTGTCAGTAACACAATAAGATTAGAAACAAATCCTTTGCCTTGGAAAGGCATTTTTCTAAATTGGCAGTACACTGGAACGTGGTCTCCATTTCTTAAAATTCGAAAGTAGGAATATCATCCGCTCCAGTGCTTAGCAGTGTGAAATGTTGAAGAATCACTGGAGGTTCTGCACTACACTGCTTTTTGAAAAAATATAAAAATAAAATAACCTATAATAGTTCAAAATATGTGACTTCATATTTACTATGTCACCGCTTAAACATCTTAGGGAGTCATTTTGTTTGCAGTTTCCTTCTTTTTTCTTTGTCGTTGTTTTGTAATGTTTTAGTTGTCAACAAACAAGACGGTTCCAGAACCTCAGTTGTGATAATCCAAACTTAAGAAAGTTTGCTTTTTAACAGCCACCCTAAAACATACAACATAGTATACAAGTGTTAAAGTCTATGAATTTGGCTTTCAAATCTGACTTCTAAGACAACTCTGTAGTAGTCAATATGAATTAAGTTAAACTTTAAGCCCTACATCAATAGTAGTTTTTCTTTGATGTCTCATACCTCTGGGACAACTCACACAAATTGAAGAGTAGAAGAGTTCCACAGTAACAAAAAGAACAACAATTGCATTAAGAAAATTGTGGTAAGTTACCAACCTGATGTTCAGGCTCTGCTCGGTAAAACATTGCAAGTTGTTGAATTTGAGTAGTCACAATGCTGCTCTTTGAAGCTGTTTGCTCCCTTTCTTTGCTGACAGCAGCCAATCTTGACTCTTCAGTCCCATTAGTAAAGATAATAGACCTATAGACACGGATTAGTTCATTAATTAGGTAATTATGACTTTACAATGAACAAGAAGTCGTTGCTCCAGGTCATGAGAGTTACCTATATTGGTTGCCCACATCAGGGCCTTGCCCAAATACTTGCCTAGAATCATGACTGGACCAGAAAACCTCTAAAAGTTGCCTGAAATTAATCAGCCTGGGATTATATTCTATCTGCATAACAATCATAAATTCACATTAGATAAGTTCCCATTAAATTGATAAGGCAGAAATGATAAAACAAATCTTCTTGGATAAAGGGACAGAAAGAAGTTCTATAAAAACCCAAAATGAAGAGAATCCTAATTATTGAGCCAGAATTAGGTAACAAGTAACAAGTAACAAGTAAAACTGGCTATGGGTAATCAACAACCTCACACCTTATACATAAGAGTTCAGACAATTATATCTGCAAAGTTAAGGTCATCAGGATCAGAAAAAGGCTGGATGCAATTAGGAGGTTATTCATATAAGTAGCAGTGAAATGCTCAAGTGAATCAGAAGTTAATTCAGATCACTCTCTACAGTGAGCCTCGTGAGCAATTGACCTAGTATCACACAATAAGAAACTATTTTATTCCTCGGTGCTAGACAAAATGTTTCATTTAAGGGATAAAATTAATTTCTGGAACGAAGCATAGTCACAAACAGTAAAAAATTGCATGTTGAATTTTCCATTAATAACCTAATTCTAGAATGCTACTCTTTCCATTGTATACTGTTAGATATTGTACAGTTATTTTTCTTCTCCTTTTATTTCATTTATGTATTGTGGGTCTCACGAGCATGTATATATATATATATATATATATATATATATATATATATATATATATATATATATATATATATATATATATATATATATATATATATATAAGCCAATATGTAAGATAGGTTTTTGGAAGATAATAAATTAAGGATTCTCCTTTTTTTCTCTTTTCACATGGTATTAGAGCCAAAGGGGAAAACCTTTTTTTTTTCTGGTGACCATGTTTCCTTCCGGCCACTTTCTTCTACTTCCAAAACCCTTCGGATCGCCGTCTAATCTCCTCGCCGCTGCCGGTGACTTTTACATGAAGCTCTTCTCAGGCTAGCGACCTCGTATTAAGGCCTCTGGTAGATCTACCCATTGAGGAAACCCGCCTTGTGGCTTGATCGTCCACGGCGCCGCCATGCGCCCGATCTTCCGGCGGCGGTCTCGCAGCGCGGCGGCGGCCCACTTTCCGGCGCCGCGATTCCCTCTCCAGGCTCGTCCAGCGCCATCTTGCTGATCCATCTCTCCGGTGGTCCTCCTCGAGCCTTCCTTCTCCACCTTTTTTGGCAATTTCGGCTCTGTGAAACCTCCGTCAGTCCCCTTCGACCTCCAACAGCAGCTCTTTCCCTTTGCTAAGTTTTGTGTGTGCCTTGGGAAGGCCTCATCTCCATCTCCAGTCACTTTTCTCCATTGTTCGAGTCATTTTTCTTCATCTCAAGTTCCACAGCCGTGATTCACCCTCCTATTAGGGCTCTCTTCAATCCAAACGTGATTCAATCTCTAGTTAAGTGGCTATGACGACTAAAAATCCTATTTTACATTTATTTATCTACGGATCTCTCTTTATCATCGAAAAATTGATTGATAGTGAGAATTATCTTTCTGAGTCGAGTACATTGGAACTCTGGTTCCATGGGACAAGGTTATAGGGATCTGTCTTATTACAGGAGGATCTTATACCTAATGTTATTGAAGGTGCGATGGAAGAAAATAGACATGTTAGCGATCAGTTCAGTCAAAGTTTTGCTTCATCTTGGACTCTGAAACATGTTTTAGTTTTAGGACTGACGAAAGGCTTATACAGATAATGTCAGCGCCTTTATAAGGTGGCTTACGCTATTATCAATGTCGAATGACCAGACTATGGTTATCTAATTATCTGGTAGTTGCCTCTCCCAGGAGAGTCTTGGCGTTAATTACTCTTACTGCGATGTGGGCTCACCAGTGGCGTGAATAAACCAGTTTCATGGTGCTTCTGCTCGCGTGGCAAGTCAGGATCGCGGCGAGGTAATCAGAATGTATTATTGGTGGTTAATGGATCCGTCAGCCGATGATGTGTTTGCTCGCCTCCTATGTATCTCCTCCACTCAGACTTTCCATCGATGGCGCCCGGATTCAACCGTATTGTTTCTCGACTGCCTGGAGTGGTGGTAATGGTGGATGATCTCTCAGCCATCATGCAATGGCTTGAAAATTTTAACTCCGTGATGGTTATTATCTGATTGTGGACATTTATGCTGCCCTTTGACTGATCATCAGTTCAGCTGCCAGGCGCTTCAAGGCTCTCCATCTCAGTGTTCTCCCCACCCAATGATTGGTGAGTGATATCTTCGTTCTGTTGACAGAGTGAAACCCGGTAAACATTGCCATTAGTATTAATGCACTCGCGCTACACCATATCTTACATCTTCTCTTAGACTACACAAGTTCAATTTCACGATTGCCAGGTCATATCAATAGCCAGGATCCTTTTCTCTTCTCTTCCTTCTACCTCACAAACCTCTGACCAGATTGTGTGGTTCTCAAGCTGTAGTAAAAAGTATTCAGTTTGTTATCCTCACACTTCACACCCTCCATGTTTTTGCCTCCCTAAGTCCTTTTCCGTCTTGTTTCTGTAGAATCTTTCAGTACTCTTAATTTATCTCTTCTTTCTGATGAGTTGTGACCTTGGATGGGATCTGGGGAGGTGATTAAATGGACAGTAGTCTAAGGCCTATGAAACATAGTTCAATCTCTGGGTTTCTATTCAGTGATGTCTCTCATCATCTGGTCAGTTTAGACACCTAGTCTTTCAGTTCAGTGATTACTCGTTTTCCTTTTTCTGCGTCACTTTACGCCTATAAATTATATGATGCCGGAAGTATACTGTTCGCGTTCTGAAGGTTGAATAATTGGCTAATCTAACACGGACTTATCCAGTGCAGTGACGATTCCTAGCATTGGTGCCCACTTCAGATTGATGTTTTTCGCCTCATTGATGACTGTTACCAGTATCGCGATTACTTTTGGCTGGCTGGTAGATTATCTTCATTTCAAAAATTTATCGAAGTTTCAGGTTCGTTAAATATTTCTATTTGTGTATTCTGGTAAATAATTGGAAAATATTTGCGCACCCTTTATTTCGTTTATGTCCCGACGCCGGATCTTCATGGAGTCTTCTTATGCTGGCATATAAATAAATGGGTGGTTGGCGTAAGATAATCATCTTGTTGAAACGGCTTCGTACTCTCACTCTTGTTGTCATGTTCCCTTTCGTTTTGATGAGCAACTGACTTGACTTTATTCCATTTGATCAATGTGTTTTACCAAATATTACATGTTAATTCTCATTCATACTTTTACTGAACTGGCCACTTCATTTCTTCACCATCTTGTCATGATTACTTGCCCATTTGTTCTATTCTCTCCGGAATGAGACAAACTTTAGCTAGCTCCACAGTATCTTTTGGGGATCATGGACTTCAGAAAGTTCATGGATTTGTTATTCCACAGGACTCATCGATCACTTTCTCTTTTGATGTCTGTGTTTGAGACTCACCTTATTCTCTCAGGTCTATTCACACATTTAAGTGTGTCCTTTTTCATTATCTCCTACCTATGTTGATTTTGTATTCTGAGCCTTGGGTTTATGGACCTTCAGTCGCAGTGCCGTTGTTCACTCTCATCTGTTTGAGGTCCTGTTGCTGCTCCTTCCTCATCCATACGACTACTCCACCAGGCTCTTGCCTCCTGATCACCCATTATATTGGAAGGTGACGTATACCGTAAAATCCTCATCCTATTTACAATTTTGATTCAAATGATTATCTTTTACCCTACTACATTTGTTTTATTCTCACATCTTATAATTCCCAGTGGAGGAGTGTTTCTTCGAGACTGGTGAGGCTCTTTTCCGTCACGCGGGTTAGCGACGGGCAATGGAGATGAAATAGAACTCATATCGGCTACAACATAGGGATCTGCATTTGTTTACCTGTCTATTGATCTCTGAGTGAACATCCAGTTGAGTTTTACCAGTTAAGTTGATCCTGATGATTGGGATTGATGTATGGTAGCTTAGTTCAAGGATCTCCTCCGGTTTATGGTTGATTAAGTGACGTTCTCGTGTTTGCAGATTGCCTGTCCGTCTCCTTCTCTCCATGTTTGCTCATGTTCTTATTATCATTCGGACGGATCTTAAAAATGTTCCTTCATGATGAATCTTAGAAGAAAGTTTATCGAACAACCACCGATTTTGTTCTTTCGGAAATCAGTTGATCATCTTGAGTGCGGCAGATTCTACATATAGCTTGAAACAATCTCCTTGGCGTGGTTTGGCCCAGTTTTAGTTAGACGTTGAATTTGGCATGCGTAGTGACGGACCATTCGATGCTCTGTCATCGCTAACTCACTTTGAACCGTATTTATGTCTAAAGTTGTTTATGTGGGCCCGGCATGTCATTCTGGGCGAGTGATCGGGATGGTAGAGCTAAAGCAACACCTTTTCGGCCACTTTCAGCTGGGCTGGAAGCTGAGCCGCTAACGAGATTCAGATGGCTGAGTCGGACTCTCGTTCAGTCTTCTGAAGAAGTATGCGCTGGGCATCTTGGCTTGGTATGTATTAGACTATAAACGAGCCAGACATATGAATCCCACAATGTGAACGCGCGAAGTGAGATTATTTGGAGATCGGGAGATATTCAAACTCGTGGTGGCCCAACTACCCTCGCCATTACCGGCGAACGTTTCTTTTTCACACGTGCGTGTTGTTGTTAAATTCTCACGATTAGCATATGATAGCCATTGGGATGTTAGCCAATCCGCGTTCGTGATCATATCAAAGGCACTAGGTCAAAGGGTGTGTTGTAGGGAGATAAAAATTATACCTGAGTTGTGATTTGGAATGGATTCCATTTGATTACTTGAATAGACACCACTGCCAGGTATATTATTATTTCATTGGGTGGTAACCTAACCTCTGGAAAGAGTAAAAACAAAGATGTGGCCGCTTGAGATCTATGCACGGCCAGATATTAGCTAAGCCTACGGCAACGTATGAGCTCCTTAAAGGTGAGACCTTATTCTCAGGGAGTTGGGATTTGGAAATGATGAATAAATGAAGCTCATCAAGTGACCAACATTAACTTTTCATATTATTCAGTCGATTGCTTCATGAAAGGACCAAACATACATTAGGAGTTATTGTATTTATTCAGAAGAAGATTATCGGTGTACTTGACTACTAGTTTTATAAATTGAAGTAGTCAACTGAACAGGAGGACATTTTTAAATCTCTCAGGAGTTAAAGTTAAAATACGTTTACATATATGTTTAGTGCATGTAGCATTATATCTTAAATGAGAAGAGTGTGAATTAGCATGGTTATTTTCCTTCTCTTTATTTGTTTATATGTTGTGATTCTCAAGGCATATATATACCATATATATATACCATATATATATATATATAACAAGTCCAAATATGTAAGAATGAAGCTTGTTTTTAAAGTGTCAAAATTAAGGATTCATAACCTGCTTTCCACGTGCCATGTTATTTTCAGCAAAGCTTTTAATGGATAAAACATACATTAATAACGACAAAGGGTACCCAATGCAGGTATACAAAGAGTGTGAAATGACAAAAGAGGAGCCACAGCGAAAAAATCATCTATACCCCGTCCATGTTAGAAAAATCAAATAAACTCTGTCACATCCCACTATGAGCACATTAGGCAGATGAAATTACA
Source organism: Tetrastigma voinierianum (assembly GCA_016808115.1). NCBI lineage: Eukaryota > Viridiplantae > Streptophyta > Magnoliopsida > Vitales > Vitaceae > Tetrastigma > Tetrastigma voinierianum. Next base: position 1,082,259 of record JAEQBH010001279.1, on the reverse strand, counting down.
AATAAAAAATTCTTTAATCTATATGAGGCGCTCTATTTACTCTCAGCATGCACATTGTCAGAAAAGAAGCAAGGAGGAGCTACCCTCCACACTTTCTTGCACTTCTTGGCCACTTTGGACCTTGCTGTAGTAGGACCTTGAGTGAAAGGAAGACCCACCCCAGGCACAACGATAGCGAAATAAGCTCTATGGCATTTTGGCCTTCAGCGATGGTCCCGAGAAAGATGGTTTAAGGTTTAAATACTCGCCATCATAAAGGTAGCGTCTGATGCGTTAAAAGTCTTCCCTCTCTTTTTGAGTTGATCAGAGTTATCCGACCTAGCTGCAGCAGAAAAGCCCACCTTTAAGGGGACTAAAGGGTTCCAAATTGATAAAGCAAGAAAAGACCTTGGCTCGGCGGCAGTGCGGTTCAACGCCTCATACAAAAGCTTCACTGAGTAAAACGGAATTACCCCCTTTTAAGACCAGCTTGTCTTCCCTATTTGAGACCACTCTCCAAGGTTGAATCATAAGCAGAAAATTCTTCACCTCTGTCAATTCTCAATCATTAAAAGGCCTATTAAAACGAGGGGTCCATTCGCCTTCATTCAATATGTCCCAAACCTCCCTCATCAAAGCATCTTTTCGATTTGCTTAAGCTAAACAAGTCAGAACACTGCGCCTGGGCCTCCTCTCTTTGACATCGGCTTCAGCGGCTCTCTGCCATCACCCGATCAATTTAGCATTTAAAAGGACAACCTCCCAGCCTTTCCTAATTTCTTTCCATAAGCCTATCCCAAAACTATTCCTGCACTCCCCCAAGCACCATCCCCCCTACAATTCTCCAAACTTTCTTCAAATAGCCTCCCTCCACAGAGGATTCCTTTCATTTGCGAAGCGCCAAATCCACTTTCCTAACAAGGCTTTGTTTAGCTTATGTAATCCTCTGAACCCTAAGCCACCAACCTTTTTAACTATGCAGATCGTGGCCCACTTCACTAAATGAGGCTTCTTCTCTAGGTTCCCCCCTCCCCAAAGAAAGTCTCTCTGAATTTTTTCCAACCTTTTGCACACCAAACTCAGGATCCAGAAAAGAGACATGAAGTAGATAGGAAGGTTTGACATGGTGTTTCGAATAAGTGTAACTCTTCCCCCTTTTGAGATATATTGACGCTTCCAAGTGGCCAATCTCCTCTTGAACCTTTCCTTAATAGGATCCCAGTCAGGCCCCCAGCGTGCGGGGCCCCCGAGGAGGCCCAGTACGTGTTAGGAAGCAAAGCCAGGCTTTGCAGCAAGACTCCGCCGTCAAAGCCTCAACATTTTCTCCCTCCCTCCTATAGGGAAAATCTAGCTTTTGCCCAAATTGATTTTCAACCCTGATATGGCCTCAAACCACATCAATATCCACCACAAACAAGCCAAATGGTTAGGATTATCTTTATAGAACAACAGAGTATCATCGGCATAGAGTAGGTGTGACAACTCTAGCTCCTCCTCCTCCCCTCCACCTCCGATCTTGCAACTAGACAAGAAGTTCCCCTCCACAACCTTGTTTACCAAACGACTTAAAATATCAATTCCCAAGACAAAGAGATACAAGGATAGGGGGTCCCCCTGTCGAAGACCCCTCACGCTTTGAAAAAAACAGGCGAAAGCCCCATTGATTAGGATTGAGAAAGAAGTTGTAGACATGCACCAGGAGATCTATGACAACCATCTTTGGCCAAAATCCTTTTCCTCATTACCTCAAGCACAAACTCCCAATTTAAATGGTCGTAAAAGTCTTTTGATGTACAGCTTACAGAGACTATCGAGTCGTCATTCTTCTCGACATGGAGTCCTGACCTCGGTGTGATTAGGGCGACATCGAGTTTGCCTTTCTTCCACTGGCTTGTTTGGGATGGGAGACCACTTTATCGATAACCCTTCTCCCGGACTATTAAGCGGGTGTGGCGGGGATCTTTATATAGTCTCTAGAGACTAATGGACACATGGTCCTTGATATCCTCTACATTTCCTTTTTTGGGAATCAACACCAAGAAGGTAGCATTTAAGCTTCTCCTGAGCTTCTTCTTCTCATAGAACTCATTGAAGAAATCCATCCTTCATCCTTAACAAACTCGACTAAAGACCCCGAGCGATAGAAACCATCGGCCTGAGGCCTTCTCTCACCGATGAGGCTGAAATTCTTTGTGAACTTCTTCCTCGAAAACCTAACTTCCAAGCGCACAGACGGAGATGCCATCCCCAGACTCAGACGGTAGGCCTTCAAATCGTCTAATCCTTTACGAGATATGGCATTATCTTCTATAGGTGTGCCATTAATTTTAATTTTGTTTATTGCATTTCTTCTTCTATGCGAGATGGCCATTTTATGGAAGAATCCGGTGTTTCTATTCCCCTCTTTAAGCCACAACTCTCTTGACTTTTGCCTCTAAGAAACCTCCTCTAACAAGGACCACCTTTTGTAATCATCCCTAGCTTTTGCTCTCTCCTCAGATTCCTCTAGGGAGAGCTCCCTCTCCTTCTATAGGTTATCCCAGCATCCCACTCTGTGTAAGGCCTCAACCTTTCTAGTTCCCACATTGCCAAAAACCTCCTTATTCCACACCTTCAGCTTGCCTTTTAATCCCGATCGACACTGACGGGATGAAACTCGCAAAACCTTTAAAGCTTAACCCTTGCCACCACCCTTTAAGGAGATCTTTAAAACCTTCAAATTCCAGCCACATAGTTTCAAATCGGAAGGGGGAGGGGCCTAATTTGATACCTCCTCCATGTAAGAGAATAGGGAAGTGGTCCGATATCGGTCTAGGGAGAGTACTTTGGGTCACCCTACTGAAATAACCCGATCCCAAAAACTAAGAACACAATCAATCTAGACATCACGGCCATTGCGCCACCATTCCAGTAAAAGGACCTCCTACTTGAGAGCAAGTCCCTCACCACTAGTGTTGAAGCAATGGCCAGCGGCGCATAACTGATAACTCTTCCGCCCTTATTGCTTTCACTAGGTGAAATGGAAGCATTAAATCACCCCGATACACCCGCGGTCGACCACCAAGCCTTTCCGCAGAGCCCGATTCCTCCCGCAAGGCTTCGCTAAATTGGCGGCAGCTAGACCATAAACCTTTAGTGAATCCATTGGCAAACCTCAATATTTAGGAATGAACAAGAGACAAAGAAGACCCCGCTCACCATCTCAATGGCCTCCAAGTTTCTCTTATCCCAAAACAATAGGATGCCTCCAGAAGACCTCGAAGCATCGACTGTACCCCAGTCTAAAAATCTCGGCCCACAGAAGCGAGCCATCCACAAATTCGTATCTTGAACGCCTTTGTTTTCTGCGAGCAAAGCAGTGCCCGCGATCCACGATGTTAGGCTTATTTAATCACTTTTCTCTTTTTAGGATTATTCACCCCTCACATTCCACGATAAAATTTTGATCTTCATCCTAACTTTAGCAAAAGATTCCCCCTGTCTCTGTTTACACTTTTCCTACTTCTTTGCCAACCATAGTTTATTGTGCACTCCAACTTCTTTAGCTCACGTTCACACCTAGACACTGGCGTTTGTCCCATTTTCGGTCCTTTATTCTAGTTATTCAACATCTGTCGCATGAGGTTAATAATCTAAGGCTCAAAGCCCACCAGTCAGAATCCAGAAATTACGCTATTTTGACATACTGTCTTTGCTTTCCATACCTTCCCTTTGCTAAAGAGAATCGCCTCAGCCGATCTCACCATCACACTTGAAACCACCATGAGTCCTTCTTGACTGGTTCCCCCCTCCACTTCGTTCTCCTCCCTTGATCGCCAAAGCGTGTACCTCTCCTCGTCACCTAGGGCGTGTAAACCCCCGAACCCAGTGAGCCCTTGAAAAGGGTGAGTGAACAAAAGAGAAGAAGAATTAACAACTGTAGGTGTTGAAATCTCAAACCTTTTTAATAAATTCGGATCAACCAAATGATGGGAAGACTCGGACACTGCTACTTCCTCCCTTTCCTTCTCAAAGTCGGCGGTCGCTCCTCCCTCCACCACAACATCATGCTCTTTGAGAGTGGAATTCTCAATTTATCCTTAAAGGCAGAAGGGGATTACTTTGAGGCCCTCCTCCTTGGGGCGTCGACGGGCCTTCATAACGGGTTATTTGGGCCCCGGCGGGATTGGACCCTGAAGCCCTTCTTCCTCTTCCAACAAGCGGCCTCAAATTGGATAGATTAACTTACAGGTTATGAAGTGGGCCCAAACCTCTATTTGGCCTTTGTGGCCCAAGCCACATACACCCCAGACCGGCCCACCACGGGCCGAGTGGGTATGATTGGTCACCACGAGTCCCTTACACGCCACCTATCCCTCCTGGCGGCCAGAGGGTTGACCCACGGACCGTTGTTGGAGTGCAGGTTAAACTATGGCGGATACTTGTCACCCACATCTCCTGTTGCAATTGCGCTTCCTTTGACTCCTCTCTCCCGGCGCATGTTCCTCCATACGTCACCCTACGAGAAGTTGGGGTTTCTCGCTGCTTTGAGCTTTCGTCTGATCGTCAAAGATGAAATGACTCAACCCTGGCTGAATACGGAACCTTGTTCCCCCTACCATCACCTCAATTGTATTTGAGGGTTCGGTTCTTTACAAGAACCTATTGACAGTTCGGTGAGCATATCAGGTGTCTTCATCTCACATTAGAAATCGCGTAGGCATCTCCGATTTTCTCCAGAATTTTCCGACTCCATAAGTGCACTGGAAGTCCCACTACTCTCACCTAAGCTTTCTCCTTTGAGTTTCCACAGCTCGCAGCCGGGTCTTCTCCTAGGTTCTTAAGTGGTGGGTTGTGGCCCCAAAACGTCTTCTCCCAAACATCAACACTCGATCCATCTCCTTTTTACTCTCAAGCTCAAAAAGCCAAAGGTCCCTTCCCAGATTTACCACGGCAAAAGGATTTTTGATGTTCCACTAAGCGATAGCCCAACTTCTCACAAAGTCGACCTCTGGGATTTGAGAAGACCCTTTATCCCCACCACTGACCAGGACATCTGTCCGTGAGTCCCGACCTTTCCCGGACTTACGTCTTCCCAGTTTGACCTGACACACATTTCCCAAGGGTGTCTTCTCAATCTTAAGGATCTCTGCGAAGGATCTAGGTGTCGACTTCAACACTCTGGGGAGCGGCTTTGTAGACGACTTCCTCTGCTTCTCCTCCCTTTGCGGCTTCTCGAACTTCTCCTCCCGTTGAGTTTCTTCGCTGGATCTTACCCCTAATTGGCATAATTTTTCAACTAAGATCCTCCACCCCCCAACTACGCCTTTTCCTTCCGAAAACATCAGATTATAGCTTTTTCCCACCAGATCCCTCACCGAATAGCGGATAAAACTACCCACTTGGTTTGAGCCCTTTTCCATTTTGTACCACCTTCCCTTCTCTTCAATGACGTTTCCACTAATTTGGTACACTAGACACCTAACACGGGCTTCCTAAGCCCTTGATGACGGGTTAAAATTTCCGCCCCCAGATTTGATCCGAAAGAAGTAGCCCCTTTCTTCTCTCCCAAATGCATCCTCTTAGGCCTTTTGACACTTCTTCTACCTCAATATCAAAGGATTTGGCTTTAAAGGCAAACCAGGCCTTACCTCCCCTTTGCCGTGGGAGGAGCATGGCTTGAGAGGATGGTTATTTACAATTTATAACACAATAACAATTCTACACAAAGCAACTTATGCAACAAAGAAAGAAGTCTAATGCCCCACATCCCACATCCCACATCCCACCCTCGACCCCACCCCATACTATGGGCCATTTCACATAATTCATCTTTTTCTTCAACGCCTGACTTCCCCGGAGGAAGTCATGATGAATTTTCTCCAACCTCAATCTGGCTTTTCTTAGAATACTGAAGAAAGACACAAAATATATAATAAAGGCTAGACAGAGTACACTTGATCAATGTAAGCCTACACCTTTAGCGATGTGTTCTATTTTTTCACATTGACAGCCCTTGAGAAACCTCTCTTTCACCTTATCCTAGAACACCATTGACTTAAAAGGAGCACCCAAAAGCAGACCCAAGTAAGCAAATGGAAGCTTGCCTCCAAACTCCAAACCAACTCATCAGCAAGTTATACCCTACCAATATGAATCAACCCACTCCCATCCAAGCCAATTCTCACACCAATAAAGCTTCAAACCTCATGGAGCAACCAACTTATATGAGCCACTTGATCCTAGGAAACCTCATGAAAAAAAGTGTCAGATGCAAACCAGAAGTGAGACGGCTCGTATTCTCAGCCTCTCCCGACTCCCACTCACCCTAACTCCGGTAGGGTATCCACCCTCACTAGTTCTCTTGACAAGATAGCTAATCGCAACAACAAAAAAAATAGGGAGACAGAGAGTCCCCTTGCCTCAAGCCCCTGAAGCTTTGGAAGAAACCAAAAAGGATATGATTAATAATCACAGAAAACCTGAAGAATTATATCTGTTGCTGCAACATGCAACTAAACATCCAGTAGCTGGGTGATATCCAAATAGCTAGGAGGCATGTAATTCATTCATTAAGCAGATGGGTTTCCATTTCAATTCTTATGCCAAATCCTTTCTTTGTTCCATGCATGTTTAAATATATAAGTAACTTGCTAACAGGCAAGTGTTTTGCTCATTAAGCAAAAGGATTACCATCTCAATTTTGATACACAATCATGCTCAACTTTAACCCATGAAATTTTAAAAATAGAAGTAATCGGCTCCATGAATTTATCAATAATCAAAGGAATAGATAATTGATAAGTCGGTATATTGCTATACATAATGAAATCAATTCTGTTTCAAAATGTTTCTACACAGCCATGTCCAATAAGACTGCAAGGCTGAAGATAAGCATCAGAATTTGGAAATTCCCTAGAAAAGCTAGAAAATAAATAGCATAATCCAAGGATTGTCCTAGTGGGCTACACAAGTCATGTTCTAAGATTTAATTCTTTCCTTAGACCTAATAATAAGAACCCAGCATTGAAATATCATAGCTTGTAGAAATATTGGTGGTTGGATTTTATAAAAATATTAGATAGAAATTCAAACAAAAATTATTCACAGGATGGAAATTAATCAAAATTCAAAAACATATTTATCAAAAACATATTTATCAAAAAAATCCAAGAAATGATACATATCTTAAACTTGTTTTATATATATATATATATATATATATATATATATATATATATGATTTAGCAATAATGTATAGAACTTGAAATGCATTTAATGGGACATGATGACCTATCTAGTTTCAATATTTTTAAGGATGTAAAAGAAACACTCAGTATATGAAATATAAGTGTGTGCATTTGTGTATGCATATATATATAGAAAGAGAGATAGTAAATCTCATTTCCTTAAGAAGATTATCATAATGGCTTTTCATATTTTTAACAATCAACAATCAAATCAAATTTAAAAATAAGACAATTAAAATCATTAATTTTTTCTTTGGTAGGTAAATTTTTGTCTCATAGGGACTTGAATATAAAACCTCCCACAACCCTCTAACAGTTGTGCCAAGCCTCAAAGGCAAAATTATTTATTTATTAAAATTTTATATTTTCCATAAATATTAAAAAAACATATTGGAGACCAAAATCAATATATTTAAAATATATGCACATTTATTTATTTATTTATTTGATAGGCAAAAGGGACAATTCATTAAAACAAAAAGAGCCAAAGAGACACTCCCGATGTATACAGGGAGTATACGAGTGGAGACCAAAGGCCTGTACAAATATATATGCACATTTATTAACAAGGGCAGAGTTTCCCAAAGGGCAATAACCATGGTTTTTCATGCTGAAGAACCTGGGATCAAGGGTGCATGTAATACCCCTAATTTTCTAACTAACAAAAGAAAAGAAAGAAGAGGGGTTGTTTTGCAATTTTTAAAAGATAAAGGAGCTTTGGGGAAAATATGGAATTTGTCATAATATAAAAAGGGTTCTCCAACTCATATGACCCATTCTCCATTTCATTTTTCTAGAAAGAGAGAGGAAGAGAAAGGGAGAGAAAGGAGCTAGGGTTTCAAAAGTGGGGAGATTTCAAGCCTCAAGAACTTCAATCCCAAGTAAGTATTTCTTTTCCCCTTTGATTTTTTTTTAGTAGTTAGGGTTTTTAAAAGTCTAGATTTGAAACCTTAGGGCTTTCTAAAACTTTAGATTTGAAACCCTAAAAATCATTGAAATGCATAGAAGCAAGAATCTTGGTTTGGGTTTGATGTTTGATATATTTGGGTGAATTTTCAAACTCTTGAATCTTAAATTTGAAAACTTAGGGTTTTTCCTAAACTTTTAAATATTATTTTTTTATCGGTAAAAAGCAGTATATAAATGAAAAAAGAGCACAAGGTGCCCAAAGAGTACACAAGAAGGGTACAAGGAAATACCAACTCCCTCTACTTCTCTACCTGAAGTCAAGTCAAAAAATCCTAAGCAATTTAAGTTATCGACACTATACAACAGCCCCGACCACAAGGAAAACAAAAAAATGTTCGTCACTTGTGAAGCGAGAGGGGGCTCGATGCCAAAACCCACTGTTATTTCCATCCACAGCGTCGGAATATCTGAAGGTATGACAAACTCTCTTAGTTTTCCGACACTAGCACTTTGCCAAGTAAAGGAGAAGTTAATGAATCGTGGGGGGAACACCAGTTAAAATGCAATAGCGAAAGAAGATCCCATAACATCTTGGCTCTCGAACAATGGATAAGCAAGTGGTCTATTGTTTTCTCATTCTCTTCACATAAACAACACTTGTTTACTAGGGGGATCCCCCTCCTCTTTAGCTGGTCCAGAGTAAGCACCTTACCCAGGAAAACCCAGAGCAAAAATGATTTTGGGGAAGCGATTGGGTTCCGGATGGAATGCGAGGATGCGTAGGAAGAATACCTCGACCACGATCTGTAAATTGTGAAAACCGTTAGTCATAGTCTCCTTTAATAACAAGTGATCCTCTTGGGGGGCTAATTTTTTTGTTGTGCGAGGAAGTGAAGGAACCTTCACCTCTTCACCTCCCGATCATTAAAGGTCTAAGTGGGACCAACCCCATCCTCCCAAACTTTTAAATATGAAACACAGAAATGTAGAAATACATAGTGATAAATTTGTTTAGGAATGGAATTTGATGTGTTTTACGGTGATTCTTGGGCTACGAGCTTTAGATTGAAACCCCAGAAGAATTTCACCTGATTACAAAGAACCATTTGTTCATAAGAGATTTAGAGATTTCAACCAAAAATCATGTTTTATGATAAAATCCTAATTTTAAGGATTTAGGTGATAGATTTGGAAGTGGTGATGTTAAGGCTTTGGAAAATACCTAATTTATTTGAAATTCTCAGGCTAAAGAGCCTTTGAGATTTTAGGTTTAAATATTATGGATTCCTAAAAAATATATATATATAGGAGTTATAAAGCCTATGAGTGGGAAGAAAACATTATTTTTATCTAATAGGATATTGTTCATATTATTAAGGTGATTTATGACTCTTTTGAAACTTCTTGGTTTTGCTAATATCTTGGAATATCAGGTAAGGAAGATTAATGCAATTTTTTCCTATATAAACAAAGTATCTTGCTATATATGTAATTATGAATTTTGGAAATTTCTATTTATTTAAATCGTATGCATGGATCAAATACATGTTTTGTATGAAAAATAGATTTGAGAATGTTTATGATAAAGAATGAAAGTTATGGAGATATAATTTTGTATTTTTGTGAAATTGGAAACATAAAGGAAATATTTGACACGCTATCTTTGATAAGCGTGCGGTTTAAAGTGCTACGGTATGAGTTAGTAGATGGGAGAGGGGGATGCGGTTATTTCCACTCCTCTATCTTTGATGTGCTTATTTTTTGCGAGGCTAACGAGATCGGTTAAAGTATCTAAAATTTAGTTTTGATGTGGTTAGAGGCGTTATCGGGCTTGAAATTAACTTGAAACAAAGCGAAATCATTCCAATTGGTCCGATTGGATAACCTTCGGAGGGTTAGTGCGGGTTGAGGTCTAAAGCTGGATCCTTCCACACCATCCTGCCCGGGCCTTTAGGTGCCAAGCATGGGATGTAGGGTGTGGGTTTCGATCGAAGAGAGATTTCGAAAGAGGCTAGCTTCTTGGAAGATACAGTATATATCCCAGGGAGGCGGGCTAAACTCATTCATGACACCTTGTCCGATCTTCCAATTTATTATCTCTCTTAGAATGCCACGAAGGTGTGTGCTAGGTGGAAAAGATCAGGCGACTTCTGCAGGGTGGGAAAGGCCATGAGAGGAAAATTTCTTTGGTGAGATGGGACGATGTGCCTTTGATAAGAGCAAAGGTGGCATCGGGATTAAAAGCTTCTTTAAGATGAATAAGGCCCTGCTTAGCAAATGGAGTTGGCGGTTTGCCAATGAAAGGAACTCGCTTTGGAGGAAGGTTATTTGCAGTAAATTTGGCGAGTCTTTTGGTGGCTGGCATACCAGTGATATCGAGAGCGATTATAGGACTAGTTTATGGGGTCTTGAGGAAGAATGGCGATTTTTTCCAGAACTCGGTCTTTGACCTTGGGGATGGAAGAAGGATCAACTTTTGCAAGGATGTTTGGTGCGGAGAGGAGGCATTGTGTGTTAGGTATCCAGTCCTTTTTAATTTAGCTCTGAATAAGGAGGCCATGGTTGCGGACATGTGGGATAGTGGGGGAGGGGCTAGATGCTGGTCCCCAACCTTCCTAAGACCTCTCAACGATTGGGAGATTGAAGAGATGGCAAGATTCCTACAAACTCTTCACGATCAAATTTTTCGACCAACGAATGAAGATATGCTTTTATTGAAGGAAGTGAAGGTAAAAAGTTTCTCGGTAAAGGTCATGTATAAAGGTTATGATATCTCCCCCGCATATGATTTTCCCGTTGTTTTGATCACGGAATTGATCGTGCCTCGAAATGAGATTTTACTTGGGAAGCTGCATAGGGCAAAGTACTCACTTTGGATAATCTCAAACGTCGAGGAATGACTTTCGCTAACAGATGCTTTCTGTGTGAGGAGGGACGAGGAGACCGTAGACCACTTACTGATCCATTGCAAAAGTGCAAAAATGTTGTGAGACTTGTTTCTGTCAATTGTTGGGATTAGTTGGGTGTTCCCACATTTGGTCCTTCATACCCTTTTAGCTTGGCAAGGAGTCGCCGTGGGAAAGAAGTGGAAAAAATGTAGACTGGCCCGGCTCCACCATTATCTGTTTTTGGGCTCACCGGTGTGCTAGCAATTTTGGCGTTCGAGAAGCAGGCTACCTAAGCCAGGAGGATTAAAATTAACTTTATCTCAATTTGTGGACTTGGGCTAACACAATAGCAATGCCATCTGAGTCTGTTTTAGATTCGCCATGGTTGGGGTGTAAGGTAGGTTTTTGGGTTTGTTTTTGTTTGCCTTGTTTGGCTACGGTTGTCCGTCCTGTGTACTCTAGAATTTTCCTTTTTTATAATACTTGTTTTTTACTGATAAAAAAAATAAAGGAAATATTTGACTTTGTTTTATATGGTCTTGTTAACTGGTTATAATAGTTGACAAATATGACCCCGATCAATGGGTATAAACTTGACAAATATGGCCCCGGTCAATGGGTTATAGTAATTGACAAATACGGCCTTGGTCAATGAGTATAAACTTGACAAATACGGCCCTGGTCAATGGGTATAAATTTGAAAAATACGGCCCATGTCAATGGGTATAAACTTGATGAATATGGTCCCGGTCAATGGGTATAAACTTGATAAATATGACCCTAGTCAATGAGTTATAGTAGTTGACAAAATGGCCCTTGTCAATGGGTTAGAATAGTTGATGTTTTCTTTGAAACAAATACTTCTAAGAATCATGAGTATATGTTTTTGAAATAAAAAATAAAAAAATTGGTGGATTTGACTATGATATGGAATTGTTTGAGAAATAGAAAATATGATGAACATTGATTTGAAATATATTTATCTCTTATTTTTCCTGTATTCAAGGATTTTATGGGATTTTTGAGGAAATCAAGAAAAATACGTTATATCTCCAATTTTGGGAATTTTAAAGTACTTGATCCATGAAACTATATTAATATTCCTTATTGGGCTCTTAACTTACTCCTTATTATTGATTATTTTCAGGTACCTTAGACCTTAGCGATGAGTGATTTTGGGGTAGACGTGGATGAAAGTTGAGAACTATTTTGAATTGGTATTTGTTGGAAAGACTTAGGATTATTGGACTACTTTAATGCTCTGGGATTGACTGTTTGCAAACTTTCACTGGAAAGATTTCATGTTGCTAGAATGTTACATTTTGAGAAATTAATTTTGAAAAATTTATCTTGTTGGAAGATATTAGTTTAATGACATTTTGTTATACTTTAGAAGGTTTTATGTTATTGGGAGAGGTTGATTTAATGAAATTAGTTTAATTTTCTTGTGAGCATATTCAGGACAACACAATTCATGGCAAAATTTGAGATATGTCATTTACATGTAGTGTTTGAGACATGTGAGCGGTGATGCGCCCTTGGTCAGAAGTTTAGGGTCATTCTGATTGCCCACTCCTTTTTAGGTTTTAAAAGAGGAGCCCTTTCTCTGTGCTAATATGGGGGCACTTTTCTAGAGAAAATTATCAAAAATCACCAATTTATCAAAAAAAAAATTCAAAAATCCTTCAACCTAATATCTCACCCATTTTCAACTGAAATTTTGCCAAAATTGCCAATATTTCAATCATGGAAGCACTTGGGCTGGAAGCTTGGTGCTTTATAAGTAACCTTTAAAGTGAAAATTTGAAAAACAGCTTCATAGAATGATGATCATAAGCAAATAATAAACATTCTACCTGAGGTTATGATGATAACGATAACAACTAGAGCAGGAAAACCTTATTTAGCATGAACATCGATGTGTTCTGGTCACAACCGTGAATAAAATCCACACACACACACACATATCCTATAATCATCAAGACTAAGGCTTTATCACTTCTCTTCTTTTTTTTTTTTGGATAAGTGAATAAGTTATGTTAGAAAATGAACACTAAAATAGCGACCTAGAAGGTAAAAAAGAGATCTTAGCCCCTTACAAATAGCCCAAAAACAAGAGGAACTATACAAAAAAGAATCACCCCGATCATCTACAGCCCACCCAATCAATGAATTGAACTAAATTCTAAGGACCATCCAACATAGATATTTAGTCTCCGACCAAAGGAGAAATACAAAAAAAGACTTAACCTTTTGTATGGACTCCAACTAAGGCTTCATCATTTCATCATGCTGAATATAAATAAAAACTAAAAATTAGAGAAACTAAGCCACAAGCACATTAGCCTCTGGAAAACCTCATATGATTTGCATCAATCAGATAGACCTCATGTGATTGGCACCAATAAGATAGTCCCTAGTGCATAACAATTCTGGGCCAAGTATACAGCCAAACAAGACAAATGACTGAAGACTCCCCTAAAACTGGCTTTGAGTAAGAACTCCACTTGGGTAGAATAAGTATAGCACTCAGCTCAACCATGCTTCATTGATGCATTAGTTGCTTAAAATAAATTTTCACCAAAGAACTAGAAATGTCACAGCATTCTGGAAATCTATTATTATGCAGGTAAAAGAACTCTAAACCTTAAGGGGGCAATGTACAAAGTCTACATCTCAAGGCACAGCTAATCAACCAGGTGACTATCTTCTTGCTGGGCCATCAATGCCATATCTCAAAAACAACATTAATCTAGCTACAGTGGATGAATCAAAACACTTAGATCACACCAACTTCATACATATAAAAGCAGTGAACCAAGGTTTTCTTCCATTCCTTTGAATTTGACCTACTTGAGAAAAGGAAAATAAATATAGGGCAGATCATAATAAAACTGAACAACGATAAAGCCCCGGCTGAAATTACTTGTTTTTCAAATTGAGAGACAAGTGTCTTCAATTCAGATCATGAACATAACGCTGAAAGTAAACCCTTGTTACGTTATTGTCTTAAAATTCATAACAATGATGCAAAAAAAGAAAAGCAGGAAAAGGGAACTAAAAGGATAAGAACTGTGACGATTATATCAGCAAATGACAGGGGAAAAGAGAAGGCCTGCAGTTCCTATTGGGGCCAATTTTTTGACACAGATTACCCATATATTTTAGTCCCATCAGTAAAAACAAAGAGGCGAAGACCAGGGTACAACATCAAAACATCATGTGCTTCTCTCTTTTGGTAAGAAGCAAAACACTAACTGAATCATATCAGATTTGGAATGAACTTATGCACATTGCTTCCCCAACCCAGGGACATACAGCTGCGATCAAACTTTAACAACATTCTCTCTATCATGGAAAAAGTAAGGAACACCTCAAAGATCTAGTAAAATGGAAAATTTCTGCAAAATACCATCCTCTTGGACGTTTGACATATACTCCTATCAGCAGAACCAATGATTTTTATGGGCAAGCAACTTGGTTTCAAAGCTCAGATAGTATAATGGCTAAACTAGAGTGAAACAACATCCATCCCAAAAAACGAGAAACTTCCATGGCTGAGGATTTAGATTCCTAAATAAGTATATAAAATCCAGAAGAACATTGCAAACTTGAATAGTCTATCCGTGAGTAAATTCAATAAGAATAACAGTAGAAGTGTAAAGAATCAGAGGTCGCGGACAGAGGAGTAACAAGGAATATAAACAACACTAAGGCCTAGAAACGGATTTGGAAAATTTCAGGACAATGTGTCAAGCGACCTAACTAGGAATTGACAGATTTCTGGATAATATATCACCACTATGGCTTACTTTCTGAAAAATCGATGAACCGGCTAATTCGGCTCAACGTTAGGTATTCTTTTAGGAGATTCTACGGAACAATTATGATGGAATTTTTCCATCTTCTTTCGAAAAATATATACGCTATTCCGATCAGTTGCTGATATCCCCCGGAGCCACAAACAACTCTTTTTTCACATAAACAGGTCAAATTTTCTCACAATTTTGGAAATGCAGAAAATAAGACAGAAGAACTAAACCTGAACAGATTCGGCGTGATCGCCCCAGCTTCTGTAATCGGGGTTGACCTTGGATCCACCGGCGTAACCAGCGGTGGTCCGTACAACTCCATCCAAGCATCCAAACACGGCTTCAGACCTCCAAAAGCTTCCGAGAGCGAATACCGTGGTTCTCAGAGGCTGATTAGACGCAGTCTTCACGCTTTCCGAGATCCGATCGGGAAACCTTATACTCACGGCTTTCTCCGCCGTTAAAATGATTAAAACGACAGAGCATAAGATTGACAAGTGAGGAAGAGAGACATGCCTCCTCGAAAACCTCATTTTTCATTTGCCTAATGTCAAGAAAAGCCAGTGCCGCTGAGGAAGAGGGTGGTCTTTCGACTTTTTTTTCCCTTTCTTTTCTTTTCCGAAACTTCCCCTGGAAATTTGTCAGCAGCAGCGGTTCCCAATTTTCAGTTGTCGGAAGCCAGGCTATAGTCGGATAGGATACGAGTTATGGAGAGAATGGGCCCTAGGCCCAAATCAGATGTCACTTCGACCTTAAAGTTTTAACTAAAGCTATATGCGCTATGAATTCCATTAATTCATTTGTGATTTTGCTATTGCTCTTGTTTCAAGTCTTTCTTTTCCTTTTCTTTTTTTATTTTTTTTTAAGTTAATCATTTTTTAATACAATACATTAAAATGTAGACTCGAATCCTTTTTTTTTCTTATGCCCAATCATTTTAACATTGCCGCTTTATCTAACTGAATTAGGCTTATGGACAAAATAAAATTGATTTTACACTTTTTGCAAAATAAAGATGGAAATTCATATTGGGCTTCCAAAACCTTCTTTATTTCTTCAAACAAAAAATAAATTGATTCAAATACAGTATAGATGATTAAAAAAACGTGATAAAAAACTAAAGCATTTTTTCCTCTGCCTCAAAAAATTCAATGAAAAGGAATCACAGGATTGAAGAGAAATCATCCACGCTCATCTGATCATTTCTTAGCTTAATTAGTTAAGGATTTTGTTTTTTTCGTATCTATATAATTTACATTACATCATTAAAATACTATATTATCTTAAAAACTCTAACATAAAACCATATTTTATTCTCATAAAGACTCAGGGTATTGAACCCATACCCACCATCTTTTACCACTTAAACATAACCTCAAGAGCGGGGCGGCTTTTGTACATAAAAGTGGTTTCATTTTATTCAACCCCGCATAAAAGTGGTCCACATAACCTTTTTAAACAATTTTTTTCTTCAGTTTTCCTCTCCATTTTCCTTTTAAAAAAATTACAATAAAAGGAAAACATAGTCTTAACAATTTACAAGTGAACTTCACCTAAAATTATTTGATAAAATTATTCAAAGTATATTTTAAATTATCGGAAGTTAATGCATATTAAGTAATAATGGAGGTCAAGAAATCATGGAAATTACCAAAAATGATAAAAAAGTAAAAAGGCAAAAGTGAATATGTAAACTTGAGAATAATTTAAATATTTATAAGTATTATTTAAAATTAATTTTTACTTTACAACCATAAAATTATTTCACCTGCTTATTTAATTTACTTAAATCACTTGAAATTAAGTTATTGAAAACACACACTTAAGTTGTCCACCTTATAAAACTCAATAAAAGAAAAGCTAAAAAATAAGGAGGCTGAGATAACAAATATATCATTAAAGAAATGGTGAAAGGAATTGAATGATTTCAATGATAACAAATTGATAGTTATTTCGATCCTATATCCAAATCACCTTCTATATGTATCGATGGCATAACATTGAGATCCAAATCACCATCTATATGTACATAACATTGAGATTGACGTTAATCGATCAAAAAAAACATTGAGATTGACGTTAAAGCTTGGGCAGGGCTTCGTCCATCAACCAGTTCATATCACCCAGATAAGGTTCAACCCAAGGAGCATCTTGGTTAGTTCGACCTTGTATTTGCTTTTCAATGATCACTAATTCTGAGTCCCATCAAAAAGGTCATGTCACTAGAGGTTTGTTAAAGATTTACCCGACTATTAACATCAAGACCTCGTAAAATTAATCGAGGTGTGGCAAACTGGGTCAAACACCCAAACAAATAATAATAATAATCAACCTGATACGGTTCAAATGCTCCCTTAAATCTACCAAATTCGTAGGGAAGTTTTGACTTTTGAGTTTGATTAGCGCAATCTCCAGAGGATGATTGAGCACTATAATCCTAGCACCTCTTCAGGTATAACAAAACTACATTTGCCTTGTGTCATCAGGGTGGGGGGTTTGGTAATCAGATGAATGCCTAATAAGAAAGAGGGCATGCATCAACCCAAACATAAATACCAAAACAGAACACTTGGGGTTCTGTTTCAGGCCAAACTGTAGCTCATCCTTTCGAGGAATGATCATTTGCTCATAAGCTCATGTCAAAATTCCTCTACACAAAATTTTCTTATATTTCATACTGATTCATTCAAATAAAAGAAAGCAAATCTCTTCCCATTAATAGATTAACCACACAGAGAGGTATCATATGCGCCTAGGAAAAACTTCAAAATTGAGCAAAATGTCCACAATATATAAAAGCACTACTGGTTGGTCTTTGGTGAAGCTGATATAAATAGATAAAAAAAAGAAGTCCCCAAAAAAACGGCAACCAACAAAATATAACACTCACTATGCCTTGTCGGCTTTGGCAGCAGTGGCAGCAGCTTGCCCTCGGAGACGACCAGTTCTTCTTGCAGCAATAAGACCCACCTTTTGGCCAGGAGGAGCATCGCGCCTGACCGTACTTGCATGCCCAATGTGCTGGTGGTTTCCTCCTCCATGGGGATGCTCCACAGGGTTCATTGCCACACCACGTACCTTTGGCCAGCAGTTCCTCTTTACTCTATACTTGTGGTAAGCATTACCAGCCTTGAGCATCGGCTTCTCAGTCCTTCCTCCACCTGCAACCTGCCCCACCATTGCTCTGCATCCACTTGGAACTATTTTCTTAGCCCCAGATGGGAGCTTGATCCTGTCATACAATAAACCACCACCCTTATGAGGATATATATATATATATATATATATATATAATATAACAATACTTGCTCGACAAGGCCGGTAGGGATAAATTCAACTAATGTTGTCTATTTAAGACAACAAAATGAAAACGAAAAAAGGAAAAGCGAAATTTTTCCCAAGATGATGAATCTTAAAAGCAGAATTAATAGAAAACACATCTGAAAGACCAATAAAAGACGATATGAAAATGCCATATTACAGTTCGATAAGAACTAGTCAAGATGATGAAAGAACATAGAAGTCTATTAGAATCCGGCATTTGTTTGAGAAAGAGAAATTTTAAGATTTAAATCCTTTTCTGGCCCAACCTTGTTGTTAACCACAGAACAAATCTCAAATTATAAACAAAACACACCAGCTAGGACAGGGCAACATAATTCATTAAGATTAAGTTCGATTCCAAAGACATTAAGGAAACAAGAATGATTGTTAATGAAAATGATTTTCTCACAGTTGGTTGTATGGCAATCAAATACATTTGAAATTAACTAGAAATGCATGCAGTTTCAAATTTAATTGATTATTGTATGAGTATGAAGCAACGCCTAAAAATAATTCATTATTTTAGATATATCTTCCGTTTTTTTCTTTCATTCTAATTTTCCAATTCATTTCTCCCTTATCTCAAAGAAAATCAAATATAAATAAGACACTCAGAAACTGATGAGTTAAAATAAGTAAAATAAGTTTAAAGTAATAAAGAAAAATAATATGTTGAATTTAATTATATCGTTATTTTCTCCTCTACTTCTTTACCTTGTTGCATTTTCCCTCTGATTTACCGGGAATCAAACATCGCATAAATCTCTAGGAAGCAAATATAACCTAAACATTTAATACCAGGAACTGAACTACGGAACCAGTAACTGAACTATGGAAATGTAGCTGCATATACAGAAAACATAACCTAAAGATTAACTACCAGGAATTGAAGTATGGAGCAAGTAATCTATCATTGTTTACCAAATCTAGAACCATTCCACATAAAAGTTTAACAAATTAAAAAGAAAAGATTCGAACCAAAAATAAAAAAAATAAAAATAAAAATGTAATTGGGCAATCAGAAACCTGCTGGTGCCATTATCAGGATTGTGGCTGACAACAACAGCATAATCGCCGGATGCCCTGGCAAAGACACCACGATCACCAACGTGATGTTCAACATTACACACCACAGCACCTTCGGGAATAGATCGCAGTGGCAGAACGTTACCGACAACAAGGTTGGCTTTCTTGCCGCAGTAAACGAACTGGCCGGAGTACATGCCCTCAGCCGCCACGAACAACTCCTTCTGGTGCTTGAACCGGAAAGGATGGCGGAAGGTGACTCGAGCAAGTGGAGCGCCACGGCCCGGATCGTGGATGATTTCGGTTACTACACCTTTGAGATATCCATTTCTCTCCCCGAAGTCTAGGCTTCTGAAACGAGCCGGACCTTTGCGGTGGTGAGTATGGGACTTGAAAACCGATCCCGCACCTTTCCTCTGAGCTCGAATCACTCGTCCCATGGCGACCTACGGGCAATGAAGCTCGAGAGGCGGCGACGATGGGTTGCCAGAGGATGAGAGGCGATTAGGGTACAGGTTTTATATGGTGGCAGTACTTCGAAACGTCGTCGTATTGATATTCCCAGACATTTGGTTGGACGGGCCTGGGCTTGGGCTTGGCCCAGATTTTGAATTGTTTTCAAATTTGGGCTTCAGGTTATGAACCCAATCTCAGAGAAATGATGTTGGAGTTGGATCACCGGCAAAGCGGTCGGATTCAAACAAAATTTTATTAAGTAAATTGTGGCCCAACGTTCAGGAAATATGAGCCCATTCTGGGCTAACATTAGTAAATTTTAGGGCTTGTATCAAGGTGTCCATATGCCCGCTTCGGCCCTTTTCAATCTAATCCTCATCCCTTTCGGTTGAAGACCGAACATGAAATGGGCATGGCGGGATGATATAAATAAAATTACTTCATGATTTTAAGATATGTTCAGTAAAATAGGCTCTTTTTTGACAAAATTAAATAGTTTTATTGGACGGTATTGGTACCAAAATTTAGCCCGCAAGTGTGATGGTGGAGACGGATTCACAATTGGTTTTAGTGCCATTAATTCTTTAGCCAGCTTCAATTCCCCTTTTGACATATTGATTGAAGACGGTAAAGTGTTGGTTGGTTGCTCATGTTGTTGCTAGAGTAGCGGGTTCATGTTTAACAGCCTATGGGACCGGACTTCTTATACCCTTGGTTGAATTCTAATCTTCAATGATAAAATTTCCATTTACCTCAAAAAAAAAAAAAAAAGTTGAAAGAAATTGTGTAAAAAAATAAAAAGAAAAAAAAGTAAAAGATAAGGGAAAGAAAAATAAATAGATTTGAAGTTAATGAATTATCTTATATACTGTTTCAAATATTTTTTACTTATTTAATATTATTCATTCATTTAATTAATGTATAAATTAAACTTTTTTTTTAAATGAAAAAATAATATTATTGATTCAAACTTGTTATAGATTTATAGATTGATATCTGAATTCTTTAAAAATCAAATAGTAAAACGATATGTCAATTAATAACATACTAAATCGGTATAAAAATACAATTTTGATTATATAGTGAATATAATATTCAATTTAATTATTAAGCATGTGCGATCAGCTAAAATCGACCTATAAAAATAAAACATATAATGAAATGATGAAAAATATCATTATCATATGAGTTAGTAATAATCCAATCTGATAATAAAGTTGACAATATGAAAATATATATATATATATATATATATATATATATATATATATATATATATATATATATAAGATTTAAGATAAAATAGAAAAATTACTTTATTTAGTAATAAAGTAAAAGAAATAGATACGAGATAAATGATTTGGTTATGAATTATCAAAAATCCTCTTCCCCCATTTAGCAGAGAAATGGGGTAGAAGATAAAGATGAAAGATAAACTATGAGAAATGAACAGTTTATCAAGATCTTTATGATTTAGAAATATATAATTTCCTTACCAATTTTAATTAATTTCATATTTTTTTTCTCATATTCATCATAATAAAATTAAATATGAAAAAATAAATAAATATTTCTTAAGTTTTCTTCCCTTCTTAATATTTCTTCGGGAATAAAAAATGGTCTAAAAATTTAGCTTCTCATTCAGACTAATCTTAATCTTTGTATAGGGATAATAATCATCAAATTATTCACATGTTCATATGCCTAGTCTAAATTGATAGAATATCCAAAGTTTTAAAAAGTAAAACATTAGAAGGAGAAAAGGTATTTTATTATATTGTATGACAATTTAAAATTAAATAAATGGATTGTAAGGGTTTAAAATATTATTATTACTATTATTGCTTTTTAATCATATTATTATTATCGTTGTTATTATTATTTTAATCGATGAATTTAGAATTGGTCGTTGGGTTATCTAGTCCACATTGTATATAAATTATGCATAATAATAATAACAATAATAAACTTTTCAAATACAATAAATTATACATAAGTCACATTACTTTGATTGTTTATAAACTATTTATATTTTGATGCAATTAAAAAAATTGTTCAAAAGAAAGAATAAAATGTGATGAAAAATTTAGACTCGCCATTCCCACCGACCAACACGCATTTAATTATTTGAAAGGAAAGGAGATGAAGGTTATTTGACTAAAATACATTTCGTAGTCTAGTAGGGACATTCGACAGAGCAGCATTCAAGAGGTCTCCTGATTTGGGTGTGGCGTGCGTACAGTCTGGGAACAAGAACTCTGCTTTTTTCCCCACATATTACGCTCCCTAAAATAGAAGGCAGGGGCGAGGGCCCCAAATCAAACAGAACTTGTACAGTACATACTATCTACAGGCGTATGAGAGGGACCTGTCTCGTCAGACTGAACACCCCATACCTATGAACGATTTTAGGGAAAAATAAAAGGGCAATTCAAACCTAGAATTTGTTTTTATTTCAACACCTTTTAAGGTAGAAAATGCTCTAACTGCGACTCGAAGCGTCTGTCATGACTCCTTACACCTTTTTTATCGATTTAAAAGGCGGTGAACCTTTTATTATTTGAATTAGATATGAAATTCTTCAAACCTATAATTTAGAAAGCGAGGATGAAGAGTTTGGTTTCAAAATAGCGTTGGTTTGGAATTTATTTTTTTGCTTTTAACCCTTTTTACAAATATATGTTCAATGTTTATATTAAAGCCTTGTTAACTATGACTTTATTTTTGTATTAAAATCCTAATTATCAATTATGATTTTATTTTTGTATTAAAGTTTAGTACTAAATTTGTAGATTTAGTTCAAAAATAAAATTATAATTGATGAATAAAATAACATAATAAAAAATATAAAACAATTTTATTTTTTTATTTTTTTTAACTTAGATTAAAAAATATATAAAAAATTAATTACATCTACATAGAATAATACTGTGGGATGACTCGCATGAGGCTTTCCTTTTCCTCTTGTTTTTTTTTTTTTTTTTTACAGGAATATTATGGTATGAGGCTAAAATCAAATTTTATTTTATTTTATTTGAAAACAAAATCGAGAACGGACGCTCCCCTTCGCCAAAAGTCGTTGTCAAAGGGCAGCCCCCTTTTCTGGGACCCGCAGGCGCGTATTGTCTATCCACTAACCTGATTTCCACATTTCCCACCATTTTGAAAGGCCTGCCTTGAGCTTTCCCTGATGGGGACATTGGCTGCGCGCGCCTCGTCGTGCAGCGCCGCACCCAGTCACCAAATTTTGAAAAACAAAAACGGAAATGAATGTAAAATCTTGTTCCGAACTTCCAGAGTTTGGTCTGAAAAAATTTAATTTATTTATTTTAAATGACAAGACTTATTTTTTAAATATTCATAAAATAAGTCTTTTATTTTTTAAAATTAATTTTTAAACCCATAATTGATAA
This sequence comes from Tetrastigma voinierianum, assembly GCA_016808115.1. Classification (NCBI taxonomy): domain Eukaryota; kingdom Viridiplantae; phylum Streptophyta; class Magnoliopsida; order Vitales; family Vitaceae; genus Tetrastigma; species Tetrastigma voinierianum. Next base: position 1,059,223 of record JAEQBH010001279.1, on the reverse strand, counting down.
ATATAATATTAAAAAATAAAAAGATTAATTTTATAAATATTTTTAAAAATATACATGAAAATAATTATTTTTATTTTAAACTCGAACTTCCTAGAAAAAACCGTAAAAACTAAAAAGTCAAGATCTAGAGCGTCTTCTTTTCTCTCTAGCACATGCCATGATGTGAAATTGGAATCCAATTCAATCAATCCCGTTTTTAGCGAGCCCGAATTCTGGGTCCTGCCAAACAATGGATCTTGTGTGATTTCTAAAGAAAAAATTTATTTCACCAAAAACAAAATAAGAGAAAAGTTGTAACCCCTATTCAACGTTGCCATATGAGAGTGACGGTCATATTTCACTCCTAATAATGGAAAAGTTCTTAAGATATTATAATTATGAGTTCTTATTAGTGACATGTTTTAAGATGTGAATTCCCCTTATATAATGTTTACATGATTAAATTTTAGATTTTATAAATAGTATCCGAACCCATCATCGACTTCTATGTCTGATTTGTTTGACCCCTAAAAAGTATGTCTTTTTAATTTGATCCCGTAATTCTATACAATAGAACATAATAATCATTGTATATGTCCTAGGATTACAAAAGGGTTAAAAAAAAGCATGCATAATATACAATGATTATTCGTTGTGGTTGCTCTTTATGAAAATTAGTCTAAAAAATAATATTTAAAAATATAAAATACATTATTTTAATATTATATGAAAATAAAAGTTTTGATGTTGTGCTATGTTACTCAAAACACAACAAATAAAAATTAAGGATTTATTTAGTTTCTATTTTTAAAAATTATTATTGAAAATAGTTTTTAAAAATACATCAAACATCATTTTGATGCTATTTTAAAATCCTTAATGTTACATGGATTTAGTGTTTTTATGTTATTTGTATTATTTAAAAAAAAAAAAAAGTAAAAAAATGTTTTCTATGTTTTTCTTAATTTTTACACCCCTATCTCTTTTTCCTGGAAGCGTCTGTCATCCAGATCAATTATGACGCTGTGTTCAAACTTCTAAGTGTCATGGTTTTCTCCTTTTAAGCATGTACATGGATTTAGAGAAGCGGTCCCAATCCCAAGGCTCCAAACCACCCATTCAGACCAATAGAATTGACTTAAAAACACCCACCTGGGCCCAGCAATAGGGCACGTGAATGAACGTCTGGATTGTTGCAATCACAGGCAATGTCTCTTAAATGGAACGGTCCAGATCTTCTCAAATTCGAAAAGGTAATTAAAACGAGCGCATGTGATTGAGTAGAAAGCAACTAATCATGCGAGGGGGGGCACTAGTACTTTAGTCCTTTCATACATGAATTGATACACCCCCCTACACACTAGCCACCACAACATGTTGCAGCAACAGGCCAACAGCTCACTGCCCAACTGTACAAGCGTAATGGTAATGGTATTCCCATCCGGAGGGTGAAACAGTAATCTCACATCCGTTACATTTATTTTGAGAGACGTGTCTTCCTTTTTCGTTCCCCTCTTAAAGAGCAAGAGCCAGGAATGCAAAGAAGCCCAAACAAATATAAAAATATTCATGTTGCTTCCGTAATCTGAAAGCCAGGAAGCAAAGCTCAGTTACGACCTACGAAGGCCATTCAATTCAAAATCTCTCTCTCTCTCTCTCTCTCTCTCTCTCTCTCTCTCTCTCTCCAGTGTAATTATCTAATTTTTCGTGCGGTGAGTTCAATGTTCGGTTTTGTGCATTCTCTGTTGTCTGCGTGTGGAGTTGAAATCAGCTGTTGGTTTTTGGATGATTCATAGTTTCAGAGGACGGAGTTCAAACTGAAAGAAGTGTCAGCGTTTCGAGTTTCTTGCGTCAGGTGTTTTTGTTTTATCCGATGCGATTGATTTTTTTTTTTTTGTATTGACGGTCTCTGTTCTGTGTTCACTCTGTTTCGATTTGGAGGTTTTTTCCTCTTATTTTATTGCTTCTGTAGTTGATTTTGTTTTTTCATTAGGCTTTGTTTGTTTTGGGTTTAATTGAGTTCATCTGGTTGAAGCTAATGCGGCACATTTCCCTTTTCTGTTTGGTACTGAGAAAGTTGTTAAAAGACTTTCGCTGTGTCTGCTTTTCTTCCTTTATTTTTTCTTTTATTATTTTTTTCTTTTTTAACTTCTAGCATATCTTTATTTCTCTTTGATTATGTAGTCGGAGACGAATCTCTCTTATGTTACACCGCATGAACATAAGATTGGGTCTAAATGGAAAAAGCTGAACCAACTTCAATATTATTCTGTGATTTTCAAATATTCAAATTCTTGTCAACCTTGCCTTGTGTATTACTCTCGACTGCAGAGAGTGGCGTGCTATAGCTTAAGTAAGGTTGTCTTTTTATATATGATTCAGTTTTTCAGGTGTGAAATCGGAATGGATAGCTTCATTGTTTCTACTCGTTGCCTGTGTTTGTTTGTTTTTTAGTTTTTTTTCTGTTTCTTTTCCCCCTAGAGGTATTTTTGATTTGTTGATAATCGGGGAAAGGAAAGAGGATTGATGTAAATAGCTTGAGAGCAGTTCAACAGCATTTTTCAGTATGGACGCTATTCAGTTTTTTCTGTATTCTGTTTATGTGGCAGAATAAACAAAGGAGATTTTATTTTTTTATATATGACTTAGATGATTAAAATCAAAGTTTTACCAATATGTTGTTGCAATTCCTTTTTTTTAAATTTAGTAATGGTAAGTTAATATATTTTATCAATTATAAATATGTAAAAAATTCGGGGAGTTTTGATAGCATTTGTCTCGTGAAGGCTGACAGAGCATTTTAGCTAATTGAGACTTATTTTTGGATGTTATTATCAAATAATGAATACATGTTTTTTTCTTTTTATTTCTCTCTTTGGAGGTGTTGGGGTGTCGGCTTTTATGTGTTTGATTTGTTACCCTTTTCCTTGCTCAAGTTCACATTGTTGTGCTCTGCATGCAGAATAATATACATTGTGATTTCTGGGATGGACCGCCGCGGTTGGCCCTGGAAGAAAAAAACAACTGAGAAGATGGAAGCTATACCAAGTTCTGATACAGCTTCTTTGGCCTCAGTTGGATCTCTAAGTGATAAGGTCTGTTCATTGTGGCTAAAACCTAAAAAATGTACTAAATTGGTTCCTCATCATAGTTTTTGTATGAGTTTCCAAATTTTTTTTTGTCATATCATTTAACATGCATGAGGAACTCTAATTTGGCATACTTGTACATGTTACGTGGATTGACCTCTAATTAATAAATAGTTCATAAAATCTTTAAAAATTAACACCTGTGTTATTAACGAGTGCAGTTCTAATGTTTTTTTTTTCTTTGTTGATATCTTTCATGGGTTGCTGCAAAATATTTCACCTTTGAATGCTAATCTAAAAGAAATGAGAAAAGAAAATGTGTTAATTTTTTATGCAATTTTATACAGTATAAACACATATATGGGAGGCATTCTACTGTTTTGGGATTTCAATGAGATATTCATAGTTTCAGTGCTATTTTAGCAATCCTGATGGGATTGCTAAATACTGTTACAATTATTTGGTTTGATGTGCACAGAATTTCAGATTTTCATTTATCATCCTTTTCCAGAGAAGATGTAGAAGAGTTTTACTTCGAATCAGGATTGCCTGTAAGCAATGAGACAGTTCCTATCAGCTAAAGCATTTACCTTAGCCTTATCTGAATTGGCAGAGTTCCAATCCTTCATGAGCTCTCTGCCTCCTTAGAGCACCACTATGCAAATCTTAGGAATAAGTATCATCAAAAGCTCTGATGCCTGATGAATTGTCAAGTTTCATGAATAGTTTGTAATAGTGTCAGTTTAAGGTCTATACTATCTTAATTCCAGGAACACTTTTATGATTTTTATTCATAAGAATTAAGATCTTACGAAGGCTGTGGGATGTTGATGGAAAACTATACATTGTTTAGGACAAAGTTAGGATGACGTAATAATTAGATCCTCGCAGTAGTTATGCCTTTTTTTTTGTTTTAATTCTTTTAAACCTTCTGGCATCCATTATTCCAAATATCAGTTTCTTGTCATCTTACTTTATGCCTTTTTTTGGTGGCTATGTTGGTCTGAGGGGAGATACATTTGCCATATGTTTCCTTGTTCACATCAACTGCAGCATCTATGGGTTTTGTGTTTGTGCATGTGTCAACTCACTAATCTGATTATCTTTTCTTCTCAGCTTTTGCTGCTTCATTTTGCTTAAAGGTAACTGTTTCTTGCTCGATTGTATTCATTTTCAGGAAAACTACAACAAGGCCAACTATGTTCAAATATCTCTAGACTCATATACACATATGACTGGGTTTGAAGTTCAAGTTAACACATTGGAAGGACAAGTCAAAATTCTGGAGGATCAAATAAAGGATTTGAACAAAAATTTGTCTGAGGTTTATTCAGAGATCACTGCAAAAGAAAGCCTAGTGGAGCAGCATGCAAAAATTGCTGAAGAAGCTGTTTCAGGTATTTTATGTTTCCCTCCTGCGATAAAGGAAAGGGAAAATTGTGGAAGAAGGAATGAAATTTGATGTGTTACTGTTACAACTCCAGAAAATTCGATACCCTAATTTACGCTCCCATTTCTTTTATATCTCCCCACCCCAAAATAAGAGACCCCAAAGTGCCCCCTGCCTGCCCAGCAGCTGCCACGTACGCAGCTTCATTTTGGGGTGTCACGTTCCTTGCGTGCCTCTTCTTTCTTGTATAAGTGAGGTGTATGGGGGGTTTATCGAGACCTCCCGCCCCGACAGGCACCTTGTCCTCAAGGTGGAGGGAGGGAAACTGATGCTGAATCAATATGTAGGGTTCCCATGTAGCTTCATGGAGTGGCAAATCTCTCCATTTAATTAAGACCTCCATGGCATCAAGAGCAAGGTTGTTAGTGAGACGATAGCCAAGCATAGTTTCAGGTTCCAATAGCAATTGCAAGTCCTTAGATAGCTAAGGATGTAGGGCAAGGGAAAGAGGAACATTACCAACCACTGGTCGAAGTTGAGAGACATGGAAGACAGAGTGAATAGTTGAGGATGTTGGTAGTTGTAGCTTATATGCAACGTTCCCCACTCATTGGATGACCTGGAAGGGTACATAAAATCTGGGGGCTAATTTTTCATTCATTCGGTAAGCAAGAGATGAAGACTACATAGGGCCCCGGAGTTTAAGATAAACCCTTCATCTCCACCTCAGAAATGTCCACGGCTTGATGAGATTAGACGATTTAACCTTCATCGTTGTTGGGCTCGCACTGATTGTTCGCGTAGGAGGCTAATGTATCATGGTTATAACGGCGTTTTGTCCCGCCCACAGTTTAGGCGAGGTTAAAGGAGTCCCTTGGTGAGTGTAGGTGGGTCTCGGCCGCCAAACCCAGCGAGTGGTATGTGGCTAAATGAAGAGTGTTATACCCAAATAATCGCCCATGGTAAAACTTGGCCCAGGCGTGGTTTGGAGCTCGTGAAGCAGTAAATAAGTTTCAATGTAGCGGTGGTTGATGACTTAAGTTCGTGTAGGTCGATTTGGGGTGATAAAGCGTGCTCATTTTAGTGTACGTACCTTGGGTGCTGGTTGCCAAAAAATGGCTCATGAAGATCTTATCTCGGTCGGAGACAATAGAGTTTGGGAACCCATGCAAGGGAACCACTTCACGAACAAAAATGGAAGCCACGGAGTGAGCTGAGAAGGGGTGTCGAAGACCGATAAAATGGCCATATTTACTCAAACGGTCAACTACAACTAAGAAAGAATCAACTCCTTTGAAAAGTGGCAACCCATTAATGAATTCCATTGAAATGTCATCCCAAATATGTTCTGGAATAGGAAGGGGTTGGAGGAGGCCCTCGGGTGCCAAGTTGGAGTACTTATTTTTTTGACAAATATCACAATGGGCCATAAAACGTTGAATAACACCTTTCATTCCTTCCCAGTAAAAAGAGACATAGATCCTCTTTAATGTCTTTAAAATGCCGGAGTGTCCCCCCACGGGGCTGGCATGTCCATATTGTAGAATTGTGCTAATGAGGGGGGAGGTAGAAGGGAGGACCAACCAATTTTTGTAAAATAAGTGACCCTGAAGCAAGGAAAAACCTGGGTGAGAAGTAGGATTGACAAGCAATTCTCTTATGATGGCACCGCGGACATCTTGTTGCACGGTTGTATTATCGCATATAACCGATGGAATAAGGTGCATTAGTCACGGAAATGGATAATTTTGGGTCGGGACTAGTTGAGATGGGGCATCGTTGCTATATTCGGGCGGTCGAATTGGATCACCGAGAAATCAAAGCTGTGGTGGTCATCCATTTATGATAATCCGTGTTGACAATGCGCTGCTCAAGCAAGTATTTTAAGTTGCGTTGATCTGTTCGGACGATAAACTTATTTCCCAGCAAATAATGACGCCATTTTTGGGTAGCAAGAACTATGGCCATCAGTTCCTTCTCATAGACAAATTTGTACCGAGCTTGAGGGGACAACATTTGGCTGAAAAAGGCAATGGGATGGTGCTCTTGCATTAGGACAACTCTTAGACCATAACCGAATGCATCATTCTCCACAATGAAGGGTTTATTGAAATCAGGAAGAGCTAAGACTGGTATGGTTGTCATAGTAGTTTTAAGATGTTGGAAGGCTGTTTCGGCATCTCCGTCCAATGGAAAGAGTTCTTCTTTAATTGCTCCTTTAGAGGGCATGCAATGTCGCCATATCATCGAATAAACCGACGATAATAACCAGTCAAGCCAAGGAACCCCCATAGTTCTTTGATAGATTTTGGTGAAGGCTAATTCTGACTAGCTATGATCTTGGCATCATCAGCTTGTGCCGAGATTACAAGACTAGATATTGTAGTTTGGTCTGGCCAAACTGGCACTTTTTTTGGTTAGCAAAAAGCTGATGAATACATAGCAATTGGAGCACATGCTGGGGATGAAGGAGGTGTTCTTCCAAGGATTGACTGTAAACAAGCACATCATCAAAAAAAACTAAAACAAATTTACGTAAGTAGTCACGAAAAACCTGGTTCATTAGTCCTAAGAACGTTGTTGGCTCATTGGACAAACAAAAGGGCATTACTAAAAATTCATAATGTCCCTCATGAGTTCTGAAAGCTATCTTGTGAACATCCCATGGTTGGACGCGGATTTGGTGGTATCCAGAAAGAAGATCGAGCTTTGAGAAGATTGTGGCCCCATGAATTTCATCAAGCAATTCATCCACCACAGGGATAGGGAATTTGTCGGGGACTGTAGCTTTATTTAGAGCTCTGTAGTTGATGCAGAATCGCCACCCTCCATCCTTCTTCTTAACTAACAGAACATGGCTAGAAAAAGGGCTAACACTGGGTTGTATAATTCTAGCGTGCAACATGTCTTTAACCAGCCTTTCAATCTCAGTTTTTTGGTGATGCGGGTATCAATATGGTCGCACATTTACAGGTCTTGCACTTGGTTGTAGAGTGATTGCATGTTTACCAGCTCGAATTGGTGGTAATGCGTTTGGGTCGACAAATATATCAGTGTAGTGTTGTAGGAGGTGGAGAATAGACACAGGAGTAATTGAGAGGTTTCCTTGTATTTCTTAGGAAATAAGGTGCTGGGCGCCCAGCAGATATCTCCTTCCTTAATGGCCTTAAAGTATGGCCTTGAGGTGATATCAGAGCTACCGGACTCGGATCTCCTTGCGAGATCATGCTATTTCCTCCGGTGTAAATCGCCGGTAAGACTTTTTCAATTCACTGCATACGTCCAATGTTTCCAGCCCTTATACACAGTTGTCACCTTGCCTGGCAGGCAAAAGGAAATCTGCTAACCTCTATGTTCTGTAACTTCAAAACAACTCCTTTACAAATCCTTTCCCCCTTAATTGAAAGACATGTGCCCATGAGGACTCCAAAGCTATGGTACTCCAAACAACACCTGCTCTGGTACTCCTTGCAACGATGACGCCATCGCTTTGAAGGTCTGACGAAATTCCCTCATTGAGCTCTCTTGCTTTAGTGAAAGAAATCTCACAGAGGGATCCTTCTTGGGTTAGTGGAAAGCGTGCTAACAGGCGAATTTTAAACTTTCCCTAGCTATTCATTCTTCGACGTCCATTTTCCCATTGGAACCAGGCTAGGGCCTCCCCATCGCAACTTAAGGCGGCTCCACATCCAGTTTCTCTGCCTCGGTGAGATGATGCACCGAGAAGAACCTTTCAACTCGAAAAATCCACCTCTCGGGATTATCCCCTTCAAACACTGGCATATCGACGCGCCGACCCCAAGTTTCAAATCTATGCGTTTCCTCATCCTGCCTTGTCACATGTGCTGGTTCCATGGGTCATGGGTCTCTCCTTCAGTGCTTCACCCCCCCCCGGTGAGATTCTTCAACTCGATTTTCCCCTATTTTTTCTGGAGTCAGGACTGCTACAAATCCCTTGCCTAAGTCGCTCGCCCCTATGGATTTCAGGACATGAGAAATGGGTCGCTAGGTCACCGTTTCTCAAGCCCCCTCCTTTCCTTGATCCCAACTAGGTCGCCCAGAATCTTCCATTCTTTGCAGGGCTCGATCGACCCTATCTAATATTTCCATCTTCTCTAACACCGCTCCCACATTCTTCTCTAGAGGACCCAATCGTTGAAGCTCACTACGAACAGAACTCACCTCGCGTTGTAGTTCACCATGCACTTCCGCCATCTTCTTCTCCATCGTATCCATTCTACCTTCCATTTTCTTCCCCGCTGCCATACCTAGGACGCAACCTCGCTCTGATACCAAATTTGTTACAACTCCAGAAAATTCGATAATTTGATACCCTAATTTATGCTCCCATTTCTTTTATATCTCCCCACCCCATAACAAGAGACCCCAAAGTGCCCCCTGCCTGCCCAGCAGCTGCCACATACGCAGCTTCATTTTGGGTGTCACGTGCCTTGTGTGCCTCTTCTTTCTTGTATAAGTGAGGTGTATGGGGGGTTTATCAGTTACTTCCTGCTTATCCCTAATTATGTTTCTGCTTTCTTTACGAATGTCGATTTTATATAGGACCTTGATTGATGGATGATATTCATTTTTCAGTCAATTTCCCTTTTCATTTCTGAAGATCATCATATAATGCAGTTCAATCTTTCCTTTTTATGCTCTCCAAAGGTTCTCCAGTGATTGATTTATTTCTTCTTAAATGTATTTAGGATGGGAAAAGGCTGATGCTGAATCTCTTGCCCTTAAACTTCAACTTGAATCCATCACACTCTTGAAGCTTGCCGCTGAAGATCGAGCTTCCCATCTGGATGGTGCTCTCAAAGAGTGTATGAGGCAGATAAGGTGTGTGAAGGAAGAAAATGAACAGAGATTGCATGAAGTAATTCTTACTAAAACTGAGCTATGGGACAAGATCAAGCTTGAGCTAGAAGAAAAAATAATTGATTTAGATCAAGAACTTCTTAGGTCGACGGCTCAAAATGCTGCACTTTCAAGGTCACTGAAGGAGCATTCAAACATGTTGATGAAAATCAAAGAAGAAAAATTTCAAGCAGAGGCTGACATTGAACATCTGAAGGGAAACATGCAGTCATATGAAAAAGAAATAAATTCATTGAAGTATGAGGTTCATATAGTTTCTAAGGAGCTTGATATTCGAAATGAGGAAAAGAACATGTCTATAAAGTTAGCTGAAGCAGCAAACAAGCAACACTTGGAATGTGGGAAGAAAATTGCAAAGCTGGAAGCAGAGTGCCAAAGACTTCGTGGCCTCGTCCGCAAGAAGTTGCCTGGGCCTGCTGCATTGGCTCAGATGAAGCTGGAAGTTGAGAATGTAGGCCAGGATTTCAGTGAACCTCGATTAAGGAATCCAGTTAAGGGTCCTAACCTACATTTGTCTCAATTATCAGAGTTTTCAAATGAAACATTGCAGCAAAATCAAAAGGAGATTGAGTTTCTTACTACTCGTTTATTGGCAATGGAAGACGAAACAAAGGTGCTGAAAGAAGCTTTGGCTGCTCGTAACCTTGAATTGCAGACTTCACGAAGCATGTGTGCAAAGGTAGCTGGAAGACTTCAGAGCTTAGAAGCACAACAGGATCTTATCCTACAGAGAAGTTCTCCAGGATCAAAATATGGGATCCCTGCTGAAGGTTCCTCAAGTCAAAATGCTAGCGATCCTGCCAGTGTTACTTCATTGTATGAAGATGGAATTGATGAAGAGGGAAGCTGTGTGGAATCTTCGGCAACTTCTTTGATCTCTGATCTTCCCCATTTTAGGGAGAACAGAAGCCTTGGAAAATCTTGGAAACATGACATTTCAAATCATTTGGATTTAATGGATGACTTTCTAGAGATGGAGAGATTGGCACATTTATCAAATGACTCTAATGGGGCCAACTCCATCACAAAAGATTTTAATCATACCAGGGGTGACATTGCATGCCAGAGCAAAAGTGGGAACCTTCCATCTGAATGGCCAACTGATTCATATCCATCACCAAATCAAGTTACATCAAGTTTGAAATCTCCAGCAATTGAACCTGGTCCATGTGTGGATCACCTACTATTGTTGAAACTCCTATCAAAAATTTCAATTATACTTGAGTCTCAAATCAAGGACACTGGTATGGATAAGATTTTGGAAGAGATCAAATGTGCTAAGCAGGATATTCAAGATTCTATGTCTCAGCTGTCGATAAGTTGTTTTTCTGTGGGAACTCATCCTGATGATGCTTCACACAATCAGGAATCTTGTCCTCAAGATACTGGGGAAACCAAAGATAGCAAGATCTTGTTGGTTGAGGATAGTAAACCCTGTACAGCTAAGGAACATGACATAAGCCAAGATTTGGTGGCTGCTGTTTCCCAAATTCATCAATTTGTATTGTCTCTGGGCAGGGAAGCTATGCAAATTCCGAATACTTCTCTGGTGAGAAATGAGATTGGTAAAAATATTGAAGACTTCTCCACCTCTGTTGATAAATTCCTGTCCAACAAAATAAGTTTGGTGGACCTTTTCCTTGGTATATCTCATATTCTGATCAAAGCTAGTGAGCTGCGATCGAGTGTCCTGGACTCTAAGAATCATGGAAGAAAAATTATTACTTTCAATTGCATTGACAAGGTTGCTTTGCTAGAGAACCAGGTAGTTAAGGATGAATCATCAAGACAGGGATTTCCCATAGGGCATGATCACAATTCTCATTCAACATCTGATCCTCAGATTCTGCAAGAAGAAAACTTAATTCCAGGTCTTGGGTCTGATCTCTCATCATGTAAATGCTCGAGAAAGGATTTGGAACTGCTGCAATCATGTAAAGATAGCATGGAAATGGACTTAGCTAGGTGCATTCAGGATCTTGAGAACACAAGGTCGCAGTTAAAGGAAATGGAGCAGCTTCTAACAGAATTAAAATCAAAGTTGGCTTTATCAGAAAAATCAAATAGCCTTGTAGAGACTCAGCTGAAATGCATGACAGAGTCTTATAAATCACTTGAATCACATGTACAGGGATTAGAAGCTGAGGTGGTCACTCTACAAGAGCAAATGGAGAATTTAAATCATGAACTTCAAGAAGAAAAGGATGGTCATCAGGATGCTTTGGCCAGGTGTGAGCATCTACAAGAACAACTGAAAAGGTTTGAATTGAACTGACCTTTAAGCTTATGGTTTAACAATGCATCTGGGCAATACGGTCTGGTTGTAAAACTGCAGTGTGTCATTGGTTTATCTTTGGTGGCATGATCAAATAACTTGAATATGCAAATATTTTTCTTTGATGCTTGAATTCTTTTATAACTCATGTGCTCCACTTTTGTTTAGGTTCAAGAGCTACTCCCTGAGCTTGTTATCTTCTGATGCAGATCTTGATGTGAAGTCTACACAGGTATGGATTATGACGGAAGCGTCTTCTGAAAACTGAAGTTGACATCAAATGCTCTTTAATTCCTTCTTGCACTGATCATGTGAATAAAATTAAACTGGAATAAAAGATATGTTTATTCTATATTAATAAGCATATTTTATCATTGTAAACCTAAATTATGATTTCATGGATTCAATTTAACCACAAATATAAAGTGCATAATGTGAAGGTTATACATTTTACGGTGAATTCCTTTGTGTCTCTGTCTACTTGTTCTGTGTTCTGTTCAATAGTCATTTTGAATTATTAAAATTGCATTGCTAATTAAGTAGTTTAATGACAACCCTAGAACTGCCTGAATGACTCATGTTGGAGTTTGGAAAAGAACTTCTGAGTTGATTAATTAATCTTTTTCATCTTCTCGTTTTTTTTTTTTAATTTTTTAATTTTTGGCATGGCAGGAGAGAGAGATGGCCGCTGCAGCAGAGAAGCTTGCAGAGTGTCAAGAGACCGTAGACATTCTTGGGAGACAATTGAAATCTCTGCAACCTCAAAGCAAGTTCATTGAATCTCAGGATAGCAAAAGCTTTAAATTGATTGAGGGCTTAATAGGAGATAAACCATGCCATAATGGTTCAGAGAAACAAGCTAGCTTGAGCTCTCGAGAATTTTACCAGGCTGATATGCTCCATGCCAGCCCCGGAGCAGCACAAGACATCAATGAGAAGCTCCTGCATATTTCAAATTCTCCATTTAGGTCCCCATTAAGTCCAAGCCACCAACACAATAAGCCTAAAAAGTCATCTTCCTCTTCTGCTATTTTTGCAGCTGAGAAACATATCCGCGGTTTCAGTAACTTATTTGCTTCAAGAGGGAAGAATAGGAACGGGCAGTAGCATCCCCAGCAGCAGTTAAAGTAAAATCTATCAGTCAATATGTACAAGTTTATGGTGTAAATGGATAGCCACTTGCTATCAATAGGAAATTCCTTTGTTAGATATTGTAAATGGGAAAAAAATTGTGTTTTGTGGGGGGTTGTGGGGGATGGGGGCCATCACATATTCATATTTTCTTTTGTTTATCCTTCAAACATGTTTTCTGGGTTGCAAATCATGATTTAGGCAGCCAAAGGTAAGTACAAAATAGCGTGGATGAGTAATGGAATACCAAAGACTTCTGTATTTCAACCCACAGCTAGCTTGCAAATTGTCTGAAAGTTGAAACCCACGTGAATGTGTCTTTGGAAGGAAAACAGGCCTGCATTTGGAAGGGAAAACACGTGAATATGAGGGAGAAAATTTCATTCTTGCAGGGTACTAATACTATAAGACAAAGGAAGTCTGAACATCAAGCATTAAAAATGTGTTGTTATGTTGGAGACAATGGTGATAGTTTCCTTCAGTTCATTTGTTTTGGTTGGTTATAGAGTAACAGCTGTGCGATTAGGAGAAGCCCATAAGAAAATGTTGAAGAAGTCGGATCAGAAATTGTGAACCCAACATGTCTGCTCTACAACTCAGCCCATCCAGCCCACTTTGTCCCTCTTACCCTCCTAAAGTAAACACATTCGCTAGGGAGAGAGACTGATAACGGAAGTTGTAGTCGACATGAATGATACCATCCATGCAATGTCTGAAAAATCCGAGTTTTCACCAAGGTTGGTTTTAGAAATATCTGAAAGGTAATTGAATAAAAATTAAACACTTGGGATAGCTTAGAATTTCTTTAAAATAAAATTTTCACTAGTCCAAAAATTGAAAAGACTAAGAACTGTTTTGATTTATGTTAATTAACCTTTGTAAGAGCAACTCCAACCATTCTTTATTTTCAACTTCATCTCTGTATTTGAAGATTTGCATCCAAAAAATTCACTCTAATCATCCATCATTTCCATCTTTATATTTGGAGATGTGAATGGTCTCATATTATTTTGATTTTATACTACGCGAAAAACTTGATAGGTACGAAATGTGTATATGAAAATAAGATTGCCTAAATGTGTAATTGCACATGTTGTGTTTAAGTAATAAAATGAAAGTAAAAGTATTGTCTCACGAGGATTGGTTATTAGGTATCAATTCTAGTTTAGTTTAGACTTTATTTGGATGATGGAAAATCTATGAAAGACTCAATTTACACTAAACTAGCATGCCAAATTCCTAAATTTACAAAGACCCACCAAGACTAAAAACCTTAAGGTATAGATTTTACAATTTAAGCCTATATGAGCCTCTTAACACAATCAATTAATATTCATTTCATTATGTTGATGGCAATTTCACTAATGCATATGTGAATCTCTCTCGATAACTCACAATCTACCATAGGAATCAGATATTTTGCATCTCTACTCAACCCCGAATGTCCAAAGGCGCATTAAATCCAAGAAATCCTAATCTCATTTATATTTCTATCTCATGACAATTAAATGGTAATTCATCCATGGTCTAATCCAATTCCCACTTCTCAAATCTTAAATAGAACCACAAATCATGCAAGTATCGGCCAATTACTCACAAGCATTATATAAATAAACTTCATCGAACACATATATAAAAATAAAGATAAATCAATCGAATTAAGAAAGAGTCATATAAATGTACTCGATTCATTCCAGTTCTAAGAAAAACTAAACTAAAACATGACTTAAAAAAGGAATTACAACCATGAAAAGAGAGAAAAACATATATAGAGGGAGAGAATAAACAGATTGGAGTGAAAGCTTATTCTCATCCTTCCATCTTCTTCTTCTTCCTCCTTAAGAAGTTTCTCCTCTTCCAAGAACAATGCCTAAGGGTGTTTTCACCCAAAAGGGACTCTTCCACACAAGGGAGACTCTCCAAAACCCTAGATTGTGTTCGCTTTTATAGGCCTCCTAAGAATAGGCCGAAATTGGGCTAAATTTGGTGATGGATTGGAAATTGCCACATGGTCGCGACCATGAATGTTATGTGGTTGCAACCAAAAGTTTCTAGGGTCGTGACCATATTGCATTGCTGAAAACAGGATTAGTGAAGATGTCTCTCATGGTTGCGACTATATTGTAGATTGCTGAAGATAGGTTTTCATGGTCGAGACTACATCGAACATTGACCACATAGTCTTCTTCTAGTTTTGAATCATGGTCACGACCATGAATAGCTGTAGTTGCGACCATGACAACAATTTTGCATAGTTTCATAAATTCTTGTTTAAATTGCTTGATTATTGTCGAGTTTTCTTTCATTTCTCCCAAGGGATGACCTATATAAAAAGATAAGCATTTAGAACATTAGAACACTCATTTATAATTAAAAACTACAAAAACATAGGGATAAAATGAGTATATTTAATACTCTTCATACCCCCAAACTTAAATATTTGCTTGTTCTTAAGCAAAGGAAACACAAACGTAAAAACAAAACACTAAGATCGATATAAGTATGAGTATGGTGCTAGTATAACTTAAGAGAAAACATGGAAAAGTTCTAAGAAGACATGTTAGCCAAACTGGGATCCCAAACATTTATAATCTCTAAAGGATAAAGTATCTAAATGTATGGTGATCAAGGCAAGTTTGCCCCCAAGTTCTCAATAAACCTTTCCTAAAGTAACTCAATGAAAATTATTTTTTAGATCTAAAATGTATACAATGATTTTAAACGCTTCAACCAAACGCAACTCACACTTTTGAAATAAAATTAACTAAAACAGGTTAAGAAACCACCTTTTATTTAACAACATAAAACTAGATAGTAGGATGCAATGCTAAAAAGTACTGAAAAAGTGTTCATGTAGTGGGGGTTCATTGACGACTCCCCAATAGTTGGTTAAGGGCACTGGGTATTAAGTTCTTTTCAAACTTCATCCCGAACAATCAACTAAAAGACTCTAGCACCTACTTGTGAGTAAACTCATTTATTTATTTATATTTGACATTTTTGCTTTTTGCTTTTTCATTTTTTTTTTCTTTTTCTGTTTTACTTTGGATTTGTATTTTTTGTTTTGTATGAGCATAACTCGGTATGGATGCTTTCAGTAATTGCCAACTCAAGCCACTCTTGCCAATTTGATGGATCAATTGAAGCTTCTTACAAACCAACTTTATAATGTTGAGTTTGAGGCCAATGATGCTCAAGTATACCCTACCTTGTGTAGGTATTGTGATGGGCCTCATATGAGCATAAATTGTCAAATGGAGGACCCATTCACACAAGTTCAATCACCCCATCTTCCACTTCTCTCATTATTTTATTCTTATAATAATAAAATTATTATTTTAATAATATTTTTATAGCATATTTTTATTTTTTAAGGTATATTTATTTTTTTTAATATTTATTTTAATTGAGATTATTGAAAAAATGACTCGTAAATCCCAAGCAAGTGGGATCAAGTAATCATAATGACAATAATTTTAGTGATTTTTATGAATATGAAGGTGGAAATTATGGAGGTAATTTACCATTGTATTAGTTTTTATATTGTATTTTTATCATTTAGTTAATGTAATTTTATTATGTAGCTTTTATTAACGCTGGCCATTTTCAAAGAATGAATAGTTCTCTTATAAAATAATATTTATTAATTAAACGACTTTTTGTTTAATATATTTATTTCTTAGAATATTATTTATTTAATATAATTTTATATTTATTGAAATAAAAATAAAATTATTTATTATATTATATTTTAAAAATCATTTTAATTCAAAATAAAGATTCAAAACGAATAAATGATTCAAATTAAAACGTAAGATACGGCTAAAGCTCTAAACTCTAAAAGTGGGCTCCATCATCTCCAAATACGGTAACATGCCCATTTGGAGTGGAATCGGTATCAATATCAATCGTCGTGGTCAACGGCACCGACCAATGACAGCCGATCGGGCGTATGGTAACGACTAGTTCGGCGCCTTCACTGCGACTACAACATTGTAATGGAAAGTGAAAAGATGTCCAAAAAAAACCCCTTATAAGGATGGCATTTAACCATATAAATCTTGCTCATTTCGATCACAGACTTCAATTTATATTAACGTCAAAATTTTCTCCACCCACGTTGTATGTCACAAATCAATTTTCTATAAAGCATTGTGTTACGAGCCTACTTGTTCACACAAGGCATGGCTAGCCATGTGACGGTCTCAATCAAACCCCCATCGAGAGGCCTAGCTTGCCACATCATGAGTCAAAGGCTCTATGCTCACTAGTTTGTACCTAGAGCCTGCATGAGGAAAGCCACATAATCAAATGCAGGATATTTCAGCCTAGTAGTTTTTACATTGATCGTCAGGTTTGCAGTCGTGGTCTGATCACACACAGCTTATAAGATTACTGTCTAACACGATACGATAATAAACAAGCTGTAAATAACAAATCTAAACATTATCCAATTAATAATCGTGTACACTTGCATGATACGCTGGTGAATCCTGTTTATTAATTTCAGAATTTTAAAATAATGTAAATTATAATTAATTCAACAAAATTTAACACAAATTATACATATATATACTTAATCTGTATTAAATGACACTAACAAAATAATTAAACGTTAATACGCCACAAATTCATATATCGGGACGACACAAATATAATTAATTTATTGGAACTATATGCTAACACAAATTTGAACTAAATGCAATTATATTCAACCTAAATCAATAAAAATCATGTCGAGTTCATTTTGTGTTTACAAATCATATCAAATTTTGTCAAGTCTGATTATAACTCTTGACCAATTTATGTAGAGGTCATGAGGAGAGTGGTTCTCGTTCTGAACCAATTTTTGTACGATTGACCAAAACCCTTTTTCATAATTTGAACAAGAAGCTCCCAGACAAAAAGAAATTGCTAAACTCCCAAGAAGCTTCATCCAAAAGCCATATGTTGCACCTTTTGAGTGCTATCTGCATTGGGCTCAAACCCGTCGGTATATTGATCTTCATACACACTTTCGCTAGAAATCACAGACGCCAAACAATCGTGACAATAGGCTAAGGACAAATAAACGAATCACATTTATCCATATACATTTGAATTTTTTATTTTGACGAATAAAGGGTGTAAAATGAATGGATGAAGAAGCAAGGAGAAATCAGGCAGATTTCATTTCATCATCAAGCGGGTTGTGGGGGCGGCGAAGATTTCATTGAATTAGAAGCGACAAGCAAAGTTAGCAAGAAACACTAATTTCAGAAATTGCGGAAGAGAGTATGAGAGACAGATATAGAAGCAGAGAGAGAGGCTAAAGTCCTGCTGGGACGTCATTTTCCTCACACAATAAAAATCCCAAAAGGAAAAAGAAAAAGGAAAGAATAAAAAATCTCCTATTCTAAGCTGCCAGGAATGAAGTCCAAATATCATATCAAATCAATAATTAATAAGCTAACTTCGATAATGACAGCTTACAATTCCTTAACCACAAGCAAAAAAAAAAAATATATATATATATACATATAAGGTACCACATGCCTACCAACCTCACTTCTCATTCTAACCATTCAAAATAAAAGATCTAATTTAAACCCATAGATAAGAAAAAGACAATAATATATATATATATATATATATATATATATATATATATATATATATATATATATATATATATATATATATATATATATATATATATATATATATTTATTTATTTATTTATATATATATTTGGTTTATTTATTTCCCGCAAAATTTTCAAAAGATATTTTATTTAATAACAGCCAAAATAATGTACTATTTGAGAGTTGCATAAATAGGGCATAAAACAAAATATAAATTTTGATAGAAAAGGTGGAGTGTAAGCAAAGAAGCAACCCAGAAACGAAGTTTGCGCTCGCTTAAGAGGTGAAAATTTTCTCGTTTTCTCTATTCAAACTTTTCGAAAACAAAGAAAAATACGCTGCATACGGTACGTTATAAAACAAAATTCAAACAAAAAACGAATCTAATTATTTTTAATATTTTATATATTAATCAAAATCATTGCCGTTTTCTTATTTCAATTAAATCAAAACACTTTATTTTCGCCGACGATAAAACAAAACACGTGACGCTGGGCTATTTTCTTCTTTATCCCTTCGCCTTCCATCGATTTTCTTCTAATAGCCACGAAAAACACCTGATCGTAAACAAGAACCCGCATTTTAAAACACATTTCATCGGGTTACTAACTCATTTCAAGAACGGCTTTACAAAAACTGATTCTATTCTTTATTTTCAACCAAATTCAAAGACGAAACGTATTTTCGAAAACGAAACTAAAAGACAGAATACATCAAAATTTTCATATTCGACTCTCAATGTAGCTTAAAAAATTTCGAACTAAACTTAATCTAATTCCTTCATCTCTTGATTCTAATTCTAAACGTATGCTTTTTTTTTTTTTTTGAAGGGAATTCTAAACTTATGTTTCGTTCTTAAAAGAATTAATAGGAGGAAAAAAATAGTATGATTTCTTATGTTTTGTTGGTTAAGAAAATTAAATATAAATAAAATGACCTAAAAATTGATATATTTTGAATTTTTTTAATCTTTATACTGATAAGTTAAATTAAATAAAGTGAATTTGCAGTAGTATGATAAAAGTAATATGTTGGATTAAAATCTAATTTTAATTCCCCTAATTTTTCTTTTTATGCAAGTACATTGATGTGATCCATAACAAGATAATCTCTTTCATTCGTAACAAGATAATATCTCGCATTCAGTCATTCACAACAAGATAGTCTCTAAGATCCTTCTAGGATTATAGGTTAAGTTGATAGACTGATAAAGACGATACAAATAATAATGAAAAGATTAATTGATAAGTGACAGAATGAATGGCACAAAAAAAATTGACTAAATTCAAAGATTCTTTGAACATTCAAAAGTAGAGAAAAACAAAAGATCTAATATAATCGGTTTTTTTATAAAGGTGCTAATTATTTATCAAATTATGAAACATCGATAAACATAAAATCAAAATCAAGTTAAAAACTATCAAGTACAAACAACATCTCGCATTAATAACATAATGAATCGACTAAAACCTACATATTCGATGCAATGGGAAAGATATATCTGAGTATTCCTATTACTTATCGTAATATACTTTAATTTTATAAAGATATCGACGTATCATTTATTTGATTTCTTATCTCC
The DNA here is from genome assembly GCA_016808115.1 of Tetrastigma voinierianum. Taxonomy (NCBI): domain Eukaryota; kingdom Viridiplantae; phylum Streptophyta; class Magnoliopsida; order Vitales; family Vitaceae; genus Tetrastigma; species Tetrastigma voinierianum. The sequence continues at coordinate 1,039,272 of JAEQBH010001279.1, read as the reverse complement.
GATCAAATATATTTTACTTGTTTAAATCGCTTATAAGCAAATAAACTTCACACCACGATTTGAATCGCCTAAAAACAAATAAATGTCACACCATGATGACGAAAAACAAAACGTCGTACTGAGATAACACAACCGCATGTTTTATCAAGACAAAGACAACCACATGTTGCACAAAGACAACGACTAAATCACAAAAAAAAAAAACAAATGAAAGACGATTAAATTGCGAAAAAACAAATGAAAACTTATATATGTATGGAATAAACACTTTATTGGGAAGGAAAATAATGGGAAAATACAAGAGGTTCAGCAAAAATCGTTAAAAAATCATCCCTTACGCAAGAAGAAAACAAGTAGATAAAAATCGGTAAATAAGACGATTTATCTCGCTTTCTAAGATCTAATATAATCTTAAACCTACTAACGCTAACAAACTAGGAAAGTAAATAAATCTAAATGGGATGAGATTTTAGTTTACTATAGGAAAGTAAATAAAGATAAAAAAAACTAAAATGAAAGGAAATAACTTGACATTCAAGTCCTATAATATAATCTTAATATATTCCAAATATATGTCAAGATTCTTCCCAAATATTTCTAGAATCTTCTGGAACTTGTGACTTAGTTTTACATTTTTTTTTTCTTTTGCTTTTTCTCTTTATTCAAAATTTTTGAGAACCAATCTAAAATTATTTTTGAAATAGAAAAAAAAAAATTCTCTCGTATCCGCATCTTGACACATTAGTGGGCGGCTTTTGAGTTAGTGAAAATTTTTGGCAGGTTAGGAAGATCGAAATTAAACAGCTCAAGAAACTTACCAACCCTCAGACTAACTTTTCTTTCTCTGAATGATTTAAAAATCCATTAGGGAGGTTTAGTTGAGAATTAAAACTTTTAATATTAAGTAGAATTAAAATATAAAAGGCGAAATTATTGATTGGAAGGAAAGAAGGAAAGAGTGGGAGAGGAGGCTCAGAGATGAGACCTTTAAGGTGGATTATGCTTTTGGCAAAAAGATGATGTGAAAGATTATGGAGTCTTCCTTACATGATTACTGTTCACATGTGAGCTTTTGTCTCCATTCCAATCAAAACCCTTCTCTTAATCTTACTTTTTCATTCTCAATACGGTACTAGGTTGCTTTTGTTTGTTAGGATTAGTTATTATTATTATAGATAATTAAGCAAAACCCCCAATTATTGTTTAATTACACCCACTATTATAATCATAACCAAACAAGGCGTTGGTTGAGAGTTGAGAGTTGAGAGTTGAGAGTTGAGAGTGTGGGTGTGGAGGACCGCATGGACTACGGATTAGGAGTGAAATCAAAGTATTTTGACAAAAGCCTCAATCAATCGTCATGTCAGCCCCACATGCATGTGCCCCAAATGGACATGAATTGAGGCCTTACTCTTCCTTTTTTGCAACATACTTAATTATTTATAATATATTTTATCTTTATATTATAATTATTTTCTAAACAAGTGAAAATAACAGAAAATAACCTAAACTTGTTTTAAGTTTTTCTTACAACTATGTTGGTAGTTAGCAACTAATTATAAATTACTGTTAAGCAAAGTAGTTGATTATAGTTGATTAAAAGTAAATTTAGTCATATAGATTTAATAAAAAGATATAAAAAAGGGAGAAAACAATTAAAAAAATAAATTTTGATATTTTAATAAAAGTGGTTTTTTTACATCGATGCATTTGAATAAGCTATTATACGTAGTTTTTCCTCATATGATAAGAATTTGGATATTATATGTTTAGCCTTAATCAATTATAATTAAAAGTTTTTACCAAGCCGGCTATAACACTTGGATGAATAGACTATTAACTCCTCTAATCTATTCAACTGATTACTATATGAGAGTAAATCTAAGTTCTCACAGCAAACCCTTAGTTTTTAAAATTAAAATTGTTAAACAAGATAGATAAGACTGCCAACACTATGATGAAGAAGAAAAGACTTAACACACTCTTATGATCTCTAATTTACTTTAATATTATACTACTGATAAATAAAAATGATAATAATCAAAACAATAATAAAGATCGAGCATCAAAAGAATAACAATATTAATAAAGCCAACGTTACTGTATCAAAATAATAACTAATATTATAATATTACATGATTTAGGGTTAGGTTAGACCCTTATTTAATAAAGAGTCCATCAAACCATCCAAATTAAACCTAATAACATATGTTTTGATAAGAAATTAAACCTAATAACATATGTTTTGATAAGATAAAAATACCCTACCTTCCTCACATATCGTATCCTCTCTCCCTCCACACACCCCATTAAAAGTAAATATAAAAACAATAATTTCCACAAAGAAAATATAAAATAATTTGTATATATATATATATATATATATATATATATATATATATATATATATATATATATATATATATATATATTCATATTCATTATCATTTTATTTATAATAATTTTTATTTTCATATTATAATCTTATTTTGTATACTTTAATATTATAAATTTTTATAGACCTAAAATAAAAAAAAAGAAATAAAAATACTATCCACAAGTTAAATTTTTTAAATAAAGATAAAAAAAATAATATAGAAATATTAACTATTTAACAAAAAAATTGTACCAATCATTTTAGTATTTAATTTTAAAATTAATATTTGAAACTGGATAAAATTTAAAGTAACAATGATAATAATACTCGTAATATCTTCTATTAACCTTTAAAAAAAAATTAGATTTATAAAAATTTTAAAATGTAAAAATTAAAAATACAATGTTAAAATTGGAAATATTATAAATAAAAAGTTATTATGAATATAAAATAACCTAAAATCAAGCGGGGGCAGCATGTATTCATTATTATCCTTCACAAAAAAAAGGAAAAAATGAATCAAAATCTATTTTTTTTTCCATAAATTATTATTCATGAATATGTACAAGGTTAAAAAAAATGCATAAAATGAGTGTCAGGATTAAACAATATTTATAAAGAATGTCTTCCTGTTTAAAAAATGAATATGTACAAGGTTAAGAAATAATAATTTGTGTTTTTAAAAATCAATTAAAATCCTTGAAAAATAGTAGGAATGTACACCCCTTCTACACTTAGTTCATCTAACTTGTACAATTAGTATAAATACATTATACATTGTAATAAATCTCATAGACATAAGTACTAAATGTGAACATAGACATCTTTTTATCTTTATGGTTAAAAAAAAAGAAAATTAATTGAAATCTATTTTTTCAAAAATTATAATTAAAGTAGTTTATAAAATAAATATGCACGAAATTAAGAAAATTCATAGGATGAGTGTGAGATTAAACAATATTTATAAGGATTGTCCTTAATCCTTGAAATCAATTGAAGAAGAGTAGGTTTGTACACGACTTTAATAGTTAGTTCACATGTCTTGTATAATTAGTATAAATACATTATACAATGTAACAAAACTAGTAAGCCTCATAAATATGAGCATATACATGTATTTTATTGTTATGATTTAGAAATAATAATAATAATAATAATAATGAACTCAAATCTGTTATGGATCTTTTATCCATTTTATGTATGTTTCTATTATTGTTTGTTTTATTATATATTTATATATTTTGTTTATTAATTGTTACATGTGAATATGTTGATATTAAAACGCTAATTTATGGAAAATAAAAAATAATTTAAAATATAAAAATATTGAATAAAACGAAAATTTTAAATAGTTATGCTTTTATTAAGTAAAATTTTCAAATTTCAAATTTATTTAATTAAATTTTAAAATATTTAAAATTTTAGAATTATTAAATTTAATTAATAAAAATATAATAAAATAAATAAATAAATAAATAATTTTTTTGAATAAATCTATTATTAAATTTTAAAAAAATTATTAAGTATATTTTCAAAATAAGTGAAAATAAGATATTATCTTATAACATTAACTAAAAATTATAAAATTTAATTTATTTAAAAGATGGAAAATGGAAGGATTTACAAAAAGTAGACAAAACCTTGAAGATTGATTGTAAATAATAATTAAAAAAAAAACAATAATCAAAAGAAAAAAACAAAAAGAGGCTGCGTGTCGGGTTGTGTGAGCATGGGTGCTGATTGGGCAGGAGGAAAAGGGTCATGAGTCATTTCCAAATGGGGTAAGGTAGTTTTGGAAATTTCAAATTTTTATATACTTTGTCTTAATTTTACTATATCTTCTAGTTTTTGGGCTTAATTTAAATGCTTTTGTAGACTTTTTTTTGTTAAATAAGGTCTCTAGAAGTTAAAGTGTTAGCTTTCCGTAGTGCTTAGGTAAGAGCAGAATAATCAAGAGACAGAAGTACAAATCATGACATAAAATTCTCTTTTTCTTTTTGGAAATTATATATCAGAGAAGGATAAATAATGTTTTGGTGTACCCTTTAAAAAATATTAAAAAATTGTAACTCAAGGAAGGAAAATCAATTTAGCAATTGCTCATTTAAAAATATTGTAGTTTTTATGTAAACTGGAAATTTTATCCTTAAAATGATCATCAATAGTGGCCATGAATATCTGACAAGTAATAAAAAGATTGTTATACCAGGAAGTCTCGAGTTCGACTTCCTATAAGAATATAATAATATAATAATATAACAATATAATATAAAATATATATATATATATATATAGGTATATATATATATATATATATATATATATATATATATATATATATATATATATATTTATTTGTGTGAACATTAAGTACTACTAACTTTAAGTATTACCTTAAAGAAACTTAAGCATTACTTTATTGAATTTTATATACTACTGTAGTGAACATGAAGTACTATTTAATGAAAGACATTTTAGGAATAAAATTCCCATTTACACAAATTTTGAAATGTTTATTGAATAAGCAGTTATTAAACTGGTTTTCCTTTCTTGGATTTCAATTTTCTAATTATTTTTTAATGGATACACCAAAGCAAATTGAGGCCAAATGTCTTGGCCTCTGGTCTGTAGTCTCTATTCTCTGATCTCTAATCTCTTAATCTTTAATACCCATCACCATTCAGTCAGCGTCTCCCCGGCGGCTTTATGAATGGATTGGATAATTCTAGCAGTTTCCTTCAATTTTTTTCTTGAAATAGTAGAAATCATTTCAGAATCTTTTCAATGATTGTTAGGTATTTTCCTTAATGGGTTTTCTTTTTCTTGCCCAACCATTCCAATCCATTCAAAGAATCACAATGACCATATTGAGGACTACACACCTTATAAAATATTTAAAAAAAAAGAAAAAAAAAAAGAAGAAAACCTATCAATGATTCTTTCCCTTCAAAATTATAGATTAAAATGGAACCAATTTGGCATACCAGATTAAGAGGAAAAAAATGTACATATTATTAGAAACTGATCATATTAATCATATTGGTTTTTACAAATCGGAAATGGTCTCTGAAGGATGAAGCACATCTGTTATCTCCGCAAGATATGAGAAGCGAAGACAAAAGCAGGCCAAACAGGCACAAAACCTGGGAAAATGTTAATGGGGGGGTTTTGGTCAAAAACACTATATAGCTCTGAGCTATTAATCAGAAGGAGAAAAAGGAAGTCTCAGCTTGTCGTCTTCCTCAAACAGCTTTTCTTTGAAAATTAAGCTTTTATCATAGCTGTTAGAGAGCGAAAGACTACTTCCTCACAGGGGATGGTAAGACCCATATCATGATTAAACCCATATTCTTCTTCTGCTCTTTGGAGTAGGCTTTGAAACTCAGGGTGAGCCAACCATGAGATTGGAACAATATATCTGCTTCTATTTTCGCCAACATATACAGCAAAGTGGCCTTTTGGGACATCATCAGGAGGAAGGCTGCCTTGATCATACCCATGTTTCTTCCCAAAGCTTGAGCATCTTTTCAGAATTTGTTTCAGAGCTGCTGGTTGAGGTAGCTTGTTTGTTTTCTTCAGAGCCATGCTGAATAGTGAATTTGAGATATTGACTTGAGAAAAGAGAATCGAGAGAGAGAGAAAGAGGGATGTGAAGGTGGTGGGAGAGGAATGGAAGGGTGGAGAGATATTTATGGGAGAGAAATAGAAGAAACAACAGTAAGAAACAAAGACATGTGGAGTGTGGGGGTAAGTTAGAGAGACCACAGATGTTATACCCCTTCTTTGTATAAGGGCACGCAGGCTCTCCCCATTGGCCTTACCCCACCCTGTTCCATCTCCTAAAGACAACAGGGACCTCTCTCTCTCTCTGAATCATCTCTCTTCTTGGTTTAGCTATAACTTTCAAGATTTCTAACATTTTTGTTTCTCATCATTTAACCTATTACCAAGAAGGAATTACCGACCTCTCTTTCTTCTAATTTTCCTTTTCCAAGTTTTCCCCTCGTGAGAAACTGATTGCAAGTACTTCTCTAACATTTTTTGTCTCCAATGCCACCCTTCGGGAAAATTTCCCACTTTCATTTTCTCATTCTACTTTCTTCTATATTTATCTCTCCCTTCCACTACATTTCATGTCATGCCATTCTCTTGGGAGAAAAGAGATCCAGTTGGGAGTACGTGCACCAAATTCTACTCATGATCACAGACTACTTGATATATACAAGGATGCGAAAAACCCAACGACTTCAAAAGTTAATGCAATGAGCCTATTATGACTATGAACATATTTATCAAATATGTTGTTTAATCACGTAAAACTAAGAGTTTTTTCGCTTACTAAATACTGGCTTTATTTAATTACGTTTTCAATTTTTTCTACGACTATTATCAATTTTTAAATTTTTTTATAAAATTTGTTTTCTCAAAATTTATATAAAGTTAAAATATTGTTTAGAAAAACAAATAACTAAATACTTTATCTTATTAAACATTATTCAAAACAAAAGTTATATTCAATAATAAATAAAAAACAAATAAAGGCGTATTCTAAGTCATAGTGAGGGCTGTATTCGATATAAGTTTTTTTTTTTTTTCCTTTTTTTATTTTTCCTCCCCCAAAATAAGAAGCTTCTCGTTTCGCTATCAAAATATAAAAACTAACCATCAGAACATCAACATACCTTGAAGGAAATGGCATCCATTAAAAACCTACCCTATGGTACACTTAATTTCTCTAAATTATGTACTTCCTCAACAGGCACTGTTCACAAGAATTCTAATTTCATAACATTCAAAGGGTAACTTATCATGGGTTTTTTTTTTTTTTGTTTTTTTGTTAACTTCTACAACAACTTTAAAACAAGTTTTCTTATCAATTATATTCACTAAGAAAATTGAATTTAAAACAAAGATGTCTTTTAGAAAACCTTTTTCATAATTTTCATGTCAATGATATAGGCTAAAAGATAGTATATTTAAAACAAAAGTGTCACTCTAAGAGACTTTTTCTTTAATTTTCTATAAATAAAAAAAATCATTTTTTCACATTTTTATCAATTATACATATTGAAAATTTTGAAGGTATATTATAAAAACACCTTACATAATTCTAAAGAGTCGAAGTTATATTAAAAGTCTTCCCTAAAAAATATTTTTGACATGATAAAAAATTTATAGGGGTAGCTATTGATGCACTTGACTAGTAGGGGAAAAAGATACACATTCTTCTTCTTTCTTCTTTTATTTTTTATTTTATTTTTTTATATTCACTTTGTATTATAATGTTATAGTATTTTATTCTCATGAAAAACTTGAACCTAATCTCTTATTTGTAGCTTGCCCGATCCTTAATCATTGAACAAATCTGACAAAGATGCACATCTAATCTTAGGAAGTAAGAACCTCTCTGAATTGGAAACACAATGTTAAAATGACACAGAGGGATAGACCCAATGCTTTGAAACCCAAACACTGACCCACTTAGGTCAAAGTGAGCCCCTTCACAATTTCTGGTGAGGAAAGCAAATCAATGACATGAAACCCATGTGATAAAAAAATAACATGTGAACCATTCAACTTCCCAATTCTTTAAAGCTTTCAGATCAACCAAGAACTGAACAACTAGATTGAGCCTGTAACCCAATATAAAGGCAGGAATGACGAATGAACCAAAGTCCCAAAAGGTCACCGATTCGGGTCCTTTTAGGATATTCGACACTTTCACTTATCACAATCCTAAACTACGCGACACTAGGACAGTTAAAGCTCGTTTCAACTGTGACGCATGCCGCATTTATGCCATGCCATCACATCCCACAACTGATGTTAGCTTATAACATTATATTAACATGTAGCTTCACTTAATACATTATTTTAAAAATCGCTACGCTATTTTGAATCTGAGCCGACAATATTCACATAATCGATCGACTGTTGGCTACAATTATAAAAAAGCCGAAAAGTTTCCCATTTAATAAAAAACAAACTCTAGCTTGGTTCCAGTCAACTGGGCAGCTCTTGTGCCACAAATAATGAGAACGTTATTACTATCCTTGTAAAAGAAACTCATGGGGTGTCAAATTCATGGACCTGTACTGTTATTGTAATTGAAGCTTCCGCTGAGGAATGAACCTCTGCTCCATGGACCACCATGCACCCAAAAAACTTTCCTTAGCATCATCTACTACTAGCTTTCCACTTGACACTTTGACAGAACTTGTATTTGGCTCCTCCAGTGATCCTCTTTCAAGTGACCACTAAACATTCCCTTTTTTTTCCACACCAGGAAGTAGAAAGAATTTCAATGGAGCCAATGAGAAGGACCATGTCTAGGCAGAATCACCATTTGATAATTCTGAGTCAGAATAATTTAATGGGGTGGCTGCCTGGCTGGACCCCCATTCTTATGCTGATATGGAGAAGCAAGTACAAAAAGGAATTTATCATTGAATACATTAAAGAAACATTATTATTATGATAGATAAAGTTGCCATAAGGTCTTGTGTGGATGTCATCTAGACAGTGTAGGGGTTCTAGCAGGTTACAGGGGCAGAAAAGTCGTTCATCAGCCATCCTCCCACACAAGCAGAGCCTAGAACCTCACCCAAAATTGAAGGAAAGAGATAAAGAAGATATCATGCAGAGAACAGCTACCACAACTCTAGCCTAAAGCCTCTCATCACCCCATACTCATTTCCTTCCCTCCCCATGTTCAAGGCTGAAGTTTATTCTCAATGAGACTGCTGTTAATTGTTATATATAGTAGTTGGTCTATCTATCTGTCTTCTCTGCTTACCTCTTGTTTTCTTTCTCAATCAAGTAACATACATTCCTCACATATATAAAAATATATTGTGTGTCTGGTTGAATTTGAAAGACATTAGAGTCAGAACTCAAACTGATATACAGAGAGTGAGGTCAGACAGGGAGGCATTCTTTCCACTACATAAAGGAAATCCACATGAGGAAGAATTATGTGGAGTTGACACCATTAGAGTGTGTCAAGCATCATCCCATATTACCAACTCAAGCCAAATGGAAAGGAAGGAACAAGAGAATGTCCTGAGGAAAAGATTAGAATAGAATCAACCTCTGCCCATCATGGTCTACAAGGACAGCTGCCTCCATGTTATATGTATGATAGAAATTGGTGGGTGGATAACACATCCTTGTCATCAAGGCAGATACCATCACTGCTAATCAGCACAAGGAATTCGGAATTCACTTTCGGCCAATGGTGACTCTCTGTTGATTAGCATGTGGAGGCCATGTTACTCTTGCCTCCAAAGCATTCTTAGCAAAAGAAAATATAAAGAGATCATCTCATCCCAAGTTCCCAACTCCCTACAAGACCTTTAATTTTGCCAATCTAAGCATCTAGGAATGGAAAGAAAAAACTTATCCACCCACAGAGTATCTCGTGAGCATCTTCCATGTAGACACTCTTTTGGGGAGTTACTTATCTTAACTAGTTGCTAGGTGTTGGCTTTGTAGACAATGGACAAAAAGGAAAATTGATCCTCAAGATACACACAATCAATCACAGCATGCTCGATAGAGCCAGAAAATAAGAGTGAAAGGATGATGGATTTGGAAATTGAGGAAATATAGGGAAAGAGAGAAAGGTCATGGGGGTCAGGAGATTCAAGGAAAAATGGTTGTTAAAGCTTTCAAGGGGTTGAGAGAAAGTATAGGGGAAGGGAAGATATCTTAGACTTGCCATGGAAGTGGACCATTGTAAGGTCTCATAGATAGGGAACTTTTTGTAATGGAAGAATGACATCCAACTGAACAATAATTAAAACCACTTTCATGACCTGGCAAGCCCTCATTGCTAATCAAAATGCCTACTTATTTCATTTGTATAGAAAAGATGGAGTGCCCACTGCCCACCTTATTTGATGGAGTGGAGTACAAACTAAAACATAGACCAGAAGATGACCTTCCACCACCATTACTACATTCTCCTGCATAATTGAGCCCTAAATATAAAGGACAAAAGCACATCTAGAATTCTCAACAACTATTGGCCAACTCCAAACCCCCAACCCCCCCTCCAAAAATAAATAAATAAATACATCAACAAAAAAGAAAAGAAAAAAGAGATGGAATCACACAGGGCAAAGTAAAGTAATACAAGGAACAGCTATCTCCATGCAGCCTATGCCTCACGAATGCAAAAAGGAGCGGATCTAGAATTTAGACTTGGAGGTAGAGCTGGTAATTTGAGTCAGGTCTGTTGGGCTAGCCTAGCTAAACAGAAATTAGGGTTGGATTGGGTTGGGTTAACAAAATAGCAGTCGAATGTAAATTAAGCCTGACCCTACTTGATTTACCCTTGGCCAAATATAAACCCAACTCGATAAGGCCGCTCGGATTAACAGTTCTACTCAGAGGGAGCAAAAGTTAACAAATACAAGGGGTTATAGCTCAAATAGTTTGGTAATTATGTTGTTGAATTCTAGTGAGGGCATATATACATAAAGGTTTTAGGTTCGAGTCTCCATGCTTACAAAAGGTTTTAGTTTCGAGTCTCCATCCTTACAAAGGAGAAAATGCTTCATATGATATGAGATGAGAGTCATTAACTTCACCCCTTTGTCCTGAAAACATGCAAGACCTATGTTTCAATATGCTGGCAGGTGCCACTGAAGCAAGTTGGGATGGATCGACAATTGAACACAAATTTTTTTTTTTTTAATATTATTTAAGCTTAAGTCGAAATTGGGTTGGGTTCGAAATGGAGAAAAATGTTTGAGCCATTTTCGGGTTAGGTTTCTACCAAATAAAAAAAGCATAAAAGAAAGCAAATAGAATCACAACCGGGATTAGAGAAGTATAAATAGGTTAGGTTGAAGTCAGTCCAAAATATTTATGTCATGTATAATAAAACATAACTATCTAATTAAAATTGTTAATACTCTGTTCAGGTTAGGGTTCATCGTTTTCCTTCTTTCTTTTTATCTCTCTTGATAGGATAACCAAGATTTATAGATTAAGATGGATTCCTCCAAAGATGATTTGATTAAGAGTAAATAAATTCATCTCATCACTAGGAGATAATAACTCATATGCAGACCAATAAAAAAAAGGAAGATATTCTCTACATCAAATAGGTTAATGCTATTAGACCATTTACCATGGATAGATACAAAAAGTTGATCAGTCAGCTCCATAGAAGAAGGGATTGATTTACAATGAAAATAAAGGCGAGCCCAAGGTCTGTAGAACATAGAAACTTTAAATAATTACATCTTAAAACATTTATCAGACATATTCCAAGCTGACTGGGAAACTCCAAATAATTCTATCATGATATGCATGCATTCAGTCATCAGAGGCTGGTTTCAGTGGCCGAGGCAGCCCATCAATCACACTCAATTGTCTTCTCAGCTTAACAATATGAGCTTGCACCTAATCACATTACAAACACAGTCAAAACTTTTTCCACAAGTTCACAAATATGAAAATGTGATGCCAAATATAAGCTAAATGATAAGAGGGCATTAAATATTACTATTTCCAGTAAACAGGATGTGATAAGGAATGGCCTATAAAAATGAAACTCAAATTTCATATCCTGAGAAACACCTCAAACAAGAAACTTAGTGATTTTGTAATCTGGGATCTACATTCAGCCAGCATACGAGAGGAAAACGTCTTTACAAATAAATACTTCTTGTTGCATACACAGCAACAGATCAAATGGTGATGCAAAAGCAGGTGGAATATCATTGGAAGTCAGGAAGGGGAGTGGAAAATGGCTAAGGTTTCAAAGGTTTTCCAAGTTTAAAAGCCTTACACCAAGCAGCTCCTATTCTAATTCAGAATCAATCCAGCTCTTGGTTAAGATAAGAATAGCCGAAACCTAGCCAGAGTCAACTCAGACCCCATAAGCATCAACCAATCTTGGCTCAACTCAGGCTCAAGCACAGAAAGGCCTATAAATTAGGGTGAAACAGGTGGGGTTTCAGGTCCGCGTCAATTTACAATCCAACCTGTACGTGAAACACGCATTTGCATGCCAATACAAATACAACAAAGAATTCTAGGTGTTTGAACCAGAAAAAGCTAGGCAAGAAAGCCATTGTGACCTGCTGACGTGCTGTTGCAAGTTTTAACAGTTCATCTGCCTCCGAGAAATTTACAAACCACTGACTTAAAGGATGATCTTTGGTATCACCTCTCTTCTTTTCCTTGGCATTTTCTATAGGCACTGCAAAAGTACAATACCACAATTAAACTTCAAGGAATTATATAAACAAAAGTCTATAAAACAGCATATATAGTCCTACCAGGAGCAGGCAAGTTAAAACTAGCAGGCAGCCGGGGTACAATGACAGCCGGGTGATCCTTTACACGAGCAAAGAAAGTATCCAAAGGATCAGGAAAAACAATCTCATTGTATGATTCTACAACAACAGGTTTCTTGGTTGACTGGGGACCAGATTCCTCTTCGGGATACAACTTCAAATGGTGGAACCTGTAAAAGCATTAAGGCACAATTAACAATCAAAACCATGCCCTAGAGGGAATTTCGAAAGAAAAAAAAAAGAAACCATTGGAAGAAAACAACTCACAAATCTAATTGCTTATCACAGACATCACTGTGGAAATAGAGGGTTATGGCAATTTCAAATTCACCCCACCCACATTCCGATATCTCAAAGGGGGGTGAGTCAACCACTCTCATAGGATTATTGAAACTGGGATGCAATTGGAATACAGCCCGACGAATCACCACACTAAGGTCCTCATTTGTGGCCCCACGAACATATACAGTCCACTTATGCGACTGAGACCTAAAGGATTGAAAAAATAAAAACAATTGGGCAAATTATTCAAACATGTAGCATGCACAGACAAACAAAATCCAAAGAAAATATCACTTACTCACTGGCTTTTCTTCCCAGCCAGAATGAGATTGTCCCATATGAAATTGGAACACAAATCTCAACATCTTTGACTCTCCTGTTGGAAATCTACACAAAATTTAACATTTCAAGTTTATTATGCAGCTAGAGTCTAAATTCAGGGTTTTCAACAACTCAATTCCGCAGGAATCAACCCATTATCCATACAATTTTCAGTCGCTTGCTCGAAAGATCAAAATCCCGAATGACTAGGGCCAATTTCAAGTGTACAAACTGTAAGTAAAAGAAGAGTGGGTACCTTCTTCTCAGAATCGTCGGTAGATCTTCCCATAACGAGGCGCTGCAGTTTAACGGCGGACTCAGAGACGTCCGGTTGATTTCTGGGAGAGGAAAGGGATGATGTATGAGGCATTTAAACAACTGGGTAATCAAATACGAGGTTACCCATGATTCGTATAATTAGGGTTCCAGCCTCAAAATATTTTTTCCTGGTTTAGGATTTGGATTTTGGATCTTCGAATTTGAGAGCTACTCATACGATAGTGTGCTTGCTTGGCTAGTGCCCATTGCCTAGTGCCGCAGCACTAGCAGTGCCTTTATCAAATTCTCTTGGCCCTGTACACCGTTGATTGAATAATAATAAAATCCATTAAATTTTTATTTAGAAAACTATTAAATGAAGCATATTTTTCCTAAAAATGAAATAAGGGTGCAGCTGAAATTTCAAATTTGCATCACAAGTCATTGCGAAATTGGAATGAGAGGGCATGAATTTGGAAATCTCTATTGCATCATAAGAAAAATGTGATAATTTTAGGTTTTATGCATTTATATTGAAATACGAAAACTGAGATTCCTTTTAATATTAAGAGGATAGCTTAACCGGTCCGACTTCGAATTTGTTTCTCAATAAATATAAGTACTAATTGACATTTAACATTAACTGATAACATAATTGATCTGATTTTAGGTTTGCTTTATAATAATCATTAATTCAAACACCCCTAATGTCATTGGGGATTTCACAGCCAGCAATAACAATATCCATAAAATTAGTCAAAATGCACATCAAACCGTGATTATAAAAAAAAAAAATGTTTTTTCTTTCTTCCCTTTATCTATTATCAGAAAATAAAAAAGCATAAGCATTCTCCCAATGGCGTATTGCTCCTTGGACCAAGGTAAGGAAATCCAATATAAAAAAAGAAGCCCCTAAATCTTCTCTTAAAAGACGCATGGGGGGATGGAGTGGTGAATTGGACAAGTGCTTTGGTTCTATCTATGATTATCTTGGAAATTTAAATTTTTCATTAGATAATCATATGACATTACAAGAGTCAACCAAGAAACCCCTTAAAAAATGAATCAGTCTTCAGTCTTCAGTCTTCGGTGGGCATTTGGCATGAGTATCACCGGTGAACGGGACGAAATTCAGTCGCCCCCTTATCTCATCAGCCATCATCGCCTGCTGAGACGCATTGTTGAATCGTAGCCCTGGTAAAGTTTGATATGATCCTCGAATACGATCAATTTTGTAAATTTGGATTGAATATAATTATGTTTTGATCAAATTCGTATTGATTCGTATAACCTATTTAATAAATATATTATATTCGTACCAATCCACGTAACATGAAATTGACATGTATTGGCTCGTTTAATTATTATATTAATTAATATTTAACTTATTTTTTTATAATTAATTATTTTAATTATAATATAGTAAATTGTTTTTACTGATACTATAACTCAAAACTCTTCCCTTTCTTATATCCTATCTCTTTTAAAAAGTTGCACGTTTCATCATATGAGCTAAACATGATGGGTAATTAATATTTAGTTTAGATTAATTCATTATATATTATGTGTTAAATATTGATGAATTAATTATACTTTATATTATTTTAAATTACCAAATTAATAAACAGGTTACATGTGTCATATCGTGTTATCCGATTACTAATTGGGTCTTATTTGAATTTATTAATTATGACCTGTTTGTTATTTGTATAGTGTTATGGTATGGGTCTCCAAAAAGCCAAGGCCTTAGGCTCGCTTTGAGCCCAACCCGTGCCCGCTTTTAGAATGGTCGGGTCAGACTCTATTTGTGCTCATTCTGGCCAGATGCCAGCTCCCATTTTCTATGCTGCCTAGACCTCACTTTGATAGGCCCACCCCCTATTCCTACGTTATTCTTTTAAATACATTACGTGAATTCTATTTATAATATTATTTAAAAGTTTATTATATATATTACGTTATGTTAAATATTGATGAATTAATTATAATTTATATTATTTTAAATTACCAAATTAATAAACAAAGTACATGTGTCACATCGTGTTACCCGACACACTCGGCCCTGTTTGAATTTATTAATTACGAATCTATTTATTATTTGCATACAGCACGTATGTCTCCAAAAGCCTAAGTGTCTGAGGCTTCATGAGCTCCAATCAGTCTGGGCCCAACCCGAGCCCACTTTTTAGAAGGGTCAAGCCAGGACTCATTTAGGCCTTGGTCTAGCTCGTATGCTTTCTCAGCCCGCCTATGTGCCTGTCTGGGGACTCGCCATAGCCCACCCCCTATTCCTATGTTATTCTTTTTAAATACATTATGTAATTATATTTATAATATGTATTTTGTTAAAAGTTTATTATATATATTATATGTGTTAAATATTGATGAATTAATTATAATTTATATTATTTTAAATTACCAAATAAATAAACAGGTTACATGTGTAATATCGTGTTATCCGACTACTAATTGGGTCTTGTTTGAATTATTAATTATGACTGCTTATTATTCAGATAATAAGCAGAGGTCTCCAAAAGTCGTACCGAGGCCGCTTGAGCCCAACCGAGCCCAAGCCCAACCCGAGCCCGCTTTTAGAAGGGTCGGGCCGTGGACTTCATTTTAAGCTTGGTCTGGATCGTATGCTTTCAGCCTGCCTATTAAGCCCGTTCTTAGACCCGGCTTGATAGGCCCACCTCCTATTCCTATGTTATTCTTTTTAAATACATTATGTAATTCTATTTATAATATGTATTTTGTTAAAAGTTTATTATATATATTATATGTGTTAAATATTGATGAATTAATTATAATTTATATTATTTTAAATTACCAAATTAATAAACAAGTTACATGTGTCATATCGTGTTACCCAATTACTAATTGAGTCTTATTTGAATTTATTAATTATGACCTGTTTATTATTTGTATAGTGTTAAGGTAGGGGTCTCCAAAAAACCAAGGCCTGAAGCTCGCTTCGAGCCCAACCCGACCCAAGCCCAACCCAAGCCCGCTTTTAGAAGGGTCGGGTCATGGACTTCATTTTAGGCTTGGTTTGACTCGTATGCTTTCAAGCCCGCAGATAAGCCCGTTCTTAGACCCGCCTTGATAGGCCCACCACCCCCTATTCATATGTTATTTTTTTAAAATACATTATGTAATTCTATTTATAATATGTATTTTGTTAAAAGTTTATTATATATATTATATGTGTTAAATAGTAATGAATTAATTATAATTTATATTATTTTAAATTACCAAAATTAATAAACAAGCTACATGCACATATCATCTGATTACTAATTTAATAAGTGTTTGAATTTATTAATTATGACTTGTTTATTATTTGTGTCGTGTTCAGGTAGGGGTCTCCAAAAAGCCACGGCCTGAGGCCCGCTTCGAGCCCAATCCTAGTCCAAGCCCGACCCGAGCTCATTTTTAGAAGGGGTCGGGCCACGGGCTTCATTTTAGGCCCGATCTGGCCCGTAGGCTTTCAGGTCCGCCTATAAGCCCATCCTTAGACCACCCGTTTTGATAGGTCCATCCCCTATTCCTATGTTATTCTTTTTAAATACATTATGTAACTTTATTTATAACATGTGAAAGTTCAAGATGACTTAGCAACTTAACCAAGAAGGGGGTGAATTGGTTTTCTCAAAAAAAAATTTCACAACAACAATAAATATGCAATTTAATGCAATAACAATAAAGTAAAGAGATAAGGATAGAGAAAGCAAAACCCGAATTTATAGCGGTTCGACATACTTTAGCCTATGTCCACTTCTCGTCTACCTTCAACCGGTGAGGGTTCCACTAGTAGGAAGCTCCAACCCTAGCTTCTTTCTTTATACTTGAATTATGGTTCTAATGGGCACCTCTTCAAGCTATTCACACTTGAAGTTCAAAGCTCCAATTCCCGAGCTTCTTTACACTTAGATTATGGCTCCAGTGGGTTCTGGGTTCTTTACAATTCCTTCAAGCTATACACACTTGAAGCTTTCTCACTTAAGCACAAAGAGACACTTTCTCAAGCTCTCAAGATATTTCAAATACAACTCAAGCTATTGATCAACACAAAGGTGCACTCTATAATATGCTCATGTAATGAATGCATTAAGAATCTCACTTTGAGAATTGATTATCAAGAGAAATGATGGTTGAAAGGATATACAATTGTCTAACCTCTTAAGTGATCTTCCACACTCTATTTATAGAGTGAGAATTTGGTAGCATTTAAGCTGCCAATTGATCAACCAGTTTTTGTATACTAGCCGTTGTATACAGAATGTTACTGTTATATAGCCGTTGAAATCCGACCATTGGAGGAACCGGCCGACCGTTTTTTCATGTGCACTCCAGGTCACTATTTTCTAGTCGTTGAAATATGACCGTTGCACTAAACCAATCAACCATTTAACACAACCGATCGACCGTTTCCTCTTATGGTCTTGATGAGTTAACAGACTAACTCGGGTCGATCTCACACCTCATTTGTTCCTAACCGGTCGATCGCTTCATCGACTCAACGCAAATTAAGGCTATCGACCTAACCAGCTGAGTTTCACCACTTTCTGGCCCAACCAATTCCTCCATTTCACCCCCGCTTGACATTAATTTTGAACCTGGCCGACTCAAACATGTCGACCTGTTGAGGCGGACCCCTTTAAATGTTCAAATTCATGTGTTTTTCATTTCAAACACTTCTAAACCTTATATGTTTCATTGAAACTCATTTTAGGATTATAAAGGCTAAGGTTTTATGCTTAAACTCATGTTTTCAAAAGATATGCAATTTTGGATTTGAAAACCGAGTTTGTGATTAATGCATGATTAATGATAATATCCTAAAGTGCGTCAATGCATTCACCTTACATAGATTCCTAAGCTATCAAATCTTCACTTGATGCTTGAGCTTGAAATCTTGGTTACTTGTCATCTTGGTTTTTTATTTGAGTGAACTTCATTTCCAAGTGCTTGATTAACTTCATTATTATCATCTTTAGCTTGTCTTATCTTCATTTGATGCTTGATCAACTTCAACATATCACTCAACTCAATGTTAACCATTAGTAACTAATAATCTTGGTTTGTTATCATCAAAACCTCAACTAGAGGTACCCTTGGGCTAACAATATGTATTTTGTTAAAAGTTTATTATATAAATCAAATATCGGTACTTTAAGCAAAAGGAAGAGGTTAAAATTAAAAAAAAATGATTTTAATTATTGGACTTGTCAAGCTCGTTCGTTGTGAGCCCTTAAGGCCCTTCGTGAGCTAAGACGCAAGCCTTAAAATAGTACAAAGTTCGGTCTGACCCAACCCATTAACCAATAAAAGGACCTACAAGCCCAACCTAACCCCGTTTGGGGGCTATGTTCAAGTTAACAAACATTATAAAAAACATATTATTGACACCACCTACAAACACTAATTGCCACCCATAGCAAACTGGACAAACCTACCTTACTAGCTCTTGAATCTTCAAGAAATAATTGGTTTGATATATATATATCTTGAAGATATCATATTTATGATAAAAACACTCGTGTAAAGATAAATCCCTTGATAAAGGAAACTCTATGTACATTTTATCACTTCTTCCACATTATAACTAAATTTTTAGGGGTATTTTAGTACAAGATTTTTTATTTTTTTATTTTAAAGGAATTGTTAAATTTACAAATAATGTATGGATTCATCCGTTTTAAAAATTCATCCTTCAAATTTTCTGTGATTTTCAATTATTCATATTTAAATAATGCACATATTTTATTTAATAAAATTTAAAAACCTCATATTTTATTTTAATAATATATAAATTAAGAATTTTCGATGTCGTGTTTCATCCACTCGCTTCGACTTAATACCTCTATTAAAATTACTTCTTTCGATTGTCAAAGCAATTGAATTCTAATCCTAAAAGTGCTTTTCAAGCAAAGTTTGAGACCTAAAACATAAGAAAGAACGATCCCCCAACTTTGAATGGCACATTAAATAAGAACTTTACACAGATTTTTTTTTTTCCTTCCTTTTAAGGAGAAACACTTGTTGGAAGGTACAACTACACCACAGCAGGTCAAACTGAGATCCCAAACACTTTCAGTTTCAGCAAAAGATGCACAGAGCAGCATCTCATCTCATCTCATCTCATCTCATCTCAGCTAATTGATTGATTAACATGGCAATAGAAGTTATAACAACAGCACAAGATAAAAAAATAATCGCCTACCCCCCCTCCTCCTCTTTCACAATGTTACACTTTAAAGAAGAGATCAGAGGAAGTCTTGACAATCCATTTGTTCATTCGGTTTCGTTTCCTCCTCGTATAATTTCTTCTCCAGAAAAGGGAGCCAACAGGGCACCGCAAGGGATAGGGGTTTTTTCAAACCAAATTAAATGTTGGAAGCACTCAAGGCCATTACCTTGTACTGTTCTTTCATGGCCACAAGTTGGGCCTCCTTCTTGTCAAGAAGAGCACTCAATCTCACATTTTCTTCCATAAGTTTCTGGACTTCGCTCTCTTTCTGCTTTTTTTCACCCTCCAGCTGTGTTGTCTTTGCAACTAACCTGCTTCCAAACAGTAATTAAAATCAGATTTGCATAGGAGGGATAAACACACAGCAAAAGATTTACAATCATCAACAGGCCTTCTTTTTTCATTTTTCTTTTCTTTTTCTTTTCTTTTTCTTTTCCTGCAAGATATCCAGTCAACCCACCCACCCAAGGTGGTCTTGCGCAATTGTTATCTGAGTGGGGGTTTATGGTGGTCTCGATCGATATAACAATCTTGGAGCAATGCACAGTTACTACTTGAACATAAAAGCAGCAAACTAGCAATACAAAATGCCAAGAAAATTTTGGCAAAGCCAAGACCTAGAGCCACAGTGGCGGTTGTGTTTGGTTACCAAAAAGTAATAAGGAAGACGAAAAGAAAAAAAAATAAGGAAAATGATTTTCTCCTCTTTAGTTTTCTAATGAAAAAATTTCAGTAGTATTAAGGAAAGAAAAAAAAAAAACTTAAGAAAATAATTTTCTCATGTTTGATGGTCTAATAAAAAAAATCAAAAATAAAATTACCTAGAAATTTAAGTATATAAAAATTATTTAATCTTTATATTGATGAGTTTAAATAAATAAAATAGATTTGATGTAGCAAATAAAAATATCATATGAAATTTAATTCTATTTTTATTTTCGCTGATTTTTTTCCTTCTCCTTTTTCTTCCTATTTTCTTTCCTTTGATTTTCCCTCAAATTTTCCGAGAACCAAATGTATCCCTAAAGAAAATCAAATATAAATAAAAATACTTTTTTTTTACAACATATAAATAAAATTACATAAAAACTTACAAATGTAAATAAAATTACATAAAAACTTAATAAAATTACTTAAAAACTTACCAATTCTTAAATTATTTAATCTTTATATTAATGAGTTAAAATAATGAATTATTGAAGTAGTAAAGAAGGCCACGTCCATCATACTGGGCCATGGCAGAAGATTCACCATTAAAATAGAGGTCGCTGATTAACATGTAGATATATATGGAGGGGGTCCTGTGTTCGACCTATGGACACGCTTAATACCAAACTAAGTTATTAAAAATTAAAAATAATACATGAGATTTAATTCTATTTTTATTTTTCATCATTTTTCTACCCTCCCACTTTTTCTCCATATTTTCTCTCTTGCATTTTCTTTCTTTAACATTTTCTCAGAACCAAACATAGCCTAGATTAATTCCAATGGGGTAAATTGGAAGCACAAATCACTTAAATTGTTTAATAAAAATTAGATTTTACTTTGAATTAAACCATATGGATTCAAATCCTAATAAAAAAATTCCCAAAATTTCAGGGGGGGAATCTAGCCATTACATTGTTTTTCATGCCACCGGACAAGGATATAATAAGGAAGGAATACCAAAATAGACGGATGGACCAAGAAAAAACCCATCCTAAACATTCAAGCCTCGGCCAAGTTCAGAAACACTGGATGCCATTTGAAAAAAAAAAATCTCCAGTCCACCACAACAAATAATTTTTCTTTTTTTGACGGATAAAAGCAACCAGATATTGACCATAAAAAAAAACCCGAGGGTAGCCAAAGTACTATACAGGAAATATACAGCCACCACAACAAATAACTGAATCAAGTCAAATCCCAGTATTAGGCTGGGTGTGGTTATACCAGACCTAAATTGCGAGACAAATTCACAAGGAGGTTTTGAAGCTAGGGGCTGCACAGGGGGTGGTTGGAGCAATTTGAAAATAGGAAGCCACTTCAAAAGGCCCGTAGCAACAGGAATCAAGATTTGACCAGGTTCAGAATCGTAACACCAATTTCCATAGAAACTATAAGCCAGAGAAATTTCTTTATTTACCCAAGCAAAATTAAAATCTAAAAGTACTAGAGTATTCCCACTCACCCACCCCCCACTCCCAGTACAGAGGACATATAGAATGGATCCCAGAGGGCTTTGCCATGTAGAGAGAGAGAGAGAGAGATAAGATTCATTTTGTTACACTCTATTCATGTATTAAATGACACAATGATTGAGGAAAGAGTACCAAGTCCCAACCCAAACAATATGATATAACCACCTCCAATAAAGCAACATCAGTTATGTACTCAAAACAGCCTCCATAAAGCAATTATGTGATAAAATAACTGAACATAATTAATTTACCTTGACTATAACAAGATCAATTTCAATAAAAGGACATAGAAATTGTAGACCAGAGGTCTGGCAAATTTTCAAACTAGGGTGTTATCATTTAAAAGGATTGGAAGACTCGATGCATACTCACTGTCTGCAACACATTAAACACAAACATTTAAGTAAAGAAAGACGCTAACAATGACCATGCAATGAGTTTACTCCCATTACTAAATCTACAGCCTCGATGGATGTGTCACCAAGTTAAATTAAACGATAATATGATTCACAAAAAGCACTCGATGTGTAACATATGACAAAACACAGAGCATGACTAATAATTAAAAAACAGATATGCTAGGGAACCATACAAATTCAGTAAGATTAATTAGCATAAGAAACAAAGATGTAGCACAACCATGCACAAAATACACAGAAAAACACCAGATAATAATATAAAAACTAGCTGCATTTCAACAATGAAAAGCAAAACTATTTATACTGACCGTTCGAAAAGCTTCTCAATTGTTTGAAACTGCTTCTCTGATGACAGCAGTGTCTCTCTTACGCTGATGAGACTACTAACATAGGATTTCAGAGACTCAAAATCCTGTTTTACACGGGAAAGCTCTTGCTCATTTTCTGCAGCTCGTTGCCTCTGCCTAGATGTTTCATCCACCAAATCTTCAACCCTCTGCCTCATTTCACTTAGAATACAATTTGTACCCAGAGCAAACCGTTCCATCTCCTCTAACTTTGAAGACATGTTTTCTATTTGGTGAGCCTTCTTTTTAATTTCTTCCTGACTAAAAGTTACCTTCTCCTTCTCAAGTGCAGTTTCAGCTTCTGCCATAATAACCCTCTTTAGTAGAGTTTCCATTACATCTGCAACCATCTGCACAGACTTTAGCATTTCAACAATATAAGCTCCATCTTTTTCATCAAAGGAGCCATGATGTTTATGAATTTGAAGCCATGATTCATCATCTAAAGAGTCAAAGGAAGAAAGATCAGCATTCTTGGACCAACTGGACAATGGTGTACCATTTTTGTCAACAAACCCCACCCCTTCTAACTGCTTGATACCACAAGATGTATGGGCTAAATGAGGAACAGACATGATTCTTGCTTTTGATTTCAAGTATGTCAATAATGTAGCCATAGTTTTGACTCTTCGCCAAAGAACATCTAACTCCTTCTTTGAATCCTCCTCAGACCCTTGTATACAAGCTTTTACCTCCATAAGTTTTGCTTGTAATACATCCACCTGGGTTTGGCTCTGTTCCATCTCCTTCTTCCACTCTATATGTGTTTGGCTTAACAGAGACGTCAAAGTTGACAGGTCAATATCTTCTTGTGCTGCCATTCCCTACACAAAGTTAAAATACAACGTCAGAACAATCAAGGCACAAATATAAGGACTTGAATGCAAGACAACGCAAACCATAACTCAAGTATCCATCCTAAAGGAAACAAAGAAACAGATGTTGATCCTGCAAGAAGACAAGCATGATCTACACAAAGCTGTTGAAATGTACTAATCTAAAGTCTCCACTTAAGGTCCAGTCATATCAAGCACATACAATCACTCCTACATGCAGTCACAACTCTTACATTATGCTATTACATATATAACTTATATACTATACAAAATTACAAATATATTATTAAAAAGAAAGAAAAACACTACCATCTGTCTGCATTCTAGATATCAAAGACCATAAAATTGGTTTAAGCACACCATTATTAATCAAGATTGGCATACAAACAGAATCCATTCTTACTAAAAAAATTCACAAATATAAAATACAAAATGGAGAATCAGTATCAGATCAAACCAAATTCATCAAAAACTTTAAGCCTTGAACATTTACTATGGATCAGCGAAATATAGGGAAAAATCTCTGAGTTCTAAAGATTTTGCCTCAGATATTAATGCATCCAGAAACATAAAATCCCAACAATATTTATTTATTTTATAAGTAAAGGCAATTAAATTAAGAGCACCAACAAGTGCCTAAGTATGGATGATGAATACAAGATTAAAAAAAGAGGAAAAACTATCCCAACAATATTTACTAGGGAACCCTCATGAATATCCAAATTCAATACCTCAGTTGTTAAAAATCATGCCCCCTCCCCAGAAAACCAGTAATAACTATTAACAACCCGGAAAGCCCCATTCAAAAAAAATATGATTAGCCCCTAAAATTAATTTCACCACTTCGTTACTGCATAAAAACAAAACGCATTCCTACAAGATCACTTACACCATGCAGACAGACTTTTATCTATCCCAACCAACGACTCTATAAAAAACCCATCCAACAATTAAGTCATAAATGCCAGTAGTTTTGGGTTTAAAACTTCCGCCATTCATCCCTACATCACCACCAACAACAACAATACAGGCCACCAAAAAAAAAACGAGAAGCAAAATTTGAGAACTCAAATGTCGCAAAAATAATATAGAACCCTAAGAGAACTCATTAAGCCCTAGATTCACAAACTGAGAAGAGAATGCTCAGCGCACACTAATCTAATCGAAGACATCACACCTGATCCGATCAAAACCCTATCTTTTCACTAAATTTACAACTTTGGAAATGTAAATGAAAATTGAAAATAAAAAAAAAATAAAAAATAAAACAGAACAAAACAAAGGGCAAGTATGGACAACTAAAGACTTTTTTATAAAAAAAAAGAAAAAAAAAGTTGTTGGTTAAGTGCAGCGATGAAAATGGAAGATGAACAGACGACACCTTGTGATCGGGAGTGAAACGAAGCAAGTCCGATGAGGTTTGACTCCCTGTAGAGAGAGAGAGAGAGGGTGTGGGTGTTCGTCTTCTTCCAACACGCGTTCCTGTAAAAAGCGTCGCACGCGAGAATGGCGTTGGTGGTGGTCAAGCACTGATTTAACTCTTTTTCTCGTTTACGTCAACAGCCTTCAGGTCATAGAAAAGTTTAATAAATATTTTAAAAAAATAAGGTCGATAATAATATAAATATGATTATCTATGAGAAAAACAACTCAATTTTTCATAATGCAAAATAACTGAATGTGTAGAAATATTTTATCTCAATTGAATAATTGTAACGCTCTCACTCGTATAGACGGCTATAATTAAAAAAAAAGAGGCAATTTATCTAATTCAATTATTTTATTAATAAAAGTAGTTTAAGCTTTAGCGTAATTTTAAAAGCGAAAATATAATTTTATTAATTATTAATAATATATCGATATAACGTATAAATAAGAAATCTACAAGAACATGTAATAAAATAACGTGATTAATAGTATAATAAGTGAGCTTCAAATTTTATATATTTGATAATTGAGTTTCATGTTGTGATATTCTTATTATGTGATAATATTTATGATTAAATTCGTCAGTGCCAGATAAATATATTATTGATTTGATTTTTATTGTGATCGGATATATTTTTCTTGTTAGTCGCCTCGCACAAATAAATGACATGCATGTGATGTGAAATAAAAGCTACTACGTAAGTCATGGTAACGTAAAAAGCAAAAAGCCGATCTTGTGGGATGTGAACATTAAGAAAAACACATAAACAATATAGATGGATGCTTTTAGATCAAGAATGATAAAAAAAATCATCCCTCATTTGAAAAAGAGGCTAGCAAAAAATAACAGTTAAAAGAATATGATGATAGACTTTGTTTTAAACATTGATAAAATGTAATCATATTTATATGGAGGCAAATAGAGTAGCAATTGTTAAGTTAAATAAAGTATTTATAGTATTAATTATAATGTTTCGTGGTCAAACTTTTATCATCCCTAGTTTCATTTCGCCAAAAAAAATAAAAACACCGTCTCCCATGCATAACAAATAGAATTGCTGTTTAAAAAAAACAAATAAAATTGGAATAATCTAATGTGAACAGTTGTCAAAAAAAATATATACTGTGAACAATTCATTTTCTAAACCTTCTTATATTTCAAAATTTATTTTAATTAAAATATAAAGCTAAAAAGATGACATATTTTAAAGGGAAAATAGTATTAAAAACTGAATTTTTAGGACTTTTACATTTCTAAAAAAACATTTTTATGCCCATCATCTTTGTTCATATAATATAGAATGCTCAACATTTAAAAAATGTAGGACATAATTAAAATGTTTAAATGTAAAAAAAAAACTTTCATTTTTATTGTACTTCCGAAACCTCACTCGGAACCTTAACAGTGCTTAGGGTTGTGCATTGATTATTGGGTTCGATTTTTAATATAAAAATATAACTGAACCCGATAATGATCGGTTTTAATTTTTTTATTAAAACTTTGAAATATAAAACCGATAAAATCAATTCAATTCAGTTTAAAGATAATAACCAATTAAAATAATTTAAATAGATTAAATCGAATAAATTTTTTAAATGGTAATCTTAATATTATCCAAAAAAAATAACCTTCTTGTGAATTAAAACTGAATAATATTATCAATCAAAAAATATTATCCAAAAAATCCATAATTTTCTCTAACTTTTTATTAATAAATTTAAGCAAGCGTTATCAAAATAATTATCACGATGATCTTTGTTTTCATAGGAAGAACTGAAATTTGGAGGCGTGTGGGGGTCGCCAGTGGACAGGATCGTTTGAAATTTGGGATCTGGTGTCTAGTTATTAATGGTGAGAGTAGGATCATTTTGGCTAGCTGATCTGCGGGCTTCGGGCAGTAACTCTCCTCTGCAAGCGAAAAAGAGGGTCGTGAGGGGCATTGGGTGTGGCGTCAAATCCTGAAGTCAGTTCATACTCGAAAAAAAGGCTGGCACTGAAGGCCCAGAGTGTATGCGTTAGAATTGACGTCCCTTTCACC
Organism: Tetrastigma voinierianum; assembly: GCA_016808115.1. Taxonomy (NCBI): domain Eukaryota; kingdom Viridiplantae; phylum Streptophyta; class Magnoliopsida; order Vitales; family Vitaceae; genus Tetrastigma; species Tetrastigma voinierianum. Next base: position 1,012,216 of record JAEQBH010001279.1, on the reverse strand, counting down.
GATGGGTGATCTTATATTTATAGTAGATGTTTAACCAGTTGGATGGTAATTAGGAGTCCTTCCCATTGGATGGGATATTTCTTATTTTTAGTCGTGTCGGATTCGGTATAGGATATAGAAATGAAATTTGTTGCTTGAGATAATCCTCCTTCCTTATTAGGGGAGATCAGCGCGATGATACATTATTTTCCTTTCCTGATGGCAAGATTTGGTTGAATCGACGGGTAATATATGGTTAGGAGTTATTCTATTCTGTACTGTAAGTCTTACATAATTCTTTCGAACTACCTTGGTTTGGTTAGTGGATCATAGAGCATAAAGCTATCTCTAAGCGATTTGGGCCTCGGCACGCAGGCTAGTAGTCGGCGTCCCCGAATCTTCCAGCGGGCACTCAATGGATCGGACCTCGTTTCTCCTTGGAATTAAGCGAGTGGCTGCTTGCTTATTTTCCAGGCCATCGGTTGCCCCGGCCCTTGTGTGCGTGGCGTGGGCAAGGCTGTAGAAATCTCTCGTATCGGTGGCCCGGTTTCCACGCGTACGTTCGGTGGGTTAGTTAAGACCTTGTCGGCGGAGTCATATGTCTTAAATTAATGATGACTCTTAGGTTTTCGCTCGTTTTTTACCAGCTCATGGGTTTCATATGTTTCTTTGCGAGATATCTTTCGTCTTATGCATACGCTCCGGGATACTTCTTTCTTGGCCTTTGTTCGCGCCTTTTTGCGCGATCTTCTCCGTTATCTTTGGTAGTTGTGTCAGTATCATTTGGTTTCTTTTCGGTAGTACGGCCAACGTTAAGGTTCAAGCTGATTGGCTTTATTTCTTGTCGCTTGCACTGGAGTCATGGGTCGGGTTGCTCTTCTTCTTTGCGGTTGGTGGTGATTCGCCGGTTCTTTGCCCGGTATTGGCGGGCCCAGGAGGCCCAGCCGCAGAGCAGCTTCCGAAATTTGTGGTCGAACTTGAGATGTTCTGGCGCTCCTCTTCCCTCTAGGCGAGAAGGGGAGGAGTGAGCGTTGACTATCGAGGATCGATTATCTCGACCTCGCCCGTTCAGCATGCACTATAGCAAGTAGGGCCCGGCAAGGTCGGTCCTTTTCATATGGGGCCACATTCGCGAGCACGTTTCCGACCTCCTTTGGTGTTGGTGGTCCCGATGTTTTGACTTTCACGTAGTTCTGTACGCAAAAAATGGTGTGCTTCTTCGAAGTCGCCTTTGAGAATGGTCTTCGTTTTCCTTTGCACCCCTTCATAAAAGGGGTTTTACAACATTTCAATGTCTGCCCTTCCCAACTCGCACCCAACGGTTGGGGTATTTTGGTTAGCCTATTGGTCTTCTTTAGGGATGCAGGACTCGGTGTTCCCAGTGTAGCTTTGCTTCTTATCTTTTTTACTCAGAAGGATCTGTTGAGGGCTTATTTGTTTTAGGGCGATCCACGGATCTCCTCACGGTGATTCCGATCTCCCTTCTTCTCATAGGTCATGGAAGGGTCGTTACTTTTTTGTTAGTGGTCGAGGTTGGGAATACGACCTTTTTAATAAAGATGACACATTGGGCGTTCCGGTGGCTTGGACCACCCCTGAGAATCTCCGTAAGTGTTTGTGTCGTTTATGGTATGACTTGTGCGAGGTTGTCGAATATTTCTGACTACATGTCCTTGTTTCCCTAGTTTCCAGTTGATCTCGGTCTTTGAAGATGATCTTTGTAGTGTTGGGGTGGCCGAATGTTACCTACCGCTTTCGCCCCTACAGCGGAGCTAATTCATCGGACATTGCGGCCTCGGGTGGAAGCTGCTCGCCTGTTTGCTTTGAGGCCTCGCCTCCTCCTTCTAAGAAAATCTCTCTGTCGGGCCTTCATGACCACTCCCACCCCGGGGAAGGTTTTGGCTGAATTAGACGCGTCGAGCCCGGTGTGACGGAAGAATATCGGGCCGTTGATAAAGATAGGCCGACTTTGGCCAGGTTCCAAGGTGGGAGTATCCTCGTCCTCTCTCGGTCTGTTCCTAGCTCGAGATTCGGAGGCGGGTGCAGTTACCAGCGGCGGGGGCTCCCTATAGTTTTGAGCTGTAGCCTCCTTCCGCGTCTATTGCGAAGCGAAAAGCTTAGGTGAATCCGTCGAGCAATGGTTGGCGGTTGCACCCTCCTGCCATTTGGAGTCCGCCGACGAGCGTCGGTCGCCTCGCCGGCCGGGAGGGTTGAAGAAAAGGCCGGTCGAAAACCGGCGGATGGGGACTCCTTGCTTCTTAATCTTAGGAAGCTGCGGCCAGTGCCGTCGTCCATCCTGAGGATTAGATCTTGGGAGGTCGCGTTGCTGTCGGCGAGGCTCGGCTCTGTCTCTTGAGTGTTGCCTCGGTAAGTTTACGTGTCTCGTTCGTCTATTTCGTGCTAATCTCGCGTATGATATTGACCCCATGTTTGATGCGGGTAGCCACTCATTTGAAGGAGCTTAGTGAAAGCCAAAGTGAATGAAAACATGTGAAATTGCTCCAGTTTATAGGCGGCGGCTTCTCTTGCCAGAGGCGGACATTCTGAAACGGCGCGGCGTGCGAAGAGTGGGGAAGCAGTCCGATTTAAGGCACACCATGTCGGCCCGTGCTCGGGCGGAAAGTAGAGAGGACGAAGTTCGGAATAGCCTGATGGCGGTTGAGGGCGAGCTTTGGGAGGAGTTCGGTAGCGAGTGCGGGTCTGAAGGCGACTTAATTTGAGACCCGCAGAGATGAAACGCGTCGGCCGATCTGAACGGCGGTAAGGGGAAGAACTTATCTCATCCCGGGGTGAGTTGCGGGAGTCTCAGGAGGAGCTGCGTGCAGTCAATGGTGAACTGGGTGATAAACGCGGCTAGATGCGGCTCGTCGCGAAGCTTAGAAGGCGAGTCTTCGCCCCAGAGGTAGCTGTCGGAGGCCTCAGGGTATGTAAGCTTGGCGGAGCGGCGAAAGGAGGAGTGTCACCCGGATTGCATGGGACTATGGCCAATTTCTTTGGTTGCTCAGAGGGACGAAGTTATCGGAAGATTGAGAGACCAAGCCCCGGCGCTTCGATGGAAGCTACGGGTGGCTAAGCCTTTCGTGAAGAAGGCAATTAATGCTTATCTGCGAGACTTAGACTCAAACTTCAGGTCTTCCTAGTGACGGAGGCGAGGAATCTTTTACGCAAATTATTCTCAAGATCGGGTACTCTGCGAGCCCAGGCTTCCCCCTCTTCTCCGTCTTGTCCCTCCTGCGGCTAGCCTAAATCTTTGGCTTGCTAGATCTACGTTGGAACTTTCATACTTTCCTTCTCATGTATACTTGTTTGTCTTTGTTTGGGCCTGGGGCTCGAGACATATATGGCCTCTACTTCAATCAATATTCATTTTTTTATGTTGTTTTTGTCTCTGCCGGTGCATTCCGCGCTTTCCTTTTTGAACGATCTGAATCGAGAGTTGGGGTTGAGCAAACAAGCTCGTCAAATTGGGCTGCTGCGTGGGCTATTCTGGCGAGTCGAGACGAGCCCTTATGCAGCGTGGCGTGTGCAAAATGATGAGGTCGTCAAAATGAGTGTGTAGGGCCGTGTGATTTGCAGTGGCGATGATTCCCTTAGGTTGCGTGTCACGTCTTGGGTAAGTCGACGGGCCCAGCAGCAGTGTAAAATGAATGCCTATGTGCGCAGAAGTGCATGGCGTAGCCCAGTAATATAGTGTACTTAGCGTACGGATGTCGATCCCACGAAGTGAATTGACTACGGGGTTACGCACGAGACGATATGCGAATAATTAGTTCTAAATTAAATTCAGTAGGAAACTACAAGCTAAGCTATGGATTCTAGTGAATTAATGGTGTTGGCGCCTAGGGTTAAAATCTCTCCCCTATCCACGTTGATAAGTTACTTTTCTAAAGATATTGTTATTCAATATATTTGTAATATGTCAATGGCGAGGTGATCTTGCCTACGAGATATCCTCTCTCGAGGTATATCCACCTATCTCGTGAATAGAATCGAGTATATCTCTATCTCGACTCGGTATTCCGAAATGCTTAAATGTTCTAACCCCAAATGCCACCTTCAGGTTTGGAATATCTCTATTAACCGAATCGGCTAAAGGCTACTCTACCCAGATCCCTGAATACCCTCATCTCTCGAATCTCGGATCTCCAGTGCGATTATGCTAACATTGGCCAGACATTATCATATAATTGCAATGCAGGTATAGAGTAGATATGACAATTAATAACAATGAATAACATGAAAGATCGAGCTTTAATCCATTGTATGTGACGGAGGTTTGATGTAACCCCTAGAAGAGATCTAGAACATCATCGGAGAAAGATCAAATTATATAGTATTAAAAACATCATCATATTATCAAAGTAATATCTAACTATAAGAAGCGGTCCAAATCTAGAGTACTTCCTCCCAATCTACGTGCGATATGCTGCGGAATTCCCGTGCGCTTTTCTGCGTGCGCCTCCGGAGTGCCTCAATTTACGGAGCCATTCGTACTTTAAATGATAAGTCGCGATTTTGGTGGCGATAAGCGACGTGGTGGCGTCGCGGCGATGGTGGCAGCTCAGCGAAGCGTGGTGACGTCCTTGGGTGTGATCACTTCCTTGCACCACGCCTCATTGTTCCAAAAGCTGCTTCAAAGTTTGCTCTTTACATCGATAGACACCTTAACCACGGACACAAAATCGGGGATCTAGCCACAAAAACTATAAAATTATTATAAAATAAATGTAAGAATGACAAATAGAAGCGAGTGTAAGATGAGTGTTTTAGGCGCTAAATCACGCTAAACTCGTTTCTTGCTTGTCCTCAGCCCAAAAGCCCTTTGAAACTACAGACAGGGACACACACCCGACATAATGTAACTAACACTAAGGCATTGATGCACATCTTTGAAAAATAAGGAATCAATTTGGGTACGACTCACATGTGCCAGCTGTTTTGCTCGATGTTCGGTGAAGGCATCGGATCATTGACTTTCGGTAAGTTCGATTGAGATAGGTGGTAGTAGTCATCGAATCACGTAGGTATTCGATAGCACTCCAAAAACCCAATGCTGCTTATAGTGAATGACCTCCAGGAATATGCCTAGTTTCCGACACCCCAAACAAGCTCAACTACGCGTTAGGAAGAAGCTAACTAGGAAGGATAAGAGCACCCATTTATTCTTGTCCTCATACTTAGGAAATTTCCTACATGCAAACAAAATGGAAGACTAGTGCGAGAAGTTTTATAATAAGTGTTCCTGTAGCGGGGATCCATTGGTGACTCCCCACCAGTTGGTTAAGGGCACCGGGCATTCAATTCCCTTCAAAATTCACCCCCGGTACTCAGCGAGCTAAGGCCCTAGGTTGCGTGAATGATCCGTCTTGTCCCGTGTAGGCGGGCGGTGGAAGTCAATGACTCCGGCCCGGTTGGCTCGGGGCATTAGGCTTTGATAGGCCCCTCGGGATTGTGCCGGGATTCCAGATTGGATGATCAAACATTCTGTGCATATACCTATTTTTGTCATATTCTTTTTCTTTTCTCTTTTTCTATTGTTTTTGTATTTTCTCTTTTTGGTTGAGGCCGATGGCAATCCTCTTTTGATTAGGTGTCCCGTCACTCAAATGGATTGAATCTCCCTAGGTTGATGAACTTTGAAGTAGTTAGTTCGAGCACTTATGCATACTCTGAAAGTCACTAGTGTGTGAGTGTGATGGGTTTTGAGAGCTGGTTTCTTGACTGGAATTGATTCACTAGTACTTTTCAACTATTGACCTAATTCACAGGGCATCAAGCGAATGTATGCATTTGAGAACGAGTTTATAGTGAACTCAATCCAAATTGATCCTCGATATCCAAAATGGCACACATGTGTCACGATCCTTACATGCAAAATGTCTAAAACACACACAAACAACTAACACGCTGACTTATTAACATGAAGAAGTGTGATGTAAAACAAACTAAAACTAAATCTAAACACCACGATAAGCGCATGCAATACTAAAAACAAAACCACGACTAATATGCGGAACAAACTAAAAATCACGCATACTACGGAAATCAAAACAACAATAAACAAGAACAACATGGTAGCGATGAGTGCCTAAACCTATATTATGATCGATCTCTTATTTCACCTTCAGATATTAGATTTGTTTCAGAATCACATAAGGTAATATCTTTGAGATGATGTGGGTGAAAGATGATGGATCACGACAGATGAGACAAAGCGTGAGTGTGCGTCGCGTCGCGACGTCCCAACGTCAGCGATGTGCATCTCGCGGCGTCCCCGCGTCAGCGGCGTCACCAGCTACTTGACGGCGTCCTGCCGTCAGCGACGTCATTCATAATCTGCTCTCATCATTAAAAGCACATTAGGGTTCGGAAATCGGAGATCGGAGGCCTGAGCGGAGCCACGGGTTTGAGCGGTGATAGCGACTTAGGAAGTGCTCGGGTGTAACGTTTTGTTTATTATATTCAGTTTTAGAACAATGTTTTCATTGTCGCAGTTTCATCTTTCCTTCCATTATGTTCTAGATCTTTTCTGAAGTTTTATCGAGTCTGTCATACGATGGATTAAGGATTGATGCTTTTATGTTATTGATTGTTTATAAATTATGAATCTACTCTATACATTATTTAAAATTATATGATAATGTTGGCGACATTAGCATAGCCGCCTTGAAGATCGGGTCGAGAGATGAGGGTATTCGGGGATCTGGGTAAGTAGCCTTGGTGGTCGGTGAGTAGAGTATTCGGTTTGAAGGTGGTATCTAGGGTGAACATTTTAAGCATTTGAATCTTAGAGGTCGAGATAGAGATATACTCGATTCTATTTGCGAGATGAGGCGGATATACCTCGAGAGGATATCTAGAGTAGAGCAAGATCACCTCACCATGGCGGATTATAAAATGTATTGAATAACAATCTCTTTAGAAAGAACAATCCATTGAGCGTGAGGAGATATAACCCTAGGCTTTAAGCAAACACTTTAATTAAATCAGCAGTTAAGTTAGTTTTTACATGTTGAACTCCCTTTTAAAGTCATTCTTGGATATTGTCAGCGAATCTCGTAATTGATTGCCTTTCCATTGGATCGATATGCGTAAATTAAGTACACTATATTACTTGACAAAGCGTATACTTGCGCGGAATAGGCGCTCTTTTTTATATTTTTACGCATAATTTTATACACTCACTAAACGCCTATCTAGTTTTTGGCGCGTTCTTGTGAAGGTTTAAATTGATATAGAAGTGAGCATAGATATTACGAATTTTCTTTACTTTTGTTATTTTTCAGAGTCTTTGGTAATTGGGTTTTGTTAGTTTGTGTGTTATTGCAGTACAGGTTTCAGTGAGTACATGCGACAGCAAAACCGAATTAATCAACACTTGTGTGATCCACGGGCAGAAAGACTTACGCAGTTGCTTGCAGTAGAAACGAGAAAGCGAGCGGTAGAACGTGGTCATGGAAAACAACGAAGAAGCAAAGATTTTGGCGTTGAACAAAGGCCGAACCACGAGTAGAAATAGGAATCAGCGCCAGGCCATTTTCTCTGACAGACGATCCTTACATCTTTATTAGATGAGTTTGTTTTACCATAGCAGTTGTTCGGGCGGCGTCTCGATGGCCACGATTCAAGCGAGCAATTTTGAATTGAAATTCGGTCCGCGGTCTGGTCTTTCGAGAACATTTTGTTCCATGGACTACCCGGCGAGAACCGAACATGCATTTGACGAACTTCACCGAGTTTGCGATACCATCAAATACAAGCGGGGTCACTTTGAAGAAGCCCAAGATTGCGGTTATTCCACTATCGCTCGGGGATAGAGCGAACATTAGTTAGCTGGTCGACCGCTGGGACTCGAATTTACTCGTGGAGCGAGTTGAGTCTGAGTTTGACCAAGTTCTTTCCGCAGCCAGTGCACAACTTGTGCAAGGTCAATCTGGTCGGTCAATTAGGAGAACTGGCGGAGGCATGGGACGGGTTCCATGAGCTGTGTAATGAAGTGTCCTCACCAGGCTAACGGATGGATGCAGTCCACACGCCTGTAGTGCGAAATCTGGCGAACGATGATAGATGCCTCGGTACGGAGGATCATTGATGAAGAAAACCCGCAGAGACGAGGCGTATGAGATATTGGAAGATCTTTGCGACCAACACTAATCGGTGGCACAGAGAGAAGAAGCTACACAGAGTAAACGGTGGGTGCGCAGGTGATGCGAGTTCTCAACAATGCAGTAAATCATGGCTTTCGGTGACTAAGCGACTAAATAAACGTGAGGAGACAACACATGCTATACGAGACCCACTCCATGGGAGTTATGTGAATTCTGTGGAGGACAGCATAGTAGTGTGGAATGTCAGTCAGGAAACCTTACAGTGGAGCAAGCCCAATATGTGTCTAGGTTCAATCAGAATCAACCACAGCAGCAAGGACCGTATGGGGGAAACAACTACCAGAATCAAAATCAAGGCCAAGGGTGGCGTACTAATCAGAATCCGAATAGTCGAACAATCAAGGTATGGATGGAGGAACAAAATCGGAACAATATGCCATCTAATCGAGTTAGTGAGCCACACCACGAGAAAAAAGTGGACTTAGAACAAGCCCTTGCCCGGATGCTCACCTCTGCCGCCTTCATGAATGAGACGAGGTGAATATGCAGCGACCAGGCAGCTCAATTGTGAACAATCAAGGAGCCTGATTCTGAAATTTGGAGTACGGATGGTCGAATGGCGATTTATTATTTGAAGGCAAACAGGTTCACTACGAAAACAATTCGAGAGGCAAACCACAGGAGAAGGGAAGAATCTTTATGAGCCATCCTCCCCAGGAGTGGAAGGAGTGGAGAACTTGGGGCCACAACGATGTCTGAGAACTAGAAATTAAAGGACAAGACCAAAGCATCTGAGGACCCGGATGCGAAATGAGCAACCACGAGATGTGAGGGCGGCGGGATAATAAAGCGAGGAAGAAAGCCCAGAAGCAGACAAAAGCGAGAAGAGGGCACATCCTTACCAATCCCGTACCCTCGGGGTTGAAGAAAGGTAAATTGGAGAAGCTTGAGTTCGCGGGGATTTCTTGACATCTTGAAACTACGTATTAATATACCATTTTTTGGAAGCATTAGAGAATATGCCAAGTTATATATGAAATTCATGAAAAAAGATCTTGGCAAGTAGAAAGTGGAGAATATGGGACCATTGCACTTGGCGGGAATGCGGTGCCATCCACGCGAAAAGCTTCCCCGAAACTTCAAGATCCTGTGACTTTGCTATCTACGGTTCTCTATAGGGAATCGGGTATCGGGAAAATATGTGACTTGGGAGGCGAGCATCGACTTGATGCCGCTCGATGTTTAAAGGCTAAAGTTGGGAGAACCCGAAATCAACCACAATCAGTCTACAACTTACTTGGATGGGTCATACCAGCACCCTCGGTATAGTCGAAAATAATGCTCGTAAAGTTGGTAAATTCGTCCTTCGGCGGACTTTGTCATTACGGACATGGAAGAGAAGGCGGCTAGGTCCCCATCATACTTGGTAGACCTTTCCTAGCCGGGAAAAGCTCGGATCAATGTGCCGAAGAGGTGAAGACTCCAAGGCAACTTAGAGTCCAAGGAGGCCGAGATCACTTTCCATGTTTTCCAACTCTGGCTTGCAGGATAATGATCAAATGACGATATCTCATGACTTCATTGCAGAGAGTTTGCAAGACGGCCCGAAAAACTTCGGGAAAAGCCTATGACCGCCTGAGAAGGACAACTGAGAGAGACTTGAGGGACATTAATCTGAGAAGAGTATTTCATCCACCTTGAGCATTGGGTGTGAGCACTACAAGGATGCGCATAAGCATTTCCCGGTTTATCCTAAGTGTCGTGCACAGTGAGATTCAGGATCGTCGAGCTAACGACATTAAACATAGCGCTTCTTGGGAGGCAACCCAAGTGTTCTAAAACTTTGTTTTAAGTTTCTGGGATTCTATTGTTGTTTTCCAAGAAATTTTGAATTTTAGGCGCATCCATGATCGGTGTTTACCTTGTTGGGTTTAAATTTCGGAGACGGAGGTGTAGGTACGAGGCTTACTTGAGTGTTCAAAGTCAGAAAGGTGAAGTTTACAGAGTGGAGTTCGAAAAATTGAGGTTTTGGTATATAAATTATCTTGGAACCTTCTCTTTCCGCGTCGGCGGCGGTGAGATTTCCGTCGCGGCGTCGTTTTTTGACTCGCGCCCGCGTGTGGCGTGAGATTTTCCGTCGCGGCGTCATTTTGAGCTCTGTCAAGTCGCGGCGTGAGATTTCACGTCATGACGTCAGAAATTCGTCTCTGCTTGGCGTCCGCGCGGCGTGGATTTTCACGTCCTTGACGTCGGTTTAACACTCTCGTCACTCGCGTGTGTTCTCCATCGCGGCGTCCGATTTATGAAGCCCTACGTCGCGTCGCGGCGTGGATTTCTCCGCGTCGCGGCGTCGTTTAGGTCATTAACTGCGCCCGCGTCGCGTGTGGTCCCGCGCGTCGCGGCGTCATTTTGAATGTTGTCCTCGCGCCGTCGCGAAGCGTGTCCACCTGCGTCTTGACGTGACTGCATTTTAGCGAGAATGGTTTACTTTCCACGTTCACGAAGTGCGACTCTCTACTGCACGAGCCACAGAGCCCACGCGTCCCGGCCTTCACCGGACTGTTGGAGCTCGCATCACACGATCGGAGATACCTCACTGCGACCAGCACGTAAGTCACCCCTCGTAGCGGAGTTTTGGGTCATAGTGGCATCCACCCTTGTGTACCCGATTCTAACAAGATACGATGTGCAGGTTTCAGTTATTTCTTGTCACGTGGAGCTAGGATTCAGTTTGGGAACGGTAGGCCCTCATTTGGGTTAGCTAGGTTCAAATGGGGTTTTGAGTCTCATTTAGGTGTTTTGAATCCTTGGGTAGTATTGGTTGATTGGTTGTGGTACCACGATGGGTGCTTTCGAATTGCACAAGTTAATATGTACGCGAGAGAGCCAAAAGTGCACACTTGTGAGTCGGCCAGCGAGGACCCGACTCCACATTCGGCGCCTCGCGGTTTGTAAATGTGAGTCTTGGCCGTGATTTAGCGCAATTGCAAAAACCGCTCATTCATTAAAGAGAAGGGGTTTCATGCCAGATGATTTCTTCCGAAAGACAATTGCGGCTAAGGGTGGCGTGCTTTATACCCGACCCCCTCGTCACGTGGCGATAGGCGTAGTTCGAGAATTTTACGCCAGCCTGCTTCCCATGTCCTCAAAGGTCGAGGTGCGAGGTGTGGCGACCGGCGCGGTCGATCGATAGTTTATGGCTTCCAGAGCATGTCCCATGGGTCTTCTTTGTCCGGCCGAGCATCCAGAGCTACCATGAGGTCATCCGCGTATTGACCAAAGGACGGGGCGAGTGGAGGATCAATAGTGCGGGCCATGCGGTCAATTTCAAGGCCAAGCATTTGGCCTACATTCCCAAGGTTTGGCAGTTTCATCACTTCGCGTCTTATCCCGACGACGAATGTGTGTGAGTGGCTTAAGCAGGCGTTCCTGCTTAACTGCCATTATCAAAAATATACCATTCGATGTAGGCGAGTTATAGAGAGATCACGATCCTCCACAATGAGATCACGAAAATGAACACAGGACACGCTACGATATTTGGCTTGCAAACAAGCGGGGTGCCTGGGCGATAACGACGCGAAACGCAATAAAAGCCATATGTCGTCAGCGGGACACACACGGTGTCACGCGACTGAGGACCTATGATTAGTCCACGAGCCGCCGGACGAGGCGAAACTTTTTATATAGTATCGGGCTTCGTTATGGATCCACGAAGCGATCGGGAGACCTTGGCGATCCTCGTCGACCACCTCCACCTTTGTCAGCCACCTCCCGTCCCTATCGGCCAGCTCACTTGCTACCCGCTGACCACGTGCGGCCACTCCTCCTAGTCCACGGATCTTGAGGACCCCGGTGCGGTGCTCGCGCTCCTTTGGCGTTTGTATACGGGATGAGACCCGGGGCAGAGTCCCACCGTTACACAGGACATGGAGGCGTTGCGTGCTGATATGCGGACCGTTCTGGCCAATCAGGCCATCATTCTACGGCAGCAGCAGTCTATGCAGGCCCAGCTCGCCCAGCTCTTGGCTTTTCACCATCCACCACCACCGCCACCGCAGTGATATTCAGGGGAGTTCCCTTACCCTCTACGTTTTTATCTTTACCCGATTGGGGACCTTTGGATATTTTGTTGGGGAGGGGTGTGATGATTGGGTATCATGTTTTTGTGTTTTGTTTATTAAGTTTTGGTTTTAGTAGTGTGTCGTATTTTTATTGTGTTTTATTGTGTTTCGTATATTAGTGTGTTTTGTTTTTAGTTTATTTTACGCCAGCACTTTCATGTTTTAGGTCATGTGTTAGTTGTTTGATTATATTTTAGGACATTTTTGCATGTAGTAATTGCATACATTTGTGCCATGTTGAAAATTGAGGATCAATTTTGGATTGAGTTCACTATAAACTTGTTCAAATGCATACATTTGCTTGATGCTCGGTAATTAGATTGAATAGTTGAAAAGGGTTAGTGAATCAATCCCGGGTAGTCGAAACCGGAGTTCTCGAAAACTACATCACTCACACCTGCTTTAGTGACTTTCGAGGTAATGCATAAGTCTTAGAACCAACTACAAAGTTCGATCGAACTGGGGAGATTCAGACCATTTGAGTGATGGGACACTGTCGAAAGAGGATTGCCATTGAGCCCAGAGCCAAGAAAATACAAAAACAATAGAAAAAAAAAGAAGAAAAAGAAAAAGAAATATGACAAAAATAGGTATATGCATAGAATAAGCGGGGATCATCCAATGGAATCCGGGCACGGTCAGGGGGCACATCAAAAGCTACAATGCCACGACGTGGCGGAGTGGTAACTCGCGCCCGCTACATGGGACGAAGATGGATCATTCATGACCTAGGTAGTTGAGTTTGGTTGAGTGTTCGGGGTGAAAGTTTGAAGGAATTGAATTTGGTGCCCTTAACCAGGCGGTGGGGAGTCACTTGATGGATCCATTGCAAGGAGGTACTCGGCTAAAACTTCTTGGCACTAGGTCTTCTTCCATTTTGTTTAGGTACGTAGGAGATTTCTAAGTATGAGGACATAAATAAATGGGTCGTTCTATCCTTGTCTGGATTAAGCTTCTTCCTAATAGGTGGGTTGAGCTTAAGTTTGGGAGTATCGGAGACCTAAGGCATATGCGAAAGGTCACTCATTATAAGCACATTAGGGATTTTGGGGAAAGACTATTGAACACCATGGGATTTGATGTACTAGTCGGTTTTTCACCTATCTCGTCAATTTACCGAAAGTTAAATATACGTATGCCTTTCTTGAACATTGAGAGAAAAAGCGGTGGTATGTGGTCGGTCAATTTGATCCCTACTTTTCGACATGTGCACCACTGTCTTAGTGTTAGTTGCATGGTGTCGGGTGTGTGTCTTTGTCTGGGTCGGTTCTTGCTTGAGGAATGACGAAAACTAAGTTAAGTGTGTTGAGTGCACAAAAAACACTCATATTATGCTCGCGTCCAGTATACATTTTTCTTGTTTATTTTAGAGTAATTTTATAGTTTTGCGAGCTAGAATCTTGAATTGATGTCTTTGTGAATGTAGGAGCATTGGGGTAGAAAAGGCGACAACGAGACGGATCTTGGAGCAAATGGGAACAAAGCGTGAAGTGTACGTCGTCGCGGCGTCCCCACGTCGCGATGTCGCCCGTCGCGGCGTCCCGCGTCAGCGACACCTGCGTCGCTGACGTCACCACGTCGCGGCGTCGGCCTCTGCTCTCATCATTAAAAGCACATTAGGGTTTGAAATCGGGAGATCGGAGGCACATGAGCGAGGCCGCGGGGTTCGAGGCGGTGACGCTGCGACTTCGAGTGCTCGGGAATTATGGCAGCTTTTGACTTTTCGTATATTTCGGATTTTAGAACAATGTTTTCATTATTAAACAGTTTCATCTTTCCTTCCATTATGTTCTAGATCTTTTTCTAGGGTTACATCAAACCCTGTCATACGATATGGATTAAGGATTGATCTTTTATGTTATTGATTGTTTTATAAATTATGAATCCTACTCTATACACAGTATTTAAATTATATGATAATGTTTGGCCAGCATTAGCATAGCCGCACTGAAGATCCGAGATTCGAGAGATGAGGGTATTCAGGGATCTGGGTAGAGTAGCCTTCAGCTGATTCGGACAATAGAGATATTCCGGACCTGAGGGTGGTATCTAGAGGTAGAACATTTAAGCATTTCGGAATACCGAGTCGAGATAGAGATATACTCGATTCTATTTGCGAGATAGGCGGATATACCTCGAGAGAGGATATCTCATAGGCAAGATCACCTCACCATAGGCAAATTATAAATGTATTGAATAATAATCTCTTTAGAAAAACAATCCATTGAACGTGACAGGGGGAGATATAACCCTAGGCTTTAAACAACACTTTAATTAAATCCAACGATTAAGTTAGTTTTACATAGTGAACTCCCTTTTAAAGTCATTCTTGAGATATTGTATGCGAAAAGCAGTCCTACGTAGTCAATTTGCCTTTCCCGCATTGGATCGATGCATGCGATTAAGTCTGTTTATATTACTTGGGAATTTCTGCGTGCGCGCGCATAGGCATTCATTTATACAGCGTTTTCGGCTGTCGAAGTTTTTAAAGACCGCGGAGTCCTCGTTACGAGGACATGGGCGTTGCGTGCGATATGCGGACCGTTACGGCCCGATCAGGCCATCATTCTGGCGGCTGGCGGTCCCATCACGAGCCAGCTCGCGAAACTCTTGGCTTTTTCACCATCACCACCACGCCACCGCGATTGATATTCAGGGGAGTTCCCTTACCCTCTACGTTTTTCTCTTGCCAGTGGGGACACTGGATATTTTGTTTGGGGGGAGGGGTGTGATGATTGGGTATCATGTTTTTTGTGTTTTGTTTATTAAGTTTTGGTTTTAGTAGTGTGTCGTATTTTTATTGTGTTTCGTATATTAGTGTGTTTTGTTTTTAGTTTATTTTACATCGCACTTTCATGTTTATGAGTCATGTGTTAGTTGTTTGATTATATTTTAGGACATTTTTGCATGTAGTAATTGCATACATTTTGTGCCATGTTGAAATTGAGGATCAATTTTGGATTGAGTTCACTTATAAACTTGCCCATTCAAATGCATACATTTGCTTGATGCTCGATAATTAGATTGAATGGTTGAAAGGGTTAGTGAAGATCAATCGGGTAGTCGAGAAACCGATTCTCAAAAACTCTATCACACTCACACACTAGTGACTTTCGGGTATGCATAAGTGCCGAGACCAACTACTGAGTTCGATCGACTGGAGATTCGAACCATTTGAGTGATGGGACACCCTAATCGAGAGGATTGCCATTGAGCCCCGACGAAAAATACAAAAAGCGATAGAAAAAGAGAAAAAGAAAAAGAAATGTAATAAAAATAGGTATATGCATAATAGGAATAAAGCGGGATCATCAATCGGAATCCCGGGCACGATCTAGAGGGCCTATCGGCCTAATGCCACCGGAGCGGTAGCTAGGGTCATTGACTTCCTTTGCCCGCTACATGGGACGAGGGAAGATGGATCATTCACACGCATGACTAGGGCGTTGAGTTTGGTTGAGTGTTCGAGTGAGATTTGAAGGGAATTGTGAATGCTGGTGCCCTTAACCAGCGGTGAGAGTCACAGTGGATCCCCTTCTGGGAACACTCGCTAAAACTTCTTGGCACGTCTTCTTCCATTTGTTTTTAGGTGCGTAGGAAATTTCTAAGTATGAGGACATAAATAAATGGGTGCGTTCCTATCCTTGTCTAGTTCGATTCTTCCTAATAGGTGGGTTGAGCTTAAGTTTGGGGGTATCGGAACCTAGGCATATACTGAAAGTCACTCATTATAAGCACATAGGGATTTTGGGAAGAATTTATTAGACACCATGGGATTTGATGTACTAGTCGTTTCACTATCTGTCAATTTACGAAAGTTAAATATCACGCTATGCCTTTCTTGAACATTGAGAAAAACGGTGAGTATGTAGAGTCGGAGTCGATTTGATCCCCTACTTTCGGCATGTGCACCACCGTCTTGAGTGTTAGTTGCATGGTGTCGGGTGTGTGTGTCACAGCTCTAAATTCGGTTCTTGCTTGAGGACAAACGAGAAACTAGGATTTGAAGTGTGATGAGTGCCTAAAACACTCATATTATGCTCGCGTCGATATACATTTCTTGTTTATTTTAGAGTAATTTTATAGTTTTTCGCGACCTAGAATCACGAATTGATGTCTTTGTGAATGTAGGAGCATTGGGGTGAAAATAAGCCAACGAGGAAGCCGAGATCTTGGAGCAAATGGGAACAAGCGATGAAATTAATACGTCGCGTCGCGGCGTCCCCGCACGTCGCGATGTCGCCCTGTCGCCCGGCGTCCCCGCGTCGCTGACACCACCGCGTCGCGGCGTCACCCGCGTCGCGACGTCCGGCCACGAAAATCTGCTCTCATCATTAAAGCGCGCATTTAGGGTTGAAATCGGGGAGATCGGAGGCGCATGAGCGGAGCCGCGAGGTTTTGAGAAGCGAGTGACGACGAGGAAGTGCTCGGGGGTGTAGCGCTTTTGACTTTTCGTATATTTCGGATTTTGAAACGATGTTTTCATTATTAAACGATTTCATCTTTCCTTCCATTATGTTCTAGATCTTTTCTAAGGTTATCAAACCTTTGTCATCTGATATGGATTAAGTTGATCTTTATGTTATTGATTGTTTATAAATTATCGAATCTACTCTACCTCACGTATTTAAATTATATGATAATGTTTGGCGGCATTAGCATAAGCCGCGCGAAGATCAGAGATTCGAGAGATGAGGTATTCGAGGATCTGGGTAAATGTGGTGGTCGGTCAGTAGAGATATTCGGACTGAAGGTGGTATCTAGGGTAGAACATTTAAGCATTTCGAATCTGGGGTCGAGATAGAGATATACTCGATTCTATTTGCGAGATGAGGCGGATATACCTCGAGAGAGGATATCTCATAGGCAGATCACCTCACCATGGAGCAAATTATAAATGTGATAAGATAATAATCTCTTTAGAAAACAATCATTGGAGCGTGGCGGGAGATATAATACAGGCTTTAAATAACACTTTAATTAAATCAACAGTTAAGTTAGTTTTTACATAATTGAACTCCCTTTTAAAGAAGTCATTCTTGATATTATGCAGCGGAGATCTGTAGTCAATTTGCCTTTCCACGTGGATCGATATACATCGTTAAGTACACTATATTACCAGAGACTCTGGCGTGCACTTGCGCGCCAGAGCATTCATTTTATACTTTCGACTGTCAAGTTTTGGGAGCAGAGTCCTCGTTACCACACGGGACATGGAGCGTTGCGTCTTGATATCGCGGACCGTTAAACCAATCGAGGCCATCATTCTCTGGCTGACGGTGATCTATGCGACGGCTCGCCCGGCTCTTGGCTTTTCACCATCACCACCACGCCCAGCGCGGTGATATTCGGGGAGTTCCCTTACCCTCTACGCGTTTTATCTCTTGCCGGTGGGGACCTTTGGATATTTTGTTTGGGAGGGTGTGATGATTGGGTATCATGTTTTTGTGTTTTGTTTATTAGAAGTTTTGGTTTAGTAGTGTGTCGTATTTTATTGTGTTTTTATTGTGTTTTTAGAGTATATTGGGTGTGTTTTGTTTTAGTTTATTTTACATACTTTCATGTTTATGAGTCATGTGTTAGTTGTTTGATTATATTTTAGGACATTTTTGCATGTAGTAATTGCATACATTTGTGCCATGTTGAAAATTGAGGATCAATTTTGGATTGAGTTCACTATAAACTTGTTGGTCGCCCACATTTGCTTGATGCTCATTAATTAGATTGAATAGTTGAAAGGGTTAGTGAATCAATCCGGGTAGTCAGAAACCGAGTTCTCAAAAAACTACATCACGCTCGCTGCTTAGTGACTTTGAGTATGCATAAGTGCCAGACAATGCCCAAAAGTTCGATCAACTTAGGGAGATTCGAATCATTTGAGTGACGTGGGACACCTAATCAAAAGAGGATTGCCATTGAGCCCTGTAAACTAAAAAGAGAAAAATACAAAACAATAGAAAAGAGAAAAGAAAAAGAAATATGACAAAAATAGGTATATGCATAGGAATAAGCTGGATCATCCAATCGGAATCCTTACGCCGAGGGGCCTATCAAAGCCTAATGCCCCGAGGCCAACTCGGTCGAGTCATTGACTCCACCGCCCGCCATACGGGGATGGGGCACGGATCATTCACGCACCTAGGCCGTTGAGCTCTGCTGAGTGTTCGTGGAAGCTGAAGTGGAATTGAATGCTGTGCCCTAACCAATCCCATGTAGGAGTCACCAATGGATCCTCGCTACAGAACACTGCAAACTTTCTTGGCACTAGGTCTTTCCATTTTGTTTTAGGTACGGAGGAAATTTCTAAGTATGAGGACATAAATAAATGGGTGCTCCTATCCTTGTCTAGTTCGCTCTTCCTAATAGGTGGGCTGGAGCTTAAGTTTGGGGGTATCGAACCTAGGCATATACCGAAAGTCACCTAATATAAGCACATAGGATTTTGGGAAAGACTATTGAACACCATGGGATTTGATGTACTAGTCAGTTTCACCTATCTCAATCGACTCTAACAAAGTTAAATATCCTGTATGCCTTTACCGAACATTGAGAAAACAAAGGATATGTGAGCTACCCAATTTGATCCCCTACTTTCAAAGATGTGCACCACCGTCTTAGTGTTAAATGCAGTAGTGTTTTGTGTGTCCTTGCCTAGAGTCGGATCTTGCTTGAGGACAAGCAAGAAACTAAGTCTGGGGGTGCATGAGTGCTTTCAAACACCTGGTGCATTATGCTCACAAGATAAGATTTTTGTTTATTTTAGAGTAATTTTATAGTTTTAAGTACTAGAATAATTGATGTCTTTGTGAATGTAGGAGCATTGGGGTGAAAAGAGCGAAGAATCGAAGTGCATCTTGAGCAAATGGGAATAAAGCGATGAAGTGTACCATATTGCCGCGACGTCCCTACGTCGCGACAGCTTACGTCGCGACGCCCCTAATGTCAAGGAGCATAGCCACCACGCCGCGACGTCACCACGCGTCGCGACACAAGACGAAAATCCGCTCCTCTCACTCATTAAAAGCACATTAGGGCCCGTAAATCGGGAGGATCGAGGCACATGAACGAGTACTGTGTCGAGAGCAGTAGTGACACCGACTTCGAGGAAGTGCTCGAATTGTAACGCTTTGACTTTCAGATATTTCCTGATTTTAGAACAATGTTTTCATTATTAAATGCTTCATCTTTCCTTCCATTATGTTCTAGATCTTTTCTAGGGTTACATCAAACCTTCTATCATACGATATGGATTAAGTGGATTGATCTTTGTGTTATTCAAATTGTTTATAAAATTGTCGAATCTACTTATACCCGCATTTTTAAATTATATGATAATGTTTGGGCCAAAGATTAGCATAGCCGCACCAAGATCCGAGATTCAGAGATGAGGTATCTAGATCTCGGGGTAGAGTAGCCTCGTACCGGGATTCGGTCAATAGAGGTCCCTGACCTCGAAGGTGGTATCTAGGGGTAGAACATTTAAGCATTTAAATACCGAATGAGATAGAGATATACTCGATTCTATTTTGCTAGATAGGCGGATATACCTCGAGAGAGGATATCTCGTAGGCAAGATCACCTCACCATAGGCAGATTATAAATGTATTGAATAACAATCTCTTTAGAAAAAACAATCCATTGAACGTGACAGGGGGAGATATAACCCTAGGTTTTAAACAACACTTTAATTAAATCAACACTCAAGTTAGTTTTTACATAATTGAACTCCCTTTAAAGTCATTCTTCGGGACATTGTCCAAAAGCAAGTAATCTCGTAGTCAATTTGCCTTCCTCGTGGATCGATATCCGTGACGTTAAGTACACTATATTACTTGGGGCCACGTTATACTTGCGCACTTGAAAGATTCATTTTGCGCACCGCGCTACGACGTTTTGGCGCGTTGCCGGAAAATCTGTTTTAAAAGCACATTACTAAGTGCTTCTTTAATACTAAACATTTTTATGTTTATATTTGTGTGGTTTTGAGTTTTTGATACTTTTTGTTTTCTTTTTGCATAAATTTTCAAAGCAAAATCACAATGGATCCGATTATCGAGTTGATAAAATGCATTGGCTCACCTTGGAGCAGTTAGAACTAAGAATGCGGCAATCGGGTCAAGGAGTATCAAAGAAGATTGACAACTCAAGTGCTAAGTCATGTGGCAACCATGGATCAATGGATTATGCCTGGGTTATGGAGGCACTCATACTCTGAGCAATCATAATTTTAGATGGAGCCACCACCCAAACACCTCATGGAATATAAGCTTATACCATTCCGCATAATCTACAAGTCCAAGCAAAGATCAAGCTCTAGAAGAAGCTGCATTTAATCTTAAGAAGAACAAGCTGCATTTATCGAAGTGGTACAACCTGAATTTTCATAAGATCAATGGATGAAATGGACTACTCTAAGTCAGCTGTTCCTGGCTTTTTAATCCAAATGAGATAAGTCAACCTCCACATGAGAGAATGACAAAGTTAGAGGCAAAGATTAATTGAAATGAAGAGTCTATGCTGAATGTGTGATATCTCAAGTTCAATTCATGGAATTGACAAGGGCTAATGTTCAAAATTCAGCATACACTATCTGATAGCTTCGAAAGAAGAGATGGCCTCAATGGCTACTTCAGTACTCAACTTATACTGAAAGAACAACCTAAAGATGAGAGTATGAGTATAGAAGAACCAGTGCAAAATATAAGGAATGAACAAGAGAATATGGCTACAAATGTCCTTTAAAGGATAAATATGAGAGTTCGCCATCTACTCTTGGAGGAATACAAGAAGAAAATCGGAGCTATAATGAAGAAATCACTTCAAGAGGTAATGAAGAACTTGAGAAGCTTAAAAAGGTGGAGGATGATGATGCAGAAACTTCGAAATACTTAGTTGAAAAGGAGGAAAAAGAGTCAACTTCTCCGGAATCATATGAAAAGGTAAAAGAGGAAGTTGTAGAGACTTTTCCGAGAGATGACTTTAT
Source organism: Tetrastigma voinierianum (assembly GCA_016808115.1). Lineage (NCBI taxonomy): Eukaryota > Viridiplantae > Streptophyta > Magnoliopsida > Vitales > Vitaceae > Tetrastigma > Tetrastigma voinierianum. Next base: position 991,022 of record JAEQBH010001279.1, on the reverse strand, counting down.
GGGGTGAGATGCATGAAGAATTGAAAAATGAGAAGACGATCCCATATTCTGAGGTGGATGAGTACATCATTCACTTGAACGATTTAATTGAGAGGAACCATTGTAAATACAAAAAATTTAAAAAAATAGGAAAATCAAAAAATAATAAGAGGAAGACTATGTGCTCAAGTTGCCGATTGAGTACAACTATCGCCTCTTAGGAAAAGGATGGCAGGCAGTTCACTCAACCCATCCGTAGTTGGTAGAGTCTAGCTGGACTCGAAAAACGGAGCAGCTCCTTGGGAGGCAGCCTGCTTAAAAGTTTCTTCCTTTTTTCTATTTCGTAGTTAGTTTCTGAGTTTTTTTAATAAATTTTCGTGCTTGATTTTGTTTTTCTCGTGGTTTTAGTTTTTAATTTCGTGTTTTTGGGATTCAAATCTGGTTTTGGAAGCTAAAAGGTTGGAAAGCTTGAAGTTCAATAATTCCTCGTGGCGAAAGAACCAAAGAGGAAACCATATTCAAGCAATCCCTTCATTTGACTTAAAGTCTAACCTCTTAACACTCTTTGCCTCCAAAGCGAGCCATATTCATTGGAGCAACTCCTGCAAGAGACTTGATCAACTCTGTGGAGTACTCAATATCCATTCTTGCTTTTGTTTCCACATTAGGGACAATGTTTAATCTTGCCTGAAGAATTCAATTTATTTTTATTTTTTCAAAATCCAAACTTTTGTATCTCCTACCTATTTTAGTTATTCCTATTTATTTAGGTTGTTTGCATGAGTTTTTCTTTTCTTTCTTTGTTTGTTTCATGTCTCATAAGGAGTGAGTTTGATGCCTTGTTGGTTTGTAGAAGGTCATTTTGAATACAACATTTGGAAAATGGCAAGTGCAAAAGTGGATTGACCTTAGGTTTTTAAATGATTTGGAATTGTGTGCTTGAGTTTGGTATGGGTGACTTAGCTTAGTCACCTCTCAGGCTTCAAGAAGCTATTTCTCAAGGAATCTATCACACACACACTGTCTCCTTTGTATACCTTGGTCCCAACTCTTGCCTTGAATTCACCACCTTGGGGTGTTAGACCTTTGCTATACACCAAGATCATGCTAATACCATACCTTAGTTTCCCTTTGGGAAAGGTCATTATGTGACTGGGGGTTGATTTGTTTTGTCACCATTCTTTTGCTTTGCCATGTTCCTTAGAAAGTTTAAAAGTTTCATGATCCTAAATTTTGCTGAAAAGGCTAATATTGCTAAATTGTGTCTATAGTATCTTCCATTTGAAATCATGTTAATACACTATCTCATTATTTTTAGTTCATGTCATTTTCAATTTCTTGTTTTGTTTTGAGTACTCTTGCTTGGGGACAAATAAGAATTTAAGAGTTTGGGGTGTGGACAGCATCTTTAAATACTCATTTATCCCTCTATGCTTTAGTTAGTTTTTCTCTTGTGTTTTTATGTGTTAAATAAGTGCCCTAATGCTCTAAAAGTTCACTCCTATGATCAGGTCATCCATTCATGAACTGTGCAAAATTGGTGGAAAAACTACAAAAGCAAACAGGAGAGGCTACTGAATTTTGACATTTTCAGACATCATAAGGAGCTCCTATTGCATCAAGCCATATATGTATGGATTCCTACACTCAAGATCTTTCTAGGGGATACCAAGAAATACCAAAATTGGAGCTCGAATAAAGAAGTTATGCAAGTTCCAAAACTTGAAGAAAATTCAAAAACATTTGTACCTTCTGCAGGAGAGGCTACTGTATTTGAATTTTCAGATATCATATGAGCTCATATTGTACCGCTTGTTGGCGTATGGATTCTACACTTCAAGAGCTCTAACGGTACCAAGAACACCCAAATCGGAGTCTCGATGACAAAGTTACGGGCCTTACGGGCTGGAGCAAAAATAGGATTCGCAGCAACGTCGCGACGTGAGAACCAACGTCGCGACGCTAGCGTGAGTCGCGTAAACGACGTCGCGACGTTGCCAACGACGCACGTTCAGTCGGTTTCAGCGGATTTCTTAGCCCATTTTGAGCTCCAAATGGAGGGTTTTAAGCCCAAACCCGGAAGAGACGGCGTGAGGCGGCTAGGGCTCGAGAAGGACTCGGTCCACTCTTGGGACCAAGGAGGAGGTTGGAGTTGTTTTTAAGATTTGGGAGAAAGATCATGATTTGTGGGAAGAAAACTAGACTCACCCATCATTTGATCATTATAGTTTCTTCTTTCCTCTTTTCTCATGTTTTATCCTAAGTTTATGATGTATCAAACTCTATCATGCTTTAAATTGTGAGATCTAGGGTTTTGCTGTATATTGAATATGAGTTTTATATCTATTTGTTAATGTCTGCTTTTCTATTGTTTCCCTTGTGGAATGCACCTCTACGATTCATACTTGGTTCTATTTCATATATTGATTTCTGCTAATCCAATGTGGTGAGGGTTCTTGTGATCCGAGAAGGGAGTAAAGAACTAGACATAGATGAACTCAACCTAATTAGCCTCGATAGTAGGAAATTATCTGTGAATTAGGAGGCGTGTGAGACTTTTGGATCTTAAAGCATCTCTAATGCTCGGGGCTGAGTTGAGAAGCAAAAGACTCAAAGAGCACAGGTTATTCGACCTCGAGAGAGGCTTATAATTAAATTAGACAAGAGTCGCCTGGAAAGCATTTTTTCATGAAATAAATAGAGTAGAATTTTGACTTAGATCTAAGAGGATTGTTCGATTGTACCAAGTAATTCTAGGAATTTACTGTCTCTCGTATCCCTTAGTTGCGATCTTCATTAGTTAGATTTAGAAATTTCATTAGTTTAGTTTAAATTCTGCTTTACTCTCACAATTGTTAGTTTGATATTAGAGAAGCATATAATTTTTGTACTTAGCATCCCATTTTCCCCAGGATCGATATCCGTATTTCCTAGGGTACAGATTATTACTTGACAGCGTATACTTGCGCTGATTAGGCGCTCTCTTATATTTTTCTCGTATAATTTTATATACACACTACTAAACGCCTAATAAGATTTATCAAACACATATCCCCCCTCTAAATAAATATCCAAAGTGTCCGCATCGTGCATATAAATAATAGAGAGTAAGGACACTCAAGGTCACCGCGCGGAGGTGGTGGAGCGTGGAAAGCTGTGAGCCGGGTGAGCTGGCTCGTATAGACCGCCGCGGAATGATGGCCTGATTGCCAGGATCGTCTCACCCGCATGTCACGCACGCCCATATCTCGGGAACGAGGACCCTGCTCTGGGTTCATCTCAGAATGCGCTAAAACGCTGAGCGAGCACTGCCCCGGCAGATCCGTGGAAGGAGGAGGGAGTAAACGGCCGCCGAGGCCGCCGGGAAGTGCGGAGGGAAGTAGACGTAGGGTGGTGGTGGGAGGTGGGTGAGACGAGGGTGGTGGGTGGAGGTGGGTGACGAGGACCGGCCTAAGGTCATCCCGGTGTCGCCTAGGAATCCAAAGCGAGCCCGATAATCGAAGCTCGCCCCCATCTCGAGGGCCCGTGGCCAGTCGAGACTCGTGACGCGACACCCGTGTGTGTCCCGCTTGACCGACATGGCCTTGATCGGATGAAGCCAGGCCTCATTGTCGTTAAGGCACCCCGTAATTTGTCGGCATGCCAAAATCGTAAAGGGGTGCCTGTGCCATCTTCGGCCCTTGCTATGGAGGATAGCATCCTCTATAACCCCAACATCGAATGGTATATCCCGATGATGGCGTAAGTCGAAAGGTGGAACGCTGGTCATTACCTCACACACATTCGTCGCCGGGATAAGACGCTAGCGGATAAGATGCCAACCTTGGAATAAGCCAAATGCTTGGCCTTGAAATTGACCGCGTGGCCCGCACTGTTGATCCTCCACTCACCCCGCCTTTGGTCAATACGATGACCTCATGGTAGCTCTGGATGCTAGCGGAGCTGATCAAAGAACGCGGACATGCTCTAGGCCATAGCTATTGATCGACCTGCACTGAAGTCGACTAACACACCTCGCACTCGGACCTTTGAGGACATGGGAAGCGAGGTTGGCGAAAATCTGGCGCACTACGCCATCGGGCCGCTGGACGCAGGGTCGTATAAAGAACGCCAACCCTTAGCCTCGATAGTCTTTCTCATGAACCATCAAGTGATGAAACTCTCTTCTCTTTAATTGAGAACGGATGGCAATGAGCATTTGCGCACCTGCACACGTGTCCGATAGCATCGGTCGTGGAGTCGGGTCCCTCGCCGGCCGACCACTATGTGCAACCGCCGCCGTACATATTGACCTAGAACACGCGGGTAGTGGCCCCCAATGCTAATGTGTTGACTTGACAAAAAAACACAAACACCTAATGTGCTAGAAAACTAACTAAGACTCCAAGACTCAAATTCCTAACTCAAGACTCAAGACTTACTCTGTCCTAATAGGACTTAAACGAAAGAATCTAATAGACCTTAAACCACCCTCGAAAGTATAAAGGACCCTAGAAGATCGACCCAAAGTTAGAACCGAAAGTACAAAGGTGGTGGGAATGCCACAATGATGACTAGGAACCGGGGGAAAAGGGTGGTTGTAGAAACCTTGATGGTGGTCGGAGGAGAGCAATGCGGGGACCTCAGGCGGTGTGAACAAAGGCTCAGCGGTCGGTGAGGCGGGTGCTTTCGGGACGATAGGGTTGCGAGTTGGGGTGTGTGAGGTGAAGATCCAAAAATGAACCGGTCTTGGGCTTCGGGACAGCGTCGCTGACGTGCGGGGTCGCATCAGCGGCGTCACGGTAACAAGACCCGCGTCGACGTTGGGGTGCGATCGCGGCGTGAGAAGCTTCACTGAAGCGGCGTCGGCGGCGTGGAATTCCCGCGTCATGACGTGGCGAGTCATAAAATGGCGTCAGCGGCGGTGAAGGATGACGCGTCGCTGGCGTGGCGAGGCGTGCCGTCGCGTCGCGGCGTGAAAACTCACGTCTGACGTGACGGAGAGTGTACGATTGGCGTCGCGGCGTGAAAACACCGCGTCGCGAAGTGCGAAATTATTAATTTGGCGTGACGTGAAAATCCACGTCCAGCGACTTAGCGGAAAAGGGTGCCTAAATTGGCGTGTGGCCTTTATTGAAAATCACGTCCAGCTGACGTGGAGTGCTAGATGGCGTGTGACGTGGAAATCCGCGATCGCTGACGTACTGAAAAAAAAAAAAAATATCGGTGATTCGCGATTTCGCGAACATGAACCCCCTCGTACTTGTGACACTATAGGCTTGTAATCGTAGTTGGAATGAATTCTCTGACGCATCCATCACAGTAAACAAACAAACGAAATACCAATCACAAATAAAGCTAGAAACCTAAAATCGCGAAATAAACAATAGAACTTGGGTCAGAGCAAAAAGGAAAGTTGAAACACTTAGGTTGCCTCGAGCCCCAGTATGTTTAATGTCGTTAGCTCGACGACCCTGAATCTCAATGTGGTCAGGAACCCAAACTCATGCGATAGATGACTACTACGATGCATTTGTCAAAGAGATGATTTTCTTGTGCAGAAACTCGCCTCCATGGTACGGCTTCAGCGTTAGTGGCAATGAATGTGCCTTTCTCGAGGATGTGAAACCGCCCACCATGTGAAAAGACCTTTATTCTTGTGAAAGGCCCGGACCATGAGACTTCATTTCCCTGGAAAAAGCTTTAATCGAGGAGTGAATGGGGACTTGTTGTCGTAGTGAACTCCTTTCTAGTGATGTGTTTGTCGTGCCAAGCTTTAGTCTTTTCCTTATAGATGCGGGCGTTTTCATACGCTTCGTTTCTGAACTCATCTAGCTCACTGAGTTGGAGTAGTCTTTTCGCACCAGCCAATGTATTGTCCATGTTTAGTTGTCGAGTGGTCCAATAGGCTAGATGCTCCAATTCTACTGGAAGATGACAAGCTTTACCATGCAGTGAGCGGAACATGCCCGAAGGAGTTTTAAATGCGGTGCGGTATGCCCGGAGCGCATGCAGTCTGTCTTTACACAGACCAATCCTTCACAGGTTTCATTGTGTCTTCTCGAGAATGTACTTGATTTCGCGGTTGGATACCTACCTTGCCACGTTTGATTGTGGGTGATACGAAGATGCGATGGCGTACCCCATACTTTTGCAACACCTTATCAATTACCTTATTGCAGAAATGGGTACCATTATCTGTGATTAAAGCTCGAGGAGTTCCAAAACGTGAGAATATATTGCTGCGCAGGAAGTGAGCCATAACCTTGGCATCATTGGTGCGTGTAGGAATTGCTTCCACCCACTTTGAGACATAGTCTACTGCTGACAAAATGTAAAGAGTTGTTGTACGATGCAGGAAATGGTCCCATGAAATCGATCCCCCATAAATCAAAGCGACTCTACCTCGAGATGGGATGCATGGGTGGCTCGTCCTTTCTAGAGATGTTCCCCATTCGTTGATTTATCACAAGTGGAAGCGAATTGGTGAGCAGCGCTACAAATAGAGAGCGATAAAACTTGATTGTAGAACCTTGGGCTGCTGTTCTCGGCGGCCTGCAGTGTCCACCACACGGTGAGAGTGTGGCGATGGTTGAGAATACTATGCATTTTCATCTTCGGGCACACATCTCCTTATCACTGGTCGGCCACGATTAATGCGTAAGAATTGGCTCTTCCCAATAGTAGTGTTTAGGTGTCGAAAAACCTTTTCCTCTTCGATAGTTAAACTCACGGGGGGGGATCCTTTGGCCGCCAAATAGTTCACATAATCGTAAACCCCGAGGAGCGCCTTCTTGTCCTCAATAGTGGTTTCGTCTGTCGTCATTCATAGGAACATCATCTACGGCCCCTTCAGTCGTGAAAGATGATCGGCCCTACTAGATTTTGATTGCCGCTTCTTGTCCTTGATTTCTCGTCGAATTCTTACAACAAGCGGGACCCACGAATCAATCGGGGTTTGGCATCTTTCTTGGTCGTCAAATACTTAATAAGCCAGAATGATCGGTATGCACCGACTTTGTTCCCCGATCAAATATGGCCCTAAATTTAATGAAGAGCAAAAACAATAGCCAATAGTTCTTCTGTAGTGGCATAGTGTTGAGGCATCATTCGGGGTTCTACTAGCATAGTAGATCACTTGAAAAAATTTTCTCAGTTTACGCCTTTGAAATGCGCCCCAATCCTTTGAAATCCTTGGCGTCGCACATGTGGATTCAAAGAGAATGCGACAGTAAAGCCACAACAATAGGACGAGATCAACTTGTCCTTCAACGCGAAGCGCATGCAAACATTGGGGATCGAGCTCAAATGGGATTCCTTGGACTAGAAGGTTAGATAACGGTTTTGCAATGCGGCGAAATCCTTGATGAAGCTAGCTATAAAATCCGGCGTGTCTGAAGCTGCGAATCCCTTTTCAGAAGGGTGGAGTAACTTTTCAATTGCTTCAATCTTCGCCCTTATCTACCTCTATTCCCCTTCTTTGAATCCAGATGTCCAAGACCCAATACCCTCTTGTACCATGAAATGGCACTTTTCCCAATTTAGTACTAGATTGGTCTCTTCACATCTTGCCAGCACAGCTCTCAAATTTTTTAGACAATTGTCAAATGAATTTCCCATTACTGAGAAATCGTCCATGAAGATTTCAATCGTCTTCTCCACCATGTCGGAGAATATGGCCATCATGCATCGCTGAAAGGTACCCGGTGCATTGCACAGTCCAAAGGGCATCAGCGAATGCGAATGTACCATAGGACAGTGAATGTTGTCTTCTCTGATCTTAAGGAGCTATGGCAATTTGATTGTAGCAGGGTATCCATCTAGAAAGCAATAGTATTACCATAAGCGCTAATCGATCGAGCATCGATCTAGAAGCGGCAATGGAAAGTGATCTTTTAATTAGCCTTGGCCCATTCCGATGTCGTCTGATTCTCACTTCCGTGCTTCATTACAGAGCGACGAGTAAGATGTTGTTTGATCGATGGCGGTTGTTCCCTCCCTTCTTGACACTACAATTTGGGCTGATCCATGCAACTGTAAAATGGGGTAAATCACCCGGTGTCTAGCCATTTAAAACCTCTTCGAATTTACTTTCCTTCATTGTCGGGTTTAACCTCCATTCTTGACTTCTTGAAGGTTTATGTCCATCTTCTAGTAAATCTGATGCATGCACATAGAAGAGACCGAATCCCTTTTAGATCGGCTAGAGACCATCCAGAATTGCATGTTTGGCGATCTCGAAGGACCCTCAATAACTTCTCTTCCTCTAGTGCGGAGTCAAAGATCTTTGAGATAATCACGGGTAAATGGGTCTGCCCCAGGTATGCATACTTCAAATGGTAGGTGGGGTTTTGTTCCATCTTGGGCGGTTGCTCAATCGATGGGACCGACGTTTTAACTCCTTCGCCCAGAGGTTCGAAGTATTTCCGTCTATTGTGTCCCGAAAATTCATCCATTTAACATATTCTTCTTGCCTCGTCACTCGGGGTTCTCGGTTCATTCTCTACTATAGGCTAGTCTCGAAGGGTCAGGTGTTGATTTGGCTAGACTTATAGCCTCACTTATGTCGGCCGTGACGAGTATCACTTTCTGCTTGGGTGTCTCCTTTAGCCGAATACGTTGAACTTTACTTCCTCTTCTTGTACTCTCGAGTTTCGGTTAAGCCTCTACGTACATCAATCATTGCCACGCCGGTTGCTAGAAAAGGTCTTCCCAAGATTATCCCGGTATTTCTTTATCTTCCTCCATGCAAACAATGAAATCTTCTTTGGAAAGATAAACTTGTCGATGTAACTAGGATATCTTCTATTATCCCTCTCGGATGTTTCAGATCGTCCATGGTGAAGAGTGAGTTGTAGTTGGGCGACTTCTTAATCAACGCTTAAAAATGGATAAGGGCATAAGGTTAATGTGGTGGCACCCCAGATCGCATAAGCTGTCTCTCTCGAAAATAGCATTTCCAATTGTGCGGGGATAGTGGCTTGCTGGGTCCTTGACTAAATGCTTCGACATTCTCAGTTAGTTGCATCTAAGTCAAATAAATCTTCTCTCTGGGTGACAGATATCTTTCAGCTAAAATTTATATGATGTTCATCTGGGGCGTGTGAATGGGATGTTTATGCGGCTTTTGAAAACATCCACCAGATTTAATTAGTGCTTATCAGTTTATGTTTCTTGAGGAGCGTTGTGGGTAAGAAGGCTGGTATGCGGCCTTTGCTTCAATAGAAGTCTACGCTTCTTGTTTCTCCCGGGGCTGTTCATGTTGTATCATCACTCACGACTATCTTTGGATTACATTCTGCCTCCTCTTACGTAGTTGAGGTTTCTCTTTGGTCTCCAAGTCTTTCCCTCTTCTCGATGCGAGAGAAGCGACATGTTCATTTTAGTAGTCTTGGGTTGCCGAGTTGCTCGCGGATCTGGTTGTCTTCTGTCGTGAGTTTTCCATTTAGCCCATTGTACCTCTAAACTTCTCGGTTGTCTTTGTGATTGTTTAAGCTGGTTTGCTAGCTGCTTTGCATGTTTACTTTAGTCTCATTCATAAAGCGGAATGAGAAGTTAACATACGTACGAGCTTGCTCTAAATCCCGACTTCTTCTCGAGTGTGTTTCACTTAGTTCGGTTGATTGCGTATTATTCGATTGTTCGCCATCCGTACCCTTGGTTGTTTTGATTATTACAGTTCGATTGTTCGCCACCCTTGTCCTGATTAGTTACGGTAGCGTACCCCATACGGTCCTTGTTGTTGGTGGTTCCCGATTAAACCTCGACACGTCTTGGGCTTGCTTTCTCGCATGGGTTCTTGGCCGACATTCAGTATTTGTCTTTGTCCTCACAAAATTCACATAATTCCCATGGATTAGTTTGTATGGCGTTCGCGGTTCCTTGCTGTCTATTCAACTGCTTAGTTAGTTGTGCCACATGATTCACCAGGTTGTTAAGGACCTCATTATCTGTACCATACGCACTGGCGGGTGTAACCTTCTCTACAGGCGCGATTTGTGTTGGTTGCGGCGTCTTCTAAGATCATAGGCAGTGTGGTTTTCTTCATCAGTGCTCCTCCAGCGGAGGCATCTATCATTGTTCGGGTTGCATTTCTCAGACCATTATAGAAGGTGTGGACTTGCATCCATGCAGTTAGTCGGTGGTGAGGAGACACTTCGCAATAATTCATGAAACTGTCCATACCTCTGCCGGGTTCTCCCCCTCTAATTGGCCAAGCGTGGTGATCTCTTGCACAAGTTGGTACAATTTCGAAAGGTGGAAAGAACTTGGTCGAAACTTTTGTACCAAATGCGTTCCATGTAGTAATGGAATCGGTGTTTGTTGGATTAGCCAATGTTTGCTCTATCCCCGAGTGAAAGTGGGAATAACAGTAATCTTAGAGCTTCTTCAGTAACTCCGTTGTACTTGATGGTATCGCAAACTTCGAGGAAGTTAGTCAAATGCATGTTCGGATTCTCATGGGGTAGTCCATGGAACAAGATGATACGAAAGCGTCACGTGCTTTGTGGTGACTTCGAATTGAATTGTTTGCTTGAATCGGTGGTAAGTCACGATGTTGTGCGAACAATTTGTTGGTGGTAAAGCGAACTCATCCTAATAGCATGTAAGGATCGTGCGGCTGTATAAATGGCACGGCGGCAGTTCGCCAGTGATTCCCCATTACGGCTTCTCTGTGGTTGAGTTTGTTCAATGCGAAATCTTGTTCTTGAGTGTTTTCCAAACTCTTGGAATTCTAGTGCGATTACATTATCTGTTCTCGGCGCAATCTGTGCGAGAAGTCTTTACGGCTCCCGGGATCACGGGTGTTGATTAATTCGATTTTTTGTCGCATGTACTCCTTTAAAGCACATCTTGCAATAACACACGAACTAAACCAAATTACCGACACTTGCAAAATAACAAAAATAACGAAAAATTCAGAATACTATCTATGTGCTCACTTCTCTATATCAATTTAAACATTTCCCCGGCAACGGTGCCAAAAACTTGACAGGCCGAAAACGCGGTGTGTAAAATGAATGCCTATGTGCGCAAGTGCGCAGCGTAGCCACAGTAATATAGTGGCATAACGTGCGGATGTCGATCCACGAGGGAAGATTGAATTGACTACAGAGGTTACCTTTTTGACAAATATGCGAATAATTGATTCTAGGGTAAATTTAAGTAAAAACTACAGCTAAACTGGTTGGTGATTAATGGTGTTGGCGCCTAGGGTTAAATCTTCCCCTATCACGTTCAATGGATTACTTTTCTAAAGATATTGTTATTCAATATATTTGTAATATGTCAATGGCGAGGTGATCTTGCCTACGAGATATCCTCTCTCGAGGTATATCCGCCTATCTCGTGAATAGAATCGAGTATATCTCTATCTCGACTCGGTATTCCGAAATGCTTAAATGTTCTAACCCCAAATGCCACCTTCAGGTTCGAATATCTCTATTAACCGAATCGGCTAAAGGCTACTTTACCCAGATCCCTGAATACCCTCATCTCTCGAATCTCGGATCTCCAGTGCGATTATGCTAACATTGGCCAGACATTATCATATAATTGCAATGCAGGTATAGAGTAGATATGACAAATTAATAACAACTGAATAACATGAAAGATCAAACTTTTAATCCATTGTATGTGGCGGGTTTGATGTAACCTAGAAAGAGATCCTAGGCATCATCGGAGAAAGATCAAATTATATAGTATTAAAAACATCATCATATTATCCAAAAATAATATCAACTGTAAGAAGCGGTCGAATCTCGAGTACTTCCTCCGTCTACGTCGATGCACTGCGGAATTCCGTTGCCTTTTCGTACGCCTCCCGATGCACAATTACAGGCCATTCGTGCTAAATGATGAGGTGCGGATTTTCGGTACGGCGTCGCGGCGTGGTGACGTCTCGGCGTGATGAATCACTGCCCTACGTATAAATTGTTCCCAGCGCTTCCAAGGCGCTCTTTAAGCTCAGTAATTTTAGCCACGGACTTGAAATCAGGGGATCTAGCCACAAAACTATAAAATTATTATAAAATAAATGTGAAAATGACAAACCGATGCGAGTGTAAGATGAGTGTTTTAGGCACTCCCGGTCCTTGTCTGAGAATAGGTGGGTAGAGCTCGTCAATGTGAATGGCTGGCGGGGGCACCGTCCTCGTGGATAGTTGAGTGAGGCTCGTCAGGGTGATCACGAGGAAGAGGCCGTCAATGTGAATTCTTTGCGTAGAGCTCGTCAGAGTGATCACGAGGAGGAAGAGGCTCGTCGGGGTGAATGGTTGAGTGGAGCTCGTCAGAGGTGATGCGAGGAGGGGCTCGTCAGTACGAGGTTCTTTGCATGGGGCTCGTCAGGGTGAGGCGGGAGGGGAAGAGCTCGTCGGGGTGAATAGTTGAATTGGGGCTCGTCAAGGGTGATCGGGAGGAAAGGCTCGTCCCATTGAGTAGTTGAACAGAGGCTCGTCCAGGGTGGGCGGCGGGAGGAAGAGCTGCATTCGGGGGTGAATGGTTGGAGTGGGGCTCGTTCGAGAGGGGATGAGAGGGAAGGAGGCTGGAGTCAGTGTAGTGGATTAGTGGGGCTTCGTCAGGAGTGATCGGAGGAAGAGCTGGAGTCAGTGTGATGGTTGAAAGTGGGGCTCGTCAGGGTGGGCGGAGGAAGGCTCGTCGGGGTGAATGGTTGGTGGGGCTCGTCAGAGGTGGTGTTGGGAGGAAGAGCTGTCAGTGTGAGTGGATTGAGTGGGGCTCGTCAGGGTCACAGGAGGGAAGAGAGCTCGTCCCGATGTGGATTATTCTTTAGCGTGGAAGCGTAAAATTGGGCGAGGAAGGAAGAGCTTCGTCAGTGTGAATTCTTTGCGTGGGGCTCGTTCAGAGTGATATGAAGGAGGAAGGCTCGTCGGGGTGGAGAATAGTTGGTAGGGGGGCTGCGTCAGGAGTGATCGGAGGAAGAGCTTCCGTCAATGTGGGTTCTTCACGTGGGGCGCTGCGTCCAGGTGTGAGCCCGAGAGGAAGAGCTCGTCGGGGTGAATGGTTGAGTGGGGCTCGTCAGAGTGATCGGGAGGGAAGAGCTCGTTGTGCGAGGGTTGCTGCGTAGAGGCTCGTCAGGTGTTGAGAGGAAGAGCTCGTCGGGGTGAATAGTTAGTGGGCTCGTCCAGGTGATCACAGGAGGAAGAGCTTCGTCGATGTGAGTTCTTTGCGTGTTTCGTCCAGTGGGCCCGAAGGCTTCGTCGGGGTGAATGGTTGGTAGAGCTTGTGGGAGTGGTCGGGGAGGAAGAGCTGTCGATGGTAGCGTTCGGTGAATGGCGATGTTGGGTGGCGGATCGACTCCTCGGTGGCGTGGCTGTGCGAGTAAGACGGGCTCGTCAAATTGAAGCGTGGCTTTCGAGGCGCCCCGTGCCTGGCAATGCTGGCCGGATCACGACTCCTCGGGTATTAGCGTGACTGTGCGGCGGAAGTAGACGGGCTCGTCAAATTGAAGCGATGGCTCGGCCCCGGCGCCCAGGTGTGATGGCTGGCTCGGATCCACGAGCTCACCGGGTAGCGTGACTGTGTCTGGTAAGGCGGGCTCGTCAAATTGAAGCGTGGCTCGGGCGGCTGGCGCGATGGCAATGCTTTGTGGATATGACTCCTCGGGTAGCGTGACTGTCTGAGTAAACGGGCTCGTCAGGTGAAGCGGCTGATGGCTGGTATTTGTGGCCTTGTTGGCAATGCTGACCAGGATGCGACTCCTCGGGTAAGCGTGACACAGTGAGTAGGCGGACTCGTCCAAATTGAGCAGCGTGGCTCGGGGCCTTTGTGGCCGCCAGTGGCAGCCTTAGCTGGCGGATCGACTCTCGGGTGGTGGCAGCTGTGGGAGTAGACGGGCTCGTCCAAATTGACGGCGTGGCTCGGTGGCTGCCAGCTGTGGTGGCAATGGCGGCGGATGCGACTCCTCGGGTAGTGCGGCTGTGCGATGAGCCCAGGCTCGTCAAATTGAAGCGTGGCTCGGGCGGCTGTGGACTTCGGTGGCAATGCTTTGGCGGATCGACTCCTCCGTGGCGTGACACATGCGAGTAGGCGAACGTCAAATTGAAGCGGCGTGGCTCCGGGCGTGGCCTTAGTGGCAATGTAACGCCGGCGGTCGACTCCTCGGTGGCGTGACTGTCTGAGTAGATGGGCTTCGTCAAATTGGCGAGCTCGGTAGCTATAGCCTTGGTGGCAATGTGGCTGGCGGATCCGACTCCTCAGTGGCGTGACTGTGCGAGTAAAACGACTCGTCAAATTGGCGATGGCTCCGGCGCGTGGCGCCAGGTAGCAATGTAACGGCGGATCGACTCCTCAAGTAGCGTGACATGCGAGTAGACGGGCTCGTCAAATTGAGCAGCGTGGCTCGGTTTATGTATGGTGGCGATGGCGCGGCGGATCTGGCTTTCACCGGTGCGTGACTGTGCGAGTAGGCGGGCTCGTCAATTAAAGCGGCTGATGGCTCGGGCCCCCGTGGCGCCAGTGGCAATGTAACTGGCGGTCGACTCCTCGGGTGCGTGGCTTGTGCAGTGGAAGCGGGCTCGTCAAATTGAAACGGCCCGATAAGCTCGGTATTTATGTGTGATTGATTGAAGGTTGAAATATCTTGAAACGCTTGGGTTGCTAGTTAATTTTAATTCTTGGAAAGAAACGGCGTCTTTAATGCGGTTATGGAGAATTTGGAACGATTGCACGAACTTTCGAATACTCTGATCTTCTTATAAGCCATTTGTTTCATTCTTTGTCGGCTTGTTCTTTGTATATTTTGCTTTCTCGATGCCTGTTGAAATCTGCGTGAGATGAGTCGCGGTTGGTCGTCTTCGTCGGAGATTCTTCGAAGGTGGGGTGACTCTTGTTCTTACGCATGTGGGAGTTGTGTTTTTCCCTAGTCTCACACATGGGAGTTATGTTATTCCTAGCTTCATCTTGGGAATGCATCCGGAGGAAGGGTGGCGCCTCTTGCATTGCTCTCTCTGTTTTTGATAACCACCTTCCTCCTCTTCTCTTTTCTTTTCTCCACATCTTCCCTCCTTTGCCTTCTCCGACTTTCATTATTCATCTCCTTTGTCCCTCTTTTCTCCCTCTTAGCCTCCTTTTCTTCTTCTCCTCTTTTCCACCTTCGATCTTTTTTCTATTTATTTCCATCGTTTCTTTTTTTTTTTTTTTTTTTTTTTTTTAGCCTTGTTGCTTGTGGATACTTCTCGAGATGTGTCGGGGATACACAGTGATTGTAACTGAATGTGATTCAATTGAAATAAAGAGAAACTTTTCCTTTTATGTCTATATATCTTCTTTCGGTGCCTTTTTCTGTATCTTACATATATATAAACTGTTTGAGATGTCTAATCAATGAACGCTCCACTCGACACACCAGATCAGTGAAGCACTATTTAACTTTACAAGCGGTATTCTTGGTAAAAACGTTTAAAGGTGTTCCGCATTCCATGGCATGTCGCAAGACTTCCTCTTATGTTTGAGTTCATAATTGCAGTCGACGACTCGGGATATGATGTAAGGACCTTCCAGGTTGGGGCTAGTTTTCCATCTTATTTAGTTCTTCCTCGTGCGAGCTTCTTTAAGACTAAGTCGCCTGGCACGTAGCTCCTGAGGTTGACTTTTTGATTATAGTACCTCATTTGTCTTCACCCGCTGATATTCCTCCATGTCGCTTTTGAGACACCTTGCGCCTTTCGTCTAAAGTTCTAAGTTTAGACGTAGAACTGCCGTCATTATACTCCTCGTCTTAACTCTGTCCTAGGAGACTTGATTCCAGGCCTCCACGGGGGCTCGCGCCTCGGGGTGCGAGGCTAGGCGAGCGGGGTTTCGAGTTGTCATACGTGTTGTCTGTGGGCCCATAATGCCTCGGGAGGTATTCTACCCAGTTTCCTTTAAGGTCTTCTAACTTAGTCTTCAAATTAAAGCTTCAAGGGCTGATTGTGACCGGCCTGTCCATTTGATTGTGTGTAGGGATGAGGTAATAATTTTTAGTTAGAGCTGGCACAAAAATCTCTGAACAGCATTGTCATTGCTTTGGATTTATGCGATACCGGGACTGCAGGGGATGCGAACATGCATATGATGGCTCGCCACACGAGTGCATTATCTTTTGCTGTGATTGTGGCTAAAGGCTAAAACTGCCCACTTGGTGAAGTAATCCACTGCGACGATTATGAATTTGCACTTTCCTTTACCAATGGGCAGGGGTCCCAATATATCAAAACCCCATTGTTGGAAAGTCCAGGGACTTGTGATTGATGTTAAGGGTTCTGACGGGAGGCGTGAGATCTTGGCGTGCTCTGGCGGATTACGCATTCTTATTTGAATTCGGTTGCATCCTTGAGTATGGTTGGCGGTGGTATCCACCTGCCTTAAGACTTTTCTTGCTAATGCAGGGCTCCGATATGATTCCATACACCCTCGTGCACCTCTCTCGGCACGTACTTGGGTGTCCTCTCACTTAATGCATTTAAGGAAGGGTGTGAAAAATCGCCTTAAGGCTTCCTTTATGATTAGTGAACTGGGTGACCTTGCCCATATTTTATGTACCTTGCTTTGGTCGATCTGGTAGGCTTAGTCTATTATATAATTCAAATGGGGTCCATCCATTTCGACACGGACTCTAGGCGGCCAGGTCATGCTATAAGGATCGATAGAGGTTGACAGTATTGACGAGGCGTCGACTCTTGAGGTCTTCTGTGAAATTTAATGGTAGCCCGTGTGTCTGCTCTAGGAATTCTTTGCTCTGGGGACATGCTTGACTTGAACCAACACAAACTTCTTTAATAGATCGCGGACCTTTTGGAGTATAAGTCCTTCAGTTTCACTTTTGGCCTCGTGGGTATCTTATTTGTCACGACCACAGTATTTGGGTCCTTTGTATACCTCACAGGCGGTCGACCTGCAATGAATGGGCGAGGTTGGGGCACATATTACGGCCTTATACTCGAAGCCGTTGTTGGAAGCATGGAACGATCGAGTGCACATATTCAATGTACATCCTTAAATTGGGTTAGAATTAAACACCACTCATTTCCCTTGTGCATTTGAGGCTCCATCTGATTTCCAAAGCTGGGAGGTCGTCGCTTTGGTAATTAGTGCGCGCAAGTTAAACCGGGTACGATTCCATGGCGAAGTCGGCTAGGACACAATCCTTTTATGGCGGTTCGACATACGATGTCGAACTAAGCTTAGCTCTATGGCCCTTCATGACCTTAGGGTATACGGTTTGTGCGATACTTGTTTCATTGGATGATACGTCGGGACTTCATGGTATGAGCACAGAGTAGGAATGAGTTTCCATTTGTGGTTACCGGTGCGGTATTAATTTTCTCCATCCTCGGGTACCTCTCCTCCGGCTCCTCTTGACAAACTCTGATAGTAAACGGTATTGTACTCGTTCCTTGTCTCTGACGAGTCTGCGCGGTTGAAGTGCGACACGGCTAAAGTATAAGTGAGGTTCCCCTTGTGGGACTTACTAGAATGGGTGGAGAACTCGAGTATGTTTTTAATGTTGTAAGTGCTTCTTCACGCTTCTCGTCCATTGGAGGCCTTCTTGAGACTTTGAAGGGAGTGTGGCTAATCACTCGCTGCGGATACAAATATCGACAGTGCCCGATCAGCTCTGTCGGTCAGCTGGACTTCCCTTATTCTGATCGCGACGGCATGGCCGAGCCTGACCTTTATTTTGTAAGTTTGCCTCAATTCCTGCCAATGGTTGACTATGAAGCCCGAGGAAATTTCGGTGACACGCGAAGGCACATTTAATTTGGGTTGAAACTATGTTCATAATTCCTTAGGATCTGGAACGCCTCTGAGAGATGAGCGATGTGGAGATTGGTTGTGGTGGATTTTACTAGCATGTCGTCTACGTATACCTCCATAGTTGCGCCTATCTGCTTCTGGAACATTCGGTTTACTAACCTCTGGTAGGTCGCTCCTGCGTTCTTGAGTCCGAATGGCATCACACGATACAAATAAGTTCCACATTTGTGTGAAAGAGGTCTTTTCTTGATCGTGCGGGTCCCATCTTGATACGATTGTAGTCGGAAAATGCATCCATAAAACCCAAGTTCGTGGCCAGCGGTGGCGTCCTGTGAGGTCGATCCTTGGCGGTGGGAAGGCTGTCGATGCAGCACGCTTTATTTATGTCGGTGAAGTCGTCTGGTCGCCACTTGCCATTTGCTTTTTGTAGGTCCTGACATTAATGACCATAGGGATATTCTACCTCTCTGTCAGCTCTTTGCTTGGAAGTTCTTGGAGCCTTCTCATTGATGGCTTTCTGCCTTTCGGCGCAGCTCTGCGCTTTTGTTTAGTGGTTTTGAAGACGGTTGGTGTTCAACCTATGAGTGATTCTTGTAGGGTCGATTCACCCATTATGCACTTTGCTTCCATGCGAACGTCTCTGTGTGTTAAAAGCGAGTGAGAGACTTTTGAGGTGCCGTCGATTTGGAGGCCGGAATGTGGCGAGATGTTCCGGGTCGTCACCTAGTGATACCGGTTCTAGTTCCTCCGAGGGCTCGGGTCGGGTAAGCACCTCGTCGCGCATGTCAAGCTCGTTTCCATTCACGTTGTCGATTGCTCTTTGTTTCATGGAGGCTGTGTAGCATTCCCTGGCCACCCGCTGATCTCCTCGGACCATACCCACTCCATGTAATGTTGGGAATTTGATTATCATGTGATATGCTGAGGGGATGGCTTTAATTGCATTGAGAGAGGGTCTGCCTAGCAACATGTTATAAGCTAGCAGAGTCACGATAAGGAACCTTCTTTGTGGTGGAAGTCGCACAGTAAGGGGCTCGCCAGGGTGAGCACCGGTTGAATCGAGCCATGGTAATACTTTTTCTCGAAAACCCTAACGGATGCGTGTTGGCGGGTTCTAGCTTTTCTCTAATACCCATTTTGTCAAAGTGCGCGAAGATGATGTGCGCGGAACTCCCGTTGTCGATTAAACCCGATGGGTATTGTGTTGGCGCGTCGCGCGAACCCGCAAATGGGTTGTCATGGGGATCTTGACATCCTTCGGTCTGGTCGGCATTGATGGTAGTGTGGTCGCGGTTTAGATCTTGTATTTCTCCCATTCTGATGATCGATGCTATGCGGAATTGGGCCTTCCGAGCCGAACTAGATTCTCTCCTCTGTGATCCTCCAGAGATCACGTGGATTTCTCGAGGGTTCTTTGGTCTTGGTCGTCGTTTGCCGGCGAGTTTGTTGTTGAGTTGGGGGCACTGGTTACGATTCTGGGCGACTTTGGGCACTGAGTCGGGCTTGATTAAGGCTTGATTCACAGGAGATATGGCCGGGTATCCGCGTTGTATTAGTATTCTATTTCTCTCTTTAGTTGTATACAATTGTAGTCGATGCCCATAGTCTGTCAGGACTTCCTTAATGTTTAGTGTTGTCCCTTGTGGCGGAATCGATTTCGCCGGGACCATCTCGAGGCCTTTCGTTTGTGCCTTGTGCGGGACTGCGACAGGCCGTTAGAAGAGTGGGCGGCGGGGCGTGCGTCTTCGTCTTCAGTTGTGGTGGACGGACGGTCTCACGAGATTTCCCACTCCTTTGGGGGATCGTTCGTCTCTTCGTGGGGATTTGTCACGAGTCGTCTTGTCTTTTAGGGCTTCGTCCTGCCGTTTTATCTATCATTTCTCTCTTCTGCAGATTGGAAGAGCTCTCCTTCTTGGATACGAGGGCTTCCTAGCCGTTTATATATTTCTTCGCTTTGGCGAGTACCTCGGTCATGCTTGCTTGGGGGTTCTTCGAGATGGAAAACATAAGATCTTTTGGTACCCCCAATCACGCAATGTAATCTGCGGTGATTTTCACGCCGTTTGTCTTGGGATGTTGATCTGTGCGTTGATTCGAGCGACGATGCGATAGTTAGCGACTCGACCTGTCCGTTGCGGTGGGTGAACGACGCTCGATGGGATTCTCTGATGACCGTTGATATTGATGAGTCGGCGTTAAGTGTGTGATCGCGTTGAATCTGTTACCGCACAGCTCATTTCAGTTCTGTAAGTATTGAGATGGTCAACGGGATCGCTGGCTCCATCAAAGTTTCCGTAGCATTTTGAATTTTCTTCGGGAGGCGGATAACGTAACACCTCGACGGTGAAGGGTGATTCAGTTTGTTGTACCAAGGTATCCATGGTGTCCGAGGCGCGTCCCTTAACCACCTCCTTCACACGACCAAGCTCCTGTTGAAGACTCCTGAACCTCTGCTCCCATGGCTTGCTCTCCATCTGTGAGGTGATGTAGTCGCCGTTCGCGACACACCCCAGTAGCCGTTTCCTCTCATGAGACGGTGGGGTCCGTGCCCCTGGATCAGGACTCACATACGTTTGGCGCGCCTCGAGAGATATCGCGAGCAGAGTTGCTTTCTTCGTGGGGAGGAAGGTCATGGCCTTCACCCAGTGCATCGTATCTCGTGGATGTTGTAAGCTATGCAGTAAGTTGTTCCAATTCTTATCGGGCGTTGATTGTGAGCGAGTGCTTCCGCCGTTTGTATTGGTTTGCATTGCTTCCTTGTCGAGGAGTGCACTTCTATACGTATTGCACAGTGGATCCTGCATCCTCGGTGGATTAGCGTTACTCCTGCTTGTGTTCCTTGTTGATATCGATGTGAGAAATGAGTTATATTTATAAAGGCATCGTTCCACAGGCAGCCTGGCCCGATGATCTTGTTTTCAAGCGGAACTTAAACTGGAGCGTGTGGGGGTCGCGAGGAAGCTGGACCGGATCGTTGGCTGGGATGCGGGCGTCGTTGTGTGGGGCGAGGTAGAATCGGCGCACGGCTGGCGGTATGCGGGCTCCGGACATAACTCTCCTCTAAGCGAAAAAAGAAGGGGTCGGCGAGGGTGTGCGGGTGGCCTCTCCGATGCCTAGTCGATTTCTTTCGAGAAAAGAAGCGCTGGGGCGTGTATGCGTTAGAATTGGCATACCTTTCACCGATGGGTGGTCTTATATTTATAGTAGATGTTCGTGAGTTAGATGGTAATTACAGGAGTCCTTCCGGTGGATGGGATATTTCTTATTTTAATTAAAGTATCGGATTAGATTATAGGATATAGAAGGAGGCCCATTTTGCTTGAGATAATCCTCCTTCCTTATTGGGGGGGAGATCCAACTGGCGATGATCTGTTATTATTTTCCCTTCCCTATTGGCAAGATTTGGTTGAATCGGCAGGGTAATATATGGTTAGGAGTTATTCTATTCTCTGTACCTATGGGAGTCTTCCCATAATTGCTCCGGACCTACCTTGGTTTGGTTCGTGGATCATGGGGTACTAAAGCTATCCTCTAGCGATTTGGGCCCTCGACTGGAGCCGTGGTCGAGCAATGCGAATACTGGCGGGCTTGCTCAATGGATCGGACCTCCGTTTCTCCCTTGGGTCTGGCGAGTGGGCCTGCGCGCTTATTTTCCAAACCCTATCATTATCTATGAAGTTAAAATTAAAATTATATGAATTAATTTTATTCTTCAGTAAATAATTTTATAGAAAATAAAAATAGATGAATATAAATAAATATATATATTGAAAAAAATTTACTTTTAAGATTTTTCGTGAACACTAAAAAAACTTAAAACAAAGTAGTAGAAATTTTTGTTAAGAGTTTTTCAGATCTTTAAAATAACATAAAAGTTTAAAAGACATTAGTGTGGGTGCCATGGGCTTTGGCCCATGCCCTCCAGTCAACAGGCCCAAATCACATTAAAGTATATTAAAAATTTGACGGTCGGCCCCGAGCACATGGTGATTTAGAGCGAGGCCGGATATCCCCTGAAGAGCTCCTAGCCGGAAAGGGGTCGACATTCCCCGGATGCCATCTCTCCTGCCTAGAGATTTTATTTAACAAATGCTACCGGATAGACTCCCTCGAAGAGAATATGCGCCCTTCCATGACGTTCCATGAATCATGCTAACTACCTCATTCAGGGTGGACAAGCGCTCTCGGGGCCTTTCATTCGGGAAACACGTCTATTTAAAAGGAAGAACTAGTCTCTGCGCGCGAGATATGCGCTACCTTCTCCTTCCGATTTGGGAGGAAATCATCCACTTTCCACAGAAAGCGGATCCCCTTCATCTCCCAATAAAGAGTCCAACACATAAAATAAGGTATGATTCCAAACTAAGAAGAAAGGTCTAATTTTTTCTTGCAAAGGAGAATCGACTTAAGCATCGGAGGCGGCGGAGCCCCACCGCCCGTTTTCTTGTTTGTTTTGGATTGTTGCGAGACAGGTTGTATGCTCAGATGATCCAGTGACTCGAAGATCACGGAGACTACAATTGGCGTAATCGTAGGAAGCGCTGCGGAAATCTCGGCGTGCGAGGTACAGGTTCATCCTCTCTGAAAGTGATCTCCAGTTACACAAAACTTTGGTAGTTCTCGTTCATCCCACCTAACCGTCGGAGTTTATCGCCATGTCTAGCAACCCATCGAAGATCAGTTTCTCCGCTGGCGTCAAGAGATGAAGGCAAAGCAAGAGGAGCCGTAGACGGATGCATTGAATTACGTGAGCATCGAGCCACTTACAATGGGAGAGCGAGCGCGCTTACGGACGCGGGGCAATGGGGCGAAAACCCGCCAGGAGAGCACGCTGACATGTACCCCTTAACCCAGAAAAATAAGTGCAAAGAGCCTGCTCTACTTGACCATAGTGATCCACCCCGGATGGCCAGAGTTATCTTGAATGGCTCTCCACTCCCCGTCGTTCCCACCACCACAAAAGCAATCACGGCGAGTCACAGAAAAGAGGAAACCTCCTCGCCGTTCCGGTCGAGCGTTTATTAGTGGCACGTGTCGCGTATGCAAGAGAGGCGACAGGGCGGACCCCCATTCGAATTATTTTGGGCACATGTCTACTCGGTTGGTATGGCCCCAGTTTCTACTTCGCGCGATTACCCGTGGGCGGCCCACGCCTGGCATGCGGCCTTTATCCTGTCGGGGACCGCCACGACTATCTTATCTTCCCAGCCCAGGCGGCGCTATTTTGGATTATGAGCCTCCTTGCGGATTCGTCATACCGCCATTTGCCATGTACGATGGCTCCTCTGATCCATATGATCATATGTTGCACTTTAACCAGGCAATGATCATACTTGTTGGGAATATGATGGAAGGCTTACATGTAAGGTATTCCTAGCCTTGCTGAAAGGTCCTTTCGGCTTGGTTCGCGAGCTTCGAGAGGTCTCTAAACTCATTCGGCGAATTGTGGGCTACGTTTGTCTCTCAATATCTATGCTCCGTTCGACATAAAGGAAACATCAGCTTGCTCCAATCCATCTTCAAGCGGGACGATGAATCCATCCGGGATTTCACCCGGAGATTTGGACAAGTCGTCCAACAAATTGATGTTTACAGTATGGATGCGGTCTTACAGAACTTCCGAAGAAGCTTTGGGTCGACTACCCCTTTCTTCCAGTCCCTTTCCCTTGATCCACCCGCAACCATGGAGGAATTGTATCGGCGGGCAGACAAATACTCAACTCTGGAGGATAATATCCGGGCCGCCTCACAAACAGTGATGATAACTTCCGGAAGCTGACAAAAGTACTTAAAAAACATTTCGAACCAAAGGAAGCGAGCAAGGGTTAAAAGCCCTAGAGCAGTCGAGAAAAGAAAGGAACCTCCCAGTTCACCCCCTCGACATCTCTTCACGATAAAATTTGCTCCCCTCATCGGGACCACTGATTTAAATGGCCCTGTTTCGTGCGAGCGAATCAGGACCAATATGATATTCGGTCTACAGGTGTGACTACCACAGGGACCACGGCCATGAAACAAACCATTGCCAAGGCCTAAAGTTCTTGATATAAGTTAATCAATTCGGGCACCTCGGAAAGGTTCATTCGAGGAGCCGACCGGCCCAGGCCCAGAGACTACCCTCGCGGCGGGCCAGGCTGAAATTTGTCTCCTCACGAGGCATCCATCGGAACCCGACACGCCATGACTTTATGCTGGGAGGCCGATCGATAATCCGATACCGGTCTAAGAGCGAGACAAAAAATGCTTAGACCTCGGTCGAGCGCGAAGTAAACACCATCGATTACCCGGAGAGGCGGCCACGACGGTTTAGCGTCGATGGCCCCATATCATTTCCTCCTATAAACGGGCGGGTCATCACTCCCGTATGATGCGCTTATACTCACCTTGTGTATTAACAACTTTGATGTGCATAGAACCTTGTTGATCGAGTAGTGCTTGTTGGTGCCTCGACCTTTAGGAAGATAAAGTCCCTCGGGTCGTCTCGATTCGGTAATGAGTTTTATCACGGATTGACGGGAGCCGCCACGACGGTGGGTGATGTACTCTCTTTGTCAAGGCAGGACCAGTAACTCAGCAAGTATTGTTTTCGGTGGTTTAAGATTTGGGTCCGTACAATGCTATCGTAGGCTGGACTTAGTTACATACCATGAAAGCAGTCCCCTCAACTTACCACCAATCTATCAGTTATCTCACTGCATCCGGGTAGGTTAACCTCCAGGGTAGCCAATTAGTTGCTCGTTAGTGCTATCAGTTGTCAATTCACGAGCGCGAAAAGGATAACGGCCCCGATAGCTCGCCCTCCGAAACTCAGCCCTCATCATAGTAATTGGCATGTTGTTCGGGCCACTTTAGAAGACAGGGAATAATTGGCAATAGATCCCCTGGAATCCATGCTCATAAGCGGCGGACCCAGTGCACCTACCGTTAGTTCCTCTTGGCCCGAAGAAGAAGGGCCCGGTTGCAAGAAGTATTAAAGGCTAACGTTGACGTGTTTACCTGGACCCATTCGGACATGACAGGGATAAGCCCCGTGAACGCTTCCCACAAGTTGAATGTTCTCCCATCCGCCAGACTTGTTCGGTAGAGAGTATGGCGCTTCCACCCCAGATTATGTGTCATCCTAGGTAGTGAATAACCTTTTGGAAGGATGGTTGTCAGGAGAAGTCAAATACCGAAATGGCTTGCTAGCGTAGTGCTAGTTCGAAGAAGGGGGCAGAGTGGAGGTATCGCATCAACTATCACGGATCTTAGCGACCGTGTCCACAAGGATAACTTCCCTGCCCAGGATGATCGGTGTGACGCGCCGGTCGGGCATGTTTCTAGATGCATTCTCCAGCTACCATAAGATCTCTATGTACGCGCGATACGGAAGCGTCTTTATCACCCCACGGGCTTTTACGCTCTAGCGTATTGCCATTCGGGTTAAATAATCGGGGCCACCTACGGCCCGATAGCAG
The DNA here is from genome assembly GCA_016808115.1 of Tetrastigma voinierianum. Classification (NCBI taxonomy): domain Eukaryota; kingdom Viridiplantae; phylum Streptophyta; class Magnoliopsida; order Vitales; family Vitaceae; genus Tetrastigma; species Tetrastigma voinierianum. Next base: position 965,853 of record JAEQBH010001279.1, on the reverse strand, counting down.
ATGTTTCGACCACTGCTCGAAAAAACTATGGAAGTGTATATAGATGATATGTTGATAAAGTCTAAGGAGCGGCCGGATCACGCTACTCATTTGCAACGGTGTTAACCTCCTGGGGCTTATGGTATGAAACTTCGACCATGAGTAATGCATTAGGGGTGATGCAGTCGTTCTGGGATCATGTGGCTCGAGGATTAGAGGTAGCCCCTCCTGACTTAAAGCCATTACAGTCTCTCCATTAAGCTTTCCCAGAAAGAGGTATAACAATTGGCCAGATTCGATTAGGCGCCTTAGGGCGGTTTATTTCTTGGGGTTCCTGGACCGCTTAAAGCCATTTTAAGCCACCCTCGAACTAATCGGATGGATGGAATGAAAATGTGATCGGGCTTTTATCCGGATCAAGCGACATTTAGCGGGCCTCAGTTCATGAGTCAGGCAAACAAGACTATAGCCGTCCCGATTTGGCAGTCTCGAGATGTAGCGATAAGTATGGCTTTCTTCAAAGAGAATGAAGGCGAAAATATAGGCATGTGTTCAGCCGTCCGGCCAAATCCTTAGCCCGTCACGAGGGCCAGTATAACCATCTTGAGCAAACGTAGCCCTCGGGATATTAGACGAAAACTTTGCCTAGCTACAGGCACATCCCATTGTTGTACTAGACCTCCTCTCCGGAGCACTATACATAAGCCTGACTTATTGGGAAGAATGGCTCTTTGGGCAATCGAACTAAGCGAGTACGACATCCAGTATAAGCCAAGGCTTTCAAAGAAGGGACAGGTGCTGGTTGACTTCATAACAGAACTCCCCTAGTCGGAAACGCGCCCCGACAGCTTGGATTGATGGACGCTTAATATTGATGAGGCGTCGGACAAACGGCCCGGGCATCGGTTTCTGAGTTAAATCCCATCGGGGATAAGATTGAACAGGCAATCCGGCTCGGGTTTAATGCCTCTAACAATGAATAAGAGTATGAGGCCATCCTAGTTGGGCTCGAACTAGCAGCCGCCTTGTTCGCCGGCAAGCTCCTAGTCCAAAGTGATTCCCAATTGGTGGTTGGGCAAGTTAATGAAGAATTCGAATCCCGAGACCCCCGAATGGTGAAATATGTCTCTCGGGTGAAAAAACGCTTGAGCAATTTTTCGGTCTGGAAGCTGGAGCATATTCCCAAGGACTCTAATGGCGGGCCGCCACGGCTTGTGGTAGCTTCTACCAATCTTGAAACTATATTTACGCCTGCTCTACACTATGATCGGTTTCGTCGATTGCATCCTCATGAAGTGGGTGGATAAGGACCCCCATTCATGGATGGACCTCATCACACTATATCTAAGCATGAGACTTGACTCCACAATTGAGAGAGATAAGGCTGTCGTAGATTTTCCTTAGTTGATGGCCAACTATTCAAATGATCCTTGGGCGGCCCCTATCTGAAATGCCTGACGCCCGAGCATAGTCATTATGTGTTAGCAGAGCTGCATGAAGGAATATGTGGAAATCATCATGGCGGAAGATTTGGCCCACTAGGCCCTTTCGAGTCTTATTGGCTGACCATGGCTGATGCCTTGATTATACTCGCGTGATCGGCGCCCGTGACTTACTCCTATCTTTAAGAATCACCCCGGTGCAAGACCCGATCTCTATTGGGCCCTTGACCCTTTGCCCGTGGGGATCGATATAGTCGGACAACCTTGCCCCATTGAAGCTATTGTGTGATATTCATTAAATGGATTGAGGCCAAAGCATTCTCCTCGATCAAAGATAGGGATGTTATTTAGTTTATCTGGAAAAATATTGTATGCCGGTTCGGCATCCCCTGATCAATTGTGTTTGACAACGGGCCCCGGTCGACAAGCGGAGTCTATCGACTTACATTTAGGAATTGGAACATAAAAATCTATGCTGCCCCGTGATATCCATGAAGCGATGGTTTGGCGGGGCCTCGAGCAAAACCACATTGACGGCCACGAAGAAGCGATTGAATTGTGACACCCCTATCCGGGGTCAGTTGACAACCTTTGTCAGCGCGGAATACTCGTGGATGTTGGAGTAACCCGGAGCCAGCACACTATCGTGTCCCCTTTTTTCGGGACCGAGTGATTTACTTGAATCGGGCGAGTCTCCTTTAATGCGGGGGCTACGCGAAAATACAACACCGTACAATTACATGGCAACATGGCAACATGGCTGATATTATCTGGCGACCACAGGGTCCACATAGGAGTAAAAATGGTCACGTATGGCCCATTTATTCATACTCAAACATATAAGCACATGACTATAAAACCATAGTCCATAAGAGTTTAAATTACATCACTCTTATACAAATAAATACAACCCATATATATATTTACAAAATATATATTAAAGCCACAATTCGGCGTTCTTCATATGTGTGGTCCCGAATGCGGGTTAGCCGTTTTGCATATTTTATTTTGAAGGGGGTCCCCTGACGGGAGTGAGCAAAGCTAGTAGTGATAATCTCTGAGGCTACTCCGCTAAGTGCACATGCAATGGTCGCATAATCAAACACACATCGGTGCAACATACACATGTCTACACGAATGTCTACATGCCATGGAATGAGACTCGACTCACCGTACCCCATGCAGAGCTCGTAGGCTCCATCACTCAATATGCCATTGAGTAATATATCGAGTCACTCACCGACTACGTCTCACATGCATACGCCCGAAGCTGTAATGGCCCCATCCCACTTTGGTATTATCAATGACCCGAGTATCGAGCCCTCACCGGCTCCATTACCCAATGCAAGTGTCAATGGGCAACAAATCCCAAGTCAATCCGACTCCTATCACACAACCCGAAGTCTATGTGATAAACATGACCATGTGTCTTCAGCCAGGCAACATAACTTTTCGGATGATACCGCGGGTCTTACACCCATCTGGAACACTATGACTCTCGGGTCTCTTACACCCGTAGCCTCGAGTTCCTCATGACTCCCTCAAACATACATTTTTCCATGAATGAAACCATTTCCAAACAAAGGTATTTGTTTTTAACCGTGGAACTGACCCTCAGATATAATTAGTGAATGAGACTCAGATAATTTATTTTGTGGAATGACCTAGATGTATATCAATTGGGCGAGACTCAGACGATTGATATTATATGGACAACTTCCCCTCGATGTATATGGTGGGCGAGACTCAGGCTATTGATATTGTGTGGACAACCCTCCGATGTTGTAGTGGACACACTCCGATAAATAATATTGTTGGTCAACCCTCTGAAACGATTCTCTCAAGAAACCACCTCATGCACTCACTCCTATTGTTCTAGGGTGCCCCAGTGCATATGAAATGCAATGAGCCATTTCTATTTCCTTAACCCGTGCGACTCATTTTGGGCGTTGTCTGATAGCTCCGAGCCCACTAACTAACACCATCGTGTGTTGATCCTGGCCGTGTATACGACACACCATCGAACACCCAACACGATTATCGATCTCAACGGCTATCTCCACCCGATGTTATGCGATGTTTTCGTGCATAGCCTGAAATGCAATTATGTCATTACCTATTCATACCATACTACATATATAATGAGAACTATATGTGCATACATACTCCGTGCATATTTATCCATGCATCATTTGGACATTCATGTTAAAGGTTCTATAAATTCCAAATCAAACATACCCGATTCAAGCATACATGGACATCAATAGTCCTTACCACAGGGTGTGACGTGATCCTAGGCACAGTGGTGATACAATTTGTCCACGACTAGCCTCCAACGAGCCACGTAATGGCCTCAATCATGTACAACTATGTGTCATTTATTTGTCACATAATGACACATGAACCACTCAATCATGTTATTCATTTTCTAGTAATAACACACAAAATGGCCCAAATTTCGGACCCATATAAAACAGGGCACCTCTTGGTCCCTTCACGATTCATCACCGAATATTGTGATACCAAAACACACCACAAAAACCGAAGACATCAGTCCCGGGAGCAAAACCAAACCTCAACATAGTGGGGCTATTTTTGAAAATAGTCAGAAATTACATCACATTTGTCTAAAAGCAGTCTCAAAATTCAGCCCGAAATTGTCCAAAAATAGTCGAAAAATTCCTAAAAATTCTTACATAGTCCAAAAATTTGAGGTAAAAATTCCTGACTTCACGGCCTCTAAGCCAATTTGAGCCATTAAATAGCCTTTGGAATAGGGAAAATAACACAAGTAGGAAAATTCCACACCTCGTGGGTTTGTGAAACTTTAAGATTTGAATTGTCCACGCGTAGCTCCCCAGTCGCGTAGTCCTTTGCGCCCCATTGTAAACTTGGGTCGATTTTCATAGATGCGAAAAAGCGAAAAGACGAAAAATTAAAATAAACTCTACTCCCAGGCGCCTCTCCTACATTAAGACAACGCCTCTCTTTTGACTTTTTTTTAAAATTGATTTATTATTATTATTTTTTACTTTTTCTTAATTTCTTTATTTCCTTTTATTATATCATCAATCATGTGACTAATTGTGAGACACATTCAAGTGCACCAAATAGCTCTTGCCATATGTCACTCTCTTGGGGTGCCATATGGCATCCGACACCCTACGCCTCGAAAAACTTTCAATTCCGACTGTCTCAGAATTCGACGAAAATTTTCTGGGTCACTAGATTTCGTGAGACGAATTTAACGGTGCAATCCATTTCGTCATCCGAGATCTAGAGAATTTCCAGTTTTCAACCGAAATTACCGTTTTAACCTTTTTTCATAAAAATTGAATTTTTCCCGGGTTTTACATTCTTCCCCCCTTAACGGAATTTCGTCCCCGAAATTCCTCACACATACGCATCACTCACATGCATATGCAACCCTACACAACTCTAAAATCGTTTCGAGTATGATAACCCGCCTCAGGTCATAATCACTAACAACCTGATGGGTTGTCAACTCATCTTTGTCAAGAATGATATCAAAACCCGATATGTCTACCACCCGAAGGTCCACCATGAGTAGAATCCTTGAAATCTCTGACTCACAATCCATTTATATCGACCAACTCACCCTAGATCTATGGGAGAATTTTCCCATACAATGAAACTCCTGAGGCCTCGACCTCTAATCCCGAACCTTTCACACAGATCTGATAATGAACATGATGCATCGAACAATAAATGCAAGTATGACATTACCTTGCATAACCGGTACGATCACTGCGGCTCATCTTGTGGTACAGCGGGCGTAGACCATGGTGAAGTCTTGGCACATGAGCCACATCCTGACCTGACCCATAATCGCTCAGCATGCGTACTCACAGAAGGTGCTTGTATAGTACTACGACTAAAGCGGTTCTCGGCCCATGCGGGGTGTGGAGGAATAAAGCTGTGTCGGCACGTCGCGTCGCGGGATGCGTCGGCCCAAAACCACAGGATCCATACCTCGGTGCGCTTCATATGTCGGTGATGGCGATGAAGCATGTCATCGACAGGTGGCCACATGCACGGGCGCTCGTGGGACCAGTCTCTGTGCTCTTTCCCCAACTCGAGAAGGTGATCCTCCTTCCTCTTCCCACAAGCACTCGCATCTAGAATGCCTGTGCGTCTCATCTCTCTACATGGTCGATTTGTCTCAACCATAGAGTCCATATCTGTAGGCGAAATTTTAATCTTGCCCAGAATGGACAACTTGATCCATTCTCAAATCTCTTGATGTGGCCATATACGCGCATAGTCATCACCAAAGCATTGTCAGCTCGGTGAATCTAGCCATGTACTCCCATCACTTTGTCATCGTTCCACGCCTCATTTCTAGGAACTCTTGAAAGTGTTTGCGAGTGGTTGGAAGAATACTTGCTCATAAAGAGCTGTGGAACTCTACCCCAGGTGTGCCTCTAAAATCCTAGGGTCTTAATCTAGTCCCACCACACTTGGACTCACCCTCTGGCCCGGGCATATCGCATGATCTTGGCACACCTTCGAAGGTATGTCTAGTAGCCTCGATACATTCTCGATCTGCCGGAACCAATGGTACCTGTTGGATCCACCTATAACGTCGGAGGATGATGTGACTGAACCTCGAGGTTACTCGGACCTCCACGACTACATTTGCCTAGCCTATACGTGGTGTGAGTGCAGCCCCGACGGCCTCAACAAGGCTTCTTTGGTTAAATATTGTAGTGTAGGTAACACCTCGTGGACGACCTCTACGTCCTGACTCAACCCCATCCCACATGTAAGTGTGTAGCTTTGTTTAATCTCATTTCGGTCCCAACTAGTAATGCAGGCCCGTGTAATAGACTTAACAACCATGGGCTGACCCGTTCATCGCCTAGAATTAGTCTTGCTATGACCCGCTCTTTTATTACTAATAAAATTGATACTTCGGAGTTCATTTCATTTAGAACCCCTAAGGTTATAGTTCTAACAACCAACATTTCACTTCTTCCCTATATACAATATCATGCATACAATTTTCCGTTACAATAACACGCGATCCATTTCCTGTCATGTACCGTGTATGAGTTTTCCACATGATGTGTAACACCTGATCACGCGATCACAAACGCCGGTTACACGTGCATCGAATTAGTGCAAGCCCGTCCATAGACCTAGGTATTCGTGTACAAACTCGATACCGACTATGATGTGGTATCAATTTCCTGCATGATAATATGGCCTAAAGCCCATGTCCCTCGAAGCCACAGGTGAGTGGTATCATAGCTAACGATCTCATGCCGTGACACCCCTATCCAGGGTCCGGGTTGACAAGCACATCAACCGCGAAATACTCGTGGATGTTGAGTAGCCGACATACACCATCGTATTCTTTAGGGATTGTAGTTTAAGCAATCGGCGAGTCTCAGCTTTGTGCGGGGGAGGCACCTGAAATCTGGCTTATGCAATTACATGTAGCCTTTGTATTTGATATTATCTGTGACCACACCCAGGGTCCACATAGAGTAAATATTGCATTAGGGCCCATTTATCCATACTCGAACATATAAGCACATGACTATAAAACCATAGTCCATAGAGTTTAAATTACATCACTCTTATACGATAAATGCAACTTATATATATATTTACAAAATGTATTAAACACAAATCAGCTTTCTTCATATGCGGTCTCGAGATGCGGGTCGGCCCGCAGAAATATATATATTATTATTTTCTTTCCCTTCTTACCCAATTTCTTTGTTCCTTTAATTGTATCATCAATCATGTGACTAATTGTGAGCCCACATTCAAGTGCATGAATAGCTCTTGCCATATGTGTCACTCTCTTGGGGTGCCATGTGGCGTCGGAACACCTGCTTCTCGAAAAACTTTCAATTCCATTTGTCTCGATTAAATAGTACACGGGTCACTAGATTTGTAAAGGCAATTTAGCAGGCGCAATCCGTTTAGATCATCAGAGATCTAGAATTTCAGTTTTCAACGAAATTACCATTTGCCTTTTGAAAATTAAGATTTTTAGGGTTTTACAGTTGGATTCAGCTAAGGGAAAATGGGTGGATGAACTCCCGAGGATACTCTGAAGCTACGAACTCCCCGCGCCGTCGGCAGTATCTATTTGCAATTACTTATGGGATGGAAGCTATAATCCTACAAAATTGGTATACCTATGCGGGCGAGGCGTCCCGAGCAAAGGAATGCATATTTAATGATCAAGGATCTAGACACAGTCGATGAATTGCGAGAGTCAACAACAATCCGCATAACATCTTACCAGCGTTGATTGGCAAGTTTTTACAACAAACGGGTCAAGCCTCGAACGTTCAAACCAGGGGATCTAGTCCTAAGAAGAGTATTTGAGAATACAACTGACCCAAATACAGGAAAGTTCCAACCCAACTGGGAAGGACCATATCTTGTAACACGAGCTGGTGAATCCGGATCTTATGCTTTAGACAAACTTGATGGGACCCATGTACCTAGAATGTGGAACGCTACACATCTTAAGAGGTATTATCAATAAAGAATGATTCAATATCAAAGCATATGTCGTCTATTTTTCTTCTCTTGCGAAATTGACCTGGCTTGGATGGCGCGAAAATAACATGTCGCCCGAGTTTAGATATCTAAGCGGTCGACATGAAAACTGGATAGGCGTAGAAAATGACTGTCATGCCGGTTTAGATAATATCTACTTTGAATTAACATACAAGTCCGGATGGCGCGATAAATGACTGTCGGCCACATTTAGATAACATCTAATTGGTTAACCTAAAGCGATTAAGCGCGATAAATGACTGTCAGGCCAATTTAGATAACATATATTTGGTTGGCCTAAAGCGGATGAAAGTGAGAAAATGATATGTCTGGCCCGGTTTAGATAGCATCTAACTGGTCAACCTCAAGCCCGGATGGCGCAGAAAATGACGTAATATCGATACCGGTTTAGATAACATCTAAGCTGAATTGACCGCAGGATGGCGCGAGAAAATGACTTTGTCCAGGCCAGTTTAGATAACATCTAATTGGTCAAAATAAAGCCCGGATGGCGCAGTCCGACCTAATATAGATAACGTCTAACTGGACAATCTAAAGTCCGGATGGCGTAGAAAATTACCTATCCGGCCCAGCATAGTTGATATCTTATTGGTCTGCGCGAGGTAGGATGGAAGCGGGTATAGTAAGACCTGCTCAGGCTGAAACCCACCAGTATTCTTATCTAATTCTCGTAATACCGGATGATATCACTCAACTCTCAGCATAAAATCCCTGGAAGGCATGTAGAATGAGATATCCCGTCTAATATAACTCAATGCCACTCGGCTAAACCGGAAGGAAGTATTTTATCCAAAAAACAGAAAATAAAATGTCTTTCAAAATGCTTGAGGTACGCAAAGCGAAAATAAAATGTCTTACGAAGTGATGCGCTCGACGGCGGTGACAATTTCAAATACAGCGCAAGCGGCAACATCGGGCTCCTTATCCGATCTAGCCAAAGGCCCCGGCGGAATATCTACTCCATCCTTAGCAGCTGGGAGACTCTTGGCTAGCAAATCTTCCCCAATAGTCTTGACAGCTCAAGATCGAAAGACGATGAAGAACTGGGGGCGCTGAGGGACCATAAAATTTAGCCGAGGAGCTCATGTGTCCGCATCCCGCGGATCAGGGCTCACTCCCCATATATGTCGCGGGCAGCGCGCACAGCGCCCATACCGTGAGTTGAAAATTACATCACCGCTTGCATCGAATTCCGCCTCCATTGTCGTCTTCTCTATGGAAGTCCTCTCCTGGAAAGCCGCAAAATCGCTTTTGCAGCCTCGGGCCCACGAAAGCAAAGACAAGCCATTCATCCATTAGCGACCATTCTCTTCCTCCGCCTTCCAACGCCTCCTCGACCAAGGCTTATCAGGCGTCACGCCTGACCGTCACCGAGCATCCCCGATACCGCCAAGACAACCCAACGCGGCCACGCTCTACCCGCCTCGCACCGCCCATCGGCTCAATCTCTAACCTGACCATACCGCCATGTTCCAAGTAAAGGTCCCTCTCCGCCTACCGTACCACCCTTTCCACAAATCTCGCTTCCAACTCCCAATGTCGGGAAGAATGTTGGGCCTCCTTCAAAGAGGCATCCAGCGCCTCCTAATCAAAAAGCCTTTAATGGATAAACGGCCGAAGCCTCTTCGCGTCTCTCAACCGGAGTTCAAAGTCATGATGTCATGGCCATGTTTCTGATGGCGTTGGACGCTCACGAGGAAGCATATTAAGAACACAAGACTCTCGTGATTCGATGCTAGTGTTATAACAAAGGTTCACTATCTTACAGTTCATGATCGATGTGAAGCCGCGGCTATGGATTTGTATCCCATCATCAATTATCCGCTTGAGATCTTTATTAGCGCTGCCAGAACAAATACAGAGTAATCTTCACCCACACCATTAACCTAGGCGGCCACCGACATCCAAAGCATCACTGTGATACAACCGCTGTACGATCAGCCATGGATTCGCCCGCTGAAGTGGGATTCCAACGCGGACAATGTGCTTAACGCCTTCCACTGGTACGACACTGCCTTCTCGAGAGCCGCCAAGCAGGAGATAGGAATTGTCAAGATTCAGCTCGAAGTGGCGTTCTTCAAATTTGCAGGTGACGGATAAACTTTGACTTGCCCGATCGGCTTCCAACTTGAACAGGAGGAGGGATCATTTGAAGCAAGGACGGTGTCAGAGCGGCCTCCCCGGACTCACACAAGGCATCGTCGCCTATATCCAGGGGTTCGTAAGATCCTGTCTTAAGCGAGCCGAATACACCGCATGCTCTTCCGACCATCGCCACGCAGCGCCTGACCCGCCGGCCTAATCAGAGCGTGTCGCCGCCGCAACATCTTCCTACTATTTCCGCTTCCCCGCGCATAATACCGGCAACTCGCCATCTCCTCTTCCTCGCTTCTTCAATTCGTCAAGCCGGACTCGTGGACGAACCTGGGCGATAAAATTCTCACTGGGTTCTGTGCTAACCCGCCCAAATGCTTCTTCTTTCTTTTAACCTTTATACGGGCGCATTTACCTCCCTTACTAAAGAAGTCGTCAGAGGGCTACCCTTACCCCCGTCTGCCAGTTGAGTCGAACTTCAGACCCCTACTATTGGGAGGCGCATTGTAGCACCCCATTTCCCGACTCAATTCCTCGTTTCATGGGTTCGAACCAAGTCCGGGTTGCTCTAATATCACCCAATCACCTTATCACAATCATTTATCAAAAACACGCTGTAGCGTTACACTTCAGTTGGCATAAAATCCTTTTCAAATCTGCAGAAACATTTTTAAAGGGGTAAACCCATTACATTTCATTCATACAAAAGTACAATTACTATAAAGGCATATCAAGCCTTTTCAAATGATTTACAAAATAGATGTTCAGAGTTCAAATTGTTTTTACAAAATATCAATATTAAAAAAGATGGAGTGGTAAAATGCTCCGAGCATACCCGTAAATTCTTCCTTTATGACTCAACGTTCTTCGATCTTGCCTTTTGTCCCTGTTCACTCGGTACATGCGCATTGATTAAAAACAATACGCTAAGCATTTTCATGCTTAGTGGTTCTATACAATTCCATTATTCTGTTTCAGTTTGAGTCAAATTATGAAGTTTTACTAAACAAACTTTCAAATCTTTTTGGATTATCAATGTCAATACAATACAAATACATATTTCATATTCAATCATTTATGGTTCATTGATCATCCCAAATATGCACTTTCATATGTTATAAATCATTTATAACCAAATCATGCATTTCACAATGCTCATTTCATTTCAATTTGCAATCATGCTTTTCAATTCCAATATGTCAACAATTCAAATCAATTCAGTTTTGCCCTTAACAAATTTAACCTATGTTTTCGATATACATGATATCAGAATTACCTACACGAACTCCGCTAGGGCTACAAAAAGCCTAAGATAAAAACGTTTTATAACACAATATGGTCCCGCTAGGTCGCTTGACCCGGGTTATTAAAAATCAATTAGTGAACACTCACCGACACGGCACGCTAGGTCAGGCCGATCTGAGTAACACATCAATACAATCGTCATAAAGACTGCTATTTCGACCTCTATTAAGATACCAATCTATCTCATACGAACTAAACTAAGCAACATTCAATTAAGGGCGCTCAAATCTTTTATAACAACATACAAGACAATATTATACATTTGTATAAACTGCTCATTTTCAATACTATACAATTTTCATTTGTAAACATTTCACAATCAATTTCTTCAAATCAATTAAAACAATTTAATATGCTTTTCTTATGCATTTAGAACAAATAGTTCAAATCTTGAAACGAGAATAGGAGAAGATAGAACAAACCAAAATCGTCGCTTTGATTCCTATCTTCGGAATCTCGACTTCAATGCGGGCTTTTCTTCTCCTCAACCCCTATTTAAATACAATGACAATCACATATTAGTATATTATTCTAGGAGTTTTTGGTCAGGGTTTATGTTTAACCGATACCCCTTCACTTGAAAATTTTTCTAGGGACACATGAACCATAATTTTCATGCTTCAAGAAAATTTATCTCTATGAGTCTATTTTAGTAGGAATTGGAATCATCTCATTTGGATCAATTAAACTCAAGTCACTAAGATTTTAATGCCAACCGGGGTCAAGATGCCCACCACTTCTGCTACCTACTGTTATTCTCAATTTCAGGGGTCTTAACTCCATAAATTAGTAATGGTTCCTTCTACTCATTTGAAGCTATGGTTATAAGGTTTCTTCTCCAACTGGAATCATCCAATTTGGATCACCAAAACTCAAGTTATTGTACTTTACATCCAGACTACGCCAATTTGCAAGGCAAAATCAGACTGTTCTTACACATAGATCCACTTTGACAAATTTCTTGCATACACTTCTTCAAGTAAATTATTCCCCTAAAAGTATATTTTACCCATAATTTTGAATCACTCAATTTGGATGAGTGAAACTCAACTTATGGCCAAAACACTATAACAATACCCAAAACAGAGCATAACCTTGAGCCTACCTGCAATTTCACATTTAAGCCCATATTTGGGAGCCTTAGAGGTACAATTTGCTTCTGATTCCTTCTATACATTTGTATCCCTATCTCTTATGGTTCTTTACCAATTGGAATCACTTCATTTGGATGATTATAACTTAATTTATAGCCAAAACAAGAACAGGGATTTTTTCAAAATTTTGACAACATTTCCTTTGAAAACTCAACATTTTCACTTTTTACAAACACTACACAAAACCAATCCAAACCAATCCTAACCAACAATACAAAACAACCTCAACACAATTCCAAAACTCATTTACAACCAAAACAAAACTCTTTTTATCCACATTTGAGGTTTTCCCCAACTCAAACACAAGAACAAAGGAGTTTGAGTTTATTTCTTACCTCAAATCACTTACAATCTTTAATGCCAAGCTTTCTTCTTGTTTTTTATCACTTTAGGCTTTGATTTTCATGGAGCAATTCGCAAATCTCCCCATTCAAAAACCCTAGCTCTCTCCCTCTTTCTCAAAAACGGATTGCCAAATGAGCCCTTAGGACCACTTTTGGTCTTAAACACTTCATTCTCTTAAGGCCATGTTTGGCTCAAATGCATTCTCTTTGACTTAGTTCTCATAAATGCCAGTTTGCCCCATATTTTCTCTATTTTCATTTAAATTCTATATTCACTCTGACCTTTTTATTCTTTATCACAATGACCCTTAGGTCCTAATTTTTACAAATTTCAAATTCCCAATTCTTTACACTTGGATAAATTTTCGTCCAATCAATTCTCATTGAAGATATATTATTTGCATTTGGCTCTAGCCATACAATCATTTATTCAATATTCATTTAAAATTCTAAAAATACCAAGTTGGCTCAATTTATACCTAGAATATATAATAAAATTATAAAAAAAAATTTATAGGGTATTTTTGGGGCGTTACACAGATGGCCCCTATGGGGATCGGGCCATTGATCTCCGATCCGCTATTTCAGCCTCCGCACTCCCGGATGTTGATGCGCCGCCTGATATTAAGCGTAGCAGATTAGCAGTAACAAAATGTTCTCCATCAACGACTTTTGAAGGCAATGGGCGCGAGATGATAGGGAGGTTATAGCAAGCCGAAATAAGGCCTCACATCGCTGTTCTTTGAAGTAAGGAGAACCTTATACGCATGCTCCCGCCTGAACCCAACAAATACGAATTTTTTCAAAGCTTACTTTCTCCACCCACTCCACCAACCTACCCTTCCAGCCTTTCTCTGCACCAATAACCTACAATCAGTTACGTACAAAAACTTACACACATACACACCAGCAAACTAAACCCATTTCCAGTACACACCTGGAAAAGACTGAGATCGGTTAACCCTAAAAAAAAGCCCAGGGGAACCCGAGGTCTCATCCCAAGGCCCCCTTACTAGAAGCGCACCCTTCGCCTCCATCTTAGGCGAATTGGGGAGTCCGTTGACAATTTGCAACCGCGCACTCCGAACCGACATGGACAACCGACCACCCTAACCCACCTTTAAGGCATAGATAAAACAAATCTCGACCAACGAAAGGTCAAGTTGGTATAAGAGGTTTAGCACGCTACAACCGGTTAATATCCGGATAGTATTGGGATGGATAATGAGGCGCCTGTAAATGCAGGAACCGCCACGAGGGCAGCACCGAAATCGTTCTGCCGTCGCTTCTCGTAAAAACATGGCATTTTCTTTCTCCACCTGTGAGCGTGACCCGTCTGCTTTTCCATCAATCAGGTCAACGTTATCGAGGATCTCACAGGTTCTCAACTCCTCCATTGTTAGGGGATGATGATGTCGTCAGAGAACACGCCCTCGCAGTCCCATTTGCACCGCTCGACCGTAGTTTCTTCCTCACCTCATCATTCTACAAGGATCGTAGGAGTGAGAGAACCAAGATCAACCCTGCCACATGTCAAACTAAAACGTTAAACCACCAAACCCCGGCCGAGAACCACCCTGCCACAGGTTCTAAACCTACCCTCACCCCAAACCTTCCCACGGCCGGAAAGGGGCCGTTAGCAAAGATTCAACACACCTACAAGGGAAATAGTAATTACCTGTAAACTTAGAATTGAGTAAGCACCTGAAGAACATTCGCAAAGAACAAAGTCAGCACATCCGGGCAGAAGATTTAATCGTGAAGGGAATGTAAACCGAGAATGATAAGAATGAGGACGAAACCCAATGATGGCTCCCTACATACCAATCGCTTAGGACCTACAGGCGCATTAAATGCGACGTCGACCCCCTCCCTCTCCCCGCCTTTTCGCTCGCTACGCCCCAACCTTGTGGCACGATAGGTTAACATGGGCCGATTGGTGGGCCCTCCCCGTTATTCTAACCTCGTCGCTCCCCACCCAAAGTCGCTCCACTCATCTGGGATCAATCAATATCTCGCCGATGGCCAATGAATCTGGCCCTCGCCGAGATAGAAAAAGCGCAGAATACGAGATAGAACAAAGTACATAAATGTCAAAGAAGTACGATTTTATTAATTGTACCAAACGGCATCCATCATTACATTCATGCCCTTACAACCAAGCGATCATATTAAAATAGTTACATAATTCGTTCGAATAGAATACTGAGTAGAGGCCAAAGAAGAAGTAGTAGCAGAGGCCAAAGAAGAAGCAGTAGCAGAGGCCAAAGAAGAAGCAGTAGCAAAATTGCTACAAAAACTAAGAAAAAATAAAAGATGGAAAGGGGGCTCAAGAAGGGGAAGATGAAATCAAAAAGCCCCGCTGATTTAGCAGGGGGTTTCCTTAGATGCAGAGGATTCCGTTCGAGTTTTAGAACCACCCAAAGGCCAACCAAAACATGGATAATCCATTCCGACTCCACTCAAGCCTTGCAATCTTTGATCTGGTTCATGCTTAGAAAGCAAATCCTCACCGCTTCCATCTAATCAACCTTCATTTAGTAATCCACCAAGCTCCACTCAATAACGCCTAACCACCCTTTCTCCGTCGGAAAACGGGATAACTAAGGGGTACAACTGACTCGTCACCTCCTACTTTTATAAACTCCTAGCCCCATAGTTATTTCAAGCGCCTGACATCTAACGCATCCAAAAGTTAAAATTCACGCTTGAACATACTAGCATTGATTGCCCATCGCTCCCATGCTATGCCGCCAAGACGCTTTTCTTTTTCCAAATGGGGACGATCGCCTCCCAGCCAGAAAAGGGGGCATCATGGTGCCAATGGCTTTCGCTCATGCCTCTAACAATCCGCCTCGCCTAATTAAAGACTATAGCGTCGTAATTTAACCGGCCCGACCTGTGAGCCCAATTTAAGAGCCAAGGCCCAGATATCCCTCGAAGAGCCCCTAGCCGGAAAGGGGTCGACATTCCCCAGATGTCATCTCTCCCGCCTGGAGATTTTATTTAACAAATGCTGCCGGATAAACTCCCTCGAAGAGAATATGCGCCCTTCCACGACGTTCCATGAATCATGCTAACTACCTCATTCAGGGTGGACAAGCGCTCTCGGGGCCCTTCATTTGGGAAACACATCTATTAAAAAGGAAGAACTAGTCTCCGCGCGCGAGATATGCGCTACCTTCTCCTTCCGATTTGGGAGGAAATCATCAACTTTCCGCGGAAAGCGGATCCCCTTCCTCTCTGATAAAAGAAGGTTAACACAGAAAATAAGGTATGAGATTCAAAACTAAGAAAGAAAGGTCCTAATTTTTCATAGCCATAATCTGACTTAAGCATCGAGAGCGACGAGCCCTCACCGCCGCTTTTTCGTTGTTGCAAATTGCTGCGCATAAGTGTATGTTCCGGCTTATCCAAATACCTGTAAGATTCGAGATTATAATTAGGAAACTCATAACTCAATAAAATTTGGAGAGTTCCGAAAAATAGAATAAATTTTTAAAAGATAATTATATTCGGTCTTTTTTTGTATTTTGAAATTAAAACCGAATCATAGTTGCTCAGTTTGAAAATTTTAAAATCCAATTTAAAAAAAACTCAAATTCGATTTGATTGGTTTTTTTTTTTAATCGATTTTATGCACACTCGGCCTCCTTTATAATGCCAAACTCTCCAAAATATACTATTTGTTGAGTTTTATTATTATTTTTAAATTTCAAATAGAATTTATTTAGTTCATATCTTTTAAAAAGGTATGGCACAAGAAGAGGAGCGGCATAAGGAATGATCGAGTGGGAATAATTTACTACATCATAACTAAAGTGTTTAATTGTCAAAAAAAAAAAACTTTCATTTTTATACTATTTGTTGGGTTTTATTATTATTTTATACATTGTAAGTTGTAACTAAAATTTATCTTTAAAAAGACAAATTTAATATAAAAACAAACTATGTTAAAAAAAAATCAACTTGTTTTTTCAAAAAGACAGTTCAAATAATAAAATAAAATTCATCTTTGGAAAATAAAAAACGAGTTTAATTAAAAAACAAAAACAAAATATGTAATGAAAATATCGTATTTTTCTATTTATTTTTCAGATAATTATATTTTAATAATATTTTCTGAAATTTATTTTTTTATAATTAAAAAAAAAAAAATCCTGATTTGTGTTTTCTTTTCTCCTTCCCCCAATGTTACCAGGACACTATCTAATTAATGCGTACCGAAATTGGAAGGTTTTTACACACCCTTTCTTAAAATGTTGCCGACACATTACTCTCTCGGTCTCTCCAGACATGAATCAAAAGCATAATCCACAATTGGGTCTGAACTCTGAAGGTAAAGGAAGAATAATCATCACTGACTTCCCCTCATATATCTCTAAAAAAGGAAAAAAAACCTCCCCTCATATATATGTATATATATTTACACGTACGTTACAAAGAAAGGTGGTGGTTAACGTGTCAGCACTGGCAGCGAATGATAGACATCAAGCAAAAGAAGAAACTACAGAAGAGGTGGTGAGCAAGGCCGAGAGAAGAGCTACAAGGAGGGCACTGTTATAAGTGGTTGGCTCACTTTGCTTAGTGTTGTTCCGGTCATCAATGTAGGTCTCGTTCAGGAACGGGCCGCCCACTAGTGCTCCCACAGCTATATTTGGATTGGGATCAAGTGAGTCTAGCCATTTGAACCCATCGTGGCAGCCACTCTCCGCATCAACCGGAATTGAAGCTCCCCTGTGGTGAACATACTCTGGGTAGTTGCTCCCATACCCAACAACATAGCTCATATTCATTGGATTGTTCCCCAACACGTACTCACCCTGTTTATTTATGTTTACACACACTAACTCCATCGGAATCTTATAATATAAATAGATTTACATAAAGTTGGAGTTAATTTCTATTAATCAAATCACACACAAACATAAAATGAAAAGATTAGTATGGACCCCACAAGGAGAGGAAACAAACTAATACATCAATATGTTCGTTAAACCAAGTTCTGATATCATGTTTAACAATCAATTTTCACAAAAGTTCAAGATTATTCAATATGAATATCATGTTTTTTAAAAGAGCATGCCAGTAAGGCTTGCTCAATGGTTAAGGATTATTGAACAGGGAATAAGGAAGGGAGTGCCTATAGGAGGCATATGCCCCTCAGCCCCTCCCCTGAAATTTTTTTTTGGCAAAAAAATGCACTTGTAGACACCTAGAATTGAACCCCTTCCTTAGTGTTTATATCCATGGAACTGTTGAAACAATGAACCAATTAGAGCTACCGTCCCTTTACCTTATATTTTATCTACGCCATCGAGGAAGGAATCAGGTTCAAGTTTTTATAAAAACAAAATACTCCATCATGTTATAATGCAATTGTAAATTATAATTTAAAGTGAATAGATATCAAATTAAGAGCAAAAAGCATACCTGCGAAATGGCAAATTTGCGGAGGTCTGCTGGCTTGTAGTATTTGCCGCTGCAGTATAAGGTATCTGTGTTGGATGTAAGCATGTAATCACTATAAATAACAGCTAGGAAGGCAGAAGCCACGGCATGCTGCAAGGGGTTCCACTCGGTTACCCATATCAGACCACCTGCATCAGAAACATATTTGAATAAGCAGTAATAGGATGTGTTTTATGATTAACTGTTTTAATTTAGAACCGAGCAAATACTTTCAAATTGAAGCACTTGTTTGGAAAGATCCAACAAATTCTTGGCTCTTGTGACAGAATATCAGATCATGGAAAGGCATATAAGAAAAGAATATTACTGTCTGTTCTGCTGGATGTGGCTGTTGGGGAATCTGGTAGAAGCCCACATATAACCGCTTCTGCAGTTTTTCTATACATCTGCAGTCCAATATTTTCTTCATCTGAAATTTCTGTTGTATTGAAAAAATTTACCCTGGATAGCAGAACCTGGAGAGGAATGACAAAATTGTTAACCTTTAATAACATTCAAGAATGAGAATTGAATTTTGAATTCTTTACAATTACCTGAGTCCCAGCAAGCTTGTTGTCCCAGCAGAACCAAGTCGGAGTTCCCCAATTAGCAAATGTGTCTCCATTTTGTAGAGTCACATATCTGAGATATGCCTCATCTTGGGTAGCATGAAAGAGCCAGGAAGCTGCCCACAAGAGTTCATCTCCATAGCCAGTAGAGTTGTAGTAGGACTGCAGTTGAGAAATGCTGACACTGTAAGAACCTCTGTAAGTGTCAGCGAAAGAGAAAAGTTCCCGGGCATGCTTAAGGAGCAGATTCGAATAACTGGAGTTGATTTTCTTGAACACTAGAGATGCTGATGCCATAGCTGCTGCTGTCTCTGCTGCAACCTCTGTTCCTGGGAACGATATGTTCACCTGCGAGACCGGCCTTTTCTCTGTCATGGCTTCAGGCCTTTCCCAACATTCATGGTCCAAATCAGGATCACCTACCTTTAATTAATCACACACAAAATGCAACAAATCAGAGAGTACTGTTTCTACTGTTTGGCTCACAAAATTGGGGAGTAAATGTTTTTGCAACAACCTGAATGTAGAGGAGGTTTGGAGAAGGATGGGCATTGATAAGGTAATCTGTGATCCATTTAAGTGAAGCCTGAGCATTACTCAGCTGCTTCACTGCTTTCATATGATCTCCATATTCAAGAATGGCCCATGAAAGCATTGTTGCAGTAAAAGCCATGGGGAATCCAAACTTCATGTGATCCCCTGCATCATACATTCCTTTTGATAGATCCATTTTTTCTTCTCGCCCATCTTCCAATCCCGAATCGCCTCGCCAAGCAATCTTATTATTCACCAATTTGCCAGCTGCAAAAACAAATTAGCAAAGATAATTCAATCTCTGACATGCCGTAACTTCGAATTGCTAAACTCTGAGATTCAACATTTAATTTCTACCAATTCACTTTTTCGGAAACCTAACAGAGTGGGAGAAAGAAAAAACAACAAACATAGAGATATGTAATACTACACTTTTGGATGTCGAAGAATTGGATAGCGATCTTAAGAGCTCCCGCATAGTTCTCTGCAATTTTTCCCGGTCGATCTGGAACTGAGGACACCTTGGAGTGGCGACGGTTATTCCAAATAGTTAGTATAGCCGATGCCACGACCATGGCTGCAATGGCTAACACTAAAATCCACCAGCACCAGCCTTTCCACTTTTCTTGCTTTCTTTCCATCTTATACTCGGAAAGTAAATAAAAGCGTAAAACTCAGATCAGTCCGAAATCACCAAGTGTATATGAAAATGGATTGAGGTTTAGGGTTTTGAGATTGATGCTGTTGCTCTGAACTCTGTTTGTTTGCTGAGAAAAATCGAGGAAAATAATTAAATAAATAGGAGTGGAAATTTGAAAAGGAAATATTTTATCTTCTAAAGAATTTCATGGAGACCAAACGGGCGTAAGAAAATCGCTCTTTTCAGCTTTCAATTCGAGAAACACAGATATAGAGCGTAAAAGACGCTTTTGAGATTTCAATCTGAGTCTTCCGGTTGGTTGTCGTATAACAGCAGGATCTTACCCGCCAAAGATACCATTCAATTTGTACATGCACTGACCACATAAAACGACATGCCATTTCGTCGTTTTAATTCTTAGCAGTATTTCACCTAACTAGGTGGCTATTGGAAGGCTGCAAGTACGTTTTTTCTGCCATCCTAACCAATCATATTTTGCCACGTCATTAAGACGGCTGTACACATTCCACGTTTCATATGGTTAGGCCTTGTTTATATTTTGTTCTCTCTTTATTATGGACGTTACAATTGAGACCCGAGCATCCACCATTTTTTCCTATGCTGATGCTTTATTATCTCCATGCTATTTTAAATAGTTATATGAACTTCTAACTTTGTGTTTTAAAATTTTTGATAATTTTACCGGTAATAAAACCCCAATCTTAAGGGACTCGAACTAGTGACTATTATAGTGGTAATTTAAGTCTGATCCATTAAGCTAATCCTATCCATCCGAAATTAGAGTCGAGTTTGACTGTTAATTTATTGGTTTGAAAAATCGGATCAAATTTGATCCGACTTGCCTGAATTTTAGGCTAGACCTGGCTGCTATTTTTTTCTCCCGAAGAAATTTGATCAAATTTGGTCTGACTCGATTTCAACCCGACCGAACTCATCCATTCGAATTACCACCTCTAATTAGAGACCAAAGTTAAGACTGAAGTAGTTGAGCAACTAATACCTTGAGTATTAGTAGCATTTCCATATAAAATATTTTTAAAGATTTTTTTTCTTTTTTTTTAATTTCAGTTTGTATAATTTTTTTGTTGTATTCTCTTCAATGAATATTAAGTTTAGATGAATAAAAATTGTAATTTGATGATGTTGTTTGGTAATAATTTAATTTTAAAAATATTATATTTGATCAGGTTTAAAATAATAGGCGCGCAGGCCCAAAACGCGAGTCCAAATGTCAGGCTTAAGAGGAGATTAAGGAGCCAGCTCCTTAAGACTAATGCTCTGGCCCTGATGATCCTCAAACACAGCCTAAGACAGGCCTGATCTCACCCTTCGAATGGCTGATAATATAATCGACCCAAAGAATCCGTATTAAAGGAAAATACCAAATTACCACCAATTAGAAATGTATAATATTTCCTAATAATTGTCCGTCAATCATCCCTTATTAATCGGTTAACGATAGCGAAAAGTTAAAATCACCCAATGGGAGAAAGACATCAATATCCAACGCTTAAATGCATATTCTCGTATCATCATCCAACTATAAAATTATCATGATCACCATTATAAATATCGTGCCACCCTACCTATGAAACGTATTAATAATAAAAATTCATTCCTAAGCAATTGATTTCCGTTTTTCCACCGGAAGAACCGACTTAGGCATCGAAAGGGGTAAATCTGCCATCCCCGTCAATCCTTTGTTTCTTATATTCTAGTGAGCCGACATCCAGCCAATGCACTCTACCAAAGAATTCCAAATACAAGCTCTACCTCCCAGCTGCTGAAAAAGATCATCAGCCAAGGTCACTCATGGTAACTTTATTAGCTTCTTTTGCAAATAAACTGACATTTAGTGATTGATGGTATCGACTCGAAACACAAGCCGAAGTCACGCCAATCCCCTAAGGATGCAAGACCAAAGAAGGGGCAACATGATAATTCGACCTCCAAGGCACACACTAGAAACTCAGCCAATACCGACGAGATTTGAGGCGTCCGCTCCACCAACCAACGTCCGTCGAGAGAGTCAAGCTACTCACTATAGTAAATGCACGCCCTCAGAGGCGACAGTCTCGAGAAGGCCAAAACACTGCTACTCCAAGAAGAACAAAGAACACTCCGCACCTCATCGAAGCCAGATGGAGAAGAAGAAACTAGCCAAGCCAAGAAGCATGACCCTTACAAACTCCCGGAGAAAATCGCAATGAGGAGAGACATGGTAGGAACAACAGAGGCGATGAGCCCACCCCTTATCAGCAGGAAGTAGGGGAGCGGTCATGGGAGCAGAGGTTCAGGGACGTCCAACAGAGCTCAAACTACGAAGGAAGCTTAGCGGGTCATCAGCCTTTATGGACGCCTCTAGTACAACAAACCGAATCCCCGCTCACAAATGGTGCCGCACTCTCCCCTCCCCGCCGGGGTTCGTATCGCCTCGATCGAAACGCTCGACGAACGAAGACCCTACGCTGATCACCTCAATACATGGCAACCGACATGGAGTCGCACGGATATCAAAGACCCCTTACGCAGCCTCTATCACACCAGCGCCCAAAGATCGCCCAAGTTTAATAGGACTCCCGCCGCCTTCCATCTCATCGTCACAGAGCTTCCATCGCGATTCGCCTCACACTTTATCGAGCAAGAACGCACAAGAAGCACATCACCAATTACAGCTGCAGCTCGCAAAGAGAGCCCGAGGTACATACGCTAGAGATTCAACGCAAAGTCATTAAAGGTGGATATTCCCGACGAAAAGCTCGCCATTACCGCCTTCATCGCAGGGCTTAGGGTACAATCGAAAGACCTAATGTTCTCTATCTCAAAGAACCCTCAAGCGAGCATGGCTGAGGTGCTCGCCAAGACAAAGAAGTATATCAAAGGTGAAGAAGCCCTCTTATCCAAGCAAAGGAGTTCCTCTACCAAAAAAAGAGCAAAGGACAGAAACTGAGCTAAGCCCTGTGAGTGTGCAGATGTGATTGCATCCCCAAAGAGGAGCTGGGAAAACAGAGAGCGATCCCCAAAAAGATGAGGGAACGTCAAAGACCGCCTAGGACCACTCTCACCGAGCTACAAAGAATAAGATTCACCTTCAATACACCCCGACACTGTCACGTGTCTTAAGCGAGGTGCAATATGAAAAATTTACGAGGAGGCCATCTCAGATAAAGTCAGAACCAGCAAAAAGAGACAATACCAAATACCGTGATTTCCATAGGGACCATGGACACCGAACCGATGACTGCATCCAACTGAGGAAAGAGATTGAATACCTAATCCGGTCGACATCTTCGCGGTTACGCGGGCCTCTCGTGGCGGTGCTAATGCTTCAACCACCACCACCGTCACCCAACTCCGGCCAAAGACTACCACTTTGGGAGAAATCCACGTGATCTTCGGCTGGTTCAGAGGGCGAGAGTCCAAACTTCAACAGAAGGCCCACCACAAGAAAGACGCATCAGAGAAACATTAGAAGTACAAGTCGTATCCAAATTTCGTCGGCTAGATACTACCATAACCTGACCGGCATGAAGGTCGCCAACATCCCCATGACGATCCACTGATAAAGGTCGCAGTGAGCCAATAAACGATCCACGTGGTCCTTTCCTTGTCGACAGCGGACCTTCGTAGGCATCATCTTCGCATTAGATTTCAACAAAATGGGCATTGGAAGGAGAAGTGAAGGCGATCAGCCTTTTACACTTTCGATGTGAGACAGAAAATTCCAATTTTCTAAAAAATGGCAAAATCGTAATTTCGGTAAAAATCGAAATTTTCTAGATCTCGGGTGTGAAATGGACTTCACCGTTGGAATCGTCTCGCGAAATCTGGCTTACTCACGGTAATTCGTCAATTCGAGAGACAGTCGGGGTACCGTTTCCCTGAAGCGGCATCGGGCGGGACACTTGGCGCATTTTTGAGTGGCACCGCAGAGGTTTTATGTCAGCCCAGGTCAGTCAAGTTGAGCTCAAAGGTGGGACCTGATGACACATGGCATGATGCCATTGGATAGAAAAGTCAAACTAATGAGATGAAGGGACATAGCCGGGTATTATGGGAAAGTTTAAATGAGAATGGGACAAAACTAGAATAGTGATCATCTTCTCCGTGGTGGAGACCAAACGTCGCGGAGAGCAAGCAATTGCGAAATTAGGTTTTGATATTTTTAGGTGAGAAGGTGTGCCTTCTCATAAAATCACGGAGTGATCCAGTCGATTCCTTGAGCGAAGAAGAGTTACACGGAGAGGGACAACGCGTGGAGCTCAGGTTTAACTGGAGTTCGGCCAGCTCCGTGAGGTAGGGGTTTCATCCTACTTGTTTTATTCTTGGTTTAAGTGCTTTGTTGATGTTTGTGTTGGATTGAGGCCGTGAGTGGCCGTTTGATCGGTCCCAAATCTTGGAACCAATGAGACCCATTTGTGAAGTCCGTAGCAGTTTTAGGGACTGTTTTGGGTGTTATGTGATTATTTATTAAATAAATTGTGTTTTGGTGAGTAGGAGGCCGAAAATGGCCAAGGAAATTGGTTTTGAAGTGGAGTCGAGTTAGGCGTGTGGGCGGCCACGGACGGCCCACATGCTCATTTTAGAATTTGTTAAAAAGCAGTCCGGGTTTCATGTAGATTGGACGAAATCATCCATATGTTGTGTGTTTGAATTGTTGAAATGAATGGCTTGGTATGTGTGGAAATAAATAGGTTAAGACATGATTTTGATGTGTTAACATGAGGTCACAATTATATGGAATATAATTGTGTTGTAAGCCATTGGAGATGGTATTGTAAATTGCTCAAGTGAGCTAATTTGAGGAGTTGGTTGATTAAAGAAATTAATAGGTTAATGCTTGATGTGTTAACATGAGGTCACAATTATATGGAATATAATTGTGTGTGTAAACAAACTGGAGATGAGATTATGATTTGCTCGAGTGGGGCGAGGGATTGGGTGATGGTTGATGTGTTGGATTACATGTGTGTAATTGTAGTTGATTGAGAATATGCATATTGACATATTGTATAAATGGTTTGAAAGTAACAATGCATTTCATATGCCTTGTGAGTAACCTAGAAAGTAAAATTGTGAGTGCATGACATGATTTTGTAAAGCAGGACATGGTTGCGAAAGGAATTTCACAGGATGATATTACGGAGAATTGGGTTGGGAGATGGGCCAACAGATCATTTCGGATGAGGACCATGACTGTTTCGGAAAGCTAACCAACCAATTCGCCTCGGAGGGTAGTCCCATATTTTTACCGACACTTCGGTAGTTTACTTTCAAGAACAACAAGTTTTGTTTTGAAAATGATATTTTCTCATACATGGCTTAGGCAAGTGTGAGGGAGTCGGTGAGGACTCGAGACATGGGATGGGCATGTAGACATTCAAGTAGGATCACGTATTTACTTGAGTGTGTGTTTAAATTAGACATTGCACATATGCACTTAGGTGGAAATGCTTGTTTAGGGTGATTAAATTTCTTGGCGATGCTCACCTGTCGAGGATTATATTTTAATTATAGGGAGCATTCGAGGAGACGGCTCATCTTAGAGGCCTATTTTGAAGAAAACCGGGTTGTGGCTTTGATGGTTTTTGGAATACATGAATTAGGATTTTAGATTTTAATATATGTTGTATTAAGAGAAATTTTAATAACTCTTGAACTATTGGAATATAGTTGTGATATTTGTTTTAATGAGTATTGGTTTAGGCGAAGGCATTTTTATAAATTATGGGTCTCGTGATACGAGACAAATAGATTTCAGCGAGGTTGAAGGGTAGTCAGCGGACACACTAGGGTTTGGGGCGTCTGCTACGTGGGTTCTGCGGAGAAGAGTGCTTTACAGGTCGATACGGCTAGTGCTCGCTTTAGGAGACCCAGTACCGAGGCTCTGTGACGGTAAGATTTCTCATAGTAGATGCCCCATCGGCTCTGACATGTTACTAGGTGAGCCTTCTCTCAATACCATAGGGAGTCTCCCTCGCCTATCACATGGTCATCAAATTTCCAACTACAAATGGAGTAGGAATGGTCCGAGGAAACCAACGCATAGCCAGGGAATGTTACTTAGCTTCAATGAAGCAAAAAACGGTCGACAACATCTATATGGACAAGCTCGACATGCGAGATGAGGTAAGCACCCAACCTGCGCCCTCAGAAGAACTAGAGCCTGTACAGCTTGGCGACCAGCCATAACACCTCGTCTACATAGGATCTAAGCTAGCTGAAGACGTCAAAAGCCCTCTCATCCGTTTCCTAAAGCGGAGACATGGGGTATTCGCACCGGAAATAGGAAGACATAGAAACGGAATCGACCAGCCGATTATCACACCCGTAATTGACGTCATTAACCCGACCTAACTCATTAACCTGAATTAGCACCTCTAATTAGAGACCAAACTTAAGACTGGAGTGGAGTAGTTGAGCTACTAATACCCTTCAAGGTATTAGTAGCATTTCCATATATGTCACCAAGTATACCCCAGCCAGTTTATAGCATGTTTTGGGTATAATAAAAGTAAATGCATATTTTTTTCGAATAAAATAATGCTAAAAATAAAATAGCAAAAACAGGAATTTGCACAAGATACAAAGGTAAATTGGTAATTTACCACGTTAGGACCTAAGGGTCATAATCTCATAAGATTGTATGCCAAGTAGAGTATAGCATAAGTTGAAATACAAATGAAATAAAGATGAGGACGAAAATAAATAAAGGAAAGAAAACTCAATAAATAAGGATGAGATAAGACCAAAATAGCTCATTTGGTCTTGAGAGAAGGAGAGCTCCTATGGGTAGGATAAGGGAGAAAAGAAGAAAAGGAGAGGAAGAAGAAGAATAAGAGAAGAGAAGAAGGAAGAAGGAAGGAGAAAAAAAAGAGATCAAAGGTATGGATTTGTATGGTTTTCTATGGATTATAGTATGAAACTTGTATGAAATTTGTATGGACTTGTTTGTATGGATTTTTTTTATGGATACTTGGTTGGAGGTTTGGAATATCTCTTTGTTTGTGTATAATACTTGTTGGTTTGGTTGTGGTCCTCAATAGAGGAAAGATCTGTATAGAGAAAATGTTGGGTTTTAGGGGAGATGCTGTCCGTTTTTTTTCAACCCATGTTTTTGTTTTGGCCATAACTTGGCCATCACTCATCCAAATTGAGTAATTCAAGTTC
Source organism: Tetrastigma voinierianum (assembly GCA_016808115.1). Classification (NCBI taxonomy): domain Eukaryota; kingdom Viridiplantae; phylum Streptophyta; class Magnoliopsida; order Vitales; family Vitaceae; genus Tetrastigma; species Tetrastigma voinierianum. The sequence continues at coordinate 938,583 of JAEQBH010001279.1, read as the reverse complement.
AAGGGTAAACTAGACTTCTAGAAGAACAAATCTTCCTGAAATAAGTGTATGCAAATTTGGACCTCAGGGTACCCAGAAAATTCATCAAAGTGAAGCTCTATTTCGGGTCAATTCTGTTACAATTTTGATACAGTTTTGGATTTCAGAGCAGTTTTGGTATTTAAGCCATAAGTTGAGTTTCACTCATCCAAATTGAGTGATTCAAATTTTTGGGTAAATTAGACTTCTAGAAGAACAAATCTCCCTGAAATAGATGTATGTAAATATGGACCCCAGGGTACCCATAAAATTCGTCAAAGTGAAACTCTATTTGGTCAGTGCAGTACAATTACGTCTGATTTTGGATTTGGGCTTGATTTAGTATTCGACCATAGTTGAGTTTCACTCATCCAAATTGAGTGATTCAAATTTTTAGGTAAACTAGGCTTCTAGGAGAACAAATCTTCCTAAAATAAGTATATCCAAATTTGGACCCCATTATACCTAGAAAATTTGTCAAAGTAAGATAACAATTCAGTCCCTGAAATCTGTCTCAAAACAGTCCAATGAACTTAAGTAATTCCGGTTGTTTAAATCATAACTTGAGTTATACTGGTCCAAATGAGGTGATTTGAATTTCTGTACAAACTAGACATCGGGGAGAATAACTTTCATGAAGAAAGTAGGGTCCGAAAATGGACTTAGGAGCTGCCTAGAACTATTTAGGCAAAAATGGTTATAGAAACTAAAATTGTATAATGGTTATATAAATGTATTGTTATATTAAATAATGCATCATAGAAATATGTTCACAACAACATGTGTTATGAAAATTAAGATAATACATATATAATTGTATTTATATGAAAAAGAAATCTGATTAAATGTTCACAATTGTTTAAATAGATATCTCATAAGTATACATGATATCCATTAGCATGTATATGAGATATCTTTTCTAATACACGAAGATTGTTAAGAAAACATAATAAAAATGATTATGCAGCAAGACCGAGTAATTGGATAGATAGGCATACATAGGGATATAGTTGTTGCAATATCACAGTTTACAATCTCGAGACCGTTTACGATTGATGACATAGATCGTTTGGATCGTTATAAGCGGCGTTTGGGTCATCTGAGATAGAGATCAACTGTCTCGTACAGTGATAGTACCTTCGGGTACATACAGTTATTTCTCGTATCCGCTTCTAAAAAGTTTTCTTGAGGCATTCAAAAATAAAAAGAAAATTATAAGTATATGTAGCGTATGATATGATATGAAGCATAACCTTCTTTATGCGATGATAGTATCACAGATTCTGAGAAACAAAGTAAATTGAAAGATAGTATGAAAAATATATGAAATATGATAAGAATGAAACATGTTATAAAAAAGTAGATATGAAAAATGGATAAATATATTTAAATGGATAAATATATTTAAATTTTATATTTGCCATAAGTATATGCATGTGTATAGAAGTGTAATGATCTGTGCTACGGGTTGTCCATATGTATTTATTCCCACTAAGCGTAAAGCTTAGCACGGGTGTTTTCATTTGTGTAGGTACAAAAGAGGAAACCAGAGGGTAGGACAATCCACATCAGCAGTCAACGGCCACGCATTACTAGGTGCCCACTGGAAGACATTATGGTCTATTTTGTATATGTAATTTTGTTTATTTTGTAAACAATGTAAATATTGTAAATATTGAACACTTCCATATATGGAGCTTGTATATATATTTTGTAATCCGCTGCTACAGAATATGATACAAGTTAACTGTTTAACTTTATATAAATGAACAAGCTTGAAGTTTATAAGTTTATAGTAAAAGAAAAAAAAAATGACACCCTCGCTTGACACCATGTTGGGGTACCATGGGCCCAGGCCCGACACCCCTAGCCAGATAGCCCATCCAGGCCCCAGGGATTCAGGCCGAGAAGCCCGGCCGACCCGAAAGCCCGGACGATCCTCCTCAGGAGTACTGAAGGAATTTAGGCCCCAGCTTGATCGGCCCGAGTGCAGAGCCGATCCTCTGTCCAGGTGCCAGGGCATTTCATATCCCGGATGTCTTTTTACTCAGGAGTTTCCCTTCCCGATCGGCAATTCCACCAAACGAGGCTACCTACCAGCTCTTCATGGTATAAGTGTAAGATCTCCCATTAGCCGGTCTCCTCGCCTCCGATAGAATAGGAAGCATTCTAGCGACCTTGCTCCCGGGAAGCGGTTGCATAAAAGGAAGAACAAGTCGTCCTTCCCGGAATAAGAGCCACCTTCCCTTAACATTATGGGAAGAAATCGTCTACCCTCTAAGGAAGACGGGTCCTCTTTTCTCCTTCCATAAAAGGGAAGCAGGTCACACCAAATGAGGTACGAGATTCTGGATCGAAATAATTTCTACTCTAGCTTCAGAAGTCTTTGAGAATGAATTGCTTTGCCCATCGGAGGAGACTGACCGGAACACCACCGTCGTCTTCTTATTTGTTTGCGGGTTGCGACCAGGCGAGGTGGAATGCTCAGGCTTGATCAACGACTGCGGGGTGGGGGAGACCACAATTGGCAGGAGTACGTAGAGCCTTGGCAGAAATCTCGGGGCGTGCGAGCTTGGGTACACGGCTCGGGTGACCTCTTTGATCGGCAAAGCTTTGGCTATTCCCAAACATCCCATCTGATCGTCGGAATTCACTGCCATGACTAGCAATCCAGCGAACCAGGCCCCTGAAGACCAGTTCCTCCTCTAGTGCCAAGAGATGGAAGCATAAAAAGAGGAGTAGGCCCGGCAGATGGCCGAATAGCACGAAAAGGCGAACCGGTGGCGGGAAGAAAATGAGCGCTTGCGAACCCGGTTGGAGGTCGGCAGGGCCGAGCAACTACAGGAACCTCCCCGCCCATTCCCTCCTTCCCGTCCTGGCAAAGGCAAAGAGCCCGCTGCGCCGGGCGACATCGATCTACCGACGGATGACGAACTATCTCGGCGATTCCCGCTCCCACGCCCGTTCACCATCGACGCCGAGAAGCCCGATCTAGAAAAGAAACCCACCTCGCTGGAATCCAGCGATCCATCCAGCGTCGCAAAGGCGTCAATGCGAGATAGAACCCGAGCGAGAGACCGGCGTCGACGGCGCCCGGCTCATCAATATGCCTGGCCGTGAGGGCTTCCCGCCCGGTACCATCCATATACGCCCGCCGGGATCTTCGCTCGTAATGATTTTCCTCGTTCGAGGGACCACAGACATACTCTCACTCCCCTGGGCTGGCATATCACCGAGATTACGATCCTCCCTCGCAGCTTATCCACCACCCTTCGCCATGCGGCCAGGTCTTAGGTCTGTGCGATCACATCGCGCACATTTGACGACGATGATCCTGTGTAGGAGACGATCGACTCCCATATAAAGTATTTGACGGTATAGAGCTGCTTTGCTTTGGTTTCTAAGCTCCCGGAGGATCAATAAACACATTCGGCGAACTGTGGGCCGCGTTCGTCTCTTAGTACTTGTGCTCTGTCAGACAAAAAGGGAACATCAACTCCCTCCAATCCATCCTTAAACGGGAAGACAAGTCCATCCGGGACTTCACGAGCAGGTTCGGACAAGCGGTCCAACAGATTGATGCCTATAGTATGGATGCAATATTGAAAAACTTCAGAATAAGCTTTGGGCCAAGCACCTCGTTCTTCCAGTCTTTATCCTTGGACCCGCCGACAACTATGGAGGAATTATATCGACGGGCGGATAAATTCTCTATGCTGGAAGATAACATTCGGGTCGCCTCGCAATACATCATGATCGCCATTAAAGCCTTGTGAGCTGCTTCTTGGGGGCTCATCCCCAGGCGAAAAACGGTGTGAGGGCGAGAAGCGCCGACAGATGTCGAGAAAGATCCCCCCCAGTTCTTGCTCTGACATCGCCTATGACGGCTCCTGCACCCACCGTCATCCGGACCTCCCTTGACTTAGTGGCCCCCACATGAGGCGGGGTCGAGGCTAGTCTGCAGTCCCTACGATGTGAGTATCCACGGGGACCATGCCCGCGAGACCAATCAACTGCGAGGCCTCAAATTTCTAATAGAAAAGCTTGTCGGGCCTGGCACCTCAGGCGAGTACACAGGGGAGCCCGGCCAGCGACGACAGCCCCGCTCCTGCGGCCAAGCGGCCCAGTTGTAGATATCGAGCATGTAGGGACCGTGACCATCAACTTTATACTAGGGGATCGGTGGCGGCTGATATCAATCGAGAAACAACGAAGAATGCTCGGCGGCCACCGGTGAGCGAGTAGAGGATATCCTTGACAATTCCTAGGTTGCGGCCACTATATCCTTTTCCCTATTAACCGCATTGGTCATCACACCACACTACAGCCTTTCGTCTTATTTGTATGTATTAACAATTTTGATGTGAACAGGGTTCTCGTCGATCCAAGCAGTGCGGCCGATTTGCTCCATCTCCCAGCCCTTAAGCGGTGGGTCGGAGTGGATTATCTATTCCGTTGGCGAGGTTTTGTCGGGTTTGTGGAATTTACACCACAGCGTCGAGTTGGGGACATCACCTTCCTGGCATGTCGATCAACTTATCAAGTGTTGTTCTCCGTGGTAGAAGACCTAGGGCCATACAATGCTATTTTGGGCCGAGCCTAGCTACATGCCATGAAAGCAGTCCCCTCCACATATCACTGCACCATCGCCTACTCCGACCGTCCCGCAAAGCTCGACCAGTGGAAGCTGCCGCCACGCATCGACAATGCTATCAGCTCTCGATAAAGGAGCGTGAACAGGGGGAGTGCTCCCGTGAACCGTCCCTTGAGGACCAACCCCTGCAATAGCAATCACAGTCATCCCCCCGACCCGCTTTGGAGGATAGGGAACCATTAGCAGTTGACCCCTTGGAAACCACACCCCTCGACGGGCCGGACAGATGCATATATGTTAGCACCCTCTTCTCCGAGGAGGAAAAGGCCCAATTATGCCAGGTGATACAGTTAAATGCTAATGTATTTGCTTAGACTCATGCAGATATGACCGGGATTAGCCCTGCACACGCCTCACCTCACACAAGCTAAATGTCGCCCCCTCTGCCAAGCCAGTCAGACAAAAAGTGAGACGCTTTCACCCAGATCGCCACTTGGTCATCCAGATCGAGGTTGATAATCTTCTGCATAATGGATTTATCAGAGCAGTTAAATACCTCGAATGGCTGGCCAACATGGTGGTGGTTCCAAAGAAGGGAAACAAGTGGAGAGTATGTGTGGATTACACGAACCTCAACGACGCATGTCCAAAAGATACTCGCCGCATAGATAAAATCGCGGATGCCCCGGGCAGGCACGGTATGCTATCATTCTCGGATCTTCTCAGATACCACCATATCCCTACGCACTCCGGACGCCGAAAAACGCCTTTCATCACCTCACGAACTCTACCGTTATAATGTGATGCCTTTCTACTTAAAGAACTAGGCAACCTATCGAGGTCAGACGAAAATGTTTCGACCGTTACTCAGCAGCACGATGGAAGTCTATATTGATGATATGCTAGTGAAATCAAAGCAGGGCCTGGATCATGCTGATCATGTTCAACAGACATTCGAATTCTTGTGAGAGTACTGCAGTGAAACTCAACCCCCGAAATGTGCCTCGTCGGCCGCCGCCAATTCCTTAGCTTTATTGTAACTCAAAGGGGGATAGAAGCTAATCCTGCGCAACTTAAGGCCATCTTGCAATCACCGCCCCCGTACCAAGAAAGGATCCAAAGAATCGACCTGGCCTATTGGCAACTCTTGGGCGTTTTATTTCTCGATTCCTGAACCGTTTGAAACCCTTCTTCACTACTCTGAGGGGAGCCAACCAGGCCGAATGGAATGAGGAATGCGACCGGGCATTCGTAGCAATCAAGCAATACCTGAAAGAGCCACAAATTCTTGTAAGCCCGGAAGCCGGCGACACGCTCTATCTCTACCTAGCAGCCTCTGATGTAGCAGTAAGTGGCGCCTTGTTTAAAGAATGTGGGGACGCGAGGTTGAGGCCGGTGTTTTTTGTCAGCAAATCCTTAACCGACGCGGAAACCAGATACACCCACCTTGAACGAGCTGCCTTGGCCCTACGAACAGCCGCCCAGAAGCTTCGCCCATACTTCCAGGCTCATCCCGTTGTGGTGCTGACTGATCTTCCACTCCGGGGCACGATTCATAAACCGGATATGTCCGGACGGATGGCCCGTTGGGCAATGGAACTAAGCAAGTATGGCATCCAGTACAAGCCAAGACTTTCAAAGAAGGGACAAGTCTTAGCTGACTTCCTTGCAGAAATCCCGCAGCCCGATACTTGCCCGGACTAAAAGGGCTAGTGGACCCTTTGCGTTGATGGGGCTTCTAGACAATCAGGAACCGGCATCGGTATGCAATTAACCTCTCCAACCGGGGAAAGGATTGAATAGGTTGTCCATTTAGGCTTCAGCGCCTCCAACAATGAATCAGAGTACGAAGCCATGACAATGGTTCGAACTCGCACTGTCGTGGGTGTCGATAGCCTTGATTCAAGCGACTACAACTTGTCAGAGGGACAAGTCAACGCACCCAAGCCCCGCGAACCCCCAAATGACAAAATATGCTTCTCTAGTCAAACATAAATTAAGCACCCTCTCGGCCTGGAAACTTGAACATGTCCCTAGGGACCGTAATGAAAGGGTCGATGCCTTAGCCGTTGTTGCCGCTCTTTGCCAATAAAAGAAACAATATATCTCCCCATCTACTATCAACCGAGCTCATCCATACTACATACTCAAGTAAGCCATATAGAGGAGGTTCCCCCATCCTAGATGGATCCCATACGGCTCTACATAGCCACGGGAGAACTACCTAATGATAGAGGTAGAGCTCACAAAATTCAGATCTCGGGCCGGCCAGATTCTCCTGGGCACTGCGCCTATACAAAGGTCCCTGGCTGCCATACCAAATGTCTAACTCCCAAACAAGGCCAATATGTCATTGAGTTTGATTAAGGTATATGATAACAATCGGGAAGAACACAGCTCATCGTCACATCAGGTATTATCTACTAACTATGAAGCTCGACACCGCCGACACGCCAAAAATGTGACCCGTGCCAACGAATGTCTCTCATCTTGAAATCGCCGGTGCAAGATTTGCTCTCCATCTCTAGCCCGTGGTCGTTCGCTCAGTGGGGGATTGATATTGTGGGTCCGCTTCCCACTGCACCTGCCCAAAAGAAACTATTGTTGGTCGCCACCGATTATTTCAGTAAATGGATAGAGGCTGATGCCTTCACGTCAATCAAGGATAGAGATGTTACTCGATTCATCTGGAAAAACATTGTCTGCCGGTTCGGCATCCCGAGATTAATAGTATCCGATAATGGGCCGTACACACCGCCCATCTGACTTTTGCCAAGAATCAAGATAAGAAACTTATACCCAATCTCCGATACCCCCAAAGCAACGCTGCCGAAGCTCCAACAAACCTCGCTGGATCGCCTCAAGAAGCGGTTAGACTAAATAAGGGAAATGGGTGGAGGAACTACCCGGGTGCTCTCTAGTTTCCATAGACTGCACCGAAAGCCGACCGACATCTCCTTTCGCACTCACCTACTGGATGGAAGTTGTTATCCCATCAAATCGGGTCTACTCTACCATCCTGACAAATACGCCCTCGAATCGAAATGCGTGGATCAAGGGTCGCAGAATTAGACACAAATGATGAGCTACCGGGAAGCGCTAAGAATCCGAGTAGCATCCAACAACGCCGCTGCAAATTCCCTTATAACAAACAAGCGAAGCTCCTGGGTGTTCCAACAGCGATTAGTTTGAGGAAATTTTTTTAGAATATCAAGGACCCCTAAAATACGAAAGTTCCAACTCAATCGAGGGACCGCACGTAGTCACACGGCCTCGGGAGTTCGTGTCCTATGTTATGCATACAAAACAGATGGAACTCCTGCATCTCAGGAACGTGGAATGCCACGTAATCCTGAAAAGGTACTCATCAATAAAAGAATGTCTTTATTATCTACTACCGGTACACCAAGATATCTATACTTTAACGCTGTGTGGTCCACTCCAGTCCGGTGGCGCAGAAATCATTCCGCCTCCTATCAAAGATAGATAACATCTAGCCAGTCGACTATAAGTCCAGTGGCGAGTTCATCGACCTATCCGACCCAAAGATAGATCACATCTAGCTGGGCCCAATTATAAGTCCTGGTATGCCAGCTTCATCGACCGCCTCTACCAAAGATATCACATCTAGTCAGGTCCAATTATAAGTCAGCGGCGCAGCTTCATCGACTAGCCGACCCAACATAGATCACATCTAGTTGGTCTAATTATAAGTCCGGGGCGGGCATAGCTCATCGATCACCCGCCTCGCCCAACATGGGACACATCTACCGGGTCCAATTATAAGTCCGGTGGCGCAATTCACCGACCCGCCCGACTCCAAGATAGATCACGCCTACTGGGTCCAATTATAAGTCCAGGCGCAGCTTCACCACTTCGTTCCTACCAACATGCATCACACCTTAACCGGTCCACCATAAGTCCGGTGGCGTTAGCCATCACCTGCCCGTACCCCAACATATATCACATCTAGCCGGGTCTAATTATAAGTCCTGGGCGGCGAAAAACCGACCTGTCCCACTTCAACATGCATCAAATCTAGCCGTCCACTATAAGTCCGGCATAAGTAGCCATCGAGCTGGCTCGGCCAAAGATAGATCACATCTAGCTGGTCCAATTATAAGTCCGGGTGACGTAGTTCACTGACCTGCCCGGCCTAGCATAGATAACATCTAGATGGTCCAATTATAAGTCCGTGCACATAGCTTCATCGATCGCTCTACCAAAGATAGATAACATCCGTCGGTCGAATTATAAGTCCGGGTGGCACAGTTCACTGACCTGCCTAGCCCAACATAGATCACATCTAGCTGTCCACTCATAAGTCCGGTGGACGCAGGAACTGACTCGCCCGCCAAGATGATAATATCTAGTCGATCAAATTACAAGTCCGCATAGAAACTATCCCCGCCTGTACCCCAAAGATAGGTAACATCTACCGGGTCAATTTCAAAGTCCGGTAGCGCAGCCACCGAGCTCGCCCGCCCAAAGATAGATAAATATCTAGCTGGTCACATACATGGCTCCGGATGGATCAGCCGAATGACCTCACTGCTAGTCAGCCACATCCGTAAGCCTGAGACCACTTCTAGATCACTTCCGGATGATCAAATGATAAAACCCGAATGACCTAGTGAATGACTTATTCAGGCAACCTAACAGGCAGCCCATCTGGCCCATAATGCCTATGATTTAATGCATTTCGCACTAAAGAAGCACTCAACAAAAATCAAAGCAAACCCGGATGACATAACATTAAAGCATTCAGTATGACAAAACTTAGCAAAAAAAATAAAGAAAGGCAAATTGTATGGTACGAAAACACTGAACAAAACAAGTCCCGCCTCAATGAAGCGCTTAAGCCCTACTCAGCAACAACATCCTATTCGGCCGGGGAGATTCATTGGAAGGGTTGTCTCCTCTCCGGCTGCGGCTGGGCTATTCTCCAAACGATCCTCCCTGCTAAAGGCAACCCGGTCCAGCAGAGCGGCAAATGGCTTCCGGGCACGGATTCGCGAAGAATTCCGGAGTTAACGGGACAGAAGGATCCGGCATCCCATCCGGGATTTGAGGCTTGCTCCCGCAAATGTTGTGCGTGAAGACGCAACAACCATAGCCATAATTGAACAGTGCAACGCCGTTGGAATCGAACTCGGCCTCCATCGCCTCTCATCGCCAGCAGCCTCTCCTCCCACGCAAAGCGAACTCATCCTTGATAGTCTGACCTATAATCAAGGCAAGTCTCTCATCCACAAACGACCACTCTTCTTCCGCCTTCCGCGTTTCCCCCGCCAGCCAACGCTCCCGAAGGCTTCAGGTACCGATTCCACCCTCCAATGGGGCATCTTTCTCAAGCGCTATACGCCGAACTGCAAGCTTGGCCTTATCCAGAAATGGTATCAATTTAATCCTCTTGGCCGCTAACTTGGCCATCGCTGCCTCGGCATGCCCGTCTCTCGCCATTCGCGCTCCGGGGCCAGACTCTTAGCCTCCAACTCAGCAACGACACGCCAACCCTACTCTAATGAGGCGCCCGCATCTCCGCTCGCCATTCCCCGCCTAACATACACCCAATTTCTCAAGGTCCCTAGTCAAGCTCAAACTCGTGATGCTGAAGCGCCATGTTCCGAACAGCGGCAATGGCCTGCAAAGAAATCCATTAACAACTAAGAAAACAAGCAATAACACTAATACCACCCGACAGAACTCCCTATCTTACCAGCTCGGTCGACTGGACGAAGTTGCGGTTCCGGACCTGTATCCTGTTGTCGATAATATGCAGAAAGTCCTCCTTCGGGGTAGAAGCAGGGAGGGTCATCATATAATCCTCGTGAAGACCCATACCCCGAGAGACTACCGGCACCCGGTATATATGCGGATACAAATTGCCTAGCCGATCAGCCAAGGACGCTCCACGATGGAACGGCTCCCACGACGCAAAGATATCCTTCTCACTCCTCCGCCCCTACGACACCTCCACTCGAGGGCTCAGTTCTCAAGGCGGAGGAAGATAGTCGCTGGTTATCACCGTTCGCTTGGGCCTGGCAACCGAACCGCATATACTCCGACCGCCGTTGCTCCTGCCTGATCTAAAGGCGGATTACTTGAGGCAATTGGAGCCGATCATCTCGCTCGACTCGACGTGTCGCCTCAGCCCGGCCTGCTCTTCGACCTGTAGGGCCCTGACCGAGAGCGTGCCATAATGATTGCCTCGTCCTCGAACTTCTCGTCGCCAGCGGGTCACCTATCAACAAATGACAGGCCAGCCCCCGCCCCGACATAGCGGTTCACCACCGCTAGAAATCACCTGTCGCTTCCTCTTGCGAGCGGCGGAGCGATCGAGTAGCCCCGTCATTCTCTCCTCTCTTTATTCTTCCTCCAAGTCCTGGGGACCTTCGTACTCCAAGAAGAACCTGCACGGTCCCTCCCCTCGACCCGGCTGCTCCAACGCTGACGCCTTCCGCTCGATCTTTACCACTGGGGCGTGTCCACCACTCTGCGCAGTGTGAGGAGGCGTTCAGGACGAGCAGGAGGGGACGAACTAGAATCCCCGCTCGAAGAAGCGGATGACCTCGATGTGCCTCGCACCCGCCACACCCACTCGATGCCTCACTCATCAATTTTCGGAGGAGCTAACGCCGCGAACTAGGCGCCGTAACCAACCATCACAAATTCCTTCACGACCGCGGGCGCAAGGGAATGATCGGAGGGTATGAGTCGGGTCGTGTCTCACGACGATATGTTCTCCGACTCAAGCGTAACCCAGCTGGCGCTCCCGCCGAAAAATCTCCAAAAGTCAAGAAATCTTCTAATGCTCGACTTCCACCCGCCACACTTTCCTCGCTAAGCCTTTCCTGCGTGGACAGCCAACGGTTAATGTTTCATAACATAACAAACGTCGGGGCTTAGGTTGACAATCCAGATCCGGCCCAACTACACACTTGGGAAGGACTGAGATCGGTTAATATCAAACGGTAGCCCGGGGGAACCCAGGGTCTCATCCCAAGGACCCCTAACTAGCAAGGCCCCTTTCGCCTCCGTCTTAAGGGAGTCGGGGAGCCCATTGACGATCTGCAATCGCAGGCTCAAAACCGACATGGACATCCTGCCACCCAGCCCTATGCTCAAAAAGTAAATCATAAAAAACTCCACCAACAAGAGATCGAGCTAGTACAGATGGTTAGCACGCAGCTGCCGATTAGGATACGGATCACGTTAGGGTGGATAAGGGCCAAGGGCACCCGAGTAAAATGCAAAAACTGTTTAACTATGGCCGGCAAGGGAAAGCTAAGAATCGGCCGCTAGATGCTCCCGGCAAAAACACAATCGTTGCCTCCAATCTAACGTGACTCGTCCACCTCCATCAATCTGGAGGTCAAGATTATTATTAGGCACCTTGCACATGCCCTTAGTCTCTCCATCAAGCCATGATCTTAAATGATGCTTGCATCGCCCAAGGCGCCTCCTGGGCGACCGCCGTGGAAGCTCTTCCGACCCTCGCCATTCTACAAGCGTGCATCAAAAGGGAGAGGAGAAAATGAATATTGTAATTCTGAGCCATATACACCAATTGGTACAAGGAGCACAAATCCCTAGCCCGGGGCAATAGCCGCCCGCAATAAGTGTTAAGACACGTCCCTTCTAGCCTTTAACAAATGGAACCCGTCACCCACCAAGGACCAACATTACTAAGGAGCGATGATAGTTACCTGTGGAATGAAATGCGCGAATGCCTACAACGATGGCTCACAAACGAACGCAAGGTAGAACTAGCTTATTCGCAGTAGTTGGTCGCCAAGAGGGAAGAAGATAAACAAAAATAACACGAAAAGGAAAAAGGTACGGCTTAATGATGCCTATCTATATATCGCCAGTGGTCCGTGAATACATTTAATGCAAATGATTAACTCGATCGTTCGCCCGAGATCTCAACCAACACGACTATCCGCGCCTAGGCAATCAGAGACCAAGGTGGGCTGCCTGTGGGCCTTCCTCTCTGACTCCGCTAAACCACCCTAACGCGTTTTATAATGATCAATTAGCCTCAATTAGATAGAAATATAGAATATCCAAACACAATTGCAATAAGGCACAAAAGTGATAAAAAACTACAATTTTATTAATTGCACACCAAAAAGGTGTTCGGCATTACATAGCGATGCTTGTTGCCAAGCAATCATAATACAACACGATAAACTAGTATTCATAACATCCGAAATACAAAAGAACAACAGGCAAGGCATCCGCCGCCGGAACCAAGAGAGAGGCCACTGCCAAGAAGAAGGGAAAGACGGAGATGGGGCTGAAAGAAGAAAGGGAAGACGGAGATGGGGCTGAAAGAAGCTGCGACAGAAGCCAAGAAGAAGGGCAAGATGGAGATGGGGCTGCCGCAGAGGTTAAGAAAGAGGAAAAGGAGAGGATGAGGCTGGAGGGAGGTTAGGCGATCCCTTCCTCAATTCAACAGGTCCCTGACCCATTCAAGTTCTAAAACCACCCAAAGTCCCCTCGAGACATTTCTGACTCAGCTCAAACCATACAATCTCTTGTCCAACCCATGATTAGAAGGCGTGTTCAAATGACTGAACACGATCATCCTTCATCCCGCGATTCCAGGCCTTAGCAACATTCAATTATCCTTCTCTGAAGAAGGAACGATGGTAACCAGTAAGACAACTAATCTACTAGTCTTTTATATCTGCCTCTAAATCTCAGCATCAACTCTAACGACCCAATAGCATCTAATGCAGTTTCAAAAAGTTACAAAATTTACGTTGAAAATTGAGCAGCATTAATGATGGACTGTTCCCTATAATATGACGGTCAAGCTTGTTCCTTTTTTCCGACCGAGGATGATCTTCCTCCTCGACAGGAAAAGGGGCATCAGGGGTACCTAATGTCTGGTGCCCAGACCCTCAGCCACCGCTCAACCACGTGAGCCCCAAAGGGACTCAGCCTGGGGTTTCACTCAACCGATAAAGCCCGCACGACCTCCGCCCAAAATCCCACAGAGGGATTCAGCGCCCAAAAGCCACTCCGCCTAGGAACCCACTAATCCTCCATCGGAGTGCCCGGCATCTCATATCCCGGATGTCTTTTTACCCAGGTGTTTCCTTTCCCGATCGGCAACTCCACCAAACAAGGCTGCCTACCGGCTCTTCATGGTATAAGTGTAAGATCTCCCATGAGCCGGTCTCCTCGCCTCCGATAGAATAGGAAAGCATTCCTAGCAGCGGCCTTATCGAAGGCGCTTATGTATGCGGAAGAACAAGTCGTCCCGACATAGTCACCTCTCTAACATTATGGGAAGAAATCGTCTACCCTCCAAAGAAGACGGTCCTCTTTTCTCCTTTCATAAAAGGGAAGCAGGTCACACCAAATGAGGTATGAGATTCTGGATCGAAATAATTGCTACTCTAAGCTCAAAGTATTTCAAAATAAGACAAACTTTGCCATCGGAGGGACTACGGAACACCACCGTTGTCTTCTTATTTGTTTTGCAGGTTGCAGCCAACTGGTGGATACTCCGACGATGCACTGACTCTGAGAATTCAGGAGACCACACGTGTGCCGAGTTGGGGGCGTCACACCATATAAAATATTTTTAAAGAATTTTTTTCTTTTTTTTTAATTTCAATTTGTATAATTTTTTTCGTTGTATTCTCTTCAATGAATATTAAGTTTAGATGAATAAAAATTGTATTTTGATGATGTTGTTTCGTAATAATTTAATTTTAAAAATATGAAATTTATTAAATAATTGTATAAAAATCGCTTGTATGTACGGGGTTTTAAATTTTATTTTTTGAAATAGTTAAATATTAAAATTTATTTTGAAACTTAGTATGGAACCCGCACGTTCTATACCGAATATGGAATGAATTCCTAACATTATATAAACATATATTTTTCTTGATCAAATAGATTTTTTTTAAAGGCGTGAGAACCCTTTGAACTAAACCGAACCATATTTATATAATTGAATGCAAAGCTAACAATATTTATATGATTTGATTTAGGCCAAATTATAATTTTCGAAAATAAGATTATAATTACAGACTAAATTCATAAAAATAATACTTTTTAAGAATATTTATAAAAAATATTGAACATAATTATAATAAATGTTTAATATTAATGTAAAATATAAATATCCAAAGATATATTACGTATGCATTATTTTTTTAAAAGCATTACGTATTACTTTTTTATGGAATTGATCCTAATTATCTCGTGTGTTCATCTCATTCTTTTATCACTTGAGCTGAACCTTAAGAACCATAATAACACTATTTTTTTACACTTAAACACTTTAGTTACAATGTAATAAACTGTTCTCATTGAGACTTGAACTCGAAACTCATCTCCTTTTTATGTGATGCCTTTTTGGAACTTTGAGTATCTAGCATATAAGTTAGGTATGATGAATTACAATAAGACTATTTGATCCCAAGAAAATGCAAAATAAAGCAATAGAAAAGCAAATGGTTCTCTTTAAATTACAATAATTTTTTTTAAATGAAATATAATTAGAATTATCTAAAACTAATACCATTTACAATTCTTTAAATTTGTATATGGAGTTATTCAAATGACTAAAGTAAATCGAAACAAACCAAAAAATAGGTTAACCGAATCGACCGGTTCGATGTTGGTTTTTACTTTATACAATTTTTTGTATCGGTTTAGATTTAGGTTTACAAAATACAAAAACCATGGTTTCGATTAACCAATTGAATTTTTTTTTTTAAATACTAATATTATACGAAAAATATAAAATACAATATCTATATATTCGGTATCAAAAAATTTAAAGAAAAAAAAATTTGTGAACAAAGGTTAGAAGCCGAGGATGTGATTTCAGTAGATGATGATGAATCGATGATGATGACAACAACTTTGTTCAGTATTATTGATACATTCAATAAGTAAAGAAGTTACAAGAAAATAGCTTCATGTGATACAAGAAAAGAAAGCGTTTGCGTGCATGATGCATTCAAATCAACGAAAGAATGAAAGAGCGATTTCTATTATTTCAAGCGAAGCACTTCTATCAAGTTGTTGTTTTATTTGATATGACATTATTTTATTGTGTTTTAATTTTCTGTTAACATCAACGTACTTTTGGAATGCAGAAATTTTCTTAGATAAGGACAAAAATTTTATTCTTAAATATTTTATGATGGCTCGTTTTGAAAGATGTTATTTATAAGATATGCATATATCTTAAAGAATGTTGGATTCTTGAAAATAATTTAAAATAAATATAAATTATTAAATTATTTTTACACATTACAAAAAATAAAGAATTAAATATTTTGCTAGTTGGCTTTTTATGACTTTATTTATAAAAAAAAAAGTCTAAAAACAAAATGTTGATTGATAAATATTTAGCAATATTGCAAATTTAACCATGTTGATTCTGGTTAACTAAAAATCGATATATGATCAATGGCGAAGCTAGAAAATAAGTCGAGAGGGGTAAAAACACTAAGAGCCTATTTGGTTTTTGTTTTTTAAAACTATTTTATGTTTTCAAAAACAAGGAAAACACGGAGAACACGTTTGGTTCACAGTTTATTTTGTTATGAAAAACACAAATAATACAAAAATATACTAAATTCAAATAACAATAACAGTTTTCTAATAATACTCAAATGGTGTTTTTTATGTTTTTATTAACCGTTCTCAAAAACAATTTTCAAAAGCATAAACCAAATATGTCTTAAGGCTACATTTAGAACCTATAAAGTAGTAAGGAAAGAAAATAAAGAGGAAAAGGTAAAGAAAATAAATTTTAGAGAAAAAAAAAAAAGGTTTAACCGTAATAAATTAAACCTATATATATTTATCCAAACTCATTTTATTTATTCATCTCTTGTGGTTAAAGGTGTGATATTCATATTAAACTAATATCCTATTAGTTCGAGCTTTTAGAATAGTTGGTCATTTCATAGCCTTGGTCTTACACCATCTCTCTGTAATTTATTCTTCATTTGCTTTTGTAAGTTCATGAATGACTCTATTTTGTTTGTTTGACACAAGTGCAAATATGAGACCTAATAAACTATGTAAATTTTTGAATTTTTTTTTTTATATCTTATTTTATACTTTCCACAATAAAACCAAATATGAGAAAATCGTTTTCCTTAGTCATTTTTGTTAGCTAATTGCTATAATGCGTGGCCATATATGATAATATATGTGAAATAAGCATCCAAAAGTTTTATGTATATAAGACAAATTATTAATAGAAGTTAGTATTTTTTATGGGTATGGTGTTACAAGTAAATAAGTAACTCCATCATTATGTGGTTTAATATATGCTCTTTCATGTGGTTTAATTTGCATATAATGCATAGTAATAATAAAATATCAAAATGCATAATATGAAGTTAAGTGTGTGCATTCAAAGTACTAACTATCATTACCCATTATTGCTACAAAATGATAGTGAATAATGTTGTAACTCTCAAATGGTCTTTGATGAGAAAACAAAAAGTTTTTTTTTCTTATAAAAGTTAAGGACCCAACTCATATTTTCATACAACTTATGTTTTTTGGTTGTTTTACTAATAATAACAAATCACACTAGTGACTCATCAATTTATATGAGAGTAGTGAGTTAAAGATTTTAACCAAAGATGATTCATAAGGTAATCAACTCACTTCTAAAATGTCATTCTCTCATGGATCAAGGTATGAAGATCGTTATTCCTTTATCTTTTTTCCTAAGGATTGTAGTCATTATGTTTATGAATATAAATTGGTTTTAATATAATTTATTTTCGCATACATTTTTTTCTTACAATTTTCTATTTTCCTAGTACTTGTTCAAAACATAGATTAAGGTTGTGTTTGGTTTACTGAAAGTACTAAAAAAAGAAAAAATGTTAATGAAAATGATTTTTTTTATGTTTGGATATTTAATGAAAAATCTCAAAGAAAATAAAATATATATACAATTATTTAGAAACTCATGTATTTTAAAATTATTTAATATTTATAATGACAAATAAAAATACATAAAAAGAAGTTAAAGTATTAAATAAAAATAATACATTAGATTTAACTTTGTATTTATTTTCCTTCATTTTTTCGATAGAAAGGTCCTTTCAATGAGTCACATTGTCATTTGTTAGATGACCTTCATTTTCCTTCATTTATTTATTTCCTTCCACTCTTCATCCTTTTTTTTCCTTGATTTTTTTCCAAATTTTATGAAAACAAAACAAGCCTAAATTAATATCAAATGACCAAAGTAAAGCATAAATCACTTGCATTATTAAATAGAAATTAACTTCTACTATGAGTTTCTTCAAAAAAAAAAAAAACTTCTACTATGAGTTTAAACATATGGATTCAAATGTTTGTGCAAACAAAAGTTTTTTCAAAAATTGAGGGTGACAAAAAATTTAATTTTTTCCAAAATTTTAGGGGAGCATTTACCTCTTGAGCATAATGTAAATCCGCCAATTTATATGATTAATCAAAAATTTGGTTCGCCATATTAATGATTAAGTTTTTTGTTTATATAAATAACAAATCGAAAAACCGATGATCGGTTTATTTTTAATGGCACAGTTAGGTTGATAAAACCATGCGCACCTCTAATTGTAACTAAAGTGTTTAGTTATTAAAAAAATAAAAATAAAAATAAAATCGAAATAAAACCTTTTTGCCTCTAAGAGCATCTCTAACAGTGATTCTATATTTTAATCTTTAAATTGACATATTCTTTATATTTAAAAATGATGTGGTCCACATTTTATAGACTCAACTCTATCAAGCAATCTTTATTTTTAACATCAAATCACTATTCATTATTCAAACATTCATTTTTAAAAATAATAATATTTTTAAAATATGATATATGAAATACTTTTATTTTTATTTAAGTATAAATAAATATTATATTAAATAAATAAAATTATAATAAAAATAGATAATGAAAAAACCTAAAAATGCTTTTAAACTAATAAATTATATTATAAAGCATAATATTACATTAAAAAATAAAATAACATTAAAAAGCTACATATCGAAATTACATTAAAATTATAATCAAATGATAAAAATAAAATAAAAAAACTAATACGATAGTAAGTCACCTCCACCTCTATAATTTCTACTATCATATTAATTAAAATTACTAAAATTATCATCACTAGAACCATTTCATCCACTTGTTTGGGATTTGCGAGTCATTTTTTCAAAAGGTATAACAACAATGTTTCTTGTAATTGATGTATTTGTTTTAAGTAAATGATGTGCAAAACATCATATGATGTAATTTATAGGATTTTTTTTTTTCAATTTGAAGTTGTAATTTTATTTCTAATAAATTGTTGCATTAATTAATTAAAATCTGAATGTTTTATTATCTAACTTCAACCAACAATCTTTGTTTTCAATATAAATGAAAATAATAAAAATGTATTACATAATTGTAAAAAATTAATTTTAATAAAAATTAAATTTTTTTAAATTTATTTATTTTAAGGAAAATATTATAAATTATAAAAAAAATACTAAAATCATTTTACTATATTGTATATGAAAAATAATTCAAAATCAATGAAATAATAAAAATAAATATATCTTGAAAAATACAAATATGTTATAAAAATATTGTTAAAATAAATATTTTATTATTATAATAATAAAATAATGAAAAAAATATTAGTATAATAACAAAATAACATAAGAATGTTATAAAAAATGAAAAATGAAGAAAGAAATTGAGAAAAGAAAGAGATAACTCTAAAGGTCATTTTTCTCCTTATCTTTCATTATCAGGGATCCCATATATATAGGAGTTTTCATTAATACAGTAATAAGTACATCCATAATGATTCACCGATAAATATGTGGTCATTCATATTTCTTAATAAATTATTTATAACACTCCCTTTTGAATGATCATCATTATCGTTAAGCATCGCTCTGTTAAAACCTCGTTAGTAAAACCCAAATTTTCGAATCAAACTCCGACGGTGGAAAGTGCATTACAAACATCTTTAATACCTCGATAGGACGATTACTTCATTTTTGAAATATTCTTACCCGACATACTAAATTTGGTGTACAAGTTTCGAATGTTGTAGTGGGTGTATTAGAATAAATCTCGCTAGTTATCACCTGATATTATCTCGTTGCACATTGATTTCACCACTGTTATGAAGTTCAGGAGTATAGAAAAATTTTGATGAAATGTGCTTAGTTCGATCATCTTTAATATATTCTCCTTGGACTTGCACAATAAACGCAACATTATCTTCATATAATATTGTTGGTTTGTTCTTGATAGAAGATAATCCATATGATTTTATGATGTGTTGTATAATAGATTCCAACCAAACACATTCTAATACATTTGATGTAATACAAGTATTTCGAATGAGCGAGGAGGTGACCACCATTGTTTCTTAACGACTCCAGATATACGCATTTACAAGTAAATATATATCATGTTTGTGATTGAGCTCAGGAGGGTCCAAAAGATAGCTCCGCACTCACATAACCTAAAATTGTGGTTCCACTGTTTTGATATAAATAATCACATGTCACATGTCCCACGTATTATTTTAATACATGTTTAATTCCGTCTCAAGGCCTTGTCAGAGACAACCCATTCTGCTAGTAAATTAACTGAAAAAACAATGTCTAGTTGAGTATAATTTGCAAGATGCATTAGTGCATCAATTGCACTAAGCCTTCATGACCAAGTAATTCTTCATTTTCTTCTTTAGGTCGAAACGGATCTTTGGTCACTCTAAGCGACCTTAACAACCATGGGAACTATGCACATGATTTATCCATACGAAAAGGGCTTCTATAACTTTTTCTATATATGTCGATTGACGGATTAATACACCATCTGAACAATGCCTCTGGACCGTTGTGGCGAGACAATATTTTGTTTTCCCCAAGATTCTTCATTTCAAATTCCTCTCTTTAAGTAATCAATTTTTTTAATGAGCTCTTCAGAGTCCCAATCAAATTCAAATTCATTCATATATCGCATTAACTCTCAAACTCATTTATTTCATAAACACATGGGCAAATTGAATTATTCACACATATCCTTCATTGAGTAACATTTAGCTCAAACCCATTATACTGTTATTCAACTGTAATTGCTTTTGATCCATACAAAGATTCGTTGTAATCTGTGATTTACTCAGACATGCTCCCGTGATTTTTAACTTTTGGTTATCACACTGAACTTTAAGGATTTTCATATATACATTAGTATCAATAGATCCATATAAATAGGTTGTGACTACATCCATCAGCCACATATCAAATCCTTCGAAGACCGCTCAATATATTAAATAACGAAATGTAGTTGCATTCATTACAGAAGAATACTTCTCCTCATAATCAATTCCATGTCTTTTGTGATAGCTTCCTAAATACAAGGGCGTGTTTATATTACAACATTTCATTTTAAGCTCATTTTGTTTATAATAAAGATCCATCGATATTCAATGAAGTTTTATATTCTGTGCTGGAACTTACTAGTCCAAATACTCCCTGCTTAAATACCTTGATTTAACTGTTTGAATTGCTTATTTCCATTTTAACCAATCATTTCGACGTTGACATTCATTCATATTTTTTGGCTCCTGATCTTCATATGATGTCCATAGCCACTTGGAAAGAAAAAACACCATCTATAAGGGTAGTATTTTGATTCTATATTTTACCCTTATATATATATATAATATATAATGAATAGATATCTCTTCATTGTTATGTACCGGTACAATCTCATGAGATAATTGTTCAATTGATGCCTCTGCATGGGTTATTAATTAGTTCATCATTTAATCCTTTCACATTTGTATGCTCTTCAGGAGCATTGAATTTAACACTTTTCATTTTTCTAGAAATTGTATCATTTGAGCCAATAGGTCGTCCGCATTTTAATTGTGGTTTAAGCTCATTGGTCACGCTATATTTCAACTTTGCCATTGGAATTTCAATCCGTGCTGGGATATTTGTAGCTGGTATATGTGATTTTGTAACTTTTGTTGAATCAATAAATGCATCAGGCAATCGATTTGCAAGATTTTGTAAATGAATTATCTTTTGGACCTCTAATTCAGATTGCTTTGTGGGGGGGTCAAGATGAGAAAAAGATGATTCGGTCCATGTAATTTCTCGTCATTCTTCTGGAATTGGCTTTTATCCCCCTAATGGCGGGAAAACATTTTCATTAAAATGACAATCTGCAAATCGAGCAATAAAAACCTTACATGTAAGAGGCTCAATATAGTTAATAATATATGAAAGTTGAAAACCAACATAAATACCAAGACAACGTTGAGGACCTAGTTTAGTTCGATGAATGGGTGCAAGGAGAACATAAACAACACAACCAAAAACATGTAAATGTGAAATATTAGGTTGATAACCTAGAAAATTTGTAATGGGGATAAATCTTGATTGGTTGTAGGACGAAGGTGAATTAAATTCACAGTATGAATAATAGCATGCCCCCATGCCGATAAAGGCAATTTGGTGTTTAAAAGTAATGGTCTAGCAATTAGTTGCAGACATTTGATAAAGGATTCAACCAACCAATTCTGAATATGAACATGAGCAATTGAGTATCGAACATCTATTCCAATGGACATACAATAATCAAGGAAGGTTTGAGTAGTTGAGAATTCACCAGCATTATCAAGACGAATTGTCTTGATAGGATAATTAGGGAATTGTGCCATGAGTCGAATTATCTAAGCTAGTAATCTGGCAAATGCAACAATCCGGGTAAAAAGAAGGCATACATGAGACCATCTAGTGGACGCATAAAGTAAAACCATCAAATAATGAAAATGTCCACTAAGTAGGTGAATGGGCCCACAAATATCCCCTTCAATACTTTCTAGAAATGTAGGGGATTCGGACACAATCTTTGTAATAAATGGTCTAATAATTAATTTGCCTTGAGAATAAGCAGTACAACTAAAATAATGAGATTTTAAAATTTGTCTGCTCGTTAATGGATGCCCATTAGAATTTTGAACTATACGACGCATCATTGAAAGTCCCAAGTGTCCAAGCCGTTCATGCCATAGTAAAAATGCTTTTGGGTCATTGAACTTCTGGTTCATGACATCATGAGATTCAAGAGGTCTAATAGTTGTTTGATATAATCCATATGATGAAGAAATCCATTGTTCCGAGATTTGTTTTTGCTTAGTAATGAGTTATTACTCATTTCCATCATGATTCATAGTTTCAATACGATATCCATTTCGGTGAATATCCTTGAAACTAAGTAAATTTCGATTAGATTTATTAGAATAAAGGGCATCATCAATTTGAAACTTGGTGCCATAAGGCAGGATGATAGTAGCTCTTCCGGAGCCTTTAATTAGGTCAACGGGACCTGAGATAGTTTGAACATTAAATGGAACTAAAGTTAAGTTTGAAAAGTATTTCTTATCACGTAAAATTGTGTGAGTTGTGGCACAATCAACAAGACATGCATCTCCAGAAGAATGATCCATATATCTTCAAAAGAAAGACAAAAGTTAAATAGAAGAACTCAGTTTGTATTAAATATGTAATAAAAAGTAACATAAGAAGCATATACGCATCACAAGATACATTGTAACGCCTCAATCAATGGTAAATTTTTTTCACTTGGATCTTCAAAGAAATCGTAGATATCAAATGTGCTAAATGTATCGCAGACCATCATTATCAATGAAATTGTCATCAACTCGACTGTTAGCTTCTTGGAGGGAGACTTTATAAGGATCATCAAGATCCATTGTCCCTTGACAATTAATAAAGTTGGTCTCAATTTGGTTACCTTTTCCTTTGATGGAGGCTTGATAAAGGTCAACCAAATGTTTGGTCGTACGATATGTACGTGACCAGTGACCTTTCATTCCAAATCTGTAGCATTCAATCTCATAAACATTTTTGTTATGTGGCCCAGTTGCCTTTCCTGGTAATATTTCTGAATGATTCACCTTCTAGTTATTAGAGTTGTTTTTCTTATTGTGAGGTTTATTATAATCACCTTGATTCCAAGAAATATGGCGACTACGACTACGACCTAGGCCTCGTCCATAAAAATATCCATGCCCACGCCCACGTTTAGTAGTTTGAATTGTGGCATTGGCTTCAAGCATTGGCTTCAGGCAATGATATAGATCCGGTAAGGTGAGATTGATGATTTTTTAATAACAATTCATTATTCTGCTCAACTACAAGGAAACATGCAATTAACTCATAATATTGGGTAAAACGACGCTCTCTATATTGCTACTACAGGAGCATATTAGAGGCGTGAAAAATGATATATGTTTTCTCAAGCATGTCCTCGTCCGAGACCTTTTCTTTACATAATTTTAGCTGAGAGCTAATTTTGAACAAGGTTAAGTTATATTCACTTACTGACTTAAAATCTTATAGTCGTAAATGAATTCAATCATAACGGGCCCTTGGAAGTATTACGGTATTTTGATGGTCATACTGCTCTTTCAAACTTTTCCAGAGGATCAATGGATCCTTGACCATAAGATATTCTCTTTTGAGGCCTTCATCAATATGATGGTGAAGGAAGATTAAAGCTTTAGTGCGATCCTGCTGGGATGCAGTATTTTCTTCTTTGATATTATTTCTAAGATTCATAGCATCTAAGTGAATTTCAACATCCAATATCCAAGATAAATCATTCTTGCCCGAAATATCAGCGGCATCACCTGAGTCAGGATATTAGTCATTTTCTGAAATAATTAACAGTATATGAATAAAGTGAAAAGATATAGGAAAATTATAACTTAATGACTAAAAATTTAATAATAATATATCTGAGTTCAAGTGGTAATGTTTTAAAATGAGAACTCGAGGGCTATGGTTCAAATTTCCTCATTCTATTACATAGAGAAGAGTGCATATTTTTAGGTTATGAATCAATGACGGAAGAATCTTTATCAACTTAGATATTCATAACTTCAGGCTATGAATAATGTCTAGTTTTATAGCTTCTGGCTATAAAATTTTCTTTAGAAAAGAAAGAAAAGGAAAAAGGAAAAATACATACTCAGAATACCTTACTAGTTTTGTGACTTTGTCCTGCCCGAGCTCGTGTTAATAACGGTTATGTTAAACGGCAGCAAAAGCAGGTAAACCGGTAACAAAGAGATAACTCTAAAGGTTATTTTTCTCCTTATCTTTCATTATCAGGGATCTCATATATATATATATATATATATGGGTCTTCATTAATACAGTAATAAGTACATCTATAATGATTCATCGGTAAATGTGTGGTCATTCACATTTCTCAATGAATTATTTATAACAAAGAATAGTTTTTACTAAAATATGGGTCCCATTATCGATGTCAATAGTGAATTTCAAATGTGTTGTAAAGTATGCAATTATAATACAAAATAAGATGAGGAAAACATATATTACTCTCCTTGTATCACATATATAGTAGAAGGTGATAAGATATTGATAAAGCAAAAGGAAGAGAGCCTATTGAGAAGGAGAATAAAAGAAGATATAGAGAATGGGAGAGATAGAGAAAGAAGTCTTCTCGGGTGATCTCTCATATTAGAAATACAAAGCCTTTTATAGGCTTCTTCATATAACCCTCGATTACTTTTCTTTAAGATGGGTAATGGGGGTTAATTACAAGTTATATGCATGTGGTCTTTCACCACATGATGAAGATTCTTCATTTACAACATTCATAAATGAGACAAATGAAAGTGGTGGTCATTCATTCACCAATATTTACAACACTCCCCCCTTGAATGACCACCATATAAGATGTGCCTCATTAAAACCTTACTAGTAAAAACCCTATGGGAAAACCTAGTGAAGGAAAAAGAGTACAACAGCCGTATAAATTGTCAAACTGCTCTTAGTTTGTTAGGACTGCCTCGTTAAAAACCTTGTCAGTAGTGGGATAAAACCTAGACGAAGGGAAAAAGAGTACAGTACACTAACATCATGTCATAAGCATACTCCCCCTCATGTCAATGTCCTTTCGTTGGCGCATTCCAATATTGTATATTAGCTTCTTGAATGTTAAAGTTCGCCATGACTTTGTGAATAATTCTACTAGATTATCACTTGAGCATATTTGTTGAACATTAATTTCACCACTCTTTTGGAGTTCATATGTATAAAAGAACTTTGGAGAAATGTGTTTAGTTCTATCTCCTTTGATTTGTACAATGCATGCAGTGTTATCTTCAAATAATGGTTCGATGATGTAGCCACCATTGTTTGCTTAAAGGATCTCTAAGAAATAATAGTTCTATTACAATTAAACACATACCATGTTTGTGATATGGCTTTATGTGGATCTGAAAGATACCCTGCATCAGCATTTCCAAGCAATTGCTGCTTTGATTCCTTTAAGTAAAATATACCCATATAAGTTGTTCCTTGGATATAGCGCAACATATGTTTGATACCATTCCAATGTTTTGGCTGGAGCCGAACCGCACCGACTAAAAAATTGATAGAAAAAGTAATATCTAGGCAAGTATAGTTAGCAAGATACATAAGGGCACCAATGACACTAAGATATGGTACTTTAAGACTAAGTAAATTTTCACCTTTTTCACAAAGTCAAAATGGGTCATTTTTTCACATCAAGTGAACAAACAACCATTGAAGAACTTAAAGGGCTTTATTTATATAAAAAGGCTTTAAAATTTTCTTAGTATATGCCGATTGGTGAACCAAAACTCTAGTAGGGAATTGCTCGATCTACAAGCCGAGACAAAAAAAAAAAAATTCCTAAGATCTTTCATCTCAAATTTTGTTTTCAAATATTTTTCTGTTTTATAAGCCCTTCAAGAGTCCCAACAAGATTTAAATCATCAACATACACATCAATAATTTCAAATCTGATTTCTGATTTCCTAATAAAGATGCATGAGCATATAGGATTGTTTGCATACACTTCTTTTAATAAATACTCGTTAAGCCGATTGTACCACATGCGTCCAGATTGCTTCAATCCTTATAGAGATCATTGTAATTTGATTGAGCACATACTACGAGGCTTTGTATTATTTGCTTCAAGCAATTTAAATCCTTCAAGGATTTTCATATATATGTCGTTATCTATGGATCCATATAGATAAGCTGTAATAACATTCATGAGATGCATATCCAGTCCTTCAGAGACTACTAAGCTTATTAAAAAGCAAAATTGCGTCCTTGACAGGAGAATATGTTTCCTCGTAGTCAATACCACGTTTATGCGAGAAACCTTGTGCTACTAATCACGTTTTATATCTTATGAACTCATTTTTTTTTATTGATTGCGCTTTCGTTTAAATACCCATTTGTACCCAACAGGCTTTACACCTTTAGGTATTTGGACTACAGGTCAAAAAACGTCTCGTTTCATTAACGAGTTTAATTTTGCTTGCATAGCTTCTTTCCATTTTGGTCAATCATTTCTATTTCAATATTCTTCCACATTTTGTGGTTCAGGATCTTCATCATTTCTTATGATGTCTAAGGCAATTTGGAAAGCAAAAATATTATTGATAATAACTTTACTTCAATCCCATTTTTCTCTATTGTGCACATAATTTATTAAGATCTCATAATTTTTAGGTACATGAGCCTCTTCAGGGGTTATTTCTTTAGTTCGAACTTCTTCAAGGGTCTTTTATTCAATATATGCCTCTACAAGGCCCTCTTGTTCACCATATACCACTTCAAGAGATTTTTGTTTATCATATGCCTCTACAGGGGCCTTTTGTTTATTATGTACCTCTTCACGGATATCAATTCTCATTTGTATTCTCTTCTTCCGGGAGTTATATCTTTTGAGCCAATAGGTCTCCCACGCTTTAGGCTTATTTTATACTCATTTTCTAATTGTCCTTCAAGGACATCAATCCGCATTGGAGTATTCGTAGTCGGGATATGTGACTTTGTCACTTTCTTTGTATATATAAAAATATATGGTAATTGATTTGCTAGATTTTGCAAATGAATGATCCTATGAACTTCCAATTCACATTGATTTGTATGAGGATCAAAATGAGACATTGTAGAGGCATTCCAAGTAATTTCTCGTCGTTATTCTATAACTGACTTTTCTCCCCCTAATGGAGGGAATACACTTTCATTAAAGTGACAATCCACAAAGCAAATGTAAAATCTCTCCTGGCAGCTTCAAGAGTATCTATGATAGACAAGAGTAATCAAAACCTACATAACCTAAGTCTTCATTGGGACCCATTTTAAGGGCCAGGTGCAATTGGTATAAAAACTACACAACCAAAGATTCGTAAGTGATAAATATTTGGTTGTTTACCCAGTACAAGTTGTGAAGGGGAGTACTCATGGTAAGATGTTAGTCTAATTTTTATTAGACTTACAGCATGCATAACAACATGTCCCTAGGTAAATGCTGGTAATTTGGTCTTCATCAGTAGTGGTCTAGCTATTAATTGAAGACGTTTGATCAAAGACTCCGCTAAACCATTTTGGGTATGAACATGGGCAACATGATCCTCAATATTTATCTCAATTGACATACAATAGTCATTGAGAGTTTGTGAAGTAAATTCACCAGCATTATCAAATCTTATTGTCTTGATTGGATAATCAGGGAATTGTGCTCTTAATTTGGTCATTTGTGCAAGGAGCCTAGAAAAGACAACATTTCTTGTGGAAAGAAGACATATATGTGACCATTTAGTGGAGACATCTATTAGGACCATAAAATAACAAAAAGGTCCACATGGTGGATGAATAGGTCCACATATGTCCCCATGTATTCTTTTTAACTAGTGATTCATAAATGATTTTATTAAATGATTGTCTAACTATTAACTTAACTTGTGAACAAGGGTCACAAGAAAATTCATCGAGCAAAAGAATCTTCTGGTTCTTTAATAGATGCTCATGTGATTGTTCCATGATTCACTGCATCATTGAAGGTCTAGGTGACCTAACATGTTATGCCAAAGAGTAAAAATATTTGGATCATTGAACATCTGGTTCATTATAGCATATGACTCAATTGACTTTATGGTCATATGATATAACCCAGAAGAGAATGCTGGGAGCTTTATCATAACAATCTTTTTTCCAAAAATTATAGAGGTAATATATAATCTTTCTTTGTTACCTACATTCATAGTTTCAATATGATATCCATTTTTGCGGATATCTTTAAAATAAACAAATTTCTTGTTGATTTGCTAGAATATAATGCATCATTAATATGGAATCTAATTCCATTTGATAGCATTATGCTTAGTAAAGGTTAGCCAAATATTTAGGCGTACGACATATACGCAACCAATGCCCTTTCATACCATATATATGGAAATTATTCTCATGGTTTTTGTAAGGATTATCCCTTATTTACTTCCCATTTTACCTCATTATTAATCCACTTATGATGGTGAGATTTTTCCTTTTCCAAGGATTTGAGGAATCATCAATATGATATTTAGAATTTCTTCTATGGTCACAACCATGATCAATCTTTATCCATGCCTACGAGTTTGAGATGATATTGATTTACTTGAAGAAATCATTCAAACCCAATAGGACTAGATTGATTATTTTTCACCAAAAGTTTAATAGTTTATTTAGCATCAAGGATATAAGATAGATAACCCTTTCTAAAATGTCAACCGTCATAAAATTGAATTTTGTGAGATTTGACATTGTTTCCAAACTTTTGATATAAGAAAAAATTAAATCAACTGTAATAATGCTAATATAGATTTTGACTTATAATCAAAATCAAATATATCAACTTTAACCTGGACCGGGTCGAGCGTGTTGAGGGCGTCAGCCTACTCAATGTCAATGGTCTCGCAGGCCTGGATGTGGCACTCCTCCGCAAAGACAAGAGAAGCAGGTATCGGCGAAGCCGCCCGTGGTCGTCTGACGCCAAGTCAATTCTCACGAGAGAAGATAAATCGCCAGAAGCGCGAATGTTTTGCGTAATCTTCACCGATTTAAGGCCTCGATATTTATAGTATATGTTTTTCCCAATTTGATGGTGATAAGGATTCTCTCTTATTGGATGGAGGATTTTCTTTCATTATCGCTGTCAGATTAATAAGGGATAATTGGAAAGGAATTATTGAGAATTATTCTACTTCCCTTATTTGTGAGATTTGGTTTGATTTACAGGATAGCGCTATCAAATTATCCTACTTCCCTTGGTTGGTGAGATTTGGCTTGATTTACAGGATAAGGGGCTATTTGGTTTACAGATAAGGCTATTTGGAAATATCCTACTTTCCTTATCGCGAGATTTGCTCGTTTACAGATAAGCGCACTAGAAATATCCTACTTTCCTCTATTGGTGAGATTTGGTTTGATTTTTACGTGATACGGGCCTCGCTTTGGGCCTACTGGGGGGATGTCTGTCATCAAGGGCCTATTACTAGTACCGGGCCCGCCTTTAACTCGCGTCTCGGCTCGGGAGAGTGGGCCTCAAGGCGCCTATTTTTTAAACCCAATCACGCTCACCCTTGGTTACGGCGTAGCGTGGCAGCGGCTATCGCTTTTAGATCAGCGATATCCACATGGCTACTGGGGAAGGGGTTTGATTAGTTTTATCGCCGCTTTATCGCTCGCCACCCTGAGCCGCTGCTTCGGCTATCGCGCCTTCTAAACCGAAAGCCATTCGCTCATGAGTCGCGTGCTCCCAGCTACTTGGTCTGCGGCTACATGACTTGTTGAACCGAGCTACCGGGCTCTGAGCTACTTCGCTTCGCGGGCTACATGGCCCGTCTCGAACCGAGCCGCTAGGTCTCGCCACGGCCTCGCTTGAATCCAGCCATTGGCCCCCGGTGCCGGGCCTCAAGCTACTTGGCTCCGCGGGCTACAGTGGCCTCTGCTTTGAATCGGAAGCAATAGGCTCCCCGAGCCGGGCTCCCAGAGCTACTTGGCCCGTGGCTACACGGTTTGCTCGAGCCAAGCCGCGCTCTACGAACCGGAAGCTACCGGCTCCCCGAGCTACGGCCTGCGGGCTACATGGCCTGCTTGAGCCGTTACGCTCGCGAACCGAGCCAGCTTGGCCCGCGGGCTACATGGCCTCGCTTAAACCGGAAGCCATCGGGCTCCTAAGCCGCCGTGCTCCCCGAGCTACTGGGCTCCACGGCTACAGCCGGTCACCGCTTGAGTTGTCGCGCTTACGAACCGAAGCTACCGGGCTCCCGGGCTATCACTGAGCTACTTCTGGCCCGTGGCTACATGGCATGCTCCGAGCTCATTACGCCTACGAACCGGAGCCGGCTATTCGTGGCTGCGCTTACCGCTTGAACCGAGCCGTTGGCTCCTCGAGTCGCCAGTTCCCGAGCTACTCGCTCCTGGCTACATGGCATGTTCAAATTAAGCTACTAGGCTCGAGTCACGGGTTCTCGAAAGCTACTTCGCCCGCGGGCTACATGGCCTCGCTCGAATCGACCGCCGGGCTCCGCGCTATACGGCCCGCTTCAATCGAAGCACCGGGCTCTCGAGCCGCCCGAGTCGAGCTGACCGAAGCACCGGTCGCCGAGTTTCATGGGCCGACGGTTCGAGCCGAACCGCTCTTTGGGCCGCATGGCTCGAAGTCGAGCACCGAGCCTTCATAACCGGAAGCTACTAAGGCTTCGGCGCCGAGGCCTTTAAGTCGGGGCAGCTCGCAACCGGTCAGCCGAGGCTCGCGTTATTCTCGCCAGCCGAATCGCTCGGGGCCACATGGCCCAGTCGAAGCGCGGCTTTTCTGCGGTTCGGTGCCGCTGGCGGCCTGCGGGCGCCGTTCTTCCCGGCCGCAGTTTCGCAAACCGGTCGCTAAGGCTTTGCGGGTTATTCCCCGTCGAGCCGAACTACCTCGGACCACATGGTCTCGTGGAGTAGCCGAGCTCTTATGATCAGCCGGGCCGGGCTCTCGGGCGCCGCCTCAAGGTCGACACCCCAAGCTGATCCGACTCTCGGGCCACGGCCCGAAAGGCAGTAGCCGAGCTCTTCAAACCGAGCCGGCCGGGCTCCCGGGCGCCGAGGCCTATCGTCGACCAGCCCAGCCGAACCGACTCCCCAGGGCCGTACGGGCCCGGGCTGAGTAGCCGAGCTCGCCAAACCGAGCCGCTGGGCTCTCCCGGGCGCTCGAGGCCTATCACACGACAGCCGAGACGAATCGACTGGTCAGATGGTTCCTGGGTGGAGGCTGAGTCACAACCGAGCCGCTGGGCTCCCCGCCGAGGCCTACCGGGCCGACACCGAGCCGAACCGACTCCTCCGGGCCATGGCCCGGGTGGAGTGGGGCTGAGGCTCGCCACCCAGCCGCAGGCTCCCGAAGCCGAGGCCTGGTTAGCCGACACAGCCAGCCGAATCGACTCCTAGCCGCATGCCTAAGCAGTAGTCGAGCTCACAACCGAGTCAGCCGGGTTCCCGGCGCCGAGGCCCATCGGGCCGACAACGAGCCGAACTAACTCTAGCCGCACGGCCCGAGCGCAGCAGTGGAGCTCGCCAACCGAGCCGGGCGGGCTCGGGCGCCGAGGCCTTAGCGCCAAATACCGAAACGAACCGACTCGGGCCGCATGGCCCGGTGCACACAGCTCAAACCGAGCTACCGGGCTCGGCGCCGAGGCCTTATGGGCCGAATAACCTCGAGCCGAACCGACTCCCCAGTCGTACGGGCCTCGGTGGGAGTAGTCGAGCTCATCAAACCGGAAGCACTAGGCTCGCGCCGAGGCCTTAAGGCCGACAAATGAGCCGAACCCGACCTAGACCGCACGGCCCGAGCAGAGTAGCTGAGCTCCGCCAAACCAGCTATCACTACGCCGAGGCCTTACGGGTCAATAGCCCCGAGCCGAATTGACTCTAGGTCGCATGGCCCGAAAGCAGAGCAGTTGAGCTCACAAATCAGCTACAGCCCGCGCCGAGGCTCCATATCAATAGCCCGAGCCGAACTAACTTTAGGCCGTGACGGCCCGAGCGCAGTAGCCGGCTCGCCAAACCGAAGCCATGGCTGGGGGCGCCGAGGCCTTGGCGGGCTGAATACCGAGCCGACCGACTCTGGGGTCGTACACCGAGCCGAGCAGTCGAGCCTGGGCCAAACCCAGCCGGCACGCGGCCCGGCCGAGGCCCTATGGGTCAATAACCTCGTAGAGTCGAACTAACTTTAGGCCGCACGATCCCGAGCAGTAGCTGAGCTCACAAACCGAGCTACTCGGGCTCCCAGGCTACCGAGCCCATGGGATGAATAACCGAGCCGAATCGACTCGCCGCACGGCCCGCGGAGAAGCCGAGCTCGCCAAACCGGTGAAGCATCGGGCTCCGAGCGCCGAGGCCCATAGATGAATAGCTCGAAATGACTGACTCCTCGGGCCGCATGGCTCGCGGAGGGGTCGAGCTCACAAACCGAGCTACTAGGCTCCGGCGCCGAGGCCTTATGGGCCGACACTCGAAATGAACCGACTCCGGGCCGCATGGCCCGGGTGGAGAAGTCGAGCTCACAAACCGAGCCACCGGGTCTCCGGCGCCGAGGCCTTATGGGCCGAATAGCCCAGCCGAATCCCACTGGCCGCACGGCTTCGGGTGGAGAATCGAACTCGTCAAATCAGCCATCGTTTCCGCGCTATGGTCACGCCGGACGTGACTGAAGCCACCGACTACCAGAATACGGTTGAGTACAGGCCGAAGCCTGCCAAACCAGCTACCGCTCCGCGCCGAGGCCTTGGCGGGTCACACCTGAGGCCGAACCGACTCCCCAGTCGCACGGCCCGGCGCAGTAGCGTCGAAGCTCTTCAACCGAGCCACGGCTCCCCGGGCGCCGAGGCCTTACGGGCTAAATACCGAGCCGAACCGACTCGGGCCGCATGGCCTCGCGTGGAGTAAAGCCGAGCTCGCCAACCGAAAGCTACCGGGCTCCCGGCCGCCGAGGCTGGGACACCGCCGCCACCGCCAAGGCCGAGGGACCCAAAGCATCTCCGAGGTTCCACGCCTTTCTGGGACCGGCTCTCGTCTTCGGGGGGGACCTCCTCCCTGCCTCTTTGTCTCTCGGGCCCTCGTCCCTATCGTCATTGGCTGCCCCGCTTTTCTCTTCATGGGTCAAGAGCTTTCTTGGATATGAGGGCTTCTTCATGTTAACGCATTCGCTTTAGCGAGCACCTCGCTCATGCTTGCCTGAGGGTTTTTTGAGATGGAGAACATCAACCCTTAACGCTCCGCCCAAACATGAATGCAGAGAAGTAACTTCATCTGCGGTATATATCTACCATCAAAGACTCCTATGATCAACCTTCCGGACATAGGACCTCGTGCTTTCTTGCGAAGCTCGCTTGATGGTCAACAAATGATAGCTTGGCTTCCTGTATGTTCTCGCTCCAATGAAGTGGGAGACGAACGCACAAATGGGCCTCGAACGAGGAGATTAACGAGGGCGAAAGCCTCGTTGGAACCGCCGTTATCGGCCTTTAATGTGATAGTGAAAGCCCTCGTGATCGCATGCGGTCTTGATACCTATGTAGCTCCATTTGATTCTTGTAAGTGTCGGTACGATCGACGACTCCCGGCACCATCAAACGCTTCCACTCGCGCACTCGAACTTTGGCCGGGAGAGGGAAACAGCACTTTCTACCGTGAATGATGACTCTTGTTGCACCAGTGGTGTCCATATGGTCAAGGGCCTCGTCCCTTACAACTTCCTTCACGCGGTCGAAGTTCCCGCCGGAGGCTCTCAACCTCTGCTCTCATGATCGCTCCTCCACCCCTTTGCTAAGGGGTCAGTAGCTCCTCATTACCGACATGCCCCAGCATTGTCGCCGGGCCTCCCTCCGTGGGTAGGTGGTCCGCTCCGCCCTACCGGGATTCTGCTTCCGCTCAGCCACCCTCGAGGAGTGCCGGGGCGTGGCCGCCTTCGTGACGGGCGGCGCACGACCTTCGAGTTTATCGCGCCTCCTCGCGGATCGCAGACCGTCGCGAGCTTGCTCCACCTCCTATCGCGCCGTCGGTGAGGCGGCCGCCCCACCTGGTCCGCGGTCACCGCGATCACTTCAACCTCGGGCCGAGGTCCGTTGTCCGCGCCGCCCGTGGGTCCCGCATCCTGGTACTGGCGCTGTTCCGCCAGGTTCCCGCCGTTGATACCTTTCCGCGAATCGAGAGATCGCCTTTATTTGTGTAAAGCGAACCGGCCGCTCCTACTGCACCTACGCTCAACTAATGATGTTTTTCAACCCGACCGGGTCGAGCCAAGTCAGGCGTCATTCCACTCCGGGCCGCGGCTGGGCCTACGCGCTCCTGACACAGACTCCCTCGCAAAGACAAAGAAAAGCAGCTGGCCTACGGGGGCCTCGTCGCGGCCATCCGACGCCCAAGCCTACTCTCACTGGAGAAGATAAACCCGCTTAGAGGGCGACGTTTTCGCTGCGACCTTTCACTTTTTGTGGCCTCGTATTTATAAGATACGCTTTTCCCAATCGGACATGATAAGGCCCTCTTATCGATCGAGGATTTTATTTCCTTATCGACCGTCATTACGCGATAATTGGAAACGAAGTTATCGGTAATCATCCTACTCTTATCGGCCAGATTTCCGGCTTCGACTTACGTGATAAGCGCTATCGTAAATATTCACTTTCCCGGCCTACGGCATTCGCTTAATTTACGCGATACAGCTCTTGTTTCGGCCTATATTACTCAGACGTCACGCGGCCTATTACTAGTACTAGCTCCGGCTTCTTTAATCCTCGCGCTCGGGCTCGTGGGACAAGGGTCTATGCGCCTATTTTTTAAACTCAATCAAGCATCAAGGATATAAGATAGATAACCCTTTCTAAAATGTCAACTGTCATAAAATTGAATTTTGTGAGATTTGACATTGTTTCCAAACTTTTGATATAAGAAAAAAAAAATTAAAATCAACTACAATAAATGCTAATATAGATTTTGACTTATAATCAAAATCAAATATAGTGAACTTTTAACAATATATAGTAAAATCAATACTAATATACACAAAATAAATAATATTGAGAATAATATAAATTATTGATTTTATTGTGATCTAAAAATGATATATAATAAACCAGTGTAAAAACATTAGTCTTCATTAAAAAGGCTTTTAAAATACCACCATAAGTGATAAAGTTAGTATGGTATGATACTATTAATTGATTAAGTATCATTCATTCAAGGGTCAAGGCTATGTTTATAACATATATTGTTTATATGATAATCACAATTTAAATGTTATGTGTACGTATAATATCATAAATATGTCATGACATCTATTGTATCATAAATAACACATAACTCAAGTTGTATGTGATAAGTGAATGTTTCCACATTATAGTTATTAATTATGTGCAAATTACCTATATATGTTATATAAGATGGTATATAATATATCTATACTTTCTCTCAATTTTAGAGTAACTAACATTCATAATATCAATCATGATAAAATATAATTGTAGATATACAAAATTAAAATAACTTCGAGTTAGGGTTAAGAAGTTACCTTCAGAGCAAACTCGTGCTATAAAGTATGCAATTATAATACAAAATAAGATGAGGAAAACATATATTATTCTCCTTATATCACATATATAGTATAAGAAGGTGATAAGGCATTGATAAAGCAATATAAAAGGAAGAGAGGCTATTGAGAAGGAGAATAAAGGAAGAGAGAGAGAATATGAGAGATAAAGAAAGAAGTCTTTCTGGTGATTTCTTATATTATAAATACAAAATATTTTATAGGCTTCTCCATGTAACCCTTCATTATTCTTCTTTAAGGTGAGTAATGAGGGTTAATTACAAGTTATATACATATGGTCTTTCATCACATGATGAAAATTATTCATTTATAATATTTATAAATGAGACAAATGAAAGTAGTGTCATTCATTCATCAATATTTACAACAAAATGCATTATTTATATCTCTATTTTAGATATAAAAATAGAAAATGATTGGAAAGTGATTTTTATCCCAAAATCCGAAGAAAAAATAGAAGCGTTATCGGAGATGCTCTAACCTTTAAGCGGGCGGTTAAAATATAAAGATATCGAAAGTGCAGTGAAATCAAATGAAGGATGATGGGGTCAAATATTGAGTTGGGCTTCACCGATTGGACCAGCTGGAACCCAATAACCCAGACAAAGTTTCATTAGGTGTTTTATTTTTTAATTATTCAGAAAAACCCCCGTTGCTTCCCCTTCTCTTCAAAGTTCAAACAAGGTGTCGGGAGTCTGAAATCCACATATCAAATATCACGCATAGTTCTTTAAAAAAAATAAAAAATTCACGCATAGTGTCGACCGGTGACGACGACATGGGGGAAGGCAGAGAGGGAGATTGGGAGTGCAGCGGATGCAAAAACAGAAACTACGCCTTCAGATCATTCTGCAATCGATGCAAGCAGCCTCGCCTCCTCGTCGATACTAAAACCCCTGCCGATTCTAAATGGCTTCCGCGAATCGGAGATTGGATCTGCACCGGTAAGTTCTCTCTTTTTTTTCTCCTCCCTATGTTCTTATGTGTTTGTTCGGAATTTTGAGTTTTGTGGGATTTATTGAACAAGGTTGCATCCACGGATCTGTTGATTTGGACGGTGTTGTTTTTGTGGAAGTCGAGATTTAGGGTTTTGAGTGTGTCCAGACTTATTTTGCCGAAAACCGGAATAAAGGATTTGCTTGTGCATAATTTTCTGTTTTGGATTCTAGGTGAATACATTTTATCGTCAAAATGATTGCAACAGTAACGGCGTCCAAAAATAAATGATTCTTGAAAACTGTTTCCACAGTTGTAAACTATTAACCGAATGAAAAAAAAAAGATCATCACATTCAAAAACTTTTTACAACTTTTTGTCATCAGATCCTTTATGGTTTCCAATTGTTAAAGTTCTTGTTTCATTTTGTTTTTACGTTTCCTAAAAAAACAAACCCATTTCAGAAAGTTATGAGAGAAGTTCCTGAAGATGCTATGAACATAGGGGAGTGGATAAATGGCTCTGAAAAAGCTAGATTGTGGATTCCCAAAATTCTATTCCCAACTTTTTGTCATCAGATCCTTTATGGTTTCCAATTGTTAAAGTTCTTGTTTCATTTTGTTTTTGATAAGCCTTAAAAAACAAACCTTACTTTGTGAAAGTTATGAGAGAAGTTCCTGAAGATGCTATGAACATAGGGGAGTGGATAAATGGCTCTGAAAAAGCTAGATTGTGGATTCCCAAAATTCTATTCCGTGATAAGTACGTATGACTCCTAGCCATTGTGGCCCTCAGTGGTTAAGGGGTGGCCGTGGGCATAGGTAGGGGAGGGAACCAGGTTCAAGTAGGACAAAATAGTGGACTTATAAAAAAAAGTACTTATGACTCCTAAGGACACTAAATATTTTCTTTGATTCTTGAATTTTATAGCCTGTTAATGTGTAAAATTCAGTTGTTTAGGAACCCCTAGCATCCTCGTCCAAATATTCAGGCCCATGGTCTATTGCGTTCAGCTGCACAAGGTCTTTCAGCTGTCTCCATTTTCCTTCTGTGTTTCACATGTTGCCATATTTATTAGTTTCCTTTAAAGATTTAATGGCTCCATTATTAATTATTATTGGAATATTGCTTTATGCGAAAACCTTAATGAGCTCCTGAACAAAAAGGCCCTTATTATTGCTAATTCATAAATTAGGCATATAAACACAGGTATTTTAGCTTAATGCGTTCAAAGCTTAAGGCACTCATGAATTGTTATCTTACTGCCCTTGGTATTAAGGTGGAAGAAAAAAATTTCTTTAGTTATTCATGCATCTATTGGTTCTAAAAGTTAATTATTTTTCTTTAAATAGTTATTACTCATGTGATAAAATCTGTAGGGCTTATTTTTCTTGAAACTTGATGAATCTGAAAAAGAGTGCCATTGGTTAGTCATATATTATATTTGCCATCCATGTCTTTAACTTATTTTCATATTAATAATTCGATACATGTGCAGTGCTTAAATGAATGAAGGCATGATCTGTTCTTGCCTTTAACCCATTCCCATGTCTTTTATTCTTATCTATGAAGTTACCTGTACGATTTGCAAATTTTTTTTGTCAAGTCAAAATTGGGAACTTGCTATCAATTAGGTTGAGTGGTTTGTGTTTTTTGTATGTGTATTTTGGTCTGGGATATGCTGGTTGGTGTGCGTATACTTGGCTTCCTTTTCCTCTCCCTCGCTGGATTCTGGGTTGGGTGTGTATGGCAATGGATCAATAGGTTGCACTAACAACAATTATGCATCACGAGAAAAGTGCAAAAAGTGCGGACAGCCAAAGGAGATAGCAGCAATGCCAGCAATTGCAATGCCTGGAGCTTCTCTCCCGACTTATGCGCATTATTTTGCCAGGGCGCAAGGAGGACCTGAACAAAAGATGAACTTTGGATTAATGGGCAATGGTGCTCTTCAGCAGCCACTTCCTTTGAGCTCAACCTGGTCTGTAGGAGGTCCTGATAAATATGGAGGCCAACCAGCTCCAACATGGCCCTTAGGTGGAAACCCTAGTCCTGCGCTTCCATTTCCAAACCATGCAAATCAGCTTCTTATGGTTCCTAAAGGATGGCGCAATGGTGACTGGATATGCAACTGTGGATTCCATAATTATTCTTCTCGTGCACAGGTATATCCAAGTTGTGTGGACATTTGATGAGTTTAAATTCTTCATAACAGAGAATAAATTGTGTAAGGCTCTAGTAGGCTGTTTCTTTGCAGTAATTCACATATCTGATCTTGCTTTTGTTCACTTGCAGTGCAAAAAATGCAATGCTTCTATGCCACCAGGTACACCTCTTCTTTGGGCATGGCAATCACTCCTTTGCATAACAGTTGTACCATGCTGTGTGGTATTTCTATGCATAAGCTAAGAAAGAGTTGTATCAATGTTTAATGCTCTATTTGAATCCTCAAAAATTATTGTGGGGGGGGAAGCCAGAACTTACTTATCTTGCTTGGTTTACCATTTTTTGAGAGAATAAATGCAATCAAAACATGATTAATATCATTTTGAAACTTGAACATTTTGATTTTTTTTTACTTTTTAAATGGGGATTGAAGTGGAGAAGAGAATTCAAGAAAGATTTGTTGAATTCTTTCTCATAAAAAAAAGATTTGTTGAATTCTTGCTTTACTTTTATTTTTCTTCGCTCCTTTCATTCCTTTCCTTTCCCTTAATATTTCGATGATCCAGATGAAGATCCAAAGTGTTCTATTATGATAACATTGCTAGCTAGTCAGTGGAGATGGTGCATAAGAATTCCTACCTTGTCATTTGTGCATATAATTATTTATTGTTAGAAGTCTTCTTTTGGTGTTTATCTGAAGTCTGTAGGCATTGATTGGGGAATATGTGGGGACAAATTCGGGATAGGGAGATTTGGTTGGGGGAGGTGGGTGGGAAGGGTATGTATGGGAGAGGGAAGGATTTGCTTAAAATTTTGAATTGTATTGTTTGAAACAACTGAAATTCATGATTGAAAGGACTTGGGAG
Source organism: Tetrastigma voinierianum (assembly GCA_016808115.1). Taxonomy (NCBI): domain Eukaryota; kingdom Viridiplantae; phylum Streptophyta; class Magnoliopsida; order Vitales; family Vitaceae; genus Tetrastigma; species Tetrastigma voinierianum. The sequence goes on along the minus strand of JAEQBH010001279.1, from coordinate 898,481 downwards.
GGAATTTTGGAGGGCTTTGAATGCATGTTTGAATTCCTCCGAAATGTAGGTATTTGATGAATTTTTTAATACTTCAAACTTCAGTCAATTTTATTATCTCACCCTTTATTTAATCAAAAAATTATCTCACCCTTTATTTTATAAGAATAGGGGCAAGTAAAGGTCATATTCATTCTTATTTAAAGTATTTATATTTCTGGCCAAAAGAAAGGGAAGAAAATTCAACTTTAGTCTCATACCCTATTGATTTAATTCTTATAGCTAAAGATTTGGTTCTAAAAGAGTAAAAAATGTGTTTTGAGGCAGAAGAGTGACAGGACAGTTATTCCATCTTCAAATTTGTGTCTGCAATTCCTAAATCAATAGCAACTCTTCTTCCTCAAGTTCTATCTCTGCTTTCACAACTAAACATCTGTTTTCCTTTCATTTAAGCTAGTGCAGATACCTTCAACTACTTCATCTTTCCCTTCATTGAAGCCCTGAAAAGGAAAAGTAGCATCCTAGGTTGCTTCATCTTTCAGTTCAGGGTGGATTCTCTTCTACATCAAGTGCATGTATTGATCATAAAATATTGTTAGGTCTAGACAATCATAAGAAACAAGAATTGAGCAGGCATACAAATACTACTTGCTCACATGGAGGGCAGTGATAGTTTTACAAAGTCAAATGTTCACAGAACTTTCCCCACTCAACCTAAAATGCTTACTACTACCATTTTTTTTCTTTCTAACTTTTAAATGCTGTTCTTTTTATTTCTTGTTAATCAAACTTTTTATGAGTGTTTTCTTTTCTCCTAAAAAATTTGGTTAGCATCTAGAATGAGTCCCATAGGCTCCAACTGATTGTGTATCTTTGTTTTGGGTTAAAAAGCACTTGGAACGAAAAGATTAGCATCAGAAGAGTTTGTTCGTGACTGGGATAGCAAGAGACTGAATGCTGGACATGTAAAGGATCATTTACCTATCACATGTAAAAATAATGCAATTGCTATTGTAATGTGATATCTTAACTCCGTTTTCCACTAAACATACAGGCAAATGGACAACAGTCATCATATCCAGGATTTGAGCAACTGGCAGGTTCAAGTGTTGACCCTAAAAGTGTCGCTTTTGCCCCCTATCATCCTAGTGTAACCCCACTGGCACCTCCAAATTTGCAAGTGCCTATGCAGTTTCCACACCAAGCAACAACACCCACACTCCTTGGGAAAGGGTAAGAACTGATTGATTCTCTGCATTGCCTATGCTTTCTGTTTCTTTAGAATAATTGAAAAAGGTTATCCATGAGAGTATATCATGCTACAATCAAGTTCTCAACTGCGGTTTTATTCACATATTTGTGGATAAACACCTCAGCACGAAAAATGGTCAGGCGCACTTGAAATCAGGAATATTAAAATATGTACTCTAAGTGTGCGCCCACGCACATACATAAACACACACACACCGAATTGTGGTTTGAGATTCCAAAATGTTAATGCCCATGAACTTTGCAGAGCAAAGCAATGGCGAGATGGAGACTGGATGTGCACAAATTGCAACAATCATAATTTTGCATCTCGATCCCAGTGTAATAGGTTAGTACTTGATTTATTGCAGATTCAATTGTATTTAAGTCTTTATTTATAGTAGAGTCTATTTATGTCATCTAAACTCTTGGTGTATGGATACTTTAAAAAATTTATCCAAATGATCCCTTCTACACACCGTAGTGACACTCATATATCTCAATATGATGTTGTCCGTGAACCACTACTCTAATTGGCAAAACATCACTTCATTATACAAAATAATTGGTCAGAGTTTATAGCATTGCATTATTTATATGTGTCATCTCATTATAAGTTACCCCTTTTCTATGTTAGGTGTAAAAGTCAAAGGGATGCCCTCTCCCAGCCTGTTAGCGTTGCGTAGCCAGTGTACTTGGGAGGCTCTATTGGCATATGTGGAGGTTTTGTTTTTGGTTTTCACATGTAACTTATTGGTGGCTACATGCTCATCTTATTCGATTGGTTCTTGTTGGTATACAGTAGTAGTATACTTTGGACCTCAGGTATGTAAAAACAGCATAGTAGTTTTCATGCGAGTGAGAGTGAGAGAGTTGTTAGGTTACAAACTTGTAAAATTGCTTTGCTTCTTTAAGCTTGTTTTGGACACAAACTTGTAAAACTGCTTCCTCTTTTTTTTTCTGAAATAAGTTCATAAATCATAACTCAGCCTCTCTCTCTTTACCTTGAATCCAAATTTTCGTAATCAAGGGTCGAATTCACGATTGTTGATTGTTGTTTAGATGCTCTTGCATCATAATCATTGTATGAAATTGATAAAAAGAAAATAAATAAAACCTGTATAAGAGGGTTGGCCTTGAAGTAGGCAGATTGCGCGTTGATGGAGCTAGTCTGAAAATCCTGATATCTCTCTAATCATATTTCAATTACGGCATCTCTGACACCTATAAATAAGATAAGAATACAACAAATATTGATACAAAACCAGAGACCTAATGGGGGGGGGGGAGAAGGAGAGGAGAGGTGAATTCAGGAGCCCTTAAAAATGAAGGAAGGAGAGAGAGGAGCAGAATCCAGCTGGTAAAGGTTGAGGGCAGGACCTACGAAGCGGAAGAGTATCCAAGCCCCAATCACTATGAAAATGGAAGCGTAGGCAAACTTGTTGAGCCAGAAGAGCATACCCTTCTCTCCCACGTACAGTTCTATCGCCTTCTCCGTAATGCTCATTTCCTCCCAATTTTTGGGAGGAGCAGCAGGGGGAGACGAAGAAGCTTCTGCTGCCCTGTTAACCTCTCCTCCACCATCCTGCAGCTTCGTCCGTCTCCGTTTTCTCGATCCTCTTCGAAACCGGATTTCCACCGTCTCTGGCGGAGGAACCGGAGGCGGCGCGTCATTACTACTGCTGCTATTGACGGGCGTAACGGTAAGTGATCGGAGTCGGAGACGATGAGGCGGAGAACGGATGAAAATCTGGAGGCGGGGTTTTGTGAGAGGAAGGATAGGCGAGGAGGACGAAGATGATTTCGAATAGAGGAGTGGGATTTGGAGGAAGTTGGTTTCCATTGCTATGATGATGATGATGAGGAGGAGGGGGAAAAGCAGAAGCGAATGGAGATGAATCCCTATTTATGACCTTGAGACTTGAGATGGAGCATGTGACACACACCCGCACCCCAACCCCCACCCCCTGCATCTTATCCCTTCGGATGACACTACTGGGGTCCCAGTCCGACCTAATGGAAACTTGTCTGTCATCTGTTAAGGCTCCTCTGCTTGGTGATTTTTCTTCTCCAATTTGCTTTCCTTATACCTTTTTTTATCTTTTCACATCCTTTATTTCATATTTAAATAGATGGAAGAAAATGTTACCTTCATAATTATTTTATTTTATTTTATTTTTTGCTAACACTTATAGAAAAAATCTATGTAAATGTGTTGTTGCAAGATCACAGGTTTTTCACAAATATAGTAGTTTCGATTTTCATATTTTGGACTAGTTACAACTAAATTTAATTGGGAACACGTGATGATATGGGTGGGTTTGGTTAAAAATAGATAAAAGAAGGATGAAATATTTGGTTTATAAAAACATCAAATCATTCAAATTTTACATAAATATAAATTTTCTCATGTTTTTTTTTCTTAAAAATTAACTTATTTAGTATAAAAATGTCTTTTTTTTTTAATTTTGTGTTTATATAAATCAAAGGGGAGCTTAATTGCTTGGGGCTTAGGTTTGCTTCTTAATCGTCTTCAATTCGGGGCATCTTATAATCATTAGAACTTCAAGGGCCCATAAAATAAGTTGAGGGCAAATCGATTACACCTGCGATTATATTATATATTTCCTAAGTTTATATATATATATATATATATATATATATATATCGAAATGACTATTTTTCAAAAAAATGAAAATAACATTTTTGTTGAAATAAGATAAAATAAATTGATAGCATCTGTTATAAAAAAAATTCATGAGTTTATATGTATTTTGTCCTTGATACTTAGCTTAAGTGGTGGTAAAATGATAGGATAAAGATAGGGGAGAATTAGAGAGAATCTAGATTGAATTCACGATAAAATAATATAAAATATGTGAAGTGAATAAATGTTAAAATGTGAAAAATAAAAAAGAATGATTATTTAAAAAAATGAAAATGACATTTTTGTTGGATAAAAAAGTGAAAAAAAAATGAAAAAAAAAAACATTTTTGTTGAAATAAGATAAAATAAAATGATAGCATCGGTTATAAAAAAATTTCATGAGTTTATATGTATTTTGTCCTTGATACTTAGCTTAAGTGGTGGTAAAATGATAGGATAAAGATAGGGGAGAATTAGAGAGAATCTAGATTGAATTCACGATAAAATAATATAAAATATGTGAAGTGAATAAATGTTAAAATGTGAAAAATAAAAAAGAATGATTATTTCAAAAAAATAAATAAAATGAAAATGACATTTTTGTTGGATAAAAAAGTGGTAGAGGGTCAGATTTTATAAATTAGATTTTTAACCCGTTCGGACTCAGTATTTTCATCAAAACGACCACTTGAAAACCATTAAACGACATCCATAATATACTGCCTGGTTTTATTATTATTACTCTCTCTCTCTTCATGTCAGTTGCGTTCTTGCTTTTGCCTTTTTAGTTTTTAGGCATCTTCTCTCTCTCTCATTCTCTGCAGATTCAATTCTCCGAGTTGACTCACCCTGAAAGCCATGAGCGACCCCCCGGTTGAAACCCTTGATTCGTTCTTGCGAGGCTATCAACCATCAGAACTCAGAATCGCATCGGAGTTCCTCACCACTTGGCTTCCTTTCCTGTCCAGAGATCTCTGTCACCACTGTTCTGAAACTCTCTCCGATCGAATCCGTTCTATTGGCTCTGGTACTACCCTCTTTCCTTGTGTTTGGATGCCCTCATAATTGGACAGTTCTGAACTTTTATAAAATCTTTTACCTTGCAACTTCTGTTAGGTGGTTCCTTTTTGTCTTCTCCAGTTTCATCGCCGAGAATCTTAATTCAGAATATATTTTTATTTTTCACTGATATATTGTTTCAGAAACCAAACAACGGATTACGGGATCAGATTTTTTTTTTTTTTTTCGAATTTTCCTCTTTTCTTCGTTTTGCAATTTGCGCATGGGGATGAAGGTTTCTGCTATTATTTATGTTTCTTATATTTTTTTAGGGTTTTTGATGATTGTTCATGTTCTCTTACTTGAATCGGTGGTAATGTTTTCGTGGATTTTCAGAGTGTCGTGGTGACGCAGAGAATCTGTCCCCGGAAGAGAATTTTACCGTTTCGACCCCTGATATTATGCGATTGAAGAAGCATAATGACAGTCATTGTGATAATTGTGACTCCCATTCGCTGGGAAGTTGGAAAGATGACGGGGCTGAGACGAATTCGGTTGGGAGTTTTAGAGATGAAATGAACGAGTTGTCTGAATCTGTCCCTGAAGCTTCTACAAGTGAATTAGCATCTGAACCCTTAATTGAAACTCCTAATCCCCGCGTATCTTGGGCGGATATGGCACAGGAAGACGAACTCGAGGAGGTAGAGGAACATGAAACTAACAAGCAGTCTGTCAATGAGAATTCGTCTAATGGGGAAGTTGGCGTCTCAAAAGTTCCACGAAAGGCAGAACTGCCAAGGGAACAGAGAGAGTACATTAGATTTAAGAATGTCCAACGAAAGAAAGATTTTATTTGTCTGGAAAGAGTTAAAGGGAAACTTGTTAATATTCTTGATGGGCTCGAACTACATTTGGGTATTTTTAGTGCAGCTGAGCAGAAAAGGATAGTTGAATTCATATATGAACTTCGGGAGATGGGAAGGAACGGACAATTGAAAGGTTAGTCATTTCATCCTAGAAATCTATTACTTCTGTTGATACCTGGTAAAAAGACATTCGATTGTTGGCACTTTATGTTGAGATTATATGAAACATATCATAAACTATTGTTGAGGGAGTTTGGGGTCAAAATGACCTTTTTATTGAAACAAATATCGATTCTAGCCCTCTTTCTTTTTAAACAATTGTTGTTCATTCTAACCCCTCATTCATGCCATGTAGGAAATATACTAAATTTTTTTTTTTTTTAATTGAAGTTAGAAGCTGAAGTAAGTAATTGCGGTTTCATTTTTTAACAAACTTCTAACTTAGATTATAAATAAATAAAAAATTTAGTATCTTTCCTACATGGCATGAATCCAGAATGAACAATAGTTTGAAAAGATGCCTAAAATCATTTTTTTTTTTCATTAAAGGGGTTATTTTTACCCCAAACTCTTGTTGAGGATTATTTACCTTATCCATGGTCTGCAAGAACAGATCAATTAACTAACATGCTACCTATTTATGGCTACATGGTTGCATTAGAGTGACAGAATTGCATAATTGTTACTTCATAAATGTGTACTGTTCAGTGTTCACCTGTCTTTTCTATTTCTTCAAATAATGTATTTATAAGGTGACACAAGGCTGATTAGTTTAAGGAAATACTTTTATAAAACTGTTCTAAACCAACAATGAAAGAAAAAAAAAATAGATAAGGAATAAAAAGACTACAAATTATTCTAAACCAACAATGAAACAACAATAAAAATCAATTAATAAGGGATAGAGAGATTATAAGCACTAATCTTGATGGAGGTTCCTCTCCAACTATTCTTAACTATGCTCCCAGATCTTTACAATTGGATTCCTTGACCCCATTGGGCACTATAAGGAATCCTTCAAGTTTTATCTTCAAACTTTAAATTTTAACACTCAACTTTACTTTAATAAATGAGAGTTCAAGAGCACTTAATCCTACTACAATAAATGAACAAATGCAAGGAACCTAGGATGAACAACAAAAGTGTTCTAAATGAATTTGGAAGTGAAAGATTTAAAGCACCAAGAAAAGTGAGCTTTGAATGCGAGAAACTAGCAGATAAGAAGTTTGATGTTAGTTTTCTCTATGCAATAAATGAACAGGATGCCTCTCTAGATTTTCAAACCCAAACACCAAAAAGTGCACTAACAGGAATCTCCTAGTCGAGCTCCGATCAGCCAATTCACTCGCCATTGAGTATTAAATATTTGGCAGGTTACTATTGGGAGCTTAATCAGACTTTGACCAAGAAGGGTGTGTATTCAACTGAGAAAAGGTATTCCTTAATCAGGAAGGCAAGGCTGCTGACTAAGAGAAAATTTGCATGCCTCCTTGATCGGACCTCAACCAGGAAAGGGTGTCCGGTCGATTGGTTCTGTTTCCCTAACAGGATCAGTTTGCCCTTAACCAATTGGCATTTTTCTGCCTAAAAACTTATCTTTTCTATTTTAAAGCTTCCTAGCACTCAGGCAATACCTTTAAGTACTTTTATAAAACCACATTGAGATTTTTTTGGCTGAGTTTCTGTTTTCAATTTTTAAGTAAGGCAAAACCAAACAGAAGACAGTTTCTGAAGTGTTAGAGGTGCCTTCTAGACAATAATACGATAGTATTTGTAATAAAAAATTGTTCAATTTTGATGTTATATAATTATTGACAACCATATAGTCATATGTGTATATATCATCTTGTCTATATGCTTGAGAAAATGTCATATCATATTGATCTTACTACATATCATGTCAATATTGGAAGCCCTGATAGGATTGATCTGATCATGCAAAATGTTCATCTCTAATCTACTTTATGCCTGATTACTCACTACCCAAAAAGAAAATGAACTTTACTGGGCAATTAAGATACATCTTATAGATACTTTAATTTTCAAAGCAAAGAATAAAACTTTAAATCTCTTTTTTTATTATAAGGAAGTATTTAAGATGTAAATCTCTTATTTTCCTATTAAGAAAAAAAGGTATACACTTGATACTCAATTTTCAGAGTAGATGACCAATGATTTAACATAATCCTGGAATTTGGTTTTTTTCATATGCATATGGTTTTGGGGAAAAGTAAAGCTCTATTGGTCTAAAGATCAATTTTACTTGATGAATTGATTATTGAAGTGGGTTGTAATTTGTTTTCTTGAAAGGGATCCTTTTTGTGATATCTTCTATATCATACTGTATTAATCATTTTGGAATGCTTATACTGATGTGCTATCACATGCTTATTTGAATTTTTCTTATAGAGCGCACATATTCCGCTCCCCTAAAGTGGATGAGAGGCAAAGGACGTGAGACTATCCAATTTGGTTGCTGCTACAATTATGCAACCGTAAGTTCCTTTTAACATTTTCCATCTGTATTGCTGAACCAAAATATTTATAATTGTACTTTACATTGGAAGTCTATTAGTTATAAAGTTTGCTTCTCACCAAATTGTTAGAATGATCTTTAATTCTTTCACTTCCTTTGCTGGCTGGTAGCAGCCTTGACTGTTGTAATGGTATGCCCTGATCTGATATCTCCAAAATAATGTCTCTTCCTCAAAACCTATCCAAAAAAAATGTCTCTTACTCAAACAATTCTCTTCCCCAAACTATTGACTTTCAGTTTTGACAGTTCATTGGCAACTTTAGAATTATGAAGTAAATCTTTTTCCTTTTTGAAAGATAATAATATTTTTTTTTTCAAGGAAACAGTCATAAATTTCCATAATATGGTGGCAGGATAAAAATGGTAATCCACCAGGCATTCTTCAGAATGATGTTGTAGATCCTATACCTCATCTTTTCAAGGTGATCATTAGGAGGCTGGTTAGATGGCATGTTCTTCCTCCATCCTGTGTACCTGACAGTTGTATTGTCAACATCTATGAAGAAGGGGACTGCATACCTCCTCATATTGACAACCACGATTTTGTTCGACCTTTTTGTACTGTATCCTTTCTCAGTGAGTGCAATATTCTCTTTGGAACAAACCTGAAGATTGTGGGTGCCGGAGAGTTTGAAGGTCCCATCGCAATTCCCTTGCCTGTGGGGTAAGTGATGTGATTACTCATTTTTTCCACATTCCTCTTGCTTTCTGCCTTCATCTTGCTGCATTTTTTACTTCCCATGCTCGTGGAACTCTTGTCACATTTAATCTTAAAGTTCACAACCTTTTCTTTTCAGTTCTGTTCTTGTCTTAAATGGAAATGGAGCTGATGTGTCTAAGCATTGTGTGCCTGCTGTTCCTAATAAAAGGTATGAGTTTAACATCTATGATATTCTGATTGTTTCACAATTGCTATTATTACTATTACTATTATAATTAGTTTATTATTTTATCTTATCTTTTTTTTTTTTTTTTTTGCAGGATATCAATTACTTTCCGAAGAATGGATGAGTTGAAACGGCCAATTGGGTATCTTCCTGAGCCTGATTTACAAGGACTTCAGCCATTATCCTATGAAATGGACAGATCAAAGATATCAAATCCTCAAAAACAAGAACGCCGCATGAACAGACAGGCAGTTAGAAGAGATGGTGGTGTAGAAGCAAGGGGGAGAGGCGATCATTCAGGTTCTCACTATTCAAGTCGGGGTCCAAGTGGGCCAGCAAATAGGCGGAGGTCAGGGTGAATGTAGCTGATTGATGGTTGCATCATCATATTAACGACAGAAGTATCTTGTTGTTTGTTGACATGAAATCTACGGCTGGGGAGTTTGTTAATTTGAGTTTCCTTCTTTGTCTCAGTTTGAAAGAGCATAAATGAGAAGGGCACGGTTTCATTCATATCTTCTGTGTATTTAATAGATGTTTGTATTGTATCACTATGCTGCCTATTCCATTGGTGTGAAAATTGGAATTATTTGTGTTTTTGTAGCAGGGAGGCCCCGGTTTGTAAGCTTGAGCTTGTGTGCCTATAACTTTGGTAGGGGTTCGGATTTTTTTTTTTTAATTTGAGAACTAAGGACGATATCATGTTGCAGTCCTGGCATATACTTCTCTCTAGTCTGGGAAAATGTATGGTTTGATCAACTCCTGAGAATATGCATGTTCTTAAAACCATAGTCATTTAAACTGTTCACATTTGTATTGTCTTTCACCTAGTTACTTCATGTTTTCTTTTTTTCTTTTTTCAATTCAAAACTAGATCACATTTCATACAATTTCAATGAATTCTGAGAGGTTGCAAAGTGGACTGGACTGGAGGAAAATCCTCCTAAGGTGAATGGGTTCTAGGCACATCTACTGCCCTACCTCTGAAAGGCCCTCCAGAATATCTCCTTTCAGAACCAATCTCATAGGTTTACAGTGAGTCTGACTAGTCTCATTTTTATATCTTTTGGGTTTAGGCCTGAACTAGGGATAATCTGCAGGCGCCTGGGAGCAAATAGCTTGTATCAAAACTTCCCAGTTGAGGATATTTGGATTATAATAAAAGGATTATAATAAAACTTTCCGGGTGTAGCAAATAGATTCTAATAGATTGTTATAATAAAATGATAAATATTGCTAGTTCTATTATGTTGTTAATGGAGGATATTTGGAAGTTATCTTATGACATGAACATTTATGATTTCTAACATGTTTGTAGAGAGGTGAATAGAACTGCTAACTATTTTGAATGTCTAATTTCTTTAAGGATGTTACTAAGATTAGTTTTGAAGATTATTATGGGTCTCTATCTAATATATCTGTAGGATCAATTGTTCAAAGTTTTTTCCTATCAAAAAATAAATAAATAAAATTTCGGTTGAGGTTTATCAGTTATTAAAATCTTGATAAAATTTAGAGGGAGAGGAAGAGGAAAAGGCAGGTATTAATCTTTAAATATGAACCCCAACAACCCACCAATCCATCCTGTTGTTCTTTACCATAATCTGATACTTCACTGTCATATTAAGTCACTAATTATTATTAATCACTAATTCAAACTTGGTTTCATTAACCTGATAATTAAATGCATTGATGAGTATGCGCAGTGAGCAGATTTTAATAAGGAAAAATATTGATGAAAGTAGAAGATTTACTGTGGGATTGGCAGTGGCTACCAATTCCAATAAGGTTAATAAGGTACAAACTTTAAAACCCCCAAAAAAAAGAAAAAAGGAAAAAGAAGATGCACACGCCTTGTGGTCTCCGCTTAAACAACCTAATTCTTGGGGGTCCACCCTAAACCCCACCCCCTATAACTGAAAACATAATTAAATGCAATGAACCCCACGAAAGGAACATCTGCCCATCAGAAACCTTGAGAATTGGAGAATGGAGAGTCTATACTGACTTGGGAGTGTACCCATTCTAAGTAAAGTGTGCTCCCTTTTTCCTCCACTCATCATAACCTGGCCATCTTGGGTTTTCTGTTTCAAAAACACAGAAAACAAAAATGAAAAAACAAAAAGGAAACTAAAGCGTCCAGCTAGGGTTTGCAATGGGTTACTAGTCTTTTTCTGATAATCAATAGGAAAGAAAACCAAGAGAGAGAGAGAGAGATTTGGAATGATATGATGATGTATCTTTATAGATATGGGGGGAGAAAATAACATCAAGAGGATGATTACCCGAAAGAAAAGGGAGTGTACCACTGCGGCTGCATGCACTCTAGGGGCACTTCCAATGAGGTAAGCATGCTCAGGATTTTGGATAAGAGGTCAGATATAGCCAGCCTTCTTCACTGCCAAATCAAAAATCTTTAAAAGTTTTTCATCTCATCTCACCACAAGACTGTGAAACCCCCCAATTTTAGTTACTCCAAGAATCCCCCCTAACTCACAGAGAGAAAACCCAAAACCAATGTAAATGCATGATAAGGAAAGCAAAATCTCATGATGGTTGTGTCAAAATCACACAAATAACACAATCTGAAAAGTTGAACTTGGAACTCTGAGAGAGAGAGAGAGAGTCTGCAACTGTCAGATTTGTAGAAAATGGGAATGAGACTCATACAGCTTGAATTCAAGGAGGGATTGAATATTTCCATTTACCCAATATCTTATAGACAATTTAATGAACAAATAAATTTCTTCCATGGGGCCACCACAACAATTAAATTCCTTTAGAGAAAACAAAATTTCTGTACTTCCACATGAGACAACAGCCATGCACATATTGTATGGAAACCTTGTTTTTCTATGGAATAATGAAATCAAGACCATAACTTTTCCTAAGATGCTTCCATTGAAGGACAAAAAGAACCCCAACTCTTTCACCCTTGATTGCTGCAATAGCATATTAGCCCACCAAATTTCCATGATAGAAATAAGTAAGTCTTTCTGCTATTTAATTATTTATATATATATATAAAAATGTTTCCTGTAACAGGTCTGGTAATAAGTAATAATCCTTTTGGCTGTGGGTTCAAAGGTTGAAGGACATAGATGACATACACAGGAAATGATCGTGCATGGAATGAGACAAATCGTAATATTCTTGAAAAGTGGAATAGTTAACTTTAAGGAAGATGGTTCTACTTCTACTCAGGCTCAAACAAAGCATGCAGATGCAGGTAATGAAGCTTTAGGGGGGTGGAGGGATATCCTCGTATTTAAAATTATAAAAATTGGATTGATCTTCAAAAAGATGAGACAGAGGGGCTCATTGGAGGATGGACGGAGTACTACTGCTGGATGATCAGAACACTGGCTGGTTGGGGATTGTGAGAGAGAGATGGAAAGCGGCAGTGGGTAAAGTGGAAGAAGAATAATGGGGGCTTTCCAGGTTCCAAAATGCTCCAGAAACCATTTCCCCATTAAATGCTTTTTGCATTTATTTTAGGGGCGCGTGCTCCCCTAGTACAAAGGACTATAGACATGATTACATTGAATTCCTTCTTTAAACATTCTGCCCTTCTTTTCTTTTTCTTTTTTTTTTTCTTTTCTTGAATATATGTTTCTTTCTCTCTGCTATAAGCTGTCTGGTTAATGGGGAGACCAATGCGTTTCTGATTTCCCCCACTAATTCAGGACTTCCTAAAATTTGAATGCATACTGTTGGGAGAAAGGACATGATTCAATATTCCAATCCTATCCACAGAAATGGTTAGGGTTAGGGAGGAATTAATTTGTTAATCTGAATGCAATTTTGGGGTATAAATGCAGTCAAAGATTCAACAAGTCTTTTTATGTTGGTATTTTCCACAAATTTATTTCTTCATCTATGAAGATGGGGTTCTTAATGTAAAGTGATCAGTTAATGGGATTGAAAAAAGTTGTTTCAAAGCTCAGTTTGTATGTAATAGACCTATCACCTATGTACCATGGTGATGGGGGTGTGGAGGGGACCCATAGAAATTAGGAAGGAAGAAAAGAAACATAAGGTTGGGAGGACTGGATGAGATAGGAAGCGGTAAGTACAAGAAGAATATCTTGTGGACTGGTAAAGACTAAAGAGAGGACCATATCTCCATTAAAAGGAGAACCTTCATAGAACTCTAAATCACACAACACATCATTTTATTACATTCATTCATTCATTCAGAAACCCCCCCCATTTCTTTTCTTTTCTTTCTTTCCAACATATCATTTCATTTCATGCCCCTTCTCATCACCTACATTTCATTTCACAGCAGCAGCTTCAGTTCTCTCTCTCTCTCTCTCCCTCTCACATTAATCATACCTCGTCATGCCTTTTCATCCAAGTAATTCCTCTGCTACCCTGCCTTTCTATGCCCTCTTTTGTCCCTTCCCTTTTATAATCCTAACTCTGTCAACTTCAGTCCCTCTCTACCAGATATTTCTCTGATATCCTCTCTCTACATCCTTCCTTCCATGTGCCCTCATCTCCCCCTATTATAAACCATCCATCCCTTCTCACCATTTTGTGCACCCTCACCTACCCTTCTTTCTCTTTCTCTTGGAAGAATTTTGTTTTCTTCCCTTTGTTTTCTTCTTGTTTCATTCCATCATCATGGAACATCAACAACAGCTTCAGCAGCAGCAACAACAACAACAAAGCCAACAACAAGAAGATAGTGGGGGGAACAGCAAAGGCAGTAGTTTTCTGTGCAGGCAAAGCAGTACACGGTGGACTCCCACAACTGACCAGATAAGAATATTGAAGGACCTTTACTACAACAATGGTGTTAGATCCCCAAGTGCTGAACAGATTCAGAGGATCTCAGCTCGCCTTAGACAGTACGGCAAGATCGAGGGCAAGAATGTCTTTTATTGGTTTCAGAACCATAAAGCCCGCGAAAGGCAGAAGAAGAGATTCACCTCTGATCATCATATCCCCCCAATCCAAAGATCCCTTGCTGTTCCAAATCCCGGCTGGAGACCTGATCATGATCCCATTCACAACAAGTTCCATTCCATCCCCACTCCCCCTGGTTGAGACCCTTCTCTCTCTCTCTCTCTCTCTCTCAATTTTATCTCTTCATATTAGTTCCATATTCTTTTCTGGGTATTCCATATTATTAGTTTTCTTATAGACAGTGTGTTTGTGTGTGTAATATGTGCAGGGATATCTTCTCCGTCTTCTTCTCCTTCACCCACTATGCTTGCTGTTGGGCAGATGGGAAGCTTTGGTTATGGATCTGTGGAGAGGAGTTTCACAGTAAGTAAAAACAAAGGCATATTTGGTTACTGTTTTTTAAAATTGTTCTTTAGAACAGTCTTTGAAAACTAAGAGGATATGATTTTGGTGTTCTCATTATTGTTCATAACACAAAAAATTGGTTAACCAAACAAACAGATTTTCGTGTTTAAAAACAGTTTTAAAAAACAGGAACCAAAACATGCTCCAAGTCTCACTGTGTTTCTAGTTCTGTGCATCTTTGATTGCATCCATTTTTGGAATATATGGCAACAAACAAACACCAAATTTTACTCCCCGTGTGATTGCATCCAAATTTTAACAAACACCAATAATGATTTTGGTGTTCTCATTATTGTTCATAACACAAAAAATTGGTTAACCAAACAAACAGATTTTCGTGTTTAAAAACAGTTTTAAAAAACAGGAACCAAAACATGCTCCAAGTCTCACTGTGTTTCTAGTTCTGTGCATCTTTGATTGCATCCATTTTTGGAATATATGGCAACAAACAAACACCAAATTTTACTCCCCGTGTGTGGAACAGTGTAGGGTTCATGTTATAAATATAATGACACACTAACTCATAATGATCCCTTCTTCTCTAGCATGAAAAAGGAGAGACAACATACACACTTTCACTTTTCTACCCTATATAACATCTATAAAAAGGAAGAATCCTTTTGGTCTTCTTGTAAAAAATCCAAAAAAGAAAAAGAAAAACATTCTCTTTAAGCCAATCTAGAGAGAGAGAGAGAGATTTGAAGCTAGGTTTCTCTAATGGTTTCTTCATTTGGGACCAGGACTGTTCAATATCAGGAGGTGGTGGTCGAGGTGGGTCTATAAACCAGAGCTTCGAATGGGTAGGGATGGACCCATATTCTTCATCTTACGCCTTCTTTGACAAGAGAAAAACAATGGGTGAAAGCTTCGAAGAAGAGCAAGAAGAAGAAGAAGAAGAAGAAGAAGAAGAAGAAGCTCCGGAGATTGAAACTCTCCCACTCTTCCCCATGCACGCTGAGGATATCAATGGCTTCTGCAATATTAAACCCCAATCCGAAGCCTACTACGCCGGCTGGTACAGAGCCGCCGCCGCCGATGCCAAGACCAGCTCCCGCACTTCGCTGGAGCTTAGCCTCAACTCCTACGCCGGCGATTCCCCCTGAAAAATATTCCTCCATGCTCAGCAGATTTTACTTAGCCGCGTATATTTTGGGGCTCATTACTTTATTTAGTAATTGTACTTAAAAAAAAAAAAGGCAGTAATTGTGGCTTATAAGGGTTGGTGGTGTTCAAAATGTCCCTTTAAACTTCTTTCTCTATTTGACACGTCTCATCTCTCCTTTTACAGATAGATTATTATTTAAGACAGAAAAGACTTGGCAATTTGCCTATTAAGACTAAGGATACAAATTTCGAAAACGAAAAACATATGGCCGAATACCTGAATATGTGAGACTGAAATGGGTCCCCCCTAGAGGTGTGAGGTGAGTGCGTCCTACGCTACAGTGAGGGGCTTTCATCGGGCATTGTAATCATACAAAACAGTACATGAGAAAAAGATATTCCAATGATATCCAACTCCGAAAATAAATAATGGAATATAATATAACGAAGGCAATGTTTGTTGAGAAAATGATGAGATGAAAAGGTAAGTTTCTGTGCATGTGCAGCGTGTGTATGTGAAATGAATAATACCCAGACACCAACTCCAGCCGTTACAGATAAAAGAGAGAGTATATATTTTGGAGTTTGAACCCACCGCATCGTGAATATCGCAAATTATTTGCCTGTCCTCTCATCACCTCATTCCTCACTTCCTCCCCCCTCCAATAAATATACTCTTTGCCATTTTTCCCTTTTACGTTTTACCCGCCTATTACTATTTTTTTTTTTTCATAACCACTGGTGATCGGAGCAATTTGCATGTAGGTCCACTAATTCCATGGGATTCTGACCCAATTTTATTTTTATGGGATCTTAAAATTAATTATCGGATAAATACTCTGGTCTGCCTATGAGGCTTGAATAGATGACAATTTGAAAAACCTCTTAACTTGTTCATTTAATATTTAATAGGTTCAATGAGGTGAATCAAAGCTTATGTCACCGGACTGTTAGGACTTAGGCATATGGATGTTAAATTACCAACATATCTCTCTTACTAAAAAGCAGCCGTTGCTATATTTATTTGGAAACTACCCTCCCTTTTTTTTTTTATCCATGTGGGAGGCCATGGTATGAACAGAATAGTAATTGAAAAGGTCCCCATCAAGAAGATTTTGGATGGATGGCTTCCTGTATTTGGTTTGACAAATTTTCACACTCGATGGCAAGAGAAGACCGTAATGTCGTTCAAGGCATTGGAGCTCTAGAGAGAGGTCTCAGTGAGGAAATTTTATGGACTATGCTTCATTTCTTAGAAGACGGATATACTGAGATTTAGTGGTAGATCCAAGGAAATCTTTAAAGCTTTTTGAAGCTCCAAGTACGCAATTTCCCTAACTGGTAAGCTGGAGGCATCATATCCATCATCACTCTTTTATGTCCTTAGTGTATTGTAATTTAATAAAAGGAATACAACAGGGTTCTGTTTATGTTAAGAAAGAAATATGAATATCTTGGTGATACAAACCACAAACCTTCATACTGTACACGCAAAAGGCTATCAGGTAAAAGATCTAAAGCTGGAATTGACATTTTAGAACCTCAAGTACATTATATTTGCCTCCAGAACAGGCTTTCTGACAAATGTGGATCATTATGCTTACTGGACCATCTAACATTTCAAGAAGTGGCTCCCTCGTCAGTGTAGTAAGATCTAAATTTATGGTATTGGGCAATGTTTTCTTTAGTCCCCTGCAAGGCCAATAGTATTTTGATAACAAATGGTGCATATGGAAATTCCGCACAAAGTTTTCGCTGAAAATGGATGATGAAAGATGGTGAACCTTTTGACTGTCTCATGCTTGGGATTATAAGGTGGTTGTTGTACATGAAAATTCTACTTTCTTCCAGCATAAGCTCCCAATTTGGATAAGTCTGGAATCCAAAATGATAGTTCAGAAGAGCCAGTTACAAACATCAGACTTCCTGGTGCCCATTTTATGACAGGAGGTTCTGTTTCAGTGCTCATCCAGCTTGCAACCTGGGCAAAAAATAAAAGCAAGCATTCAAGTGTTAACTTCCAGTGGGAGCAAAACAACATGGCAGACATGTAAAACTAGGTACATATAAAAACTGACAAGGACACATAAATATGCAAATACATATTTGTATAAATTTGGTTGACAGGAAGAAAAAGAAAAGAAAGGGAAGGTTGAGAATCTTGAGATGAAATTTGGAATAGATGTGTATTCCTGAAACAATATCAAGTTCCTCTTTCTTGGATATGAAATATACTACAGCCATGTATTCTTTTTACATAGAATATCTGTATATCTTATGAGGAGTGGAAATGAAGGATATCACAGTGAAATGTCAAAACCATAGCTTAACTGGACCTATGTAAAAGCTCTACATCTCAAACAAATGCTAATCAAATGTCATTAATACAAAAATAAAAGGGAAATAAGCAATGGGATTAAATCTGAATATAAAAGAGAAGAAAGAAAAGCGATTTATTTAACATACTTCTTTGCCACTCCGTACACTCCATGCATAGACACTGCCATCACCTGAACCTGCCAACAAGCAGAAATAAAGAAAGTCAGGCAAGCAAGAATTTTCCTGATGATGCTGATTTTTTTTCTTTGTCTTCAGAGTAGTGCAATAAAGTTTAGGGGGCCCCAAGTACCTGTTTAATTGGACCAGAATGCTAGATCACATATCCAAGCAAAAAGAAATAATTGGTTTTTGCAGTGAACAGATATCTTTGGTTTTTGCGGTGAACAGAAACAGACCATGGTGATGCATAGCTATTTATATAAGAAATAGAAGAAGAGTAACAAAAATGATAGAATGGCAAGAAACTGGACCCGGCTTGAACAAGATTGTAAATGATATAAATTGTTTCTGGAAATCACTTGAACTCAAGACAAACTTCTTTATATTAGACAATGAAGTATAATCTTTTACGCCAAGCAAACAACCTCAAAGGTTTCTCTAGATTATACTATATGAAAGATGTTCTAATCCATCAGCCACTAAGGTGAACTGCAGGCAACATGTCATTTGTTGCACCAATAAATTAGTTTTCAAAGCCTTATCTCAAAACTGAAAGACCAATACTGATTCATATAAAAAACTTATTCAAGATCTGACAATATAAATGCAGTAATGATAAAACCAACAAAAAGTGGAAAAAAGCCCAATGAAATAGTTCTGGATGCTTTCCTCCTAGAACTGATTAAGCCAATTGCATTACCTGATATAACAAACATTCCCTCAGGAGTGAAAGATGCTTCTAAAGTGGAATTGCTCGAAACCGGCTTGACATTGTATGTAGATAGCTAAAACAGCAGTGATTATAAAACAAATTAGAAAGAAGAATTCAAGAAGAAAGGCTACCAATTCAATATCTTCATTGGCTCATTATCTTCATCAGCTAAATTCTAGGAAACTTAATACAAAAGCTACTTCTTGAGTGTTGGTGCAAATTAGCTTACAAGCGTGCCACGGAATGAATCAAGTACATGAATATGTCCATCCATAGAAGTTAAAAGCATAAGTCTCCCATCATTACTGAACTTGACAACGTTTGCATCAGATACATCTCCCCCAACAGAGAAGATTTCAAAAGGACCCTTTAAAGATTCAAATTTCACCATTATTATTGTGCACTTAAACTGACATTTATTGATTAAACAGTGGCGAACCCTCACAATCATTTGGTCACCAACCTTATCATACTTTCGAGAATCAAACAGTCTTATGAATCCTCCAAATGCAATTGTAAAGACTAACCCTTGATCATCATAAGCTGTAGCAGGCCTTCCTTGCACACGTAAAAGACCCTAGAGTACATAAAACACAATATAAATGCACTTCAACATGAAATTAATTTCAACATTTGAGAACCAAAAAATTCCACGGACTCCACCTGACACTTCTCAGCTCGCTGATCCCAAAGTAAAACAGTTCGATCAAGTGAGCCAGAGATAAAACATTCTTTTCGAGAGCACAAGCTAAGTGAGACAACCCTTAAAAACAACCAGAGAAATGATGCTGTCATCACAAAGGGAAGTTCAGAACAAGAGAATCCAACCAATTAAGAGAGATGTGTCAAGTGCATCAGTGATCATACCTGTCATGGTGACCTTTAAAGTAACGCAAATACTTGTTGTCATGCAATGAAAGAAGCCGCAAAGATTCTGAACCAATAAATGCTTAAGCATGTAAAAAATGACTTTTATCTTAACTAAAAATACATAAATAATTGATAAGCATACCATCCCAACCATTTTTTGAGGAGTATATAACTGTTGAAGGATCAGAAGTGAAGCAGACCAGATCAACCCCATACTTTTTGCTATTAATTGTCTTCAAAGATCTGATAATGAAAGGAAGGTATCTCTTTAAGTCATTCTGGAATAGAAAGAAAGAACAACCCAACTTGAATTCTGAATCTAAAATAAGTCAAATGCAGCACAAATAGAACATCTAATGAAGCAAAAAAAAAACACACACACAAACAAAAAAACTTATAGAAAGATGCAAAAATACGACCTATCACCATTCCGATCCTTTTCCTCCTTTCTGTAACAAATATATCAGCCAATACCTCTGCTTATGCTGATAAACACATTTGTTTCAACTTTAATTTCCAGAAGCGGAAATATTATCCTGTGCTAGTCATTGCTCTCATAAATCGTGAAACACCAGCAAAATTTCCGGTTTCACATTTGCAGGGAACCAAGACCCAGAGCAAAGGAGATGCATGATATGATCAACATTGCATCTTATTGACAAGTTGGTACAAGCACACAGTGAGCTTATTGTTCATGATTAAAACTTATGATTCAATTGATACTTATATGTGCAGTCAAAGAGAGTTAAAAATTGATAAAAGAAAATGAAAATTATACATAAATAATAAGCCAAAACTGAGAGGCCTACGTTCCAGAGGCGACATCATACAGGCGAATGGATTCATCGTCACTAGCAGTTACTAGATAACTTGATGTCCTATGAAAATCCATTGAACTGATTCTACCACTCTGCAAATTGCAATGAGAGTGTAAAAGAGACAGTAAAAAGAACACTTAAGATATATCTTGTTCCAAGGAAGTACTAAGGAAAGAAAAAGGAAATGTTAAAGAAAAATGATGGTCTCGTGTTCAGTTTTGATATGGAAAATATGAAGAAACAAAAAATCAAATATAACTAAAATTAATTAGCAACTTATCCATTTCCAAATTATTTCATCTTTTTCTTTCTAAAGAGGTACAAGAAAATGAGTTTAAAGCAATTTAAATGTTTTTAAAATTTTCTTTGCCATTTCGTCTCTTTTAGATTTTCTTCCCATCCTATTCTCCCCCAAACTTTCCCATAAACTAAATATATCCCAAGTAAAGCGTGCCCTGCAGGAGCAGCATAATCTCCCATGCACCCGATTACATAGTCACACGAGCCCTAAATCCAAGTACAAATCCTCCAAAAAAAAAAAACAATTACTTTTCATTTCGTTGCTTTCCGCAAAAATGACTTACAAAAACCCTAGAACATCCTTTGTTCGAGGGAATGGAAGAATTTTCCAATTCTCAGTTGCCAAACATGAAATCAAAACTCAAATACGAGATAAAGAGAAAACAAAGAATAAATTAGAAGAGTAAAATTACATAATCACGAAACGCCATTCCAACTTCCATGCTCTGAAAGATTTCTTCAGTGAGCTCTAAAGCAACCTTGTCTTCTCTTTCCGATTGGCCCTGTCCTCCTGCAAATCGCATACCGAAATGTAAATTTTCAAAAAATTTAAGATGACAGAAAAAATTTAAAAAGAAAAAAGAAAAAAAAGGGTAATCCATCCACAAACCAGCCATTGTAACTTATCGATGGTGAAGACTTCGAATTTTACAGTTTTGCGTAAAGGCGGCAAAACCCTGCTAAATTCCGAACGGTACTAACGTCTTCCTTTTCATTAGACCTTCTCCCAAACCCCATTGGTTTAATTACTTTTTCTTTTTTACAACTAACCACTTTGTTACGAATTACGATCCCATTAAGACTCCAACATTGGACTACTTCCCGTTTTACTGACCTAGACATGTACGGATTTAATTACATTTAAAAAATAAAAATAAGAAATGCATCCAACACGTGTGAGCTTAATAATTCTTGGGTGATTTGATTAAAATACCGAAAATCCAATTTTAAAAACTTTACCATCCATCAATTTTTGACTTAGGTTTATAAAAATGTGCTTCTTGTTTTATAAAATGACTCATTCTTTTAGGAGATTATATAAATATATGAAATTAAGAAATGTAGTTTTATCCAAAATAAATTATTTTTAAGAAAAAACATTTGAAATATTAGGGTCGGTTTGATTCCTATTTTTGAAAATAGTTAATGATAACGGTTTTTGAAAACATAGAAAATACAGTTTTAATATTTTCTAAAAACTATTATTGTTCTTTGAATTTAGTGTTGTGTTTTTCAAAACAAAACAAAACAAAAAAACCTATGAAAGTTGTCCATGTTTTATTTGTTCTTCTTATTTTTTAGAACATAAAATAATTTTCAAAAAGGGAAACCAAACCGACACTTTTTTTAAGATAATTAATTTAATTGATTCAAATTAGTAATACATTGATATAAACATAAATCAAAATCGCTAAAACTCATAGTTAATAAAAGCAGCGTGAGTTAATAACATGTGAATAGTACCAGTGCATACGTTTGATAATTAGTTTTCACATATTTGATATTATTATTGTGATTATATATATATAATAGCGAGAGTTCGGTTAAATATTATAATACCTATAATACGTTTGAAGTATATTGACGGCGGAATTGTTTTATTTTTGATCGCTTATCGAATGCGCTTTTATTCATTTCAGATCACGCTACGATAAACGTCATCTGGCGGCGACGACAAACAGCGTCAAACTCACCCAGGTAATGATAGCCTGTGTCAGCGTAAAGACGATGATAAGCTAGCGGCTACTTAAAAACCTTAATTAAAATATGAAAAAATAAATAAAAACCTAGATCATATGAAATAACTATTTTATTGTGTTATTTCCACATTAAAATTAAGTGGGTGGCCCACTAACATAATATTTAGCCAATTAAAAAATACTCAATATCTTTAAACTGTTATAAAGATATTTACCCTTGATGGAGTGGGTAAATTATAATAATATAATTTATTATAAAAACGATTTATTTATAATAAATATAATTTATTATAAAAGCAGGTTATTCTAATAAATATAATTCTATATGTGATGAATAAGATCTCTGCGTTTATAACGGTTTTGAGCGGCCTTGATGCTTGGCGTACCACATCGATAAGTTATATATAGAAGCCTTAGCCGTATGCGGTTGGAAGCGGCTCTTTAGTGATTACGTAAAGCGATTATGTATATCGAAGTTTGATAAGGAGAATAAGTCGAATATTTAGATCATGGCGAAGGAAAGAGATTAAGGATTTAAGATACATAAATTGAAGAAATCTTTTCGTAGGCGTAGTGTTAGTGAAGCGGTATGTATCCCCATATGTTTTTATTTTATTATTATTTTATTTTATCGTCATATATGAGTTGAATTCGATGATCACGAAATATTGGAAACCGTACGCGTGAAATAGATCTGGAAGAGTAGGCTCATCGTACTCCTAACCATTTCCATTAATGCGATTCTGGCGGCTTTTCCCGGCCTGGCTTGTCGTTATCTTTATGAAGCGTCTGGGCGTTATTAATCTTGTGTGAATCTGTATTTTGAATTTAGTAAGGACGGGATTTTATGCGGGTGCATCATATTTCATGTAATATTCCACTTAAGCGCCGATCGTCTATGATTTTAATCTTTTTATCTAATTGTCTCTCCAATCTGCGGTATGAATATCTCGAATATGTCAATGGTATGAGACTTTTCATGCGTTAGATAAGCATGTAATACTTGAGATAGATCGTATAAATGTGATAAAATATTTCTCTTGTAAAGCATGGAGCAGTGGTCCGCCCAAATATGTATGAATTATCTAAGAAGACCATTTACTTCTTGTGTGGCGGCGTTTATTTGTATGTTTAGTTTGCCTTTCCGCTTTATGCAATTCCATATACATGAAAATCGGTGAAGTCAAGATTTTGTAAATTGATTAAGTAATAACCCGTATTAACTTTACTAGAGATGTGCCTTAGTCTTATGTGCCACAAGATTGAAGAATTTTTTCATTGTTAATTAAGCGGCGTTTTGAACAACATTTGAATCTGGGGTTATTAAGGCTTTGTGCGAATTCATGATTGAGAAATTTTTATATAAGCCCAGTCGCGTAAAATCACCAGAGCCGAGGCGCCAACGAATTTAAGTAGAGCAATTGTCCAAAAGTGTTTAAAGGTCGTCCTATGACCCGTCTCTAATAGTAAGCGATAGGTCTACTTAGGAAGCGGTATCACTCGACCTTGAAGCCGGTTTCCCATATAGAGGAACTTTCATATTGAAGAATAAAATGATGAAAATAGGTATAAATTGGTCATTTTAAGCCAAGAATTACAAAATAATAATTTTTGATTGTTTAAAGGAAAAGAGGCTAGCACCAAACAAGCACTAAGATTCACAAATTTATGAATATTTGATGTCTTTTAAGTAACCAAATATTTCATAATTCTTTTATTTAATGATTTCATAAATGTTTTAGGACAAGCGTTTTTTTTCCGGGCTTGGATCATTGATATAAATTTGATTTGCGACATTATTTTAGAATCCTCTTTTTTTCGAAACATATTTTATAATCCTCTTAAAAATAATAATTCCTATTTTGATAATTTATCATAAAGCTCTATTTTGTTTTTAATATTCAATTATTTATTAGTACAAACTTAATAATTTTTTATAAATTTTGATGAAAAAACGATTTCATCTTTTTTTCTTTCATTTTTTTAGTGAATTTTATTACATCGAAGTGTAATAAGAATGATCCATGTTTTAAATTTTAAATATCTCATATTTCAAAATGTTTCACCTTTTGAGATTACCCACAACCCTTGCATCTCTTCGGATTTCCAAGCATGTTCCTCTCTTTAGAAAAATTTCACGATCAAGTTTTGAGGGAGAAGGGTTTGGAAGAACAGAAACACGTTTCTTTTTGTTTCAGTTTTTCTATTTATTCTGAACAATGGCTAGTTTGCGTTAGAAAAAACGTTAGTAGTGTTTAAATTGAACTTCAATAATCTCACATCGTTAGAACAAGAGAAGTCACAAGGCTTTATATAAACCTTTATTTTATTACATAGAGAATTGAGAAATGGGCTTAGATGAGGTCACACGTGGTTACACATGTGGGCTCCCTTGTGGGCTAGGCTTGAAGTCAAATAATTAAGTTTTTAAACTTTGATTATTTTATTTTATTTTATTAATTACAGGTTTTTTAAATGGCTAATATTTTGTATAAATTATGTCCATTAATCAATAGACATAATCTTACAGAAGTTAGTTTATACATATTATAATATATGATACAGAAAAAAAAAGTTAATGAAAAAATAGAATTTGTTAAGTCCGATTGAGAGAATAAATATATAAACGTTCAAAAGCATTATGAAATTTAATGCACAAATTTACAAAAGCAATTCATAGTTGAATATTGGGAACGGAACATCCATAGCCTTCAAGTACAAGTGAAAGGGTAAAATTTATGTCTAAGGACATTGCATAACAAGCCTATATGATTCAAGATACAAGTTAATATAATGTATTTTATTATTGTTATTTGTAATACTAAATTGATTTTAAAAAGATTCAACAGTTTGTACGTTATATTTGCTTCCATTTTGATCTGATTGTGTAGGTTTATTCAGATCCTTCATTATTCTCACACGATAATTTCGGGTATTGGTTTTAAATATTTTGCGAATTCCCTACAATTCTATTACTACCCCCTTAAGGCCAACCCACTTTACCCCTACCTATAACCCATTTTTCAATTAACTTTAAGTGATTGCATTCGATCTTTTTCTTTTTTCTTTTTCAATTGTCAATGAGTGTTTAGGCTAACAAAAATATTGGGGTTTTCAGCATTTAATTCAAACAACATTTCAAAAGTATTTTAAATAATATTTCTAATAATATCTATCTCAAATAGTTAAGAGTTCAAATCCGTAAAAGGAGGGGAAATGTTCAAAGTTTGAGTTGCCATTGTATAAATTTGTAAGGAACAAAATAGTAGAATATAATGTCAAGTGAATAATTATAAAAAAAAAAGTATTTTAAATAATATTAATTAATAGATTACAAACCCTCTCTCTCTAAGTATATATATATAATGATGATAATAATACCGGCAATAGATTATAACTTAAAATATGAAATGAATTCAAATTATTTAAAAATAGATCCTAATTTGTTTAGTAACAACGCCATAATATAAATATTTATAGAATATTATTTGAATTTAAAATTTAAAAAAACCAATTTTCAGTGTGAACCATTCAGACGAACAAAACATATTCAATAAGATATAAATAATAAATCAGGTTATGATGGTCAATATATCGTAAAATTGGAGTTTAAGGTATTACAGTCTTATAATATTATCAAATTTGTTGATTTTGAACATATTGATTATTTTATTAACTTGAATATTATTTTATCTTTTATAAATAAAAAAAACGTTGGTTGAAGTAGCAATTCTTCTAAACTTGTATTGTAGGAATGTGATGGTTGGAGACTTGGAGTGCATTTTCAGTAAGTGATGGTTGGAGTGCATTTTCAATGATTATTTGATGTCATTATGTACTTGTCCTGAAAAGCAAAATTTGAAGTGCTAAAAATTTATTTATTTTATTTTATTTAATTATTTGCGTGATTCTCCTTCTCCCAAATATAAATCCAAATAGAATCAGATCCCCTATTGATAGTTAACCCAAAGAAAGACCACTTCAAGACGAGACGACAAAACTCAACCTGATTGACACGACTGATCGACGCCCTCAGAACGACCCCTCCAATTTTAATGCCAGGGTGGGTGCCTGTGCCATTTTCCCAAAAAAACACTGGGTCCAAGGCGCCGTCCAATCAAGCATTGGAGTTGGGCCAGTCCACTTCAAATTGAATTGGAAAATCATGGGATGGGCTGGGCCTGTCACGCACGTTTGCTCCAGTCTTGGCCGACAATGCATGGGTTCACAACAAATCCACCTGGCTCCTAGTCCTAGTCCTGCCTCCACTTCTCCATAATTTTCATACAAACTACATGTGCCTTGATTCATTCCACCAATCCTATTACAATTTACAATACATACATCAATCACACTTCTTCCAAACAAGCCCTTACACATTAATAACCGGGAAAATTACAAAAAAAAAAAAAAAAAACTCTACTTAATTTTCTTGCCCCGTAACTTCATACACATGAATTTACAATCTATTATATCCAGTATTTTAAAAACCGAACCAGAGATTGAACTGATTCATGGATCGGATGTTGAACCAATGATCAAACCGGATCTAAAAAAGTCACCGGTCAGCGGGAACCGTCGGACCAACCAGTCACTGGTCTGGCTTATAAAACATTGATTATTGATAACCTGCTAATCACCGTGACTGCAAATACCGCTTATCATCAATCATCACATGACCGGCACGGGCCTGGCGGCGTCCATGGAATTGCTAGCGGCGGAGCCACGGGAATCCTCGGGCGACGCCGATTTCTTTATGAACTCTATGCAGTCGGCAACGGCTTCACTGTGGTGGGGTTCGTTCGGGTAGTACGACCGCCGCACGTCGCGGGATCCGCCGTGACTGCTGGCCTTAGACAGAGCGGTCAACATGATCAACCGAAACACCGCCTCCCGGAGACGTTCCAGAAGCGACATCGCTGGCGACAAACGGTTGGTGGTGGCGGTGGCGGTGCTGCTGCTGCCACCGCTGCTTCTGCAGGAGGCGTTGCCTCTAACGAGCCTGGGAATGCATAAGTGGCTCTTCACCATGTTCCTTCTTTTTCCTCTGGATTTCTCCATAGCTATGGTATTTGTTAATAAACTATATGAAGGTGAAGGAAGAATCTACCAGACGCTCTTATAGTATTACTCTAGGCCGCGAGCTGCTTTAAGCCTATATATAATGCATGTGGCTTGTAGCCAAGCCTCTAGAAGTTTCATCTTTTCTGCATACGGTAGTGGTAGTAGTAGACTAGTAGTAGTAGAATGTCTTCTCCAATAACAGCCTGCCACATAATAGGAGGACATTTGTTAATTTGCATTTCCATGGCCGCTGTCCATTATGGGGGTTTAATCGTAATGATCAACTGGTCTTCTGACTTCTCTATTGGATGTTTCATGTGGGACCGGAACTTACAAATAAACTGCGAGCTGTCAACAATATTGCATGCTGGAAACGCGGGAAAATAAGTGGTTTAGTCAACACTCATACCAAAATCCCGGTGTTTATTAACATATACTAAAAAAAATAGTAGATTAAGATACTAAATGAATAATTAAAATATGTATTAATTTCTAACACTTTTTGATAGATGAGATACTTGTGTATAAGTAGTGTTTACATGCATTTTTGATAGATGTGATACTTCTTTACAAATATTTATAGGCATGTTTTAAACGAAATGTTATTTTTATAAAATAAAAATGAGGGTATTTTTGCCAAAAATTGACAAATAGTTAGATGTAATGTTGCTTTCAATCGGGAAGGCCAAACCTCAAGAAAGAAAAAGGCATCAATATTATTGAGTTCAAGATGTAATGCCGCTTTCAATCCGAAATGCCAAACCTCAACAAATTTCACTTTTGGGTAGATGTGGGACACTATATTAGATTTTTGAAATTAAGTTTTCAAAATCCCTTTTAATCAAATAATCTTTCATACATAGAAAGCTTCATAACTCCGGGTGAATTTGCAATGATTTTATCTAACTATATAGATATTGTCTGTTTTGTATTCATATGTAATAACTCATTTACAATGTTAAAAGGAACTCGTACTTAAATAATACCAAAAAATATTTTCTCTTATATTTAATATGTGATGTGACAGAATGCCAATGGCATGTGACATGAATTTTAAATTTGAATTTTTTAGACTATGGCTTAAATATGTTTTGCAAGGAGAGATTCGGTTCTAAGCACAATTTGACAAACAAATCATTTTGTAATCATATAAAAATAAATAAAAATTAAAAATTAAGAGGGTTAGAAGTCTGAAGGGCCAAGGCATGGAGGAAGGTAGGGCGTTAGCAAAAATTTGTCTTGAAGTGGCAGAGTTCACATGGGAACATGTGGACATATATTAAATTTTTGCACTAGTTAATGAGGTCACATTCATGCATTCACTGCCACATTTTTTTATAGAATTCAACCGACTTACCGACCAACGAATTATCTTGTTGGTGTTGGAATACGACATTTTCGTTGAATGTTTAATGTTCTCCCACGATTCTATCGTGTAGTCATTTACGATCACTGACCTCTGGCCTCTGTGCTGGGTACATTTGCAGATGGAGTGCTAGAGATGGAGGCTGCATTTGAATTATGTGCGTGATCTTGAATCCCCACCATGCTTTATCCATGGGTATGGGTGTTAAAAGATAAAACTAGAAATCCTTTATTATGAAAAAAAAAAAAAAGAATATAATATTGAGTATTGTGGCTATTAATTTATTGATTTCAAAATCCTAAATGTAACATAACATATTTATAGGGATAAGGCATGTAAATGTCTATGATATTTGACTATATCATGTCTAATTTAATCCTTAAATAATTTTTTGGGTCCAAGTTGTTCTTATAGTTTGTTCCCTAGTTTAAATACATTTTTATTGTTAAATGAGTGAATAGATGGATAAACGGACGTTGAACGTTATAGACATCATTTACTGACGTATCATACCCCTAACGAGTGATAGATTAGCGTCACTAGATACTCGTTTACTCATTTATTCATTTCGTTGATGGTATGAGTATATTTGAGTTACGGAATAAACGTTAAACATTAAATCCAAAAAAGTTTAAGGACTAAGTTTGACATATGATGATCATTACCAAATTTCATGATGATTTACGTACCTTATTCCTTATATTTATATTTATAGGTATACCAAATCTCAATAGCCTCAATGACTTACAACCACTATATATTTCAAAAAATTTATAATGTTGCACGGTAAACTTTCGAATCGGGTTGGACAAAAATTGGGGTGGCCCAACTCAAACAATGGGGATTTGATGTCGGTGTGGTGCGTTCATCTTCTTAGTTGAATCGTATTCAATTTCTTGTTCAATTTGATTTGACTATACGTAGTTATGGATAAAGGAGAACATGAAAGAAGAATACGATTGAAATGACATAAAATCCTTCCATAAGATGAATGAAATTTCCAAACATAATCCATCTACCTTATTGAATATGACTCCCTCATCAAGCCGTGGCCTGCGACAAACAAAGAAGATTCTAATGGTCTTTGCTCCCCTTTTTTCTCGAGAAAATCCTTCCCATTAAGGGGATCCACGGCTTCTTCTTCGGATTCCTCTGAACATGAGATTTTTCATGTGCTTGACTTCTATTGTCGTGGTCGGGAATGATTCGAGTTAGTGAAGGCGGACTCGCAAACGTGACGTATTTCTTGTTTTGAAACTCCTGATCTACGTCTTCTTCAGTTTTTGTACTGTTTATTTCGATCTTGGTGGCGTTTTCAACGAATTTAAGGTCTTCCAGCTCGGGATCGACCGACTGTTTATCGTAGTTTCTTGACTTCAACTTCATTAATTCTCTTTTTGTTTGTTCCAGTTCTTCTGTAAGAGACTTTAGACAATTCGCCATCACGTCACCTTCTTCTCTGGCCTTTTGAAGATTATGCTTTGTCTCTTCCAGTTCAGCTGTCACTACTCCATATCTGGATTGAACTTGTGCATTTTCACTTGCTTTGTCTCTCATCTATCAATTCAACAAAAGATGCAATAGAAAGATCCCCCATATAGTTTAAACTTTAATGGAAAAAGGCAAACATAGAACCTATATATATATATATATATATATATATATATATATATATATATATATATATATATATATATATATAAATTAGTTTCATATCATTTCTTGATGACCCGTTCCTTCTCATATAGCTATTGTTTAGTCTTGGACTCGTTTTAAGGTGAATTAAACTTATTTATACCGTAATGCTATGACTTTATCCCCTAATCAATATAAATATTGTAAACGGCCACTATTACCCAATATTCAAGTGAAAACAAGAAATAGCAAAGCTTTTCAAAACAAGGAATATTCTATACATTGGATTAAATTTAATTTTTTGTACTATTTGTGAGTGTGGTCTTAGGTTTTCTATTATAGATTTTATGGATTGGTTAGGACATCACAAGGAAAAATGTCTTCTGTGATCTATTTTGTCTTCTTTTTAGTGGCATTATTGTTACTCTTGTTTACGTCCTACCTTAGATCAGTTTTTTGGACATCTCCTTTCTAGTACATTTTACCTAATAAAAAAAAACGAAACTCATCTCATATGAACTTATAACAAAGTAATTATCCATATAATTTTAATATAAAAATATTTGATTAAAAAACTTCAAATGATCCAAATTTTATAAATCTAATGTTTCTCTTGAAGAGTAACTTATTTCAGATAAAAATACCCTTATGATATTATGTATTTACATATGTCTTATAAAAATGATTATTTTTAAAAGAAAACAATAAAATTATTTTTGTTAAAAAAAAGTTAAAATTTGATAAAGGATTATATTTCCGAAATTCAGGATTCAAAAGTTATTTTATAATCAAGTCACCCTTCAATATAAGATTTGGCACAAGTGATTAAAAGCCAGGGGTTTCAACTTAATAATTTTCAGTAAAGATTGATAGAGAGAGTTTATGAGTGATGAGAAAAGTGGACCTCTTTGAGCTTGTTGGCATATAGCTCTCCAGCAAGAACTCTTTCTCCAAACAGCATAACTGCTTCTTTAACTGACTTGAAGGGTGCCCTTGTGTCTATCTCTGCCCGGCCCATCACCACCACCGTTCCTTCTTCTCTTTCCATGCTTTTGTGCGAGTGAATAATAATAGCTCAAACTCGGAGATGGAGATGGCGACAACGAATGGATTTCTCTTTATATGTTGTACTATGGTGGAATTGGGAGGAGAAAGGTAGTTAGTTATGGCGGGAGGTGATTTTGGTTAGTTAAAGAAGAAACTTAATCCAATCATGGGGGCCGGGGGCCACTTTCTTCGCGTCCAATTCACTGGTATTTTGTTAATCGACTGTGACGCCGGTGGTTGAAGTTGAACCATCTTCATTCGTTAGATCCGATGTCGCCATCGGACTCCACTCGGGTCATGGTCCGGGTCGAACCCAAGCCCATTCCGGTGCTGGATCCATCATTATGAATCTCAAAGGAAAAAAACAAGGTCTAAGGACTCGAAACCCCAATCTTCATTCAAATCAACGGTCAGAACTGACAATAACCGTCGCGATTGGCTTCCGTTCTTTGTTTCCTGGCAAATAAGGGAGAGAAATAACAGAGCAAAGCTGAAAAACAAACCCCTTTTCAGAAAACTCTACTCAATAATGGTTATTTTTCTTTTTTCTTTTTTCTTTTTGGATTTGGTGGTGGGTGGAATCTGAAATTTTGATTTTTCTTTTTCTCACAAATTGTGGCAGATCCGATACATATTGCTACAGAACAGGCAGGGAAAGACTCGGTTAGCCAAGTACTACGTTCCTTACGAGGAAACCGAGAAACACAAAGTCGAATTCGAGGTGGGTTTGTTCATGCCGATCCTCTCTCGTTTTTTTTGTTTCTTTTTTTACTTCTTTGTCAATTGGTTTAAAATTTGTTGTTCTTTCTTCTCAAAAAATAAAAATAAAAATAAAAATTGTTGTTCATTTTCATTATTTGCAGGTTCATCGGTTGGTGGTCAACAGAGATCCCAAGCATACAAACTTTGTGGAGGTTAGCAATTTTTAATTCACTGCAGAAAAATTCTTATGCAGTGTCATTAGACAATGTATAATCCCGTTTCATTTGATGACAACAATCTTAGTTGCATGTATTGTTTTCTATTTGTCATCGGCTTACAGAATTGATTAAGGGGAGGTGTAGAACACCATGAATTTTCCCTTTTTGGCAGAAGCTTGAAAGTGTAGGATGGTTCTGATTCTATCAATTTTAGAAGTTGCAGGTCTAGGCTCAATGTATTGTACATTTTTAGGTTTAGGAGGGTGAAAAAATTATTTTTTTAGTTGGTTGGTGTTGTAGATAGTTCTTATGATATATATATATTGGATAGTCATGGTATGCAGGTTCAGAGCACAGCATCTCATTAATCGGCGCGAAGTTAATGGTCTAGTAAACCTCGATTGCCGGGTGGCCAATTTAAGGTGAACACAGCTTAGGCCATTAAGCTGCTCCCTCGAGTGTAGTTCTTATGATTTTTGATATTATTGGATAATATATTAATAAAAGGGGGCCAAGCACTTGGAAGTATGTAGGAGGCTGATAGAAAGAACAAAAAAGTGTACAAGTAATATACCTTCCACCCACCAAAGAGCCTAGAGAATACACAAAAGTAGTCTTACAATGGAGTATTCCCCCTAATAGACTAAACTTGCTCAAGCGGTGAGGGAATTAATGAATGACTGTTTCAGCCTACTGGATGAAAAACTCTCATTTTAAAAAATAACTTTGTTTCTTTCCTTCCAAATTACCCATAAAAGACTTGGGGGAGCCGCCTTCCAAATTTTTCTTGCTTTCTTTCTAATAAGGAAGGTTGTTCATCCCAACATCAAATCTTTTGCCAAAGGAGGGCAGGCCCAATCCATTCCTGGTAAAGAAATAAGGACTGCCCATAGGCCTCACATTGCTAAATAGTGAATCAAGAGGTTGTTAGGTACCTAAACCAAATGGGAGAGCCCAACTCAAAAGACTGGCCTAATAGGTAGGAGAACCTCTTAAACTTAAGTACCACTCCACAATCTTATATAGAACCGATGGGGGATCGTATCATTGCCTACCCTTAAAGAAGCCAGACGTTCACGAACGACTCACACCTTGGATAGCTTTCACTCCGGACCCTCTGTTGGGGCATCAAATAGCTCTTCGGGAGTAGCGCTCAGCTACGCGTTGAACCACCGTGAAGCACCGATGATAAGTACTGAGCCGATAAAGTCCAACTAAAGAGCACATACGATAAGTGAGAAGGCACTCTTAAAGGCTTAGGAAATCTGCATTATAATTTGCTTGTGGAACAGTGTGGGATCGTATCGTTGCTCGCGCCCAGAAAAGTCGAACATCAGGTGGGCCGGCTCATACTACGGATGGCTCCTTTGGGACTCTTGGGGCGCGGGTAGCCTGCCCAGGACCTCTTGGCTTTCCGTGGCCACTTGGGTGTTGTTCGCTTTTACGCCTCGATTACTCATATGAGTATACGGATTGTTCAAGTAATAAAGTGGACTATCAAAGTCAGATTGTCGAACCAGCGGGGCTACATTTACCCGATTACGATCTACTCCTACCCTTTAATTTGTTTGGATGTCAATTATCGATGGATTGTGAATTAACCTAATTAATTGAGAAAAATCAATATTATGATGAGCATCTAGGGTTTCTAGTTTCACCTAGGTTAATCCCAATGCTTAGGGTATGATAAATTCTTAAAGTAACAATTTCTTATATTGAAGGTCAATTAGTCCTCTTATAATGTTGATCTCTCTCGATGTCTCAACACCCTATTCACATTGACTAGGTTATCGCATCTCTGCTTCAAACCCTTAGTCTATGGAAAGCATTAATGTTTAGCTAATCCTAGGACCACATGGGAGTCATGCACATCTCTAGGCTATGATCCTCCCTTGGTACTATATTCCTGATCCCATTCTCCTATCTCTTCTCGGTTAATGCATAATCATGTAGACATTGGCCAAGTGCCCACAAGCAATAAGAACATAATAGAATACTCAATATATAAACGAAATTGTACTGAAAGATTAAATCAAAACCACTAAAAGATTACTCAATCATTGGCCAAGTGCTCAATATATACTCAATATATATTAAATCAAGAATACTCAATATATACTCAATAGAATACTCAATCATGTAGACATTGGCCAAGTGTCCACAAGCAATAAGAACATAATAGAATACTCTATATAAACGAAATTGTACTGAAAGATTAAATCAAAACCACTAAAACATTGTTTTTAACCCTGCTACATTGTAGCCCTAGACAAACGAAACTAAAACATAACTAATGAAGTGCAAAACAAAAACAATAAGAGAACATAGAAGAAGAAGAATTCTAGAACTCGGATGAATTCCTTCGTCGCCTCCTTAAGCCTTCACAATCTCCTCTTGATTCCCTCTCTCTTCTTCAATTGATGTCTCCTTTCCCGGCTTCCTCTCCTTTTAAAATACAAAATTAGGGCCTCCATAGTTTCCTTTTTGCGTGTCTTTCCTATTATAGATCTCCCAAGAATCATCTCCACTTTTTTGGCTTGATTTCCTTCTATTTTATGCAATTTTTGTTATGGCTCTTAATGGTTGGGAAACTAACCAAGGGGTTTCAAGTTGCACTACGAAATCCTCTAGAGGCTGCCTAACGACGTTGCAAAAGTTTCGCAATGACTGATAGTCATCGTGAAATTGAATAGGGACAAAAAGGTTGCACTGCGAAATTTTCGCAGTCATTGATGGTGATTGGGAACTGACTGCAAAATCCTCTAGGCCCTTCTTCTTGCTTCGAATTCAGTTCTTGCTCATTCCCGACCATGTATTACACATGCTATTAGCCTCGGGACACTTGTACCTTGCCTCAATAGCTCAAAATCTTGCTAAATGCACCTATTTACCCGCAAAAGTCACATAAACTCGAGATTTCATTAGGCACGTGCTTAGGAACTTGTAACAAGCTATATTTGAGGTTATATGGTGATAAGTACTCAATTATAGCTCAAAATATGTATGTGAAAACACGTAATTTGAGCACTCATCAACCATCTCTCAATGAAAGCACCAATGATAGATACCTAAGCCTAATAGGAGAGTCCAACTAAAAAGACCGGCCTGATAGGTGGGAGAACCTCTCAAGCTTAAGTACTACTCTATAATCTTATATGGAGCCGATGTGAGATCGTATCATTACCCACCCCTAGAGAAGCCGGACGTCCACAGACGACTCACACTTTGAATTATTGTCACTCTGGACCCTCTTTTGGGGTACCGGGTAGCCCTCTTCCAAGTAGCCATTTCCCGCTATGCACTGGCTCTCAATGAAAGAACCAATAATAGGTACGCAAGTCCAATAGAAGAGCCCAACCCAAAAGGTCAGACTGATAGGTGAGAGAATCCCTTAAGCTTAAGTACCACCGATGTGGGATCATATAGGAGTTGTTTTATGCTCTCGTTAGCTTTCTGACATAGAGGGCATCTATTTGCAGTCTTATGATATTTTATGGAGTATTCTTCAAATTTCCAGAGTAATTGGTTTTTATGGTTGGAATGACTTTAAAACTCCTGAAGTGCTATCAGAAAATAGTATTTCTTTCTTTCTTTTTCATCTTCTGGTTATGATTATGGTGTTCATTATTCTGTGACATTGTTTCGAGTCTCCTATGCATGACATTATGGTAACTTTTCATTTTTCCTGATACCTTCAAGCCGTTTTCTTGTTTTGGAATAGCTTTACATTGCTGTTGCCTTTAACTATAAAGCAAAGCTGAAAAAAATAAAAAAAAACCTGTAATTTTTACGACATAATATATAAAAGTTTCATTAATCAATGAAACAACTTCCTTATAAGTCAAAGTGAGCTTCTAAGAAACAAATTTCTGACTCCTATGTTGAACTTTACTTTTTCTTCTTGAATAAAATCAATCAAATATAAATAAAGCTCTTATTGACATTAAAATAAGATCTTTTAGCTTTTCAGGGGCCAATTCAAACAGTGCCTTGAAAAGGGAGAACCAAACTGCCTTGTACACCAACTCAACAATTCTTTTAACTTACAGATGTCTGTTGTTTTTCTTTATTTTCATTGTTTGTTTGAGATGAGTTACACAGAGATTCAGAGCAAGGGCTCCTTTGTGACTATTTTATCAAATCCTCCTGTGGCAGTGTCCATTGGGCATGACTAACAAGGAAATTAATTTCCTTGCAGTTCCGGTCACACAAGGTCATCTACAGGCGATATGCTGGATTGTTCTTCTCATTGTGTGTTGATATCACTGATAATGAGTTAGCATATTTGGAGAGCATCCATCTCTTTGTTGAGATATTGGACCATTTCTTCAGCAATGTGTGTGAGCTAGATTTGGTATTTAACTTTCACAAGGTTAGTGCAATTATGGTTGCTTCTTTTTTCTGGTTCTGAATGTCCTAATTAAATGATAAACGGATATCGCGCCTACTCATTTCACATTTGTTATTTTGAACTTATGTAATTGATATGATACTTAAGGGCTCTCATCATTCACTTAATCAATATTGTTTTTTTTTTTAAACAAGCAAAAATCTTATATCAGCAGTGCCTATCAGAAAGTGCACCAGAGTACATGGGTCATATACAAGGGCACTAAAAGGCAAGATAAAAACACATAAAGCAATGTAAAAAAAATTAAATTTCCCC
Organism: Tetrastigma voinierianum; assembly: GCA_016808115.1. Taxonomy (NCBI): domain Eukaryota; kingdom Viridiplantae; phylum Streptophyta; class Magnoliopsida; order Vitales; family Vitaceae; genus Tetrastigma; species Tetrastigma voinierianum. The sequence continues at coordinate 861,299 of JAEQBH010001279.1, read as the reverse complement.
TCCCCTTACACAATGACCAAACAATCAACTAGGTCTGTAATAGACATCATTGTTTCATTTAAGCCACCTCACCCACTTAATCAATATCGTGAAACCCTCTTATCAGATTAGGGTTTCCTACATAATATTTTTATCACAATACAAATCCTCCGAGTTAGGAGAAAAGGTCATGAAATTGCATAGGAGTCTAATGTCTCCAAGATGGAATGTGGAAATAAAATTTAGCTGTATGTTGCATACTTCTCATTTTCGCTTTCTCTGAAACATCCCTACACCACCTTTGGTTTTGCAGGACAAGAAAGTGTAATACTTAATTACGTCACTTGTTGTCTATGAAAAGATACGTTGGCATCCATTTGATCCAAATGTCTTTTTGGGACATTATTTCCAACGAATTTCAACAACAATTTTCTAGGAACCTATTTTGCAACTATTATTTAATATTGTTTTATGTTATCTAAAGCAGAAAAAAAAATGGAAAACATATATGAAATCTAGAAAATATAAAAGATGACATTTTTGGAAAAAAATAATTTTAGTGTATAAAAGATATGAATCTAGAAAACATAATTAGTTGTTTTCACTTTTTTAGGGTTGTTTGAAAAAATAATTATACAAGTATGGAGGATGATTAAAAGATGAAACACAACACTACAAGTTATTTTTAAAACAAGAAAACAAGTTAAGAACATTTTAGGTTCTCAAACTTACTTTTATTCCACACAATATAAGAAAACAATTTTCAAAATTTGGTTTTCAGAATTTGTTTTCAAAAACACTTCTGAAAAAGAGTCTAAAACTTTGTGTGACAATTGTTTGGAGAATAACTTCTTGTTTTATAGTACAAAAAAAGAAAGAATGGAAAATGCTTTCGGCAACCAAAAACTCAGGGCCTATTTTTGAAAACTATTCTTGAGAAGAGTTTTATTTTTTAATGCACTCTAGTTTTCAAGGTAGTAAACTGTTTCCACTGGGACTCAAACCTAAGAACCCCCCCTCTCCTTTGCTTGTTCTAATGGTGAACACTCTACCACTTAAGAACAGTTTTTGAAAACACACAAAACACAATTTTAGTGTTTTCTGGAAATTGTTCTTATTCTCTAAAAAAAGCGTTTTTTGTGTTTTTCAAAACAATAAAAAGTTAGGAACCAACGTGTGCTTCCTATTGTCCTTGTTCTCCTTATTTTTTAGAGCAAAAAATAATTTTCAAAAGTAAGAACCAGACAGGCCCTCATTTTATGTTTCTAAAAACATAATGCATGATATTTGTAAAGAACATCTTTTAGATGTTTTCACTTGTTTTTGAAGGTTGGTTTATATATATATATATATATATATATACTCTCCTGCCCTCATATATATATATATATATGTGTGTAAATGTATAGACACTGTGAAAAAATATAAGAAAATGATGCTTTTCTTATCGATTGAATGAGTGAATTTAACATTACAGGCCCTACCTACTTATATACATCAAGAAGACATGAAAAGGAAATAAATCAAGTACAACAAGGAAGGAAAAATATTGTACAGGAAAGGAAGGGAATAAATCAGAGTATATTCTAAGAATATCCTATGATTCTCAACACTCACCAGTACAAAGAAGGTATATGGGTTATGCTGAGTTTATTACAAATAAACCGAATCCTTGGATCTCGGAGAGACTTAGTGAAAATGTTTGCTAGTTGGTCACTGTCATGTATCTTGAGGCAATCTTCTCTCGAATGAAGTGATAGTCCACTTCAATATGTTTGGTCCTCTCATGAAAGACTGGGTTGTAAGAAATGTGTACAGGGCTGGCTTGGTTATCACCTTGACATCGTTTGTCCATCCTTCGCAAATCTTGTATCACGAGAAGAGTTGTTTAGTATTATAAGTTCGCGAATTGCTGGCTTAATGGCTCGATCTTCGAACTTTAGCTAGACACGAAGCCACCCGCATCCTCTTTCTTACTCTTAGGGATGTTAAAGTGCGCCAGATAAATACGCGATACGAAGTGGAGCGTCTGTTCTGTGATCACGCCCGATCCATATCACAAATATCCAACAATCTAGTTGTGAACTGTTTTTCATCTCCAACACCCCTTAGTATGATGTTCCTTTGATATAACGGAGGATCTGAATCCATGACATCCCGATTGACTATTACATGGTGTTTTGTAGGCGTAACTACGACACGAGGAAGGAAATGTCGTAATCGAGTGATGGTAAAGGTGGTTTAGTCTCCTACCTTGGTCGTCGATATCACCACGAATGCAAGTAGAGAGCTCCTGTCAGTCTGAAGCTTGATTCGGATCCGTAAGTGTCTGAGGTTTATAGTCTAGTATACCCAGGTTTTATACAATATCCGAGGCGTACTTCCTCTGAGACATAACTACAGAAATTAGGCTGAAATTTATCTCGTTCACAGAAAGTATTTGAATTTCCCCAAGTCTTTTGTCTGAAAGTGGTTGAAGAGATGCTGTTTAAGTTTTCGAATATCATCTTGATCACTACATGTTATAACAATGTCATCCACATAAACAATCAGATAGATGGGTATCTAATGATGTATGATGAGAAGGCCGATTATTGGTGATGTATACGAGTCATCACAGAACTCTTGTACCTGAGCTAAAGCGGCGAGCCGAGCTGAGAGGGCTGCTTTGGAGCCGTAAAGACGACAGCGAAGCTGCATACCGTGGGACTCTCCACTAGCGATAAATCCAGCGGTTCTTTGTATATACCTCATCGTGAGAGTCACCATGGAGAAATGCATTCTTGATGTCAGTTGTCTGAGTTTAAAAGCTCCATAGCAACCATAGATAAAAGAAGACGAATGAAAGTCATCTTTGCAATAGGAGAAAAAGTGTCATGTGTCGAGCCATATGCACAGGTATACCCTTGGTAACGAGCAATTTGCTCGAGAGATCCACTTCCGCCATCTGAACCAATGCGCGGTATAATCGGCGGCTGACGATAGGGGACTTGTCGGTCAAGGGGATTAAGAAGTCTCATACGCGTTAGAATGCGAAGCCGGCCGTTTCATCAACCATTGTCTGTTTCTAGCCCGGATGAGAGATGGCCTTATGTACAGTGTTAGGAAGAGAAATAGAAGACAAGGTGGAAATAAAAGCAGAATATGGTGAGGATAAACGATGATAAGACATGAAAGGATAAATAGGATGGGGATTACGAGAGGAATGAGTACCTTTTCGAATGGAGATGGAAGGATCAACAGTTGACTGCAAGACCGGTGTCATGGAGGGGGGCGCCATAGGAGATGGGTCATTGGGAAGCCCGATGTCAGTACGTGAACGACGAGTATAAACCTGTAACGGTCGAGGTGGAGTAGTTGGGGACTCAGAGGATAAGGCCAGAAGGGGAAAGATGAGAGGTAGAGATAAGATATCGGGACTAGAAGGTGGCGGGGAAGAGAAGATAGAAGAGTGTTCAAAAAAGGTGACATCAGCGGAAACGAAGTATCGATGTGTATCGGGAGAGTAGCAAGCGTGCTTGAGTGTTGAGGCGGGAATAGCCCCGAGGAAGATGCACTTTGGGCCTTGGCGAGAGAGGTTTATCTTAGCCGGGGGTGGTATGTTGGATAAAGCAATGGTAGAAAATGTGGAGGGGAGGCAGAGAAAAAGGGGTTGATTAAGAAAAAGAAGAGAATGAGGGACCCAATCATCCAGTATAGAAGAAGGCATGCGATTGATCAAATAGCAAGCGGTTAAGATAGCATCCCCCCAAAAATGTTGAGGAACTGTATGATGGAGGAGAAGAGTGCGAGTCATCTCAACTAAGTGACCGATTAGCACAACGCTCGGCCATTACAGTTTTGTTGTGGAGTGTAATAGCCTTGAAGAGAAAGGTAATATGAAGAATCCCATGGGAGGATAAAAAGGCAAAGAAAGGGGCAGAGAGGTATTCTATTCTAAGGTATTATCACTTTGTAAGATGCGAATAGAAGTATGAAATTGATTGTGATTCTCATCAAAGAATTTTTGGAACACTGAAAATAGCTCAGTTCAACTCTTCATTAAAAATAGCCAAGTACAATGGGAAAAATCATTAATAAATGTAACAAAATACCGAAAACCTAAAGTAGGCCGCGGTTCCCCCCCGAACATCGAGTGTGGATGAGCTCGAGAGAGACGAGTCGGGGCTAAAGCGGCTTAGGGAACAAAGCGCGGGTGATATGTTTCCCAAGCAGACACGACTCACACTCTAATGAAGAGAAAATTTGGAAAAGCGAGACATCATCTTAGAAGCGGAAATGTTCGATGGCCAAGAGACGGCGATGGACGAAGAGGTTCATCGGATTGAAGTGCCAATGGTGGAAGATGGGGGCAAAGCGAGATAATAAAGGCGCGGGGGCTCATGTCTTTGTATGCTAATCGTCCTCAAAGTACTGCGGTCCTACTGAATTGTGGAAAGTGAGAAAAGAATGTCGAACAATTAAGATCATGGATTAATTTACTAATAGAGATAAGGTTAAATGGAGAATCAGGGACATAGAGAACATAAGTAAGAGGTAAAGATGGGAGGGGATAGGCAGACCCGATTTCTTTGGCCATGGTTTGAGTCCCATTAGCCAAAGTAATCGTAGGTAAGGGTGAAATTATAGTAAGGGAAGAGAAGAGATCCTTATTACCAGACAGATGATTAGATGCACCCGAAGTCGACAGTCATGGACGAGAGAGTGTCTGGCGAGATGGGCGTGGGGCGGGCGACATAGCGATGGAGCGGTTGGCGGCGTGAGTGAGGGCGAAGAAAGTCTCATATTTCGTAGGCGTAAAGTGCTTTTGGAGATGGAGACAAAGTTGATCCTCGATTATGGCGGTTCGGGAAAGACTTAGGCTACATGGTAGTGAGGCGGACGGCCAGTATGGCCCGATAGCAGCTTGTGCCGAATGCTTGACCCAGTCTATCACAGTAGGTATAATGAGGTCGTTGGCCTCTTCCTCAGTAGCCACCACAAATACTCCGAGAATCACTGTGAGGGTGAGATGGAGCAAGCATTATCGAAGTCTCATTGGAAACCTCAGAGATCGAGTCGCAGTGGATGAATGGCGCAGTAACAGAGCGAAAATGTCATCAAAGGTCGGGATAGTAGAGCGAGTGAGGATCTGTTCCCGGATGTTGTCCAAACTCTATGCCAAGTTTAATAAGAGTAAGGATCATAAAGGTTTGATCCATGTTGGACAAGTAGGTCTTAGCATCTGTGACCTTGGGCATAACAGATGAGAGTTCATTTTTTAATGCAGACATTCGCCCTACAAAGGAAGATAATTCCATACTAGGCTACTCCAGACTATCAATGGAGGAGATGACTCGGTAGAGGCATTGAACATCATTGGTATATAAATTCTTTGCTTGGCTCCAAAGGGGTTGACATGTTTGATAATCCTCAAGATTGTTGAGTGTTTTGGGCTAGCCTGGACTCACACGAAGAATGTTACATGATAAAAACATCCATGTTTACTTGGCTGAGGATGTTTATCTTCTTGACACTTCAAAGCTGTTTAAAGGTCGGATGGTGCTTGACATAATATCCGGTAAACCATGTGTAGCAGGAATTGGCTAGGGTGATAGTTATCACTTCCCTTGAGTCGATTGACAGTTATCATGGGAGTTCTAGACATAAACGAAGAAAAACTCGAAGCTTTTTCAGCCATCGTGAGAAAAATCGACAAAATCAGCAAGAAGACCAAATATCAGGGCCAAAAAAATGCAGCTGCAAAGGTGAGAAAAGCTTGTGGATGATGCTAACGCTCGGAAAAATAGAGAACAATCACTATAGCAGTAGGTAGGCCACGAAATTTGTAGAAATCTAGGGTTTCATAGCCTGTCGGAGAGAAAAAAGGGCAAAAATCCCAAATGCAGGCCTCAAATGGAGAAACCAAGGGATTGGGAGGGACTACCGGGAGGGGACGACCAAGCTAGGAGAAGGAGGTGGCCGGAGATTGGGCCACGCGCCATCAACCGCCACCCACACATCAGCGTGTGGTGGCTGCTGCAGAGGAGAGTCCACCTTGATGGGCGTGACACAGTTGTCGACGGGGTTCTTCTGCGAAGCGTGTAGATCGGCGATGACAACGATGGTGGGGTCGTCGGCTGAAAATGGAGGAATCCTTAGAAAAAGTTCATAGAAGGTTTTTTTGGCCTTTGCGAGAGGTCTAACGACGAGGATTACGGAGCTTCACGGGACGATAGTTGTGATGCGAGCCATGACCATTAAGTGGTTTGTCGAGTGAGAACCTGTGAAGCCTGAAACACGAACCTTTCATGGCTGTATTCATGTGAAAAAATATAAGAAAAGTGATGTTTTTTAATTGATTGAGCGAGTGAATTGAACATGACAGGCCCTACCCTACCTACTTATATACATCAGGAAGACATAAAAAGAAAATAAATCAAGTACAAAAAGTAAGAAAAAATATTGTACAGGAAAGGGAGAGAATAAATCAAAGGATATTCTAAAAATATCGTATGATTCTCAACAGACACACACACACAAACATAGAGAATAATTAAGAATAAAGTACTAGCTATAACTTGTAATATAATAGAAAATGAAGTACTAGATAGAAAAATTATTTTAGAAACATATTTAAGACTTGAAAAATAGGGTTTCATAGAAAGAATACGTACATTCATTGAGATTATTCTCTTATTTATAAAGTTTACAACAAAGGCACAAATCAAGAAACTAAATCATTGATTTTAGGAAATAATAACTCCTCATAGTCACTTTCCTAAATATACAAAAAAATTAACAATTAAATTGCTAATTTAATTTAAAGCATTACAAAAATATTTCCTTCCAAATCAGTTTCAGCTTTCCAACACTCCCCCTCAAGCTAGCTTAAAAATATCTTTCATAGCCAGCTTGCTAATTAGAAAATCAAATTGCCTCTTATATAGTCCTTTGGTGAAGACATCAGCCACTTGTTCCTCAGTAGGGATATAAATCATACAAACTACTCTATTGTCTACTTCTCTTTGATGAAATGCTTATCCACTTCCACATGTTTGGTGCGGTCATGGAGAACCGAATTGTGAGCTATTGAAATTGTTGCCTTATTGTCACAATACAACTTCATAGGAGATGAACTTTCCATCTTTAACTCTTCTAGTAATCTTCTTATCCACATAATCTCACAAATACCATGAGGGCTGAGCCTCGGCTCTGCTTCTAGTGACCCACATTCTATTTTTACTTCATGTGTAACCGTTACCACCTCTCAGAATGAACAATACCCGGTGGACCTTGATCACTTATCTTCAAATGATACTGTGGTGTGAACTTAGTTTACAAGTGCCCTCTTGACTTAAACAAAGGCATCTACAGATTGTCCCTTTAAATAGCTTAGAATCATAAACAACCTGAAATATCAGGTCCCGGTGCATGCTGGCCAGGCCGACCATGCTCCTTTGAGAGAATGCTATGTCAGGACGTGTATGGGATAGTCAAATCAATCTCCCAACAAGTCTCTGGTAACGCTCCTGGTCCTTTACATTCACTACTTTTGTAGGTTGTAGTTTTACAATTGGCTTTGGCAAGTTTCCGCAGACACATCTTAACATGTCCTCATCTGAGAAGGTCGAGAGCACATATTATTTCCATGACTTTACAAATATACCTTATTTGTTGAGTGGCTCTATCCCGAGGAAAGTATTTGTCTTACAGATTAACGTCACCAAATTCCTTAGCGCAAGTCTCCTCTTGACCTCTCTAGTTAATTCACGATTATCAGTTAACACAATATCGTCAGCATATACAATTGAGATGCTGTGTGCCTTCGTACAAAATGTTTGTAGAACTTGTTGTGTGATCACCTTGACTTTGAGTATATCATAATGGTTTATCACTTTGCCACTTGTCATTAGCTCAATTGTGCTTAAGTCAGATGGACTTTTCAATTTACGCACCATCTCCCAAATCTTTCTTCAAAACACGGTGGAGATGTTTCACCCCTCCTCTAGCTCTCCATTCAAAGGAAGGCATTTTAACATCGATTGTAAGGCGTTAAAATTCACTGCATTGACATCAACTCAGATAGTTTATTTTTACTCTTGTTGAAAATCTCTTGGTAGTCTATCCCATAGGTTTGAGTAAAATATCCCTTTGCCTATTTAGCTTTGTATCTCTCAAACCTTCCCATACCTTTCTACTCTTTATCACTTAAACACCCATTTGCACCCTCTGACATTTTCCCTCATTTGTCTGCCTCCCAGTTCCATTTTTTTTAGGCATTCATTTCTTTAAATATTTTCAGTTCAACAGTTCATCCATTAACTACTGAATATTAGAAGTATACAAGTTTAAATATTGTAATAAATGCTCTATAATTTTCAGAAAGAACATCTGAAGATATATTTGTAATGGATGTTGAGTGCAAGCAGGGTTCCCTTTCTAGAGCAATTAGGAGGTTTAGTCATGGTTTGTGCAGAACAGTTGGGACAGGTTGGTTAAGATTCAGATTCAGTACAAGATGGTACCACATAGATCAGTAACAGGAATAGGAATAGAAAGAGAAGGATTACCTGAGGCATTTAGAGAGCCATCACCCAAGGCTTTAGGTTGATCATGTACTTGGATCATTGAGTGGTCTTTACTTCTTCCAATGACCTTTTTCCTTGAATAAACCATTGGCTCAAGATTTTTTCTATTTTTAAGTTGTAGTATTTCTTCTTCCGAGGGACCAATTTCAGATTCGAATTCAATAAACTTAGTTTCCTTATTTTCTTTTCCAAGAGAAATATCAAGGATTATACTAGGCAAAGTTTCAGAAAGTTCCCAAAAATTTGGTTCCACTAGTTCCTCCCCTGAACTGAATTTTTGGTAAAATATGGGACATTTTCCATAAAGGAAACATCCATGATCGATGTAAAAACGTTTTGTGAGGGGATTAAAGCATTTGTAACCCTTTTTATTAGGAGTATATCCTACAAAAACACATTTTTCTGCCCTTGGATCTAATTTAGATCTTAACATTTTCAGAATGTGCACATATGCAGTGCAACCAAATATCTTCAAGGGCAATTTAGATTTGATTCAAGATTTTTGAAATACCTTTTTCAAACACTCGAAGAGGGTATTATCTTCAACCCTTTGTAATCTTTGATTAAATAAGAAGCGATTAGTAGTATCCCCACAAGTATTTTGGGATATTCATATAAAACATACATTGGCAGTGCTATCTAACAAGTGTTTATTTTACGTTCAACAATTCCATTCTGTTCAGGGGTATCAGAACACGTGGATTGGTGTAAAATTCCCTTCTCATTCAAAAAGGTCTCCAAAACTTTATTAAAGTACTATGTTTCATAATCATATCTCAGAATACTAATTTTTGTTTGAAATTAGATTTTAATCATTGTGTAAAATTCTTTAAAAATCCTTTCTACTTTAGATTTTTCCCTCATTAAATATACCCAACAAAAACAAGTGTGATCGTCTATAAAAGTCACAAACCATTTTTTTCCTGAAATTGTGGTTACTTTAGAAGGTCTTCAAACATCACTATGAAAAAGATAAAATGGTTTTGATGCATGGTAGAGTTTTGGAATGTTGGGTTTACGTTGACTCTTTGCCAATAAGCAACTTTCACATTGAAATGATGAAGATCTTCTTACAATATAGAAACAGATTTTTAAATAAGAAAAACTAGGATGGCTGATACAAGTAGCAAACCATTACATTGATCACTGGACAAAGGCATTCGCGAATGCGAACAATTTTATTACTAGTCTGAGTTTCCTCAAAGTAATAGAGACCGATGATCATCCTAAGCACGCTTGATCCCAAATGCTTCCTTGAGCACAGGTCTGAAATACACAATGGTAGTTCATAAAGTTGACAGGGACATTGATCTTACTGAATGAATTTGCTAACAGACAAGAGGTTGCAAGCAAGAACAGTTGGAATCTATTTATAGCAGAATTTACATAGACCTTTTCACGCAATGGGTAGAAATTACCATCAACTATCTAACTAACCTTTTTATTTCAGCACATGGAGAATGGGTTCGATATATTTGGTGTATGGATTAGATGCTCAATTATTATCCATGGAGTAGATTAAAGCAACAATTAGACATATAATTCATTACACATGTACCCACGAAGCACTAGGAATACCCGAGAAATTGAGTTGGATTTCAGCAATGCAAGAAAGGTGCTCCATTTGCTCCGTGGTGAAGGAGTTGGTTTCAGCCTCATTTGCAGTAGGAAATGCTCGGCCTTGATTGTCCTTACCACCTGTTTTTCCTTTCCAGTTTGTTGGTTTCCCATGGATTTTCCAACAATTCTCACGGGTATGGCGAGGCTTGTTGCAAAAATCACACCAAACTCGTGGTTTTTTCATATGATTTATGCTAAAATGAAGGGCCTCTGTTATAGCCTCCACAGCTATTAACCAAAACTAAACCTTGATAAACAACTCAAATTCCCCTTCTTGCCTAACATCACATTCCTCAGACTTTCTTCTCTTCTATAAAACTTCACTGAGATTCAGAAATAGAAAGATTTGTCTTAAATAATTCTCTACATACCTCATCAAACTCGACATTAAGGCCGACTGAACTTAGTTCTATTGTCCTCCACACTCTTTTACGGTGATGTCCATCTCAGGTAGATTCCCGGCTCATAAGTGTTGAAGAATTGAAGATCTTTGTCTAATCCGTTTCAAAAGGAATTTAAATTACTGATATTGTCCTCCCTAATTTATCTCAAGTTCAGGGTTAATTCAAAGATGTATGATTAGTTCTCTTCGAGAATGCATCTAATTTACATTCTCACAGCTTACGTGTTGTTGAATACTTTATATAGTGGAATAATATCTTCTTATGAGTTCGTGAGCCACGTCATCACCATGAATTCTCAGTAACCATATAGCATGATTCAGATCATCTGTTAGGAGCCCTTTTTCCTGTCAATTTAATCATCTTCCTCATCCCCTGATATACATTCGAACTTATTGACTCCATCTCAGAAAGCTATCACCATTCAAGCGAATCGTGGTGATCTGAACATAGTGAGATTTTGATGAGGTTGCACTGATTGAAGAATCAGTTCTACTGGGATTGTTCAAATGAGGCTGGGTAACAATAGTGGACTCCATTGAAGTTTCTGACATGGTTTCAAAGATGAGGTGAAAGAGGAAGGAGGGGTTTGATGAAGCAAGCGCGGGGCTCTGTTAACCTGAAATAGGGTTTCATAAAGAATCATTACATTCATTGATTATTCTCTTCTCTTTATAAAGTTCTGATAAGGCACAATCAGGAAACTAAATCACTGATTTTAGGAAATAATAACTCCTGATAGTCACTTTCCTAAATATACAAAAAATAAACAATTAAATTGCTAATTTAGAGCACTACAAAAATATTTCCTTCCAAATCAATTTCAGCTTTCCAACATTAAGAACATTAAAAATTGGTTAAAATTATTTTTCTAAATTATTTTCAAAAATAGTTACCAAAGAAGGCTTAGAAGTTTCTAGGAAGTTTGTTTGGGAATTGTGGATGTTCTTAACTTATTTCTTATGTTTTCAAATATTTCTTCAAAATAACTTTCTATATCATCCTCCATATTTGTACATTTGTTTTGTAAAGCAATCCCTAACAAACAAGTGAAAAAAACTACTATACTTATATATATTCTTAAAAATGTGCTATTTTCATATCAATTTTCAAAAACCTATTTTGGTAACAATTGATAACCAACAAGTTTTAGTGTTTTTTTATTTTTTGTTCAAAGAAAAAAAAAGTTATTGAGAACAGCTTCAAAACATACCTTTATTTTCTGTTCTTGGTGTTGCAATGTTTTATTTGATGGATTTTGTATCTAAACCAGTTTGTATATGCTGAATGCACTATGAGGTGAAGGTACTTTATTTCACATACCTAATCATTCTCAGATTGTTGGTTAAGAAAAAAACAGCATGGATTGGAAAATGCATTTCCATATGATGTAAAGAAAATGTTTTAGCCATTGGTTTCTGTAGCTAATCTAGTTACAGCTTGATCTACTTTGTTGATTCACCAATTCGGTTAATTAATGAAGTAGGGTTACTCTACTCATATTTTGATTTCATTGAATGAGTGTGTAGTTGTTAGGAAATTCCATGGTTTAATAATTGAGATTGAAGGAAATTTGAGCTAAAATACAAGGAGCTTTGAGACAAAATTACCCAATATATTGGTATTGAGCGAATTCTGAACAAACTCAATAATAATGTTAGATATTCAACATACCATCTACCCAGTAAAAGCCGATGAATGTGATATGACTATTGATTCTAATCAAGTTTTACTAATTTAATCTACCCATGGTTATGGCAGCTTCTTTGACCCTGCAACTGGTTTTACTTTTCATTGTAGTTGGCTATACCTGTTCCAATTTTATCAACGTTGGGTTCAGTTATAAATAGAGCCATGTATAATATTGATAAAATGTAGACTGGCTTGCTTCCAGGAGTTCAGAATACCATTTGCTCACTGCTTTTCTTTCTCTGCATTCAGGTATATCTAATACTTGATGAGTTCATTCTTGCTGGAGAGCTCCAGGAAACAAGCAAGAGGGTGTGCTCTGTTGTTTTGGTTTTCCTTTTTTTTACCTATTTATGTTTAATTTTTTTGGTCCTTTTGTTTTTGTTTTGTTTTTTTTTCCCTGAATCCAATTCTTATACCAAACAATGTTTAACTGCATTAATTTTAGTATTTTGAATCCATAACTATGGCACGGAGGAATTTCTGTACAAACTACAGTTTTTTCAGCCGCTATTGGTCTTAAGAGAATAGCTCAGATTCCCCATGTGTTTTAATGATAGATTTCCATTAGAATAGTCTTCACCCAGTTTTTTGTATTTCATCTGAGGGAAAAAAAAGTAAGAAAAACTTGAATTATCTTTGAGTTATGTTTGATTGGAGTTGGTTTTTTATGCTGAAATTTGCAGGCAATAATAGAGAGACTGGGGGAGTTGGAAAAGCTAGAATGAGATTGGGGGATCTCCACTTAATCGTGTTACCCTGTTGTTCATCCAATATGTTTCTTTGCTTAAGGAACTCTCGCAGTTTTGGTATGTCAGAAAATGGATCTGTCTCTGGTTCTCCTGCATTTTGCTTATTTGGTATGCGAAACCAGGGCTTTGTTGGTTCTCAGAGTTACTAAAAGGTTCATTTTTATGGTTGTGTTTATGGTACATTGGGTTTGTGCATAAACATTGTTTTGATTCATTGCCTTCAAAATGATTCTAGGCTCATTTTTTGGTTCTATGTGCTTGTGAACTGATGAATCATATGATAAACCAAAGAATGACCACATCTTGCACATAGTTGCTTGATTGCTCTGTCATATCTTGAATATTGGAGATTCCATGTCTTTTAACTGGAGTACTCAACTCTCAGGCCATATTTGGGACATTAGAAATGAGAAATCAAATTCTTTCCCATTCATTAATAAGTTCAGATTGCTTTTTGGATTGAGAGTATAAATAAAAAATAATAATAAATAAATAAATTTTTTTTTTTAAAACTCATTATTGTAAAAAGCAAGTTCTACATATCTAGGAATTTGGTTTCTTTTTTCTACTTCTCCCCATTCCCATTTTATTTCCATTGTTATTCTCTCATGCCAAAGGTCATACGCTTCACAAATTGGGATTCCGGGATTCTCTTTCTGATTCCTTCCTGTTTTTGCTCTTAAAACACTTGGATCAATTTGCCATTTTCTGGGATTTGAAGTTGTTCGTACTTCCTCTGTTCTGCACCTAAGACAGACTAAATATGCATCTGATTTGCTATCGAGGACGAATATGAGCAAGGCTAAACCAATTACAACTCCCATGAACCTTGCTAATGAACTTAACCTGAATGATAGTCCACTATTTTCTCACCCTTCGTAATATAGAAGTATTATTGGTGCTCTTCTATACTTAACTCATACTAGACCGGACATTCCTATGCCGGAAGCAAACTAAGTCGGTTTCTGCATGCTCCAACTATAGCCCATTGAGTGGCTTGTAAAATAATTCTTCGGTATATAGGAGGTACCCTTGACCATGGCTTGTCTTTTCGCCCAGCTTCAGTTTTTAGTTTGGAGGGCTTTTCTGATTCCAATTGGGCAACCAATTGATAGGCTACGTGCGTGTGTGAATTAAATTCGCCTATTGTGCGTAACTGCACGTGTCGTATACAAGTAATAAAGTAATGAGTGAGTTATCGTTCCCACGGTGAGAGCTTTAATGAAATGCAGAGTGCAATTTAGTCTTTGCTATTAGAATGACTCAAAATTGTTTGTGATTTAATTAAACTAAAAAATACAAAATTTATAAATAGAAAATTACAGGGTTCGATTTACTTTAAGCTACATCCGAAGGATGTTTTTCATAAAATCGTTTAATGGTTTTGAGCATTGATAATAGATTGTCTTGTAGCCAAATGTCGATCTCTCTCGAGCATTGACACCCTATCCCAAGAGCAGGTCATATTGCATCTCTACCTCAAACCCTATAACTCTAGGATGAATTAGTGCCTACCCTCAATGCCACGTATAAAACCATAGTATCTCTACTCTATGATTTATTATACGAAATCTTATTCATGTCCTTAGGGTTTATCATCTCTCGATCTCAAAACCCTAGCCTAAGCATGCCTATGTTGATCAAGTACAAGCATGGAATTAGAATGGATATAAAACATTCTATAATAGCAAAGAAACTGAATTAAATAATTAAAACTAAAATTAATCCATGATACCTTGGCAAGGTTAAGTCAAAACCTTAGAAACCAATCCTAAAACATTCTAAAGGAAAATCAAGGAAAAACAAAGAAAAGGAAGAAAACTAGGGAAGAATGATGGTGTCATCCCACACTGATCTCCTTGACCGACTTACCAAGTACGATCTTCAAACCCTAGGCTCTCTTCCCGAGAGCCCTAAGGTGTCTCCATGCCTATCTCTCTGCCTCTGATCCCCACTCCTTCCGAATCTCGAAGCTCCTTTTATACCCTTCATCACCTCTCTTCCAAATGGGCCCCAAAATGGGCAAAATTAAGGCTTCTTATCGGTGTCCATGCAATAGTGTAGGTCCAGGCGCGGTCGTGCCTGTAGATGCTCACAGTTTGCTCTGCGGCGCGTGTTTGCGTGCGGGATTAGCGGTGCGTGGATCCACACAATAGCGTGGATTGCATGGCTGAGTGCCATTTTGTGCCTCTTGGGCCTTGCTTGATTAAATGTTACTGGCACATAAAGCTCACCTTCAAATCTCCTTTGCATGGTCATATCTTTCTCGTTCGAACTCCGATTTGCATGTTCTTTGACTTTGTGGAAAGCTCTTTGAGTTTAGAATATAACCATATAAAGCTTGCTACAATTTGAGCTCATCTTATATCTGGAAATGTCAAAATACAGTAGCTGCTACATGTTGGAGCAGTATTTGCTGATTTTCAACTTTTTCATTGTGTCTTCGCTTCAAATTTGCACAAGCCCACCAAATGGATAACCTGATCATAAATATAAACATTTAGAGCATTATGACACTTATTTAACATAAAACATTACTAAAAACTATGTAAAACATAGGGTTGTAATAAGTATTTTATATACTCATCACACCCCCAAACTTAAATTCTTGCGTGTCCCCAAGCAAGAGACTAACTCAAAACAAAACAAACATTGAAAATGACACGAACTAACAAATGATGCCAAATGGAAGACTCACTATGAACACAATTTTGAAATATTATCATTTTCAGCCAAAATTTAGGATCCTTGAACTTTCAAACTCTCTAAAGAACATGGCAAAGCAAAGCATGGTGAGCAAAGCAAATCAACCTCCCAAGTCCTCAATGACTTTTCCCAAGGAATCTAATTGTGGATTATAGTATGATCTCCAGTTTATAGTAAGGTCCTAATACTCCCAACTTAAGTTCAACTCACCTATTTGGAAGAAGCTAAGTAAGAAAGGATAAGAACACACCCATTTTATTTATGCCAAAATACCTAAAAATTACCTAAATACCTAAAAATGAAAGAAAACTAGTGTCAAGAAGTTTTAGATGAGTGTTCCTGTAGCGAGGATCCATTGGTGATTGCCCACCAGTTGGTTAAGGGCATCAGGCGGTAAATTTCACTTCAAACCGCGAACCGCTCGACGAATTCAAAGGCCTAGGTTGTGGGAAGAATCCATCTTCTGTCCCATGTAGCAGGCCCAGTAAGTGATGACTTTTCGACCCGATTAACCGAGGCGTGGGCTTTACGAAAGGCGAATCATCTTTGCATCCGGGATTCCGATTAGATGATCTCACTTATTCTTATTCACAAACCTATTTTTAACGTTTTTCTTATCTTTAATTTATTTATTTTTTTTATCTTTCTTTTTTCCTTTTTTCTATTGTTTTTGCATTTTTCTCTTTTTGGATGGGGCTCAATGGCAATCCTATTTTGGTTAGGTGTCCCATCACTTAGGTGGTTAGAATCCCCCAAAGTTAGCTAAATTCAAGGCAAATGGGTCCAGGACCAAGGTATACACGAGAGACAAAAAGTGTATGTGTGATAGATTCCTTGAGAAATAGCTTCTTGAAGCACAAGGGAGGTGATTAAGCTAAGTTACCCATACCAAGCAAGCACACAATTATAGATCATTTAAAAACCTAAGGGTCCAATTCCTCTTTACACTTGGCATTTTCGAAGAGTTGTGTTCAAAATGACCTTCTTCTAGCCAACAAGGCATCAAACTCACTCATATGAGACACGAAACAAACAAAAGAAAGAAATAAAAGCACATGCAAATAACAACCCAACAACTAGTGTTCACCTCCGAGTCCTAGATCAATTAAATGCATAGTATCTATGAAAAAGAATTTAGCCATTTCACTTAGTGCCACAATTCCTCAAAACAATCATACAGCCGCACCGACCATATTGTCATCGACATGAGTAAAACATCATCCAAAACACCTGACCAAAGTAAGTGTAATAATATAATTCCTCGTCCCACATCACCCCCGAACTTAGTGCAAACACTACCCACAATAAGATATGAACTTGCAAAATATAAGAGAATTGCCCTAAAGTTGTAATGGTGGAAATAGGCTCCTTGGACTGCAGAGTCTTGGAAATTTGAATATTGAAGATGTGTTTGAATAAAGGGAAGTGAGGCATTTCGTTGTACTGCAAAACTTTAAATCTGACTCAGAAGAGCTGAGATCAAAGCAGAGACTTTATTCAAAACGATTATAATAAATAGACAATAAATGGAAGAAACATTACTAATCATTGGGTTTCTGAGAAGTTGACAGTTTTCAGGGGTCAAGCTATCTTTTACTAAATGATAGACAGGATGATGAATCCAGTCATATGATCTGGAAGTGGATTTGGTAACTCAAGAGCATTGTTTTGGAGCTTTTATGATGTTGAAGATGGGCGTGTAGGACACTGGGACTTTCTTCCACCGCGGATGCTCGTCCATATTCATCTGATGTCCCCTCCACCTCTAAGATGTAGGGCTTTGTCTCATTATTCAACTCATGCATCTCCCTCCAAACAGTCATCTCCATAATTATTTCAACTTCCTCTTTCTTTTCTTCCAGTTCTGGAGAAGGTGACTCTTTCTCTTTCTCAACAATCACATGTGGCTTCTTAGCATCCACCTCTTCTATGTGTTGCTCTCCAATTTTATTGACAATACTCAAGGTGAAAGCTTCATAATGCTCTAACTCTTCTTCTTCTGGGTTCACCTCAAGAGGAATAGGCAAACTCACATGTTGTTCTTCTAAGAGCAACTTAGCCATTTGCCCGAGCTGCAGCTCTAAATTTCTAAGTTGAGCTGCTTGGTTCTAAATTTGTTTTGCTTGGCTCTGAAAGATTACTCTTGTCTCATCCCTGATTTGAGCATGTGAGATTGCAACTTATTGCCCGATATCCTCAGAGATACATCCTTTTGAGGAAGCGTACGTTCAACTTGGCTTTGTGATTCTTAGATTGCTTTTTCAAGTTTTGACTTCTTTTCTTGTAGAGGTTGGGGAAGATTGAAATTTGAGTTCCATGAGAGGTGTGGGTGAGGTTGACATCTCGAATTGTATGTGTTCAAGTACGGGCTACCCCCATACTGAACTTGCTCCATATGTCACACCCCCAACCCCCACCTAGGCGAATGAAGAGGGTGTGAAACTATACTAGGATTCTTAACTTACTTTTTCAGACATTGGTGATCTCAAGTCTTATAACTGAATCAAAATATCATATACAAATATACAAAATAAAACTACCACCGTAGTGGTGTTTACAATGTTAATACATCTGAGTCACGAGTCTCATTTACACATATCACATTATCTTAAAAAATTATGCATTTACATTTACATGATTAGAGCGCAAAACCTACAGGTGATGGACCCCTACAAGTGTGCTGGCCCAGCAGAATGCGGAAGATCGCGAACATTCTCCTCTGTACCTACACGGATTAAAACCCGTGTTAAGCTTAACGCTTAGTGGGAAACATATGACTTATACGCATACACATGCACTAATACTCATTGCCAATGGCATATACTTGATGCTCGGATATCGATGGCCGGATATCATAATTTTTCATGAATTCATATAACAAACTTATACACATACTTGTACTTTTAGGAGACTTATATTTGTTCAGATATCAGTAGAATTCTGAGCTTATACTTGTATAGAGAATTGCAGAAGTAGATGCTATAGAGCTATAATACGGAGATTACCCAGTAGGTACTTTTCGGAAGCGAGCGATGCATTACTTTACTCTTATTAAGTTATTGGACTCTTATCATACTTGATTGTTTGACTACCTAGACCCGTGACTAAAATGGTAGGACCTGGCCTGATAAGTGCCGAGAGTGCAGTCGATGCGAGGTGTCGTGGCACAAGCGGGTGTCGAGGCGTGATGGGGGTGTCATCGCGCTGTCGGAGTGTAGAAGTACTAAATGTGCTGGCTTGGGTCGGAGAGTGTCGTCGCACTAATCGGAGGTAGAAATTGCTAAATGTGCCAAAGCACGGTCATAGAGTGTCGTCACACTAATCAGAGAGTACCAAAGTATTATACGTGTCTGCCCACGTAACAGAGGTGCCGTGTCATTCCATATCCGGTCTTAATGCAGTCTTACAATTATATGTGTTCAGGAACTTACTATCTTATCATAGAGGCATTAAGTTTTCCAACATCAAACTCGCTAAGGCGAAGTACAGTCTAATTTTTCCTTTACTTTACAAACATGAATGGACTCTTTCATACACTTATAGGGTCCTCATTAGTCCAATAGATTAGTCCTCGGAAAAACGGAATGGAAAAACGTGACAAAACACTTGTCTGTGAACAGTGCTACGTTGTGGCGTAGGCCTTTGCCGCGGCATAGCTTTGCTACTCCTCAGCGTACCCGAGGCTTGTCCAAGCCTCATCTCGGCCACGTCACGGTGTGGACATGCCACGCCTTGGCGTGGACCTACGCCACGGCGTGGGATCCCTACGTCGCAGCGTAACCCCAAAATTTGCCCAGATTTACTGATTTCGTCCCTTTTTCCAGAAATACAACCAAAAACCCCAAAGTAATCCAAAAGCATCACCGAAAACAACTCTCAGGTGTGTTATAACCCAATCAAAACCAAACATAGAGATTAATTAGGGTTTTTTCAAACTCAAACTCAAATACTTGTAAGTTATGTTAACTTCCTAACACCCAAATAGGTATCCATACATTATAAACCGATAATTCATACTCAAATGGAGGATTCTATACTCATCTTATACAAACTAGGGTCTTTTCAACCCAACTTTCAACAAATCTAGGGTTATAATGAATTCCTAACTAAACCCTAGTAATGGAACCAACTAATATCCATACAAAATCCAAAAATCCATACAAAACCATTTCAATCCATACAAAACCATAGTTTCCATACAATTCCATACAAAATCATAGTCATCTATACCTTTCTTCTTCTTCCTCTACTTCTTCTTCACGTTGAAGCCCCCTCCAAAATGAGAGATGCTTCGTACTTATTCGTATGCTGAATTCTATACCCAAGCGTAGGAATTAAGGTTGTCTAGCATTGTAATACTGTGGGAATCCACGGGTCATCTCCGGAGAGTGGTGCAATCTTTGTCGTCCCCGCGTAGGAGCTGTCTCCCTGAAAGTGTAATTTAAAGGGAATTATGGGGCTGTGTTGTTTTGATTGAATGATTGATTACTTTGAATATTTTAAAATAGAAAGATGATTCTTTGGGATTTTTAGGGTTCCACTCACTTACGATCAAAGTAACTCCACACCTCTTATTTCTGAAACTCATCTAGGGGCCCATTATTAAATGGTCTTTGATGGAAAGATTTATCCTTAAATGCTCTTTTGAAAAGAAAGATGATTGAATGATGTTAGTCACTTATTCCCAAATTAATTGATCTCTTAAGCTTGCATTTGTAATCAAGCACAAGCGTATCATAGAATGTCTCTCATTCACACGTTGTCGAAAGATGCCAAACTAAGGTTTTAATAGTGTTTGCACAAGCGATTAACATGCCTTACGATCCATTGAGGAGGGTTCAAGAGAGGAATTGGGGAGCCGTGATCATGACGGAGTTTCCACCGTGGAATCCGGCCAAAGTTTAGAACTCCGTGGAGCATTATAGAGCCAATCATAATTGAAGAGAGAATTTATTCATAAAAGCGGCACTTTGAGAAAATCGAGTCGATTGCAAAAACCTAGGAATGAAAAATATGAAATCTGCGGGATTGAAAAGCGAAATGTATGTTCCCTCTTCCCTGGAAAGGATTCTGGTGCTTGAATCAAAATCTCCCGAAGAATAAAAGTCTTCAATGCGGATCTATAAAACTTGACTCAGCTTATGGAAAAGAACACTTCTCTATGAAAACCTAATGCTCCCGATCAAAAGGCGCTTCCTCATCATATCTGTGGCTTTATATCCTTATGATGTGATCTTGCATTAGATGTTGGTGTGAAGTATGCCCTTACTTGTTAAGATCGAATTCCTACTCAATTCACTTTACTTCTCACTCGGGTGTGCGGTACACATGTTAATGGTGTGCCGAGTACACTTCAACCATCACTTTTGCACTTTCGGGTGTAAGGTACACACTTTGCCCTACGGTGCTTTCGGCATTTTCTGACTCCTGAAACTTCATCAGCTCGTTTACCCATCCTCGATGATTCATATTTAGCCTTCCGGACAAAAAGCTTTGTCTGATTAGCCATTAGACTGAAAGACACAGCACAAGTCCCCAAAAACGCAAAGCAATTAAAAATACCTATCCTCTGTGCCAGAAATGTGGGTAAAGTGTAGACTTGAGCTGTATTCTAAGTTTTGCTATAATTCTTGCTTAATGGTGTATTCATCACACTGACTGCGTCTTGCTAGTCCTAGTTTAAACTAGAATACCCAGCGTTTATGAATTCGACAAAATTAGCTTAGTACGGAGTTAAACTTTGCAGATCACACCAAACATAGAAATATGAAATATAATACTTCACCTACTGTAGTATGCACCAATATGACTCCTTGATAACTAACCACAATCTTAAGCAATGAACATAACAACAAGCTAACACAAAATCAGTTATTCAAATAAGGGATCATGGAATCAAATAAAAGTAAGGCGATCAAGCAAACATTGAACTGGAACGATCGATATCATGGAAGCAACCATTTAACATAAACACTTAACTACTATGTATAAAGTCAGAAGAAACGACGAACATAACTGGAATCAAAAAGGTCTTAAAGGTTTGTAACGACCATAGGTAGAGCAGAGGTAAAAATGAACAAAATGGGTGTTGTTGGCATAACATAAATTTGGTCTATTTGCCGATTACTTTTGACACCACCTACTACAGCTGATGAAAGCTCTGCACGGCGTGATCCTCATCATCTGCAGAAGAAAATGCATCCTCATCGACGTAGTCATCCAACTCCTCTGAATCTCCCTCCAGGTCAAGGGAAGTGGCATCTGCTAATGCAGGCTCTCCACGGAAAATATGACTCTCAAGCCTCGAGAGTCTTCCCGGTCGAAGTTATACGTTTCCCAGTTAAGACTGAACCACCCTTTTATGCGACAGCTCCATTCTCTTGATTAGGATGTGCTCATAGGTGTATTTAGTCTTTGTAGATGAAGGACAGAGATAAATCCCTTTAGAATTTGTGAAGATTTGGGGTCACAGTGGATCTTGACTTCGGCTCATGACCTCGATTTTGTTTGTAATGGAGCTGACTAGGCAGCACCCTTTTTCCTTGAAACGCTCCCCTCATTTCCGCGGCTTCCACAAGGGCTGATCACAAGCGATAGAATGGAGACACTTATCTTCTTTCATCACGAAAGTGCGAAAGTCCTAAATCACACACCATATGACTAAAGCATAATCGATGAGTTTCCGGTCATGACTTCATATAAAAGTGATTTATTCTCTGTTGGGAGATTTTCGCATTGCCATAGGTCGATTACGATCATGAATAATCTATTTCATCGTGCATATTAAGCTTGAGCTTCCCTGGTACAAATTCTTTCTTCATGAACCCATTCATGGTCACCGGGTGAGTGCACATAGCCACCTCGATGAACAAGCGGGCGTAAAATGATGATAGCCCTAAGTGGGTAAGGTTGATACGAGGTAGCGGCGGGCATCTGTAAGAATGAGCTATCGAATCGGGGTGATCCATAGGCCTTACCCTGTCAGTAGTCTCCCCAATAAGGTCTCGGCCGACGATTTTCTTTTCATATTGGTATAGAACTCCAGAACCACGGGTAGGTAAATATCCTTGAACCTCGATTACACCCACGAATTGCATATTACGATCTTGAATAATTCCTGATGGGATGAGTCACAAAATATCTCGACTTCGCCCCTCTCGCGGTGAAATCCACATTTACCGTCAGTGGGCCCGTTTTGCTGCGACTCGAGCCCTCGTGAGCCATAGCCTCTATCTCATCATCATCATCATCGCTTTCTGACACTTCCTCACTCTCTGAAGACTCTATTTGCTTGCCCTTGCCCTTTTCTTTGGTACATGAGGAATCAGATTTCCTTTTCTTCACTACCATCTATGAGGAGTCAAGCGCTTTCCTTTCCAAATGTTCTGGATCGTACATGTAGACGGCAAGGATGGCAATAATGGCACAGATATCTGTATAAGTATATATATAACAAGATCCCAAGCTCAGTTTAAAAAGCACTGGTCGGGCTCCCTGTAAGGTAAATCGATAGTAATTTCCTTCCCATACTGCCACCCGAGACCCCAAACCACAAAAAGTACATGCAAAACCACTACCCAAAGCCAACCAAACAAGTCCATGTATACTAGTGGATGGTACGAAAATGCTCTCAAGGAGTTTCAAGAAGCTTACCACGTCCGTACGGAGAATGCAGGAGACTCTGGACCTGAGCAAAGGAAACCCTGGCAAAGGCAAACGGACTTGAGGATGCTTGTGTGAGAAGGCAAAAAGACTAGGGTTTGGCTTTGTATAGAGTGGAGGAGGGTTTGGAATGTCAAAAGGCACAATGATTGGGTTGAAAAACCTTGCTCCACACTCGGGCCACCAATGCGCTCAGACACGTTAGTGGTGTACCGTACACTTTGGCTAATGCCTCATAAGGGGTGTACTTCACTCGAGGTAAATGCAGACACTTTAGCTATCATCTATTTATGCATAGTGTACCTGGAGACACTCAGGGTGTACTAGCACACCTGCTCCAATTTGATTTTTTTTTTTGAACGCATATTTTTTTCAAATTGGGAATCAGCAGTCGGTGTAAAATTTTGTCCTTGTCAACCCGCTCTTCCATCCCGGTTTCACTCGCATGCTCACCTTCTTTTTGCTCATTCTAATTCAACTTATCAGATTCACGAAATTGGTCACTGTAGTTCCTTCTTTGGATACTTCCAATCTTTTCACGGGTCTAATGCTTCCAAAGGTCGTTACTTTAGGTTCGAATTGACCTTGGACAACTTAAAGCTCAAAATAGGTGCAAGAGGTGAGACAATACGAAATTGTAAGTGTACATAGGAAATGATGGCTCTAATCATTTTCCGCCATGCAAGATGTTCCTCAAAGACTATGATGCATGTAGTTAACACGATACGCCAAATCGATGCACACAACGGAGCACAAAGTGGTGCAAGATAAAAAAATACGATGTTGGGTCTGTGGTTTGTGTAGATAATAAGGGTAAAAATGTAAGGGTATAAAGCACAAAAGATGAATATAAAGATTTTTGTGCATGCTAGTTAAAATGTACATGCATTAAGATGATGTGGAGTGTTATGAGAGATATGCTATATACATTCCGTGTCAGTATTATACCTAAAAGAGCCATAATTCGAAAAAATTTTAAGCATACCCCGACATGTAATGTTTACGCTTAGGTTCAACCTGTACGCCACCCTCATTAATAGGGAAAAACAAGCATTGCCCCCAATGCATAGAAACCAAGGGGACCCTGCACAAATGTAATTGGAGGCACATAGAAAACTAAAAGGCCCTATTTTTTTATTTTATAATTTATTGAAAGAAATGAAGTAAAGACAGGAGAAATAAAATGCAGGAACGAAAATAAAACAAAATCAAAACTATATACAACAAGTTGAGAACGAATTTACTCTGACGGGGTATCCTGGTAGAGTGGATCTACCAAGTCTGCACTAGTCTCTTGAAGATTGAAATGCTCGAGGAATGGCTTGAGGCATTGACCATTAACTTTGAAAGACTTCCTACTCGATTCTCAATTTCTACGGCCCGCATGGAAAGACTACTTTAATGAACGACCGGGCCCAACGGTGAAATGAGTTTTCCGAAATAAGTGCGTAACCTGGAGTTGTACAACAGCATTTCTAGTCGGGTTCAAACGCTTTCCTAACAGATTTGTCATGGAACAACTGAGCCATTCTTTTGTAACCGAGCTTTCATATGACTCTTCCGCAATTCTTCGTCATTTATTAACAATACACATTTGCTTGAGTTAAATCGTAATTGAAAGTTCTAATAAATTCAAGAGGTCTGTTCCATTTCAACTCGGTAGATGACAAGCCTTCCAGCAAACAAGCCGACAGGGAGACATACCAAGAACAAGCTTTTAAAGGCAAAGACGATAGGCCCAAAGAGCATCGCAAGCTCTGAGTGACCAATCTTTATATTTGGGCAACCGTTTTTTTCCAAAATATGTTTCATTCCTATTAGCTAGTTCACTCTGACCATTGGTCCGTGGGTGGTATGTCAGTTGAAACTTTACGACGATATTTTTAATGATTTTAAAAGATCGACAAAGGAGTCCACCATCACTAATAATTGCACGAGGTATTCCAAAACGAGAAAAAATGTGTTCCTTTATATGTAAGACCCGAGAAATTCCAATTTATGGAATAAGGGCAAAATCGTAATTTTGATTACACAATTGGAATTTCGGTTAAAAAAAATTCATAATTAATTCTCTAGATCTCGGATGACGAAACGGATTGTACCGTTGGAATCGTCTCGCGAAATCTAGTTAGCACGTAAAATTTCAGAATTTCGGTGACATTGAGTCGACACGTTTTCGAGGCACGCGTTTCAAAAGCCAGAAACGCTTTTCGATGCGACGAAAGTCGATATGCGAAGACGCATCATGTACCATAAGTGATACGAGTAGAGTAATGACGAAAATCTAAGCGCCGAATAATAATATCAATTCCCGTAAAAGAGTGACATAAAGGTCATTTAGAAATTGATTCAGTTTACCAAAGCGACGAACAAGAAATAATCTTTCATCTTCTTCATTTAGCCAAAACAAGAAACGTGGGGCAGGTTTTTTTAGATCCAGTAGGTTGGTTTTTGAGAGCTTTTAGGAGAGAGAGGTGTTTCTCTCTAGAAACGGAGATCCGACCGTCTAAAGCCGGACAAGAAGGAGAACGTTTACGCTGAGCAAAGCACGCTGGACTCCGGATCAGGAGTTTCTTCAAACTCCTTCCGGCAGATTTTCTCCTACTCGTATTTTACCTCACTTAAGTCGCTTTTACTAATGTTTCTATGAATGGAGGCCGCGAAAGTTTAAAGTGATCATCTCCAAAACATGGAATCGAATTATTGGAAATTTTTTAGAAACTTTGGAGAGTTATCGTACGCCCCACGTAGGGGCTGCTCGGGGTTGATTATGTGTTGATTTATGTACACTTGTGCTTTGGTATGTATAGTAGCCTGAATGGTCGAGAAATCCGGTTCACTATGAACCGATGTTTTGTGATTTTCAGAATAGTAAACGCAGGTTTCACTATTCCCTAATAGTGTTCCCAAAAATATAATTTTCGTGGAATTATATGTTTGGTTATAATTCGAATCGACCAGCCAGGATTGAACATTAGCCCAAGTGAGCTAATTTTTATGTTTGAAATGATAATTACATAACATGTTTATGTGATTTAATTTTTATGCGAGTATATTCATGTTATGATATTTCGTACGCTGATTAGATCAGATTGGAATCGCATACATGCATTCCATATTGCAATCGATCTTGTGGAATATAGGAGTTAATGCATGAGATGAGTCTAAAGAAAATGGTTAGGGAGTAGTCTAAAATGTTAATTACCTGAGGGTAGTCCAAACTAAATAATATATCAAACCGCCTGAGCGCCCACTGATATATATTCATCTGAGTAGGTCCATTAAACAATTAATATATAATACCGGCCGGAGCGGCCCAATTGATATATATTCATCTGAGGTTGCCCACTAATAAAATAATAATTCTCTACACGGCGCTTTAAAGAGCGTGGAGAGAGAGTCATGAGGACTCCTGGATCCGAAGCCGTCATGTGTATATTCAAGTGGGTGATCATGCATTCGCTTGAATGTGTGTTTAAATTTAACATCGTGACCGCACTTAGGTGGTGGCCCACTTAGTATTGATTCTCCTAATTGAGCTTAGTCACTCTGGCCGTGACCCCCTTTGATGTGCACAAGGAGCGCACAGGAGACGGGCCGTCCTAGAGATTATTGCAGAAGAAAGCCGATGGCTTGGTGGTTGTACATGTATTAGAACTCTTAAGTTTAATATATATTGTTTAAGAGTAAAAATATTAACTTGTAACTAATGGGTATATAATTGGTTTGTTAGTCACATGTACATCGAGTACTGCTTGTGGGCCCAAGTGGTCAGTATTGTATATATCGATCGTTTGGGGACAGTATATGCAGTATCAGATTAGGTAGAGCTCCCTGCATAGCTGAGACTCACTCGATTTTCTAGCGGCGTCGGGTAACCCGATGATCCACTGTATTCGCTGGTCGACTCTTACAGTCAACGATCGCCGGCTTTCGCAAGATCGATTATAAATTTCAAAACCACCTTATGGTCATCAAGTTCTCAGAGGAATAGCTCCAACCCACTTGTATTACAATCAACATAATAGAATGTAAAGATACCCACAAGAAGGGGGAAAAGGTCCCATGGAGTCTATACCCCAGCAGTCAAAAATTTCAATGATTAAGATGGGGGTAAGAGGCATCATGTTTCGTTTTGTGACCCCTCCTAATTGTTAGCATTGAGCACAAGTTTCAAGGTAAATTAAAACAATCTTAAATAGGATAGGCCAAGAAAAACCAGCTTGTAAAATTCATCCTCCATTGTTGGCGTAGAAATGCCTCCACAAGCTTTGAATGGCAAAGGTCAGATCATGGTCTACTATCAAGTTACATCTTCTTCATTATTTGATCTAGACAGATTTAAATAGATATGGATCATCAGCAATAATTTAATATCTGCAAAATTTTCTTTTTCTCGTTGAGACGCCCATCGATGGAATCTGACCGCTGACTAGGCAGTTCACAATGTCAAAGATACCACGGGCAATGAACAAGAGCAAAGAGTTGCTCATCGGAAAACCGCCAAGGGTATGCCATGAGAGCTGGATTCTTAATCAATCGGCATAAATCGTCAACACTACATTCTCACTTTTATCTTTAATGGTCAAATTGAAATTTCATGCATAGTAGAATCCACCTAGTTAACCGAGGCTTAGCGTCCTTTCGCTAGAGAGCAAAGGTGCACTGTAATGCAAGGATCTCGTGGGAAGATGGTCACAGGAGAGCTTACAATGTATGACCTAAACTTTTCTAGGGCAAAGACGACAGCTAGAAACTCTTTTTCTGTGGTTGTGTAGTTTGCTTGAGCAGAGTCTAGTGTCTCACGTTTAACAAATTACAAATGCCTTTTGTCTTCCCCTTGTCCCAAATGCTCTATAGTATAATCAGCTGCCACACATGATCTCAAACGGAAGGTTCCACATTGATATAGGTGATATTTGATTAGTTTTGAGCTTAACATACATAAATTGTGTGACATGTGGGTGGATACTTATGGGGATAGTGATATAGGTGATGAGACTGTCGAACAAATTCTTTTATAAATTCCCATAAACCCCAAAGATGCCTCAAAAAATGACAACCGGTCTCTAACACACTTAGCGAGGTAAATTGGAGATCACCAACTTCAAGCCTTATCAACTTCAATTCCGCTGACACTTGAGAGGAGCTCAAGACAACTGTGGTTACTGAAATGACACTTTTCCTAATTTAACACAAGGTTTTTTCTCTCTTGACATCTCTCCAAAACCTTATTTATTCTCTGATGTGCTTAAGAGTCACCAAAACTAGAAACATCCACATGAAGATTTCCCATAATGATTTCTATCATGTCAACAAATTCTCATCATGCACCGTTGGAAAGTCTCGGTGCATTACATATCCAAAAAGCAAAAAATAAGTATTCCTAAAGGCAAAAGTACCAAGACAAGAATGTGTTTTTCGATCTTCCAAAGCTATCTCACTTGATCTGTACCCCCAGCACCATCAAGAAAACAATAGATTCCATGCCTGCCACTCTCTCCAACATTCGATCAACAAACCAAGAGGAAATGGTCTTTCTAAGACTGTGATTAAGCTTCCTATAGTCTATGCACACCCTCCAACCTCAAGCCACACTTAGGTATAATTACCATTATTTTCATTGGCGATCACAAGGACTCCAGCATTTCCTTAGGAACTACCTTGTCACTAACCCACTCGCTATCCGCACAGGGTAACAACCCCTACATCCAATATTTTAAAACTTCCTTCTTCACCACTTTTCATTATCGATTCAATCGGCCTCTGGTTGCTCTGTAGGTTTAACATCCTTCTAAATGAATCTATGTGTGCGCATCAAAGGGCTAATTCCCCATCTGCAATTGTCCATCCTGAGCGCTCGTGGGTTCTCAATATCTCCAAAAGTTGATTTTCTGACCATCTCTCTAAGGAAGAAGATATGATTACCGAAAAGTTTCTCCCGGGCTCTAAGAAAGCATATTCGAGGCGTTGATTACAGAAAAATAGTTTCAACCTGCCTTAGGTGGCTTCATTCTAAGGCAATGCCTATCCTCATTCCTTGCGGTAATGGTTCAAATTAGTGGACCCAACCCATTCACTTCCGCACTTTATGTTCAATTATGGAGTGTAGAACCCCATTCTAATATAGTCACTCTCATTCCAACTTAGTTTACCAAACATGATGTAAGAGGATCAATCATGTAAGATACATTGTCTAAGCATTTATGTACTACGTAATCAACCATGTCAATTTCACACTCCCATTTTCATCTCCCATCCCCTTGATAACATTAAAGATATTCAAATTACTGGGCCATGTTACCAAATGATAGTGTCATTAGGCCTCCCCATAATATATAATGGCATTGGCAAATTGCCAAGAAAGGTCTACTAAGAATCACTGAACCGAAGTTCCTCGTTCACCATACAAGTTGAGGTCGAAAGCACAACAGGACCTACTAGTGGAAGTAGAATCCTACTCATTTGTACCAATACATCCTTCACTATCCCTCTAGGAATTTTTACACTACGGTCACTAGTCAGAGAGTGATATCGTCAGCTCTGCACTCCTCCCAACCCCAGGTCCACATAGACCTAGGAAAATAGGCTCAACACTTGCCCCTAAATCCACTGTAGCATGTCCCAATTTAAATTCCCTACTACTATAGAAATAGTGTGGCTTCCGGATCTTTGCATTAGCGTTGTTTTCAATTAGTGAGGTAGATTGCTCATCATGAATACGCTTCTCCTATTAACACCTAGTTTCCTTTGATCAGGCACAAATCCTTTAAAAATTTAGCATACGATGGAATTTCATGTAATGGCATCTAGCAGTGAATGTTCACTTCACTTGTTTGAACAACTCATAGATCTCGTAATTGCTATTCACTTTCTTAGGTGCTCTCACCTCATGAGGTATGGAGTCGGGAGGAATATGGGTAAAATCTTTATCTTCCTCTCGTTCACCATCAATAACGTCATTCTAGGACAGGGCAAGGTTCGATACCTCATCATCTCTCGACCGATTCACTTGGAGACTCTGTGATGGTTCTTGGTGGGGATGGGTTTTGTTAACTACCTTACTGTCAAGGGTAGTGATGCACTTTACAATGTCTAAAAGTACTCACTGAACTCAAACTCCACACTATTTGACCTCGGGGTTTCTGGATGGGTCGAGATGGAGTTTCCTTTCTCCTCGTTGAAAATTACCTATAGAAGAGGTCAATCATGATTCGGGATCTCACATCATTCAGAGTTAGCCGAAATTCTCTGCATAGATTGTTTGGTCTATACAAACTGGCAGCATTATATCCTCCAAACTTCTCTTTACGTGGAGGTCGATAAGGCCAGGTTTGGATTCCCTTGATTTGATGAATGAAAACCTTGATTGTAGTTCATAGAAAACTTTGTGGGAGTCTTGATTCCAAAATGGAGGGATCAATTTGAAACCTTGGTTTCGTAATGGGGACCTTGGTTGCTCAAGCCACTATGTGGCCTCCTCATTTCTCCAACTAAAAATTTCAGATGCTTACCTCATCCAGATTATATGTTTCGAGTATGGGAATCGAAGGCTTCCTTTGGTAGTTAAGAGATTAGTTTCTGTTTATCCAATTGCCCCTTAACTTGCGTATGTTTGTGCAAATTTGATAGCTTTCTTGAGGTAGTGTGGTCCTCGCATATTATGCATGGCTCCTCCAGTCTAGGTACAATAGGTACAGAGGGTATTTGAGGTACGTTAGTCACCTCATTCACCTTTTCTTAATCTTGCATGCCTCTAACTTTCAGCAAATTCACAATTTTGCCGTGGAGGACCACCTGCCTCCTTAAGTGATGGATTCCTCTCTATAGGTGGTTTACGCACTTTAAATAGCACCCATGGAGGTGTTAGTCTCCCAAGTTCGAGTATTTTCTGCTATGGTGTCAAAGAGTTGAATTGCCTCCCTAGCACTCTTTTCGTAAAATTCACCTGCACACATCATTTGAATGTATTGTTTATTAATTGAGATGCCCTTGATGAAAAGTACGCACGATTTGTCCAACATCCAATCCACGATGAGGATAGCAATGAGGAGATCCTCAGATCTTTCCCATACCGCTACAGGTTCACCCAAGCGGTGACACTGAATTGCTCGCATGAGAGCATTGGTACGTGCAGGAGGGAAAATTTTGTTAATTAATTCATTCCGTATGCTTTCCCATGTAAAAATTGAATTAGGTGCGAGGGAATGAAACTGCATTTCGCCTTCTCCTTGTGTGCCAAAAAGGAAATAAACTAAACAGATATGTGGAGTATTGTAGCCATTAGAGAGAAATGCACCGCAAACATCCTCAAAGTCTCTTGCCATGAATGAATAAGGATTCTCGATTCAACCCGTGATATACAGTAAAAGACTGGATCATTTCCACTTTCATGAGGGAATTGATTGGCCTTCAGGAGGCGAATACAAGAATTGTCAGGAGTCCTTTCGAGGTCAGAATTTCAAGAGTTCCTTCCACATTGGCAAATGGTTGTGGGGAGTTCTATATTGATTTCATTTAAGGTTACCATTTCCTCCCTCCTATCATCGGGGTGTTACTGATAATATCACCCCATGTTTGTGGGAGGTTCATGAAGTCCTTGTGGGTTAACAGAACTCTCGAGTATGTTCATTAAATAAATGTTGTTGATTCTCGTGATGATCCATCTGAGGTAAAATGTTATCTGAAATACTTTGACTTATTATGGGTCCTCTAATTTCTAGGAGGTATTAGCTCTTACAGTCGGCGCGCTGTTCGTTACGAGCCTAAACCGACATGCACCACGCTTACTCGTCCCAAGAAACACTCCACTCGAGATTTCTCACTAACAACAAATTAAAAGAAAAGGAGACCAGACGGATTTGCAAATGCACTAATTACCTCCTGCCTTCTTCAGATCAACTCGGGTTGATCACACTCTGTGCAATCCAAGGCCAAAAATGCTTCTCAGACTTTATTCGTATGCTGAATCATATATTCCTGCCGTAGAAATCAAGGTTGTTCAGCATTGTAATACCGGGAATCCACAAAGCAATCCCACAGGAGTGGTTCCAACTGTTGATCCGTAGGAGCTATTCTCCACAAAAAGTGTAATTTAAAAGGGAATTATGGGGCTGTGTTGTTTGATTGAATGATTGATTGCTTTGAATATTTTAAAATAGAAAGATGATTGCTGGGATTTTTAGGGTTCCACTCACTTCTGATCACGTAACTCCCACATCTTATTTTACAAATCTTAGGCTATTGATAAATGATTCGATGGAAGATTATCCTTAAATGCTCTTTTGAAAGAAAGATGATTGAATGATGTTAGTCACTTATTCCTAATTAATTCAGTCTCTTAGCTTGCATTTAGACTGCCACAACGTGAAAATCGAATGTCTCTCGCTCACACGTTGTCAAGAGGATGCCCAACTAAGGTTTTATAGTGTTTGCACAAGCAATTAACATCGCACAATCCATTGAGGTTCAAGAGGAATTGAGGAATTACCGTGATCACAGGAGTTTCCACCGTGGAACTCAGCTGAAGAAGTTTAGAACTCCATGGAACGAGCAGACAATCATATAATTGAAGAGAATTTATTCATAAAACAAAGACTTTGAGAAAATCGAATCTCGCCAGAAAACTCAGGAATGAAAAATAAGGAAATACCGGGATTGAAAATCTAAATGTATGTTCCTATCAAGGGATTACAGTGCTTGAATCCAAAATCTCCAAAGAATTAAAGTCTTCAACTCAGATCTATAAAACTTCAACTCAAAACTATGGAGAAGAACACTTCTCCTATGAAAACCTAATCCTCCCAAATCAAAAGCTGCTTCCTCATCATATCCTGTGGCTTTTATATCCTTCTTCAATGTGATCTTGCATTAGATGTTGATTGACAAGTGTGCCCTTGCGTTAAAAATCTAATTCTACTAATTCCTCGCACTTCACTCAGGTGTACCGGGCATACGTTAATGGTGTACCCACACTTTGGCCACCGCCACTTTTCTCTCGCTCAGTGTACCCCACTTTGCCCTCGGGTGCTTTTCCAAAGATTTCATAGCCTCAAACTTCATCAATCGTTTGCCCACATCCTCAATGATTCATATTTGCTTCCCGACAAAAAGCTTTGTACAATTATGCATTAGACCTGAAAGACCTGCACAAGTCTAAAAACACAAAAGCAATTAAAAATACCTATCCTCATGCCAAATGTGGGTAAAGTGTGAATTGAATGTTCTAAGTTTTGCTATAATTACTGCTCAATGGTGTATTCATCAAGAGACCAACTTGGTCTCATCCCCATTTGGTCAAATTTTCCTTTTATTACCCTTTGGTTCTCAAACTCTCTTATATTTGCACCACAACTTATGTCATTTATATAATAGTCTCTCATCTTTTTATCTTATGACTTTTATATCATGTTTTAACAAATTCCACTTTTACCCTTGTAACTTGTACAAATTTTGGGTTTCTAAATTTTCTCACTTAGCAAAATAATAATTACGAAAAAAATTCAAAATATACTTATAATATACCCTAATTATGTTTAAAAACGACTATGGTGTATTTCGGGGTGTTACACCATAGGCATGTACAAGTTTCATGGTTGACTTGCCACCCTTTGCTGAAGTTGTCTTATTTGTAGTTGTTGAGATAGGAGGGAGATTTTAGTTGATAAATTGTTGAAAGACACAAAAAAAAAAAAAAATCAAATCAAATCAAATCAAATCAAAGTAAAATAATAAAATAAAATAAAAAACTCAAAACAAAACTACCTATATCCAAAATATGGTCAAACTATTTCGAATCAATATCAATAGCTACACTTATTCTTCCGCAATGACGTAAAATTTGATAGAATAATGTATGCATGAATTAAATTCGCTCATTGTGTGCAAGTAAAAGTAAGTCGCATGCTGGTCAAAGAAGTGAGTGAGTTATCATTCCCATGAGGAATGAGCTTATTAAGTATCATTTCTAATTTAGTCTTACTCTATTCGAATGACTCAAAATTGTTTGTGATTTAATTAAACTAAAAAGTACAAAATTTATAAAAAGAAAATCCTAAGGTTTTGGATTTCACCTAGCTACATTCGAAGGATGTTTTTTGCAAAATCATTTAATGGTTTTCAGAGCCTTTATTGATGACAGGTTAATCTTGTGTAAATGTCGATCTCTCTCGAGCATCGACACCCTATCCCAAGAGCAAGTCATATTGCATCTCCTCGCTCAAACCCTAGAATCAGGATGCATTAGCGCCTACCCTCAATGCCACGATAAACCATAGTATCTTCACTCATGATTGATTATACGAAATCGAGCCCATATGTCCTTAGGTTTATCATCTCTCAATCTCAAAACCAGCTCAAGCACGCCCTAAGATGATCGCTATAAGCATGGAATTAGAATGGAGATAAGAAATTCAATAATAGCAAAGAAACTGAATTAAATAATTAAAACTAAAATTAATCCATGGTCTGTAGCAAGGTTACATCAAAACCTTATAAATCAATCTAAAACATTCTAAAAGGAAAAAGAAAGGAAAAGCAAAGAAAAGGGAAGAGAAAACTAAGGCAAAATGATGTCTGGCATCGTCTCCTCGATCTCTCGCAGCAGCTTGCAAGTCGTCTTCAAACCCTAGGCTCTCCTCCTGAGAGCTCTAACGTGTCTCCATGCCTATCTCTCTGTCTCCGATCCCCCCTCCTTCCAAATCTCGAAACTCCTTTTATACCCTTCGTCACCTCTCTTCCAATTGGGCCCCAAAATGGGCAAACTTAGGGCTTCTTATCTGTGTCCACGCAATGGTGTAGGTCTGGCACAATTGCGTGGCCTGTAGATGCTCTTGGTTGCTCTCTGGCACGCAATTGGGTGCAGGATTGGCGCAATTGCGTGGATCTCGCACGTAATAGCGTGGGAGCCACGCAATTGCGTGGCTGGACTTCCATTTTGTGCCTCTTGGGCATGCAATTGAGAGAACTCTGCTACTAAAGCTCACCTTCAAGTCTCCAACTTTACATAGTCATATCTTTCTTATCCGAACTCCGATTTACACGTTTTTGAACTCTATGGAAAGCTCTTTGAGTCTAGAATCTAACCATATAAAGCTTGCTGCAATTTGAGCTCATCTTATATCCATAAATATCAAAATATAGTAGTTGCTACATGTTGGGGCAGTATTTGTTGATTTTCCACTTTTTCATTGTATCTTCGCTCCAAATTCGCATAACCCCACCAAATGGATGACCTAATCATAAATATGAACATTTATAGTATTATGACACTTATTTAACATAAAACATTACTAAAATCTAAATAAAACAAAGGGTTGTAATGAGTATTTTATATACTCATCACCAATCTTGATGATCGAAAGTCTATAAATGGACTTTGTGTCTTTCTAGGGAACAATCTTATTACTTGGAGCTCTACGAAACAAACTACGGTAGCTCGATCTAGCATAGAGTCATAATATAGAGCCCTAGCGTCCACTGATATAGAACTTATTTGGGTTCAAAATTTACTCAAAATAAATTGGTATTTCTCTTCAGGCAACGCCACCCATACTTTGGTGTGACACTATGAGTGCTCAAGCACTTGCTTCTAATCCCGTTCATCATGCAAGGACTAAGCACATTTAACTAGATGTTCGCTTTATGAAAAATTTAGTTGCATAACAGAAAATAGATGTTCGATATGTCTCCTCTGAGCATCAAGCCTGCAGATTTATTTACAAAACCCCTATCTTTGTACTGGTTCCATTTTCTATGTCACGACCAGCTTGAGGGAGCATATTAACAAAGGTTCTCAGTCAACTAAAGAGCACAATCAACAAGATCCACCTGAGATACACACAATGCAATCTCTGTAACTGGCTGAAGTATACAATGCACAGTCAGTTCTCAGGTAACTGAGGACATGAGCAATGTGTGCATCATAATCTCTTCTGAAATGTTCCATGTTCTCTTTAAATATATGCTTCCTTCTCTCCTGTTTGTGTATCAGTTTATGTGAAAACTCTTATGTAACATTGAAATGCTCTGTTTCTAAATTCTCTATTTCACTCTGTTTCTAAATTCTCTGCAATAGTTCTTAATGATTGCTTAGGATTTTGTTAAGCCTTGTTTGGTTTAGAACAACTCTAACTATTCTCCGTTTTCAACTTCAATCTCCATATTTTGAGATTTGCATCCAAAAAATCAACTCCAATTATTCTCAATTTCCATCTTCAACTTTGAAGTGGATATGCATTATTCACATCTCTAAAATTTGAATAATAAGATATTATTCACCTTTTATTAGTTTTTATAATAATAAAAAAGTAAAAAAAGTGGACTATAAAATACTATTTTCCAATTTTTTATAGCATTCGGAGATATAAATAGTGATTTGAAGATGGATTTAGAGATTGTAATTGAAGTTATAAGTGAAAAAAATGAGTCTCATCACCTCCAAAATATAGAAAATATGTCAATTTTGATATAAAAATAGAAATTTATGGTTGAAGTTACTCTAATGAGAAAAAACGATTAACAATCATAAAACATAAACATGACACTTTCATAAAACATGTTTGGGCTGTTTCACTTGTTTTCTAAAGGTTATGTAAAAAGTAATCAAACAACTATGGAAAATTATTAAAAATTAAGCATCAATGATAAAAGTTACTTTTTTTAATTACGGGATAAAACTTAGTTTTTAAGACATTTAAAAATATATAATATATTTTAAAAGTATTTCAGGTTCGTAAATATATTTAGTTTTGCAAAACATCATAGAGTGGTTTTCAAAACTATTCTTAAAATTTGTTTTTCATAAATGTTTTCAGAACTATTTCCTAAATGACCCCTATCTTTTTTTTTTTATCTCTCCCTTTTTTTCCTTGTTTTATTTAACAACACAGATGCTCGGATTAGATATACCTCACTTTGCATGGCTCTTGCTTAAGGCCCTGTCAATTAATATTTCCTGTATTTTTACTCTTAAATTATTGTAACAAACAGCTATCAGTATATCATTTACAGTGAGTGCTAATTAATTAAAATATTTTTATTAGAAGTATTTTAGTTGAAGTATCATCTTTAAACTCAGCTTTTGTTTAGGTGGTAATCATCTATTAGAAATGATTTTCTCAAAATTTTAAGATTTTTTTTTTTTAATTTTATCAAATAGTTGATTGTTTCTTCAAAAAAAAAGGCTATTCATACTTAGAGTCATTTTCTAAAACTGTTTTCCAATATATAAGGTCCTGTTTAGTAGGTAGAAAATTTTTTATTTTCTCTATTCAAACTTTTCGAAAACAAGGAAAACGCGTTTAGTTACGAGAATAAGACGAAAACAAATTTTGAAAACAAATAAAATGAATTCACTATTTTCAACATTTTATATACGAATCGAAACAGAAAGCCAAGCCTCTTGTTTTCAAATTAAATTCAACCAAATTCAACCAAATTGGGTTGAAAATGAAAATGTTTTTTCATTTAAATTCAAGTACGAAACGTATTTTCTGAAAATGAAAACTAAAGATTATAATACATTGAAAATTTTCATATTCGAATTTTCAGATAGATTAAAAATCTTCATTAGCGATACTCATCTCAGAAAGCACATATTCATTGGGTTACATGTTTTTTTTAAATCTTTAATATTATTCATTTTTTAAATAGATAATCTTTTAATTCTAGTATGGATAATCTTTAGATTCATACAAAAATAAATTAGAGCAAAATAAAAACAAAAAATTTAAGATTCATAAACAATTTTTTTACTTCAAATATTCTTTATTTATATAGTTATTTTTATGTAAAGACTAATATTTAAAAATATTTTATTTTGATATTCTTCTTATTTTGTTTATTAATTGAAATTATAATTTGAGATGAAATATAAATTAAAAGTTGATAAAATAATATTTTTACTTAAAAAAATTATTATTCAGTTTTAATAGCTAATTTTGTTTTATCTTCTTTCATCATATTTTTAAACTGTTTATTATTATTGCATGTGCACGCTCGAAAAAAAAATCAAAACAAATAAAAACCATAATACAAAAACCATAGGATATCATTCTATCCGATAAAAATATGAGCAAATATAAGAAGAAAAATTGAATTTTGAATATTTTCACAAAAGTGTTTCAGAAAAAGCTACGATTTATAGTTTTTTCTCAACCAAAACTTATTAGGCCTAATAAACTATTAAGAACTGATTACAAACATTTACCAAGCACTCCATAAAAGCTGATTTGAGTGAATAAACTATCAACTCCTTTCAATCAGCTCAATCAAACAACCCTTTGACTTATTTAAAACATTTAATCTTGTTTCAAGTTTTTCACCATTCACATTCTCTTTAAGTCTTGTTGCTACTAAAAAATGGGACATTCAACAATTAGATATTAACACTTAACATATATATATATAGTGGCCGACCTAGAAAAATAAACTCAATAGGATTTGAATTATTTTCAGTTGACATTATCAAGGCAAAGTTAGCTATATGTAGTGGTTTAGTAACTTAAGTTGTTTTCCTCTAAACTAAACGTTCAAAATTCAAACCCCAATGGTTTTCCAACATTTCAAGGGGACGTTTTTAATATATATATATATATATATATATATATATTAAAATAATACACATTTAAAAGTATTGATTGAAATGCAGCACATTATGTCACATGTGCTCATTTTTTTTTTTAATTCTCATCCACTTACACAATTTGAACTAAACTTGTCTTTTAAACAAATTAATTTATAGTTTGCATTGAACTCAAGTTTTCAATAAACGAGTTCCAAATTTGCACTAAACTCGTTTTTTTAACATACGGGTTCTATATTTACACTGAACTTGATTTTTCAACATACGAGCTCTTAATTTGTACTAAATTCATCATTTCAACAAACAAGTTATTAATTTGTATAGAACTCGTATTTTCAACATACGAGTTCTATATTTATAATGATGTCCATATTTGTACTAAACTCGTTTTTTCAATAAACGAGTTCTAAATTTACACAAAATCTATTTTTTTGATAAACGAATTCTAAATTGTATTAAACTCATGTTCATAACATACAAGATAAGCCATCATAAACTATGGTAATTCAATTTAACAGTTTTTGAGTCATGTTTTTTTAATCTATATTTTAAAATTTTGATGTAATCCACCACTCAGCCCCATTTTGAGTCCTATAGAGGTCTGGCACTGTATATATACCACAAGAGTAACTAGCGGGGTTTGTTGACGTCGCTTAGTCCATCAACCACTGTCAACTTTCGTAAGTCCTATATAGTATCAAACACTCCATGCTTGGTTTGAAAGATATATGGAGGTTATCTTCTTCATCTTGATTCTTAGAATTCATAAGTTGACACATCTTTATTAATTCCTAGTCAGGAGTCCACACATTTTTTTTTAAATATAATAAATTTTTTTATTCAAATTAGTAATAAATTCAAAATAAATATATAATTAAATTGGCTAAAAACTTAAAATAGCATAATAAAACGGCTTAAAACTTACATATTTGATAATTATATGATGACTATAATACATATATAATTCAAGTTCTGTAATATATTGATAATCATTATTTTATTTGATGTCTTTGTCTTATCAAATCTGCTTTTTTTATTTGAAACACTCATATATAAGAAAGCGTTGCAATAAGACGATGAAAACCAAACCGTCATGCTAAGACGACATAAACCACATATTATACAAGACAACAAAAAAACATATCGTATAAGACAACAATAAAAACATAAAAAAATAGATTATAGATCTAGATTTTTATGGAAAAACCGTTTTATTAATAAAAAAATATATATAAAAGAGATATAGATGAATGATTTCAGAAAAAAAAATGATAAAAAAATTATCCCTCGTTGTTTAATGATAAGGAGCTAGAAAAAATAATATGAAATAAAGGGAGAGACGGCTAAGAGTAAAATAATGGGCTTTTTTTGTGACTCCACTCTTTTATTCCAACACTGTCAGTCTGTCCTCACCTTTCCAATATTTCACCATCACACAACCTATTTATGAATAAATTCAATATCTATTTATAGAAACCTACCTTATTCCCTCTAACAAGTTTATAAATGCGCCTTGTGTTATTTTAAGGGCATTTTTATGTATGATATTTTATTTTGTCCGACCATTTTGTAGACCCAAAATTTTGCTCCCACATTATTTTTATTATTATTATTATTAAATGTTACCTTTTTATATTGATTTTATTATTATTATGATTATTTATTTATTTTATTTTATTTTTTCAAATCCTCTAATTTCCCTACTCTCTACTTATCCTTTATGAACATATCCGTTCTCATCTTTTTTCCTTCTTCTTTTTTTTTTGATCAATTTTTAATTTAAACAAACATCACAAAAGTAAAAGACTCATAAAATTCACATATGTGTATATTTATAAGATTAGATTTTTCTTTTATGGGTTATTATGAGATTTATGTATGTTGATATGAAAATTTGTTGTTAGTAAAACTTATATAATTAGCTTGAATCTTGCATTTTTTTCTTACTTTATTATGTTTTAGTTTAATTTTATGTTATTTATATGTAATTATATTTTTGTGTGTTAATAGTTAACTTGAAAAAATTTACATATTTTAAAATTTTAAATATCCAATTTCCAAAAATTCAAATTCACATTTTCTCATATTCTAAAATTCAAAATTTCAAATCTAAAATTCAATCCCATTAATTTTCAATTTCATTTTTTTTCCAAGTTTTCATTTTTTTCCCAATTTACAAAATTCTCAATTTCAAAAATTTAAATGTTGTAATCTAAAAATTCGAAATCTCCTCAATCTAATTTCAAATTTTAAAGTTTCAAAATTCAAATTTACCATTTCCCAATCCCAAAATTCAAAAATCTCAATTTCAAATTTCAAATTTCTAAATTCCAAATATCAAAATTATAAAATTCAAGTTCTTAATTTTAAAATCTAATTTCAAAATGTCAATTCAAATTCTCAACCAAATTCATTTAAAAATTCTCAATTTCACTAAATTTTCAAACCTAAATTTCAAACTGTGTTAGGGCTTTAATTACTACATTAATTCTGGTAGTTCATATAAAAATAGAAATCTTATTAAGCTAATTCGTAACATATAAAATTGTTTTGTGGTTTCATATCCATATCACATTAAAATAACATTGACATTAATGTAATAAATTTGTTTTTATAATTCGATCATATGAAATACTTACATTTATATCACAGAATTAACATCGTTTCATTGATAGTACTTATAATGTGTGTCAATAAGTTACATATTACTTCATTTGACTTTACTTTTGTTATTTTATTCTTTTATTTTATTTGTTAAATGTTTTATTAGTAATAAATTTATGTAATTATGAGATATAATTTTTTGTATCTCTTAGTTAGGCTCTCATTTGGGTGGTCACTTCATTGCATTTACTTAGAAATGTGCGTTTAACAAATTGTGGTTATAAAACTGCGTTTTACAAATAGTGACACGTTTGGTTAAAGTTACTGCGATGTAGAATTTATGTTTTTACGTGTTTGGTAAAACTGTGATTAAAGTATGATTCAAATATAAAATTACCAAAAACGATAGTTATTCATACATATATATTCCTTTTGATGTTAATGTTAATAATTTTAAAGTAATGTTGTTAATACAATAATGATAATAAAAATAATAATAGCGATGACCAAAAAATTCATTATAATATTCAATATGAAATAATTAAAAACATAAAAATTGTTAATTTAACATTCTAATATTTGCAATTATAACAAAAACAAATAATTTTAAAATCCATTTATTTGATTCATCAAACTTGAAACAATCTGATAACATAATTTATCAATTTCTCTTATTGTTCCATCAACAGAATGATGAGGTTGTAACCTATCTTGAGAAATTGGAAAGACATCAGGTGGCACAATCTATTGATAAACTGCATCTTTAAATTTTTCCTATATTTAGCTAATTCATAGATCACATCTTCAATTAATTTGTCGTTCATAAAAAGTAACAAAACAATGTAAATAAATAACTTAATAGTTAAATATTTATGAAGAAAAACTTATTGGTAAAAGGAATTGAGCAGCAATCCAAAGCTTTGCAACCGTACACCAAATATTAGAGATGAAAATTCATTAGTTAATAATAAGAAAATAGCGGAAGTTTCGCGTAACGCGATGACACGATAAAAGTTTACCTTTTATATTTGGTTCATTGTAAATATCATAAAAGTTATTTGTGGTTATTTTTGTCCAAAATAAAGCAAAAACTCTGAGAAAGTAAGGCGACGCTTATTTTTTGACTTAACGCCGAAGTCGAATACCAAAGATTGTCGCTTGCCTTTTACCATGTCAGTTTTTTAAAAGCCTGACAGGTGCTAATATTCTACTTTTCTATTCGTGGTGTCATTTTCCACAAAATAAAAAACTCAATCATCGCTCAACAGTTAAGTTGAGCCAAGAATATATACCACAGTGACGACAACTTTAGGAAGTTTAGATTTGGGCGTCCCATACGACGGCCGCTTATTTTTCACTCCTGTCTCAAACTATTTAAAATTAAATGCGCAAGAAAGATGCGAGTACTCCCAAACTCACCTCGCTTACATTTTATTTTTGTTTTTTTTTTACTTTAATTTTTATTTGTTTTTTTATTTTATTATATTAAAATTAATATTTTTCATATAAAAATAAAAATATTATAAATTTTTATATATTATTTATTAAAAACATTATAATAATAATAATTATTATTATTTATATATTAGTGTGTCAAATAATAAAAATTATTTTTTAAATATAATGGGTGGGGCTTATTTTATTATTCAATACATTTATCTATCAAGAGGAACCGCTTTCTTCGAACAGCTTATTTTCGCTCATTTTATTTTAAATTAACTTAGCCCGTTTTCGACTGGATTCTTCGCAGTAAATCTCGCCATCGAGTCACTAGTAAATCATCACCCAAAAAATCGGAAAATTCGCCATCTCATACTCCGACGAAATCTCTTTCGCGCCACATTTCCGCGAGACTAATTCGATATGCAGCCGCTTCACACATTCGGTATCAGGTAGAGCTTTCTGTTTTTCTCGAACTCCTTACGATAATTTATTAATTTTTATTAATATTTTGTTATTTTTGAAATTTACTTCGGTTTACGCAGAGGTCAGATCTGAATCTCGTTTGGATTCGAGAGTGTCAAACTTAAACCCGTTGAAACCCGGATTAAAATAAATTAAACATGCCATTACATAGCGTACCTTAATCCAAAATTAACTGC
Organism: Tetrastigma voinierianum; assembly: GCA_016808115.1. Taxonomy (NCBI): domain Eukaryota; kingdom Viridiplantae; phylum Streptophyta; class Magnoliopsida; order Vitales; family Vitaceae; genus Tetrastigma; species Tetrastigma voinierianum. Next base: position 817,631 of record JAEQBH010001279.1, on the reverse strand, counting down.
CTGGCCGTCATCTCTCACTACCTCGACCTAACGTTAAAAACAAACAACTTGTTACTTAATGCTATTAAGTATTATTCAAACATTAAGCTCAAAGTCTCTATTCAAGACAAGCAAAAACAAACACCACCCTTGGGCCTTACATGCTTTTATAAAACTGAATTTTAAAATCAAAATTTTTCAACGAACTACCATAGATTTTTTAAATTATCCAAACATCAAAAAACTGCGTTTAGACCTAAAACACAGTTTTGCTACCTCAACGGAGTTTTAATCGCAACCCAAAACAGAGCCTTAATCAATCAATTGTCACAAATTCCATAATCGGATTAACAGATACCCAACTTTAAGGGTTTAAAGGGGTACTACGACTCACTACCGTATATTTATTGCAGAATAATACATTCGACTTGTACTTGTGCGCAAGGCTATTTTTTTTGTATTTAACGCTAAATATAACTTTTTTCGAAATGCCTTATCATTAATAAAGATTTAATAAAGATTAAGATAAGCTCGTCATTTTTAACATTGCAGAAATAATACGATGGCAAATTAATTGATTATTTTGTCTCATTCCGCCTCGCTTCTTATGAATGACACAAGTTTAATTTAATTTTAATAAGGTTTTTAACCCGCCAATTTATTTTCTCAAATCCGAGATCGTTCAGTATCGTTACTCCTCTCAGAAACCCGAGAAAATTAGAAATTTTCAAAAATGGCAAAATATTAATAAAAATAATAAATTACCATAAGGCTCAAGAAGTTTTAAAATCTTTAGATATCGGATGATCGAAACTGATCACAATATGAATCTGCCTCAATAAATCTAGTGAACCAGAAAAGTTTCGTCGAATTCTGAGACAAGTGAAAAATTTCGGATGCAAAGATAAGTCACAAGAATCTCGTAGACAAGATTTTTGCATTTAAAATCTCGAAAGTTTCGCGAAATTCATTGTTAAGTCTATTTAAAATAAAGCTGAACTCGAAAGAAATAAATTATTTTTATTACAAACTAATTCGAACTAAGAATATAAACCATGTATCCAAAATGGACACACAGTTCATTCCGATTATATTTTAAAATAATTTTTATTATTTTATTTTATACTTTAATATAAATAATAATTATTATTATAATGTTTTTAATAAATAATTTATAACAATTTATAATTTTTTATTTTTATGAAAATATTAATTTTAATATAAAAAAATTAAAAAACAAATATAAAAAAATTAAAATTAAAATAAAATGTAAACTGGACGAGTTTATAATCCTTCCCATCTCCGATCCGCCCGTTTAATTTTTAACGGCATAGCCGTGAATCGAAAAATAAATGAACGCCGATGTGATCGCCTCGTAAACCCTTCCGTCTATTCATAAGAATGTGATATCATAACTCTCTTCAGCCGGACAACGACAGCTTTTGCTTTTACTGAATGACTTTTTTCTCAATGTAAAAGTTCTAAATATTTTCACTTTTTCTTATTCAAAACTTTTAAAAAATTTCAAAGAATGTTTCATTTAAAATTTAAAAATTAAATGTACCTTTAACGAAAACTATTTACCTTCAAAGATGCTCAAAAATAAACACCACCTTAATTTCATAGATATGTTTTTTCTAAATAAAAAGTCATACTAATGTTTTTATTTCTTATTTTATTTAAAAAAAATACTAAAATAAATGACGATTGCAAAAACTATTTTTTTAAAATGGTTTTTCAAATAAATAAATAAAAAACAAGTCTCATCGCCGAGTGAGAATGCACTTAAAAAAGGCAGGTCCACACCTTCTTTGAATATGGTTGCGTTTGACTCGGATAGTGATATTACGATTGTCATTCCATTGATGGCAACTGCATGTTTTTTTATGGTCAATTAATCTTTATCGGTTTCAAAAAAAAAAAAAAAAAAAAAAGAGAGAGAAAGACTCGTTGCTTGTCTTACCACCTAGTTTAAATACATGTCATTAACCCAAGTAGCAAACACTGCTTTAATGCTAATATCTCGATGCAATAATCTCAAGACAACAATTATTACTAAAAAAAATATAATATAACATTCTTTAATGAAACTAGAGATATAGGGATTGATATTCACTCCCCTTTCAGTCATTTGAGATTTAGTAATTTTACGAGATTAATCAAGGTATGTAAGCTGACCCAAAAATATATATAAATAAATAAAAATGGATATTCACTTTGCATGAGAGAAGGTAACTAATAAATAACTTCTATTGAGGTTTTTTACCCATCAAAATTGTAGATGTATATGCACTATTAAATGATTCTAGTCTTCTCATAATTTCCTTTGTTTTGTTGAATCCGATCACAAGCAAATGACCAAAAATTTGGCCAAATAAAGTAATTAGGTTTTATCTCCTCTCCTTTTTTTTTTTAAAGTAAGTAACCTCGTGTAGATTGATTATGATAAGCAAAAATGAAAATCAAACAAACAAACAAATGTAAATATTAAATTATAAGTGGATAATATATTGGTTATGATAAGCAAAACTGAAAATCAAACAAACAAATGTAAATATTAGATTATAAGTGGATAATATATATTGAAAGGGTCTTTTAAAATGTTTATTATAAGTGGATAATATATATTGAAAAGGTCTTTTAAAATGTTTACTTTTTTAATAAATGAAAAATATAATTTTATAAATTTGTATATTATTTACCTATCAAAAATAATTTTGTATATTATTTATTCAATATGACACATTTAAATATTTTAAATAAAAATAAAATAAAAACTTACAAATATTAGTTATGCCTTATAATTTATATTACGTATTATATCGTTATTGTTTATTATCTCAAACAAAAATTTTATTCAGCACTTAAATTCAAATTTCCTTTAAAATTCAGAAAATCGTAATTTTGATTAGCAAAATCGTAATTTCGTTAAAAATCCGTAATTAATTCTCTAGATCTCGGATGACGAAACGGATTTCACCGCTGTAATCGTCTCCGCGAAATCTAACGAAGACGTGAAAATTTCAGAATATTCTCGGTATTACCGAATCGACACGCTTTACGGCGACGCCGGCACGATTATGGTTGTAACGAAGTCACATATACAAGTAATTAATACGCTGTGATGCTATATAAACGACAAACCTCACTACCGGCGAGTCAGCCGAATATCAAAACCTAAAAGGCTGACGTGAAATGTCATTTTTTAGAATGTTAATAGCTAATGACAAAAGAGCAAATAATGCCTATCTTCTCAAATGGGAGACAAAACGTGAGGAACAAAAAAATGAGATGCAGTAGCTTTTCTTTATGATTTTGTTATAACTTCATTCTATAAATATGTTATATCCAACCGTCTACAGATTCGGCGATAAGGAAAACGCTCTACGCATTTACAAAGGCAAGGTGACTCGTGTGTGGACGGAGTTTCTTCAAACTCCAAAGAGTAAGTGGCTTTTCCTACTATTTTATTCCCATTTTAAGTGTTTTCAATGCTTGGTTGGTTTGAGATCGTGAGGGGCCGTTTGATAGGTCCCAAAACTTTGGACCGAATTGTTTGAATTTATTGAAACCCAATGGTGAAACAAAGGTCGCTACGGCCGCTTGGTGTTTTAAATTCATAAAATTTGTTTAAATAACGATTATACGACAGCGCCGAATGGGTTATAAGGATCTGGCCCCAAACATGGGACCGAATTGTGGAATTGTTTTTAGATTTTGACACCGTGAACCTCCGTGAAACCGCCGTAATGCTAGCCGAACTTATGACAAATTCTATTTGCAAAGAAACCAATGGGATGGAAATCTGCCCACCAAGAGGAACCGATGTAGGAAGTGTGGCCGCTTCGTGGGATGTACGACTACTCGCTGGGGACAAGAAAAATGGGCCCCACTTGTATGAAATTGACCATAAATGTCCATTTGTTTCTGCACAATGAGAATCGTTTGATGCGAACATGAGAGTAAAGTGGAAATAGATAAAGTAAGACATTATTGTAATGTGTTAGTACAATGACGCAATTACATGGAATTAAATTGTGTTGTGTCATTGGAGATAATTATGATTTGCTCAATTGAGCTAAATTGGGTGATGATTGGATGTGTCAATTACATGCTGTGATCAGAATGATTGAAAATATGCATATTGACATATTGTAAATGATTTTAAAATGGCATAATGCATTTTCATATGCACCGGGTAACCTAGAATTAGGTGTGAGCGCATGATGCGTATTTTTGTAAAACGGGATACACATAAATAAATTTCACAAGGATGATATTCCCAGACCGTATTGAGACGCCACATCATTTCGATGAGACTATGACTGCTTCGGAAAGCTCACCAACCAATTCACTCCTGGAGTGGGTAGTCCCATATTTTTACCGACATTTAGTATATTTCAAGAACAACATGTTTTGTTTTGAAAATGATTATTTTCACATGGCTTAGTAAGTGTGATGAAGTCCATGGCGACTCGCAGATCGTGGCGGATCATGTGTATTATTCGCATGATCAAGATTTACTGAACCGCCACATTTATTTCGGAAAGATCAGACCGCACTTAGTGAGAGTAACCCATATTTCAGTGATTCCACCATCGAAGCTTTAAATTTCACCTCGTCGGCGGATTATATTTTTCGTGTACAGGAGCGCTTTTAAGACAATTCATTTGAAGAAGCCAGCCATGATTGATGGTTTGGACATAACATGTATTAGACTCAGGATGTTAATTATACTGTATTTATAAAACAGAATCAACTATCAATTACGAGATAATTGGAGAATAGTTGTGATATTTGTTTTTACGAAGATACGATGCTGGGCGTCAGATTAATATATATCAGATATATCGGATCATGTGACAAGTGACATGCGGTGTTTATACAAGTTTTGTAATCAGAGCTCCTCGCACAAAGGATAACTGGCCCGATTTTCCGGGCCAGATCGCTAACCCGACATCCACTTGTATTCTGGGCGTATTGACGGTAGTCAACGGACTTCTAGTTTGGGGCGCTGGGCAACATTTGACTTTATATGTACTCTTATAATATAGAAGGTGCAAGTAGAGAAAAACCTAATCTCAATTTTTAAAAATTAGTATGCTAGTCAAAAATAAAAATAAAAATTAGGATTTGTTTGAAACTTATTTTTAAAACAAATTTATAGTTAGCAAATCAAAAAAACTTAAAACGTAATTTGTAACTATAAATCTACTTTTTATTTTTTATTCATAATAATAATAATAAGAAGAAGTTTTTACCATCTTTAAATTGTTCATACTTTTGTTATTACCGTTCATACTTATTTTTTGATAGTTGTATTAAAAAATAATCATACAAAGGTGTGTGATCATGAAAATAAAGTTTTGTACCAAAAATATTTGTAATCATATTTGAAAATATAAAAAACAAGTTAAATATATTTCAGGTTTGAAAATAGACTTTTATTTCACAGAACATTATATAATAGTTTTTTTAAAACTATTTTTCATAGCTCTTTTAAAAAGCAATTATCAAGCAAAAACTAAAAAGTTGTTATATTAAATGTGTTATAAGGAATGCTATTTTGAAAATTTGAATGATAAAAATGCAAATATATACTGTTTTCAAGTTGAAATGGCATAGTTCTGTTATTAAACTCCCTTAATTTGTTTGTGATTAATGCAATGTAATCTAATGTGATCAATGCTTAACTAGTTTTGAAATCACACCACCTTATGATGATTATTGAGTTTTTTTTATTAAAATCTTACTCTTCCCAAAATAACATATCATATTTCAATTGAAATTTTGTTTTCACACAATTTATTATTATTAGATCAATTTAAGTAACACGAAAAGTTAGCAATGTGTACCGAGGTCTTAAGCTCGGGCATTTATAAAAATGAGATCTTAAGCTCAAGTCTTTATAACCGAAGTGATTATAATCAATTTTAATTTATTAAGACTTAAACAAATCGAATCAATTCAATTCGGTTTATAAATAATAATCGATTAAAATAATTAATAAATCGATTCAATTATATAAATAACAATCGATTAAAGTAATTTAAATCGATTGGATGTTGTTAAGTTTAAATATCAATTAAAAAATAAATATTGTAATATACTATTTTAAAAAAATTAAAAATTAAAAATATACAAATAAACTAATATATTTAATGTTTTCCAAAAAAAAATCTATAATTTTCTATAACCTTTTTAATAAAAAACATAAAATATAATAAAAAAGGAATAACAAAAATAATTAAAAAACTAAGCTACAATTAATTAAAAACACTTCTAAATCTAATTTATATAAATAAAATATAAGATTTATCACAATATTTAAAAATATAGTTAACAAAATCATCAAAATAAATATTTATAATATAATATTACTAAAGTCGTAGAAATCTTCCTAAAAACTATCTAAATTTATAAAATTAAAATAAATCAATTTAATCCTTAAATACTCTTCTTAACAAATTATCCAAATTTATAAAATTATAAATAAATCAATTTTATCCTTAAAATCCCTCAGAGTTCCAAAATATAAACTCAAATAATATAATAAAAATTTAAAATATAACATTTGTTGTTATTATTTTGAAATTAAAAGGGTAAAACATTCACCACTTCAAACATGCAAAAAAATATAGTTAACCAAATTATCAAAATAAATATTACTAAAGGCATATAAATCTTCCTAAAAACTATCTAAATTTATAAAATTAAAATAAATCAATTTAATCCTTCAATACTCTTCTTAAAAAATGATCCAAATTTATAAAATTAAAATAAATCAATTTTATCCTTAAAATCCCTTAGAGTTCCAAAATATAAACTCAAATAATATAATAAAATTTTAAAAGATAACATTTGTTGTTATATTTTTTTTATTATTTTGAAATTAAAACGGTTATAACGGTAACCTATCATGCATATCTCAAATAGTAAAATATTGACCACTTCAAACATGCAAAAAAATATAGTTAACCAAATTATCAAAATAAATATTTAAAATATAATATTACTAAAGTAGTAGAAATCTTCCTAAAAACTATCTAAATTTATAAAACTAAAAGAAATCAATTTAATCCTTCAATACTCTTCTTAAAAAATGATCAAAATTTATAAAAATAAAATAAATCAATTATATCCTTAAAATCCATTAGAGTTCCAAAATATAAACTCAAATAATATAATAAAAATTTAAAAGATAACATTTGTTGTAATATTTTTTTATTATTTTGAAATTAAAACGGGTAGCCTGTCATACATATCTCAAATAGTAAAACATTCACCACTTCAAACATATAAAACGTATAGGAAGGGGATGAGGTCGGAGTATCACTGAGACAGTTTATGACTTTGAAGCTAAAGTGAATTAAAAGAAATGGATAAGCGCATTTGTTCAGTGTTAAAATTAAAAAAACGGAATTTTGAAAAAATTTAAAAATTGGATTGATTTGATCGGGTTTAAATGTTTTTCGGTTTAATGGGTTTTATGCACACCCCCTAACTACAATAATGTGATATCAAAAGAAAAAAACTACAATCATGTAATACAAAATAAATAAATATAAAGAAAAAATAAATCTTATCTTATCCATCCTGGTATTTAGAAAATTAGGATTTATTTAGTTAATGTTTTTGAAAATTATTTTTTATTATAAAAATTAAAAAGAATAAGAAAAACATGTTTGGTTTTTTAAAATTTTTTTATTTTGAAAAATATAGAAAATATAGAAAACATAGAAATACTTAATTTAAAGAATAAAAACAATTTTTTAGAAAACGCCAAAAATGATGCTCTATATATTTTTAAAAAATGTTTTCGAAAACAGTTTTAAAAAGTATTAACCAAACGGATCCTAAATTTTTTTTTAGAGAAGAAAATTAAGCTTATTTTCTTATTTTTTTTGACAGTTGGACACTAATTAATTAGGCTATATAATAATAATGGAAAAAGATGTGGCCCAATATGTGGAAAGTGAAAATCGTGCCTACGTCAAGAGCTGCTGCTGCGGAGCCCAGAATTAATGCGGGCCCCTACCATGCAGACTATAACGGACAAAAATAGAAAAAAAAAAAAAAAAAGAGAAGACAAAAACGGGGAGAGAGCATAAATAGGACCAAACCCAATGAGTCGGAAGGAAAAGGCCTTTCCCGAGTCTCGACTCCTGGAGAAAGTTCCGAACGAAGGAGGGAATATTTGAAGAGGAGAAGAAATAAACTAATTTCTCGAATGATCACCGGAAAATCCCTCATTTCATTTCAAACCCCAGTTTTTGTAGCTGTAGGCTGGTCAAATAATCTTTATTTCCCGAAAGCAGCGTCTCAGAGAGGTTGGAGAGCCGCGGAGGGGGATTTTCGTGAAACCCTAGAACTACAGAGAAGTCTGAATTCGAGGCGAAGTTGGTAGGCCAGTGAGACCGCGGGAGTTCCGACTACTGACAGCAAGATGAGTCCTATTCAGAATTTCGAGCAGCACTCTCGGCATCTCGTCGAGCCCGACAATGGTACTCCTTCTATATCTCTTTTGAACTCAACTACCATACTGCGTTTTCTTTTTAGTAATTTATTTTCTAAGATAGTTTAGAGGGGTTTGTTATCATTTATTTGTTTGTTGTTTTGGTTTTTAGAGTGTGGGGACTCAATTCGTCAAAATAAAAGGTTTTTCTTTCAAAATTTTATTTTTTGGTTTTGTATCATTGCGTTATGTTCATGAGAAACTACTCAGAAATTAGGGTGTACGTTATTTTCCGGCATATTTTCGCAACTATACTGGGAAATTTTTGTTATTGATTTCCACGATTTTTCATGAGTAAATAATTCCAATGGACGTGGTGAATTTATGAATTTAGTGATTTGTCTTTCATTTTGGGACTGAGCTTCGGGCTAAACCTCTCTCCGCACATACTTCAATTTCATACTACGACTCTATGATGATGATGATATCTATGTATTTTTGTTCTTCGAAACAGCCATGCAAATGAGGCTTCAGATGGCAATGGAAGTTCGGGACAGTCTTGAGATTGCTCATACTGCAGAATACTCGAATTTCCTTAAATGCTACTTCCGAGCATTCTCAGTAATTCTTTTACAAATTACGAAGCCACAATTCACAGATAATCCTGAACACAAACTCAGGAACGTTGCTGTTGAAGTTCTCAATCGCCTTCCTCACAGTGAGGTCCTCCGTCCCTTTGTTCAGGACCTCTTGAAGGTGGCCATGCAAGTTCTCACCACTGATAATGAAGAGAATGGGTTAATCTGTATCCGTATCATCTTTGACCTCCTTAGGAACTTCAGACCAACTCTTGAAAATGAAGTTCAACCCTTCTTGGACTTTGTCTGCAAAATTTACCAGAATTTTAAATTGACTGTTAGCCATTTCTTCGAAAATGGGGCAGCAGCAGTTCCAGTGCCAGTGCCAGTGCCAGTTCCAGTTCCAGTACCTGTGAGTGGCGAGGACATTAAGCCCATGGATGTTTCAGATCAGGCTATTACCAGTTCTACAGGGTATAATGTGTCTGGGCAGCTAAATCCCAGCACACGTTCATTTAAGATAGTTACAGAGAGCCCCCTCGTGGTTATGTTTCTATTTCAGTTGTATGGCCGGCTTGTTCAAACCAATATCCCTCACTTGTTACCTTTGATGGTAGCTGCTATATCTGTTCCAGGGCCAGAAAAAGTCCATCCTCACTTAAAGAATCACTTCATTGAGCTGAAGGGTGCACAGGTTAAGGTCAGTGTGTGTTTCTCTCAGAACCATTTCCTGGAAAAGCTGATTTACTCCTTGCCTCTGTATAAGAACATATGGGAAAGTGCTTTGCTATTGAAATGGACCTTTAAGACTTCTATTTCTTAAAAAGACTGATATAAATTTACGGCATTTACCTAGGAATAGTGGAGCTACTTATTTATTTTTTTGATCAGTATAGTGGAACTACTTATGGTGTGGGAATGAATGCAATTAGTTTAGAGTTGTGAAATGAGAGAAGAAAAGAATACTTTTCTTTATTGAATGGATGAATTACATAATATAGAGACACCTATATATATACAAAATAATGGAACAAAATAAAATATAAAAGGAAGGGGGATAATGTACACGAAAGGTACGAGATAAACCAAAGAATATTTATAGAATATTCTATGATTCTCAACACTCTCCTGCCGAAGATGTAGGTCAACACCAACTAAAGATAACGAAGACTAGTATCCTCTGTCCTCCTTCTCTCAAAGGAAAAAAAAAAAAAAAAAAAAAAGAGATTCGCGAACATGTCCCGCTAGATGGTCACTTGAATTGACAAAACTTGTAGTCATGCATCCTGATGTGACCTTCTCTCTGATGAAGTGACGATCCATTTCAATATACTTGGTCATCTCATGAAAGACTGGGTTGGATGCAATATGAAGAGCAGCTTGGTTATCACATATTAGCTTCATTTGTTCATCCTTCCCAAATCTTAGCTTTTGAAGAAGATGTCTTAGCCATATGAGTTCACATGTCGTCAAATCCATAGCTCGGTTTTTGACTTCAGCACTTGATCTGACTTCTACATCATGTTTCTTACTCTTCTAGGATACTAGGTTTCCACAAAAAAATACCCAGGCATAGTTATTTACATGCAAGGCGCACCGGCGCTGCGAAATTTTGCCTCGAGCGCAGCGCGCACTTGAGGCGAACTTTTTATTCGAGAAGACCCTACCTAATACAAATAAAAATTATATATCTAATTAAATATTGTTTATAATTTTCATGAAATAATAAAATATAATAAAGTAAAGAATATCAAACATTAATAGTGCTCCCATCATCCAAACATTCAAAGTTCCAAAACAAAATAACAAACATCATTAGTGTTTCCTATCATCACAAAAATTCAAAGTTCTAAGACAAAATAAACACTCATGTATCTGCATCTAAATCTAAATCAAGAAAATCGTCATCAATATCATCCCCATCATCAATCTTCCACTCCCCTTCTTTTTCATCTTCCTCTCTCGATGAATAGGTCATCTCTTCGTCTTCATCAATCAAAGCAAGAGTAGGAGTATGTTTAGAGCTAGATGGTTCGAGTTTGGTTTTTGGTGTCGTGTTTTGCTGCTTTAGCTCTGTATAAACCCTAAGCCTCGCCTCCACTAGCTCTTGCAACATCACCCCATGTTAAATCATCACCCTCAAACACCAAATCATCTTCCATTCTTCCCATCAACCATTCGTTGCTATCATCTATATCTTTCAAGATAATGGGATCAATGGTATGACGCTTAGTATATCTTTTCATCAAGGTTCGGTTGTACTTAATGTACACCAAATCATTCAAGCGTTGATGATCCAACCTATTTCTCCTCTTGCTATGAATCGAAAAACAAATAGTTTTCACGATTATATCTCAAATGTGCTTAGCTTCAAGTAATCTAAGTTATGTTAAAGAATGTTGTAAAGAGTCTAAAGATACAAATTCAATTGCATGTAATTGCTCTAGTAACTTACATTCTCAAAGATACTCCACCTTCACTAAACCCGATGCACTGGCATGTTAGGTCAGAGAACCCCTCAATGCAAATTTTTGCAAACTTAGTACTTGATCCAAACATACCCCACTCATCTTACAATTAATATAAATAAATTATTAGTTGAACATTTCACCTATTTTAACCAAACATATATAATAATTTCAATGCACTAATTAATAAAAACTAAAAGGACTAACTCCGGAGGTTTAGTCTTCCTTGTTCTAATAGCAAACTCATTACCAAAAAGGTCTCTAGCATGCATGTACAAGTCTAGTTGTGATATAATTGCATCTTGTTCATCTCTATTTTTCACCAATCTCGACATGCAACTACATACATCTTCAAAGATTTTTGAATCTAGGTCCACTCCTAATCCTCAGATCATAATAGAACAAGAGTTCAAAATACCTAGTCGAATGCAAAGGCCGGCGAACAACCTCCCACCTCCTATCAATGATCATGATTTCCCGATACTTCTCTTCATTCCCATTAAAGCTTGACAATGATTTCCTTCGCCTTTTCATGGTCGTGATAAATGTAGCCCAGGAGGCCTTTTTTTCACCATCCACCAAACGGCTAACACGTACAAGAGGGCCCGAAGACCTTTCAAACAAAACACTACTTGTTCCAAAAAAGAAGACATGAAAATTATATTGGCTACATTTTTTCCTCGGGCTGCTTGCCCATTTACTTTCTATCCACTCAACTAGTAAACATCTTCCCTCAAGTCAAGCTTTGTTCATTGATACTGATAAGATGATAAAGGCCGTTGCAAAACCGAGTCTTAGCAGCCTTAACAACTCCTCGCTTCGCAAATCGCTCATCATGTCGAGCAAACCCGCTCTATTATAGATGTAGCCGCTGCGGATATGGCCCTCTATTGTCTTCGATGTGCAGAGTTTTCCAATATCTTCTAGTATCAAGTCAAGACAATGTGCAAAAGACATGGTGTCCAATACAAATGTGGTCTTTTTTTCCAACATCCTCCCTACATAATTTAAACAAATAATAAATAGATAATAGATGTAATCACTTACATACAAAAGTAAATGAAAATTTCAAATTAAATTATAAGTACCTGTAGCCACATAATTTGAAGCATTATCTGTTATCACTTGAACAACATCGTTTCACTAACTTCTCCACCCAATCACAAGTAATTCAAACAATTTCTCTCCCGCTCAATTACAGAAGAAGCATCAATAGATTTCATAAACATGGTCCCTCTTCTTGAAGAATTCACTTTAAATTCACCAAAGACCTTCCTTCCTATCATTCATCCATCCGACATAATCGAACATCCATTTTGTTCCATTCTATGAAATGATCCTTCATTGAATCCTTTGTAAGAGCCAATTTCTTTCTCGGTGTTGTAACCCCATCATGAAAACTCTCGTCCCTTGTAGCCCACACGATATTGCCCAATTGCCTCAAGTATCGGGTTGAAAACTAGCATAGTTCACCGCGATTAAATGGAATCGCGCATCATACATCCATCTACAAATAGTATATCGCCTCTCTCGCCTCTTCTTGTAGGCATTGTTGATAGTAGTTTAAGTATTTTTTCTATTTTGAACAACCATTTCTGGATTAGGAGTGAAGAAATGATCCATAGGACCTTTTTGCCTTATTCTCTTTAAGCAACTACCACTACTACTACCACCACTTCCCCCTCCATTGCTACCACCACTAGAAACATCCTTTCTTCCCATTTTACTAGCAACCTCCGGGTCCTCATCATCTTCATCTTGGAACCCAAACATATCCTCATTCATTATGACTCCCAAACCTACTGCTTTTTTTTGAGTTTTTCGACTATTAGCATATAATCTTCTATTTCTTTCCAATATGTTCGGATATCTTGTACATTTTTTCGACTTCTAATCCTCCAACAAGGTGTTGCTTTGCCTATAATGCCTTCTATTTAGTTAAGCTTTATCACAAAAAATACAAGTGAGTGTATTTTGTATCTTTCTCTATTTAATAAACGAAAGCATATTTCCATCCCTGATCTTTCTTCCACTCATGCTTACTTCAACTTCAATCTCTTTATCCATTTTTGTGTATCTTTACAACAAATCAACAATAAAATAACAATTATATTGAGAAAAAATGAAAAAATATACATAATATATTATATATTATAAATCTATAAATTATAAACATACCCATGTTTCACAAACAAATAAAACTGCTTTTAAATTTTTGTTCAATTTGTTTCATAATTTTTCATAATTTATTTTCTATTTTTCGCACTTCCAAATTCTTTCCTATTTTGTACATTAATTTTCCGAAATTTCAGATTTTTTTTCTAAGTTTTTTGAAAGTTTTCTCTATTTTTAAGAATGTTCTAAGAATGTTTCTTTACTTTATAAGAATTTTTTCACAAACAAAAATAGGAAAATGAAAAAATACCCTCTTGAGTCTTCTTCTTCTTCCCTCTTCAAACCAGATTGAGAGTGTTTTTGAAGGCTTTTTTTAGGGTTTTAGGATGAAATCCGAGAAAGAGGGGGTTTTATAGGCGATAATGGGGAGACACCCAAAACTGGGCTGCTGGGTTGTCGGGAGCCCAAACGACGCCGCTGAGGTGTCGTTTAAAATACAGAAAGACCCCAAAACGAAGTCGCTTTAGTTCTTATTTAAAAACAAGAAGAAAACGACGCTGCTTTTGGGGTGTTTTGATTTTAAAAATCAAACCAAACTAAAAACGACGCCGTTTTGGTTGGGTCGCCTCAGAGCCCTAGGCCCACCTCTTCTTCCCGACGACGTTAGCCATTCCTACCCGCCTCTCCCGACGTCAGCAGTCAAGAAGAGGATTTCTCCATTTTCGACGGCCAAAAAAGAAAAAAAAAAAAGGGAGGAGAAGAAAGGCATACCTGGTGAGGCAGCAATTGGAAGCCTGGAGGCCCTGGACCAATTTCGGCACCTCACGCCCTTGCGCCTCACCTGAAGCGAGGCGTTAATGAGGAGTGGTGGCGCCTCGAGTCGAGGCGCGCCTTCATAACTGGCACTCCAGGATGAGCCGATCCGCAGTCGAACCCGCCTACCAGATCACAATATTCGACAATCTAGGTGTGACCTATGTTTTTAGTATAACACTCGCCCGTGTTCCTTTAATATAACTTATGATACAACCAACATCTTAAATGCCGCTATCACAATGATTGCAAGAATTGGATAGTGAATGTTTGGTCAGGTGATGGTGAGATAATTTAGTTTTCCCACAAGTCATCGATATCTCCTTGGATCACGTGAGGTTCTCCCCGTCTTGGTACGAGCTCGACATTTGGATCATAGAAGGTCATGTTGCAATCCAGCATACCCGTTTCTTCTAACGCTTCAGAATCTAAACATACCCGGTCTCTTCATCATTTCCAAGGCATACTTTCTCTGATTCATAACCACATCGGATTTAGATTGAACTATCTCAATCTCCATAAAATACTTGAGTTTCCCCATGTCCTTAGTCTGAAAGTGGTTGAAGAGATGTTGTTTCAGCCTTTGAATACCATATTGATCATTGCCCGTAATAAAAATGTCATCCACATAAACAATCAAATAAATGCATTGCCCTAAACTCGTATGATGATAGAAAACCGAGTGATTTGCTGTACTTCGAGTCATACTAAACTCCTGAACCACTTATCCAAACTGGCCAAACCAAGCTCAAGGAGATCAAGCTCGTGCCATATAATGAGGGCGAACTTGCATACCAATCCGTGACTTCGAAAGCAACAAACCTAAAGCGGTCGTTCCATATAGACCTCCTCTACCAGGACACCTTGTAAGAAGGCATTTTTTTTTTTGATAGGTAAACAAAAAAAGGCATTTTTGTTTTTTTGCATACCTCTGTGTGTGTGTGTTTGTGTAAGAAGGCATTTTTGATATCCAACTAATACAAAGACCAAGATTGCATAACCGTCATAGATAGGAAAAGACTACAGAGGCAATCTTGGCGACAAGGGAAAATGTATCATAGTAGTCGGAACCATAGACCTAAGTGTACCCCTTTGCAACTAATCGAGCCTTAAGATGATCCACCACCATCGGGGCCAATCTTCACTATATACACCCAACGACATCCAACATGTGTTTTGCTAGCAGGTAAGGTAACTAGGTCCCAAGTGCCATTAGAATGTAGAGCAACCCTTTTCTCAACCATAGCTTGTTTCGGGCCATGGGATGAGCCTCATGCAATGCTTAGAAACAGTAAATAAAAAGACAAGGGTGAAAAAAACAAAGACAAGAGTGACAGGAAGATAAACGATGAGAAGTTAGGAAATTTTAAATTGAATGATGGTTACGAGAGAAACGAGTACCTTTTCGAATGGCAATGAGAAGATCAGCGGAAGACGGAAAGATTGACATCGTGGAGGAGGGCGCCATAGGAGATGAGTCAATCGAAGGCCCGGTGTCAATACGCGGGTGATGAGTATAAACCTGCAATGGTCGAGGTGGAGTAGCCGGACGGTACATGTGAGGTATCCGGGACGGGATAAAGAAGGGTAGAGATATGACATCAGAACTAGGAGGGTGGTTGATAGGAAGAAACATGAAAAAGTTCTCAAAAAAATGTGACATCAGCAGAGACAAAATATCGATGCGTATTAGGAGAGTAGCAATGATAACCTCGTTGAAGCCGGGAATAACCAAGGAAGACACACTTCATGGCTTTGATTGAAAGATTGTCGTGTCTATGAGTAAGAATATGGACAAAACAAACAAAACCAAAGACACGAGGGGGAAGGTAGAAGAGAGGTTGGTTTGAAAAAAGAATGGAATGAGGGATTTTATCATGTAAGACGGATGACGACATACGATTGATCAAATAACAAGCGACTAAGGTAGCATCCCCATAAAAATGTTGAGAAACCTTATGATGGAGTAGGAGAGAGCGAGCTGTTTCAACCAAATGACGGTTCTTGCGCTCAACCACTTCATTATGTTGAGGAGTGTAAGCACAAGATGACTGATGAATAATCCCATGCGAGGATAAAAAGGAGGAGAATGGTTTAAAAAGATATTTTTTGGCATTATCACTTCGTAGGATGTGAATTGAAGTATTAAATTGAGTTCGAACTTCAACATGAAACTTTTGGAAAATAGAGAATAACTCAGCTTGAGTTTTCATTAAAAATAACCAAGTATAATAAGAATAATCATCTATAAAAGTAACTAAGTACCGAAACCTCAAGGTAGACTCAGTTTGGGAGGGACCCCAAACATCAGTGTGGACAAGCTTTAAAAGATACTTTGTCCGTTGATCTAGGCGCTTGAGGAATGGGACATGAGTATGTTTCCCAAGTTGACATGACTCACACTCAATTGAGGACAAGCTAGAAAAACGAGGAACCATTATTTGAAACTTGGAAATATTCGGATGACCAA
The DNA here is from genome assembly GCA_016808115.1 of Tetrastigma voinierianum. Lineage (NCBI taxonomy): Eukaryota > Viridiplantae > Streptophyta > Magnoliopsida > Vitales > Vitaceae > Tetrastigma > Tetrastigma voinierianum. The sequence goes on along the minus strand of JAEQBH010001279.1, from coordinate 800,753 downwards.
GACGACTATGAATAAGGAGAGGAGTATCCATGGAAGTGCAAGCAATGGAAGATGAAGGTGAGCTGAGATGAAAGAGGCCTTGAAACTCATGTCCTATGCCAATCGTCATCCCTGTACTCCAATCTTGCAATGTGACAGAATTATCAAAAAGGTAATCAAACAATTAAGGTAACGAGTCAACTTACTAATAGAAATTAGGTTAAAAGGAGAATCAGGAACATAAAGGACATAAGTAAGGGGTACGGAAGGAAGAGGACATGCCGAACCGATTCCTGTAGCCATGGTTTGAGAGCCATTAGCTAAAGTAATCATGGTAGAGATGATTCAGGCTGCTATATAGGGAGAAGAAATGGAGAGGGTATGGTGGTTTCCCATTTGTTGTATGCAGACGACACTCTTTTGTTTTGCAGGGCAGATCAAGAGCAACTTGCACACCTAAGTTGGTTGTTATGTGGTTTGAGACTATCTCCGCTGAGGATTAATTTGAACAAAAGCGAAATTATTTCAAAAGAGGGAGCATTGCGTATGGATTCGCTGCGCTTGAACCGGTGCAAGGTCAGCTGGCTTCATCCTATTTAGGTCTTCCTCCGGGAGCCCTCATAACTCAAATAAAATGGGGATGGAATTGAAGAAAGGTTTAGGGAAGAGATTGATTTTGTGGAAGAGACAATATATATCTAAAGGTGGAGGATCACTTATCCGTAGTACTCCCATTCACCCATATATACTTTATGTCTCTTTCCTGATGCTCAGACGGCTAGATTGCGCCGACAGATACAAAGAGATTTTCTTTGGGGAGGAGGCAATTGGAGAAAAAAACTCATCTTGTGAAGTGGCCGACAGCTTGTTCGGGGATAGAAAATGGGAGGTTGTGGAGTTAAGAGCCTCTCTATTTTAAACAAGGCTCTGTTATGTAAATGGATTTGGCGTTTCGCAAATGAGAGGGACTCCCTCTGGAGAAATGTCATTTTGTGGAAGTTTGGGGAGGAAAGAGGTGGTTGGTGCTCTTCTGAGTCGAGGGATGCTTATGGTACTGGGGTCTGGAAGGAGATTAGAAAGGAATGGGATATCGTCAGCTCTTCCCGTTTCTCCGGGAATGGAGGAGACTTCTGCCAAGGACGCTGAGTCGGGAAGAGGCCTTTTCTTCTCTTACCCGCCTTTGCCATGGAAGCACAAAGAGGTCTCGTAGGATACTGAGCCTTCATGTGAGGGTGGGGTTTGGACTCCCCAAGCCATAGGCCTTTTAATGATTGGGAAGTGGGAGGATTCAAAATTTCTCTAAGCATAAGATGTTAAATCTTCCAAACCAAGATGATTTGATGCTTATGAGAGAAGCTAAGATTGGTGCTTTTCTAAGTGGACACTTTTCTATAAGGTTTTGTCTGGGGTCAAATTCGATTGTTTTTCCCCATCACCTTATCTGGAGTAACTGGGTTCCAAACTAAGATGAGTTTCGCTCGTAAGCTTCTGGGGCAAGGCGTTGACTTTGATCAAATAAAAACAGGAAGAGCTCTAGCCAATAGATGCTCTTCAGGCTGGGATAAAGAGATTTATCACCATTTGTTATTACTAATCGTTATGTGGCTAGATTGTTATGGGATCTTCTCTCATAACATTGGGTTAATCGTGTTCCTAAGTCTACATGTAAACCTCATCTCGTGGCGTACCTATGTGGAAAGAGACAAGAAGGCTCGATAGCAACAAATTTTTAACTTTGTTTTCGACTATTTGAATGTGTGTGTAGGGAAAGAAATAACATTGCTTTCAAGACAAAGATTCTCACCAAAGGAGAAAGCCTTATTCCTTGTAAATTTGCACAAATATGTACATGACTAAATAGGTCTGTGATCTTTGGGCTTGATTTTTCGACTTGTCAGTGTGCTTGGAAAGGGTGGGTTTTCTGTTTTCCTTTGTCCCCCTTGGTATCCCTGTTTACTCAGATACTAGTGGGCCTCCCAGGTCTTTTGGTATTTTAATATATTGCTTTACTCATCAAAAAAATCATAGTAGATGATGTAAAATATATAAGAAAAGATCCTATTACTATAGATCGAGGCTCCAGACCGAGAATCCATGGACCGTATAATGTGAAAGGTGGCAGAGGCATTACCGGGCCCAAAATGCACAAATTGATCCAGATTTGGTCAGTCAAGTGAGGTGGCGCACTTGTACTTGTTGGGTGTAAGAATAACTCACGGAGGAGTGGTTGAGCTCCCTTTTGCAGCCATAGAGATAAAATCAACAAAACTTAACTGAATCAACACGAAAGCAAGATTATTAGGGCATAAGATAGCCTCAAAATGTAAGATGAGCTTGTGGAGAGTGCTGGTATGTCTCAAATTCCCAAGGTAAAGCAAAAAAATCGAAAAGAGATGGCTGTCGAAGAGAAAAATTAAGAAAATGGTGAGTTGTAGGGATCAAACCAGGAAGCCAAGTGGATGGAAGGGGGTGGGTTAGTGCCTAATGAGCCTGGGAGTGAAGTCCGGTGATCGGAGGAAGTGCCACTCGTCGGCGCATGAGGGACAGTGTCGGAGCTCTTTGATGCGTGTGGAGGCGCGTATTGCTGCTGTTGTCGGAGGTGCTTCCTCTGATGGATAGGTCAGGCCGAGGTGATTCCAAAGGTGGGGTCATCAGTCGGAAACAATGTCGGCGGAAAAAGTCACCGGAAAAGTTCGTCGGAAAATTTTCCAGTAGCATAGATGATTTGATGGCGGCAGAGGATTCCGAAGATGAAGGTGGGGTGGCTGGAGTGCGATAAGACCACTAGATGGGTTGCCGGTTGTTGAAGCATGATATTCATATTAAACCAAAATCCTACAATCTCGAAATTTTTAGAGATGTCATTTAACATGGTATCGTAGTCAGTTTATAGGCCCGCTCGAATCATCTCCTTGCAATTTAATCCCCATGTTTATTTGAAATTCAGCATGATATTCATATTAAACTCAAATCCTACAAGCTTGAGCTTTTAGGAGATTTGGTCATTTAACACCGGTGTTGGAACCGTGGCAAAACCCTAACTCGAGCCTTCCATGACTTTGATACCATGTGAAATGAAAGAAGAAAAATTTTTTTTTCTTTATTGAATGAATGAATTACATAGTATAGAGACACCTATATATATACAAAATAATGGAACAAAAAGGAAACAAAATAAAATGTAAAAGGAAGGAGGATAATGCACACAAAAGGTAGGAGATAAACTAAAGAATATTTAGAGAATATTATATGATTCTCAACAAGAGTTAGTTGTCTTCATCAGGCCACACCAAATGAAATAGGGAGCAATATTGTAAAATAGGATATGGTAATGAGTCATAATACTTTCTCCCATCTTGTTTCTTGAAGGCTGATTTTTTTAGTTTCACCTGGTTATAAAGGCTAGAGGCAAGGTCTAAGAACATCCTAGCTCATGGTAGAATAATCTGCCAATCATATGGATCTTTTGTAGTTTGGTTGTATAAAATAATAGAACATATAAACCTGTTGTCCATTGAAGGTCAATGGAACTAATTATTAAGTGATAGTGAATGCTAATAGTTTATGTTAAAGGCATGATATTCATATTAAACCAAAATCCTACAAGCTTGAGCTTTTAGGAAAGTTGGTCGTTTAACATGATCGTTTATTGAAGAATATTGTGTGAGATATTCTTCAGCTTGAGTGGTGAAATATGGTGCTAATGCGTGAAAAAGGGGGAGGGAGGCGGAGATGATTCTCCATCGACTCCAAATCTTTTGAGTTTGCGATGGAGGGAGAAGGAAGACATTCAAGGGTTATCATAACTGAAAGAAGTAGGGGCCGCGTCTCTTGGATCCGATTTGGAGAAGAAGGCATGAAAGTTTTACTAAAGGGAGTTGAATCCCTTAGAAATGAAAAGGTTGCAAGAAGAAGAGGCTATGAATGGAAGGAAAATGGAAGAAGTTTTAGTCTGGTCTACAAGAGAAATGATGCGGGATACTTTATTCTTTGCTCGGTTTTAGATGCAGATGGAAAAAGGTATCGGCCCTCATTGCTCTTTCCGAGGAAAGGGTAGAAAATGTTGTAATAAAGGGCCTTGTTGAAGGTGAGATGAAGTGGCATTCAAGCATGCAACTTAGATGAAAAAAGAAAGCCTTCCGAGATTAAGCCTAGAAGAAAGGAGGTGCATCCTAAGGAAGGAATATCCAGAGATATATCTTTTGTAGAGATAATAAAACCTGGAATAAGATTTCAGATACATTCACGTGATATCGTGATCAGATTCCAAGAGGGATATTGGAAATGTTAAAATATGGTAAGCTGGGAGATGGAGTCATAGCCAAGAAAGGTCCACTTTCTGAGTTGAAGCATACAAAGGGTTTGGAGATTAAAGGGGAATGTGCTTTTTTACACTTTAAATCAAAACCTTTTATACATGGAGTTCAACTCTGCGGAAGAGGCAAAGTGGGTATTGGAAAATGGGAGCAGGATCTACAGGGGTGACGTGATTCATCTGGATTGGTGGAACCTCAAGGTGTATGGGCGTAAAAGATCAAACCTTGAAGCCTCGGATCGTGAGTGCTATCTTCTTTGCACTATGGACAAGGGAAATCTCAAAAGGGAGATTCCCAGGGGGTTTTTAGCCATGGATAAAGAAACAACCGTGAAGACCAAACTGCGATGGGCAAGAATCTTGTAAAGATGGAAGACAAAAAGAAGTTTTCATCCTTCAGAATGGTTTCATGGGGCGAGGAGCTACGATCCGTGACGGTGTGAGATACAACCTTGGGTAGCTGAGGTCTTTCTCTCAAGTAGAAAAGTAGGCATCACAAGAGAAAGACAAGTGTGGGCGGTGCGTGAGGAGTTGAGGAGAAGGAGATAACCACAAGTTACAAAGGAGCGCCTAACGTGGCATTACTGCAGGGCCTGAAGGGGATGTGGGCAGGAGGCCGAGCACTCCATGCAACCTCATGTTTTGCACCCAAAGTGGGACCCAACTCTATTCTTGTAAGGCCAGATCACTACCCAAAGGTGGGGTGTTGGTGAAGGGAGATGGACCCTTAGGGTCTCCTAACGTGGCATCACAGGGCTTGACGGACGCTGGTCGCGTGGAGGCCAGACCATGCAACCTGTTGTTTTGGGGACTTCCAAAGTGGGACCCAACTCTATTCTTGTAAGGGCCTGATCACACTCTAAAGGGGTGTGTCAAGGAAGGGAGATGGACCTCAGTAGCTCCTAACGTGGCATTGCAGGTGGGCTTGACGGGATGTGGGTTGGCAGGAGGCCATACCATGCAACTTGTTGTTTTGGGGACTCCCAAAGTGGGGCCCAACTCTATGCTTGTAATGGTCGGATCACAGTCCAAAGGTGGGGTGTTGGCAAAGGGAGATGGACCCTTGGGGTCTTCTAAAAGCCAAAGCCTAATCCTTTTAGCTAAGGGCTAAGACTGTGGGCCAAAGGGCAGTAACTTAAGCCCATTTAAGGGGCTTGAGGTGGACTGTAGACAAGACCAAAACAAGGCCTTGCAGTAGAATTTGAGAAGCCTGTTGTTGTTTTTTGTGTCTGGCCCAAGAGCAGTTTGTTTGGGACTGTCAGTGGAAGAAATAAAGGCCGAGTTAAGCTCGAGCTCGTCATCTTATCGGGAAAGCGGTGAGACAAAGGATGAGGAGGTAGAGGAGGGGGATGATATAGAGAACATCTCAACAGCTATGTCTCCGCATTCCGGCAACAAGCCCCGAGTCTAAGGAGATAGAGAAGATAGAGGGAGACTCTCTCTCAAAAAGGTACGAGCCTCTGGTTTCTCGTTTTTATACCTCCCTTTCCTCCTCTTTTTCGGATCGAGATCCTTCAATGGAGGGTCTCTTTGGTCAGGGGGTGTTTTTTGAGGGTGGTGGTGACTGTGGCAACGAGGTGGATCCCCTAAGGGTCTATCCTATTGATACCGTGGAATCTAGAGACGTCGTGGAAGAGAGAGGGCTGGAAGAAGTCCCTGTATTATTAGAAGATACAACCCTTTGCCAGGAGGAACAAGAGGAATGGACATGGGAGGAGAGTTGCTTACTTATGTTCAACAGATTCTTAGGCTTCTTGATTGATGTTTATGAGGATGAAATTTTCAATATGATGAACAATATTTGTGAAAGACCAATTGTTAAAGGGAAGGGGTTCAAAGGGACAACAAAGTTTGATAGAGAAAGAAAGAAATTAGAATGGAACATGAAGGAGAAAGAGGAGCGGAAAAGGGAGTTCTAGCCAAAGGGGCAAGGGAGTACATTCAGGTTGGTAATGAAGATCAAAATTCTTTCATGGAATGTGAGGGGGGCGAATGATGCTTTAAAAAGGAAACCCATTAAGATGTTCCTTAAAACTTAGAAAGTTGACGTGATTTGTATCCAAGAAACTAAATGGAAATCTTGTTCTAAAGGATTAGTTCGGAGCCTGGCGTCTAGCAACTTTATGGATTGGGTAGCTTCTTGTTTTGAGGGTGCTTCCGGAGGGGTTGTTATTCTTTGGGATACCAATGGTCTAGTTGGCTAGGATGGAGGAGAGCAGCTACACTTTATCTTGAAGGTTTAGAAACTGTGCAGATGATTTTTGTTGGATTTTTACGGGTATTTATGGACCCACAAAGAGGGAAAACATGGAACTTTTATGGGAGGATTTGGGGGCTATCCGAGGCATGTGGGGAGATCCTTGGTGCATAGGGGGTGATTTTAATGTCCTAAGATTCCCAGGGAAAAGAAACAGGGAGGGAAGATGGACGGTAACCATGAGAAGATTCTCCCAAATTATTGATGAGCTAGAATTAAAAGATCTGCCCCTTCAGGGAGGGGTGTTTACTTGGACAGGAGGTCTAGGAAACCAAAGAATGGCTAGGTCAGATGTATTCTGATCACGATGATCGGGAAAATTACTTCGAAATGCTACACTGCTTACTCCTTCCAAGACCTCTCTCAGATCATTTCTCGATTTTGTTGATTGGAGGAGGCAGTTTAGTCCATGGCCCTACTCCTTTTCGCTTTGAAAACATGTAGCTTAAGACGGAAGGTTTTAAAAGTCTTATTGATGGGGGTGGAAGAGCTTCGAAGTTAGGGGTGCCAGTAGCTTTGTGGTAGCGGAGAAATTAAAAGCCCTCAAAATTAAGCTCAAATGGTGGAATAAGGAGGTTTTCGAGAGGGTTGAGACAAGAAAAAACTAGGCTCTAAAGAATATGGCGCGGTGGGATTCTATTGGAGCTGGAAGACCCCTGACTCAATTAGAGCTGGATAGAAAAACTGTAGAGTTGGAGGAGTTCAAAAGATGGGCTCACTGAGGAAACAATGGAGACAAAAGTTCAGGAAATTTGGCTTAAGGAAGGTGATAGAAATAAATACAAAATTCTTTCACAAAATGGCAACCTCACGTAAAACACAATGAAATGATAGTCTAAAATTGACGGCTGATAATATGGATGGCTACAGAGATTGCAAATAGTTAATAAAGACGCCTTCAATCCTCGCTACGATTCTGTGGGATCGAGAGCTAATATGGTAGTCTGCATCTTCTCAAAATCGAAGATCAAGAGGCGCTAGGGTCGAGAAGCCCCTTTTATGGAAGAGGAAGTTTTTTTCACTCTTCGTGAGCTAAATGGGGAGAAAGCTCTTGGTCTAGATATATGGTTGCTTTTTGGCAATTTAGTTGGGAGACAATCAAAGGTGAGGTGATGTCTGTGTATTCAAGGATTTCTTCGTTTCTGGCAAATTTGTGAAAAGCTTGAATTCCACCTTCATTGTGATGGTGTCAAAGAAGGAATGGGCAGATGATTTTAAGGATTTCAGACCTATAAGTCTTGTGAGGAGTCTCTACAAATTGATAGCAAAAGTTTTAGCAAACAAGTTGAAAAAGGTGATGAGCAGGTTAGTCAACAAAGCCCAAAATGCTTTTGTGGAAGGTAGACAAATTCTAGATGCCTCTCTAATAGCAAATGAAGTGATTGATTCAATGACGAGGAGGAAGGAAAAAGGAACTTTGTGCTGATGTTGAGAAAGCTTATGACAAGTTAAATTCAAGTTTCTTCAGCGCTACTTGGTGGAGACGGGCTTAGTAGAAAGTGGATAAGGTGGATAAAGTGGTGCATCATAGCCTCTTTTCTGGATTATCAACGGTAGTCCAATAGGGTTCCTCAAAATATCAAGGGTCATTTACAAGGAGATCCATTTATCCTCGCTTATACTTCTTTGTCTTGGGATGGAGGTACTTTCTATCTCAATAATAAAGCTACAAGGGAGGCTATCTTGTAGGTTATAACTTCAGGAATAGTTTTGGTGATGTCACGAATGTTTCCCATTTGTTGTTCACCGATGATACTTTGGTTTTTTGTAAAGATTTTGAGACAGCCGCCAATCTACTACAGATTCGTTATACTTAAAGCCTCTAGGCTGAGAATCAACCTGGATAAGAGCGTCATTCTGCTAGTCGGTAATGTGGATAACTTAAACCAATTAGCATGCGAGCTGGGGTGTAGAGTAGGATCCCTAGCCCTCTTACCTTGGGCTTCCTCTCGACTCTAAGTTGAATTTGACAAGGGTGTGGGAAGGGATCGAGGATAAATTTAGAAGAAGGCTCCCGCTTGGAAGAGACAATATATTTTAAAAGGGGGAAGACTTACGCTAATCAGAAACACGCTGTCCAATATGCCTATATACATGTTATCCGTTTTTAGAATGCCCAAGAGTGTCAAAAGCATATTGGAGAAAATTTAGAGAGATTTTCTTTGGGGAGGAGGCTCAACATTCAGAAAAATCCACCTAGTAAATTGGAACTTCGTAAGCCAAGGAAAGGATAAGGGTGGTTTGGGAATCAGAAGGCTTGACCTACTAAATAGAGCTTTATTGGGAAGGTGGGCTTGGAGGTTTGCAGTGGAGGATGAATCTATGTGGAGATTGTGTATTAAAACCAAATATGGCTCATAGAACGGGGGCTGGTTCACTTATCCTAGAGGTAGCTATGGAGTTGGTCTTTGGAAGTCTATAGCAAATGAGACTGAACAGCTTAAGAAAGACCGTGTGTTTAAACCGGGGGGCGGTAGGAAAATCAGATTTTGGGAAGACACTTGTGGGAGACAATGTTTATGTGATGCTTTCCTTGGCCTCTATAGCATAGTCGGTTCTAAAGGGGCTAAGCCTACTGAGATTTGGGTGAGGGTAGTTGGTGGAGGAGCTTGGGATCCAAAGTTTATGAGCTCTTTTAATAATTGGGAGATGGAAGTTGTTCAGGAGTTCATCGGGGTGACTAGCAACATCAAAATCTCTCCCCTAGAAAAGGATAAGCTGTCTTGGAAGGGGGGTGACTCAGGGTCCTTCAAGGTAAAAGCTTACTTCAAAGTGTTGGAAGGAGCTCTCCACATAAAGTGCCCTGCAAAATGTTATGGAACCAACATATCCCTTCTAAAGTGGGCTTTTTGGCATGAGAGGCGTGGTGGGTTAAAGTTCTTACCTCAACTCAGTTGAAGAGATGAGGTTTTCATTTAGCTAGCATTTGCCCTTTCCGTAGAAAGGAGGAAGAAGAGCTGGAGCACATTCTAATCCATTGTCATGCAATTTGAGGACAATGGATTGTTCTTCTTCTTGCCTTGTGTTGACTGGACTTGCCCTTTCTTAGCTAAAGATCTAATCCAAAGCTGGATACACTTCCCTGTTAGGAAAAAAGCTAAGGCTATTTGGAGAGCTGCGCCCCTATTTTTATTTTGGGCTATTTGGAAAGAGAGGAATATAATTATTTTTGAAGACACTATTTTTTCCCCGTTGAGACGAAAGCTTTTAGTTATCTAATCGTTGTTTACATGGGGTGTGTTTATTCCAAGGGCGGATATCGAATTTGTTAGATTGCTCTGTTTTAGGTTCTATGGCTATGCCTAGGATGTGGTATTTTTGGGTTGGTTTGTTTGTCTCTTTCTTTTTTTGTTGCCTTTTTCTTTTTGTTTGGCTTTTTGTGGCCTCTCTTGTATACGTCTTGTATACTCTCTCTTTTGTTCAATATACCGCTCTTTATCGATAAAAAAAAAGATCCTAGGTTTGAACCACCTCTTTGTAATTTATTCCCCATTTGGCAAGGACTTGTTGGGCTTGTTTGACTCTTCATGTGCGGGTATGGAGCCACATGTGAGGGAGGGTGTTAAAAGCATGATATTTATATTAAATCAAAATCCTACAAGCTTGAGTTTTTATGAGAGTTGGTCGTTTAACAGTTTAGAACTATTGGTCGATTTAAATAATAATTTTACTTATCAAAAAAATAGTTTTAAGACTATTGGTCTTTTTCATACTGCACCAGATAAAGAACTATTTATAAAATTGGGAGAAATGGTACGTGATTGGTTGGGATCCTAGTATGGAGGAGGTTTCTTTCTTACCTTTTTCTCTTCACTTGGTGTCATTTGGGGGCCCTTTTTCAATGATACTTAATGTTTACTTATAAAAAAAAATTTGGGGGCCCTCTTAATGTTTGCTGAAAAGATAAAAAATTCAAAGGTAGATTTGTGTGTTGGAACAAAGAAAGCTTTGGTAATATCTATCCAAAAAAAAAAAAAAAAAGGGAGGAGATAGCTTTGGAAATGTGGCCTTTTGAAAAGATCTTGCTTTAGAGAGGATAAGTTTTTAGGATTATGAGGAAAGGGAAGTGTGCTCTTAGGGAAAAGGGAAGTCGCCTTCGCAGGGAAAGATAAGGTTAGAGCCTTTCATTGATGAGGTCAATCATTTAGCTTTATTGGAACATACATCATGGTGGCAAAATCAAGATTATCAAGGGCCTTCTGGTGATCTCTACTGCTGATTGGGGAGACAAGTTTAGTAGGTTGATGTCAGCAACTTTGCGCGTAGACTCAATATGCGCGTAGACGAGAGAAATGCGAACTGGTTCGCTATTGAGGCGAAATCCTTCGAGATTACGGTGGAAGGTGAAGGTAAAAAAACAAAATACTTAATTACAGAACGGAGTAGAGGTAAAGTATCGTGGATTCGCTTCGGAGAAGAGGGGTTATTCAACCTCTTGAAGAATGTCGATGAGTGCCGTAACGCGTCTACCCCAGTAAGTAGGTCCTTAGTATGGAGAGAGAATGGAAGATTCTTCAGGCTGGAGTGTAAGGAGAACAAAGATGGAAGATTCCTTCTCTGTTCTACTAAGGACGTGGAAGGTAAAAAACACAGGCTGTTTTTTCCAGAAGGAAGGGGTTTTTTGAACGGGTGGGCCTTGTTGGTAGAGAAATTGAGAGGGCTGGGCCTCAAACGACAGGAGGAAAGTCCCATGATTAAAGCAGTACCGACAAAGGAGGAAGAGATGGAGAGGAATGGTCTAATAAAGTTAAAGTTCCATGTGGGGGAATTCCCGTTGATAAGGCAAGGGTAGAAGGAAAATGCAAGGTGGATAACGCGGTTTGGGTGGATGTTGGAGATTGTGGCTCCGGGAAGGCGCTAGGGCTACTGCAGTGGTGTTTGATCGGGAAGTGGAGGGTGCGGGGCCTATTCTTGAGGAAAGATGTTTGAGACTTGGGTTTAGAGAAGTGGGAAACAGGGTTTGAGGGTTGCCACCCTTAACGAGGCCCTGCATTCACAGGTTTGAATCGCCGGTGGGAGGCTAGACGGGTCCTTGGTCGGGAAGAGATTTCAGAGGAGGTATTACAGTTGGAGCGATGGAATCCATACTCTGGATGTATCAGGAGGAAAGGGTTAGCGCAAGAAGAATGGGTTAGAGTGGTAGGGCTCCTACTTCACCTGTGGAAAACGGAGGTCCTAAACAAAATAGGTGACACTTGCGGAGGATTTTTAGCCATAGACAAAATCACAGAGTTGAGAATGCTGGAGGGATGGAAGTGGGCGGAATTTTGGTAAAGGCAGCGAGTCTCCTTGGCGGTACGATCGACATTTTTGGAAGGCCGGGGATCTTTCGGGCGGATACGGTGGGAGGTCCGTCCATGGGTGACAAATGTTTATCCTGTGTATGCTAGAGGTACAACTGCGAAAGTCAAAGGAAGAAGATGATGGAAATGCGGCAGAAGAGTGGGCATCGTGCATCCGGCTGCATGATGACGAGAGCGAAGAGATGGCGAGGGGGCGACGGCGGGAGACGGATGGAGTTGTCGAGGGCGGATCGGGGTAAGGTGGGGCGGCTGCTGTTGTGGCTTCCAGGAGGGAGATCAAAGGGGATTGGGTTAGAGAAGGGTTTGAAGTCACCGAAGCGGTTTGAGGGTGGGCGGTCAGTGGGTAGCCATTAGCCTTGGTGATAGAAATTTGGATTAGAGCTGAGGCTAAAGGGCCTCAACTTTTTGGGCCAAAGTCGGGTCTGGATAGAAGGATTAAAACACAAAATGTTACGGGCGGGATAAAAATGAGAAAAGAAGGCCAGCAGACTGGTGTCCACAATAAGGCCTGTCTTGGACGGAGTGGGCCTGCTTTGATAGGGCCAAATCAGTCTGGGTATGTTAAAAGCCCAAAGGCCCAAAAACAAAAGCAAAGGGATCTGGGGAGACAAAAATGGGGCTTAGCTATCTCATGAGGCCCAAAGGATGATTTAATGTGTTCTGATGGTGAAACGAAGTGTGAAGACGAGGGCGATCGACCAGGCGTGAAGGGCTCATCACACTCGGACGCTCTGAGTTTGATCTGCTTGGATGCGTAAGAAGGGCCCCCTTGGATGCCGCGAAAACGGGGTTGAAGGGTATTATAGATTTGAGTCTTGTGAAAGTGGGGGCGTGGGAGATGTCTTGAGCGTTCATTTTTGTTTTCCACGAGCGAGGGCCCGAAAATGGATCTCGAATGAGGTCGAAACCTAGACCTAGTGGAGCGTGGTTTGAGGAAGGTTACGGAAGTGCAAATGGCCGGGGATTCACAGTCGCGCCATTGGTGTAAACGGTGTCTTCATCCATTAGTTTTTCTCCCCTTTGCTCTGTTTTTGGCCGGCCCCTTCTTTCTGGGGGTCCTTCTAGCCTAGGGAATTACCATGGGCATGAGGAGATGGGGGATTTAGAACCGTTGAGAGTGGTGTCGGCCGACGGTATAGAATGGGGGGAGAAGACTTCCGTGGATCTTACGGATGCTATTATAAACCAGGAGGGTTGTGGGGATGGGAGGAGGAGGGTCGAGTACGTTCGAAGTGTTCGGGGTATGATGGTGGGAAGGCAATTTGCTGATTAAATTCGGTGAGTTTTCCTAGGGATCGACGGTGGGTTATGATGGAGATCACGGGTTGTTACGTAAAATGGTGTCCCGGCACGGTAATGAAAGGGGCATCCTCTGATCGAAGCGAGGGAATTAAGGAAAATTTGAATGCACTATAAACTATAGCGGGAAGGGAGCCCCGAAACAAGGGGAAGAGATAGAAATTTTGTAATTTGAGGGTTAAAATGAAGTTAAAGCTTTTTTCATGGAATGTTAGAGGTGCAAACAATCCGGACAAAAGGAATATCATCAGAAATTTTATTAGGTCTCAGAGGGTGGTTGGTTTGCACGCAAGAAACCCCGAGTTTCAAGGGATATGAGGGCGTGCTTTCTGTAGTCTAGGGGTGGAGTAGATTGGCGGGTGGAGGGGTTGTGGAGCGAAGGAGCTGCGAGGAGGGTATTCTTGTATTTTTGGGATAAAAGAAAGCTGAGGTGATGGAGGTTGGGGAAATTAAATTAATTTCTCGATTCACGTGCATTTTAAAATACGGAGGATGAACCGTTCAGGCCTTCAACAGTTTATGGGTCGGTGGAGAGGAACAAATCGGAATTGTTTTGGGAAGAATTGGGGTCGGTGAAAGGGTTGTGGGAGGGGCCATGGTGCATAGGTGGAGATTTCAATATGGTCCTATCCCGATAAGAAAAAGATTTCAAGACGGATTCTCGCACTCTATGAAACGTTTCCTCGAAGTTATGAATGAGTTAGGGCTCAGATATCTTCCTTTGCAAGGGGGACCTTTTACATGGAGGGGAGGCCTCAATAATCAGTGCATGTCCCGATTGGATAGATTTTTGGTAATGGCTGATTGGGAAAGTCGTTTCAGTAATTCGATTCAAAGTACTCTCCCGAGACCAGTGTCTGACCACTGTCCTGTTTTGTTAGACAGTGAAGGGATTAATTTCGGACCGATGCCCTTTCGTTTTGAGATTATGTGGTTGAAATTTGATGGTTTTAAGGACCTTCTCAAAGTGGTGGCTTCAAACTGCATATCTGGATCCTTTAAGACTGTTTGGCTTCCAAAGTACAAAGGCCACACAGAAGGTATATTGAGGGTTTGGAACAAAGAGGTTTTCGGCTAAGTTGAGGTTCAGAAGAAGGAGGCCTTAAAGCGGGATCGTTTTGGGGATGACTTGGAGAAGGAAAGGCCACACGTCCTTGGAAGATGCGGGGAGAGGAAAAGAGGCTAAAGGGTTTAAGAAGTGGGTGGACTTGGAAGGGGTCTCACAGGACAAAAAATCCTAGGAAACTTGGTTGAAAGGGACGGAAACAAAAGATTCTTTCAGGGATGGCTTGATTCTCATAGGAGGAGGAACTCCATTAGGAATATCAGTATCAATGGTAGAAGATGTGTTAAGGAACCTGAGATTAAAGAAGGTCTGGTTGGAGCCTTTCCAAAGTCTCGCGCTACGCTCCGGCTTTGCATGGTACTGCCTTTCCTTGATCTGGGTTCAATGATTGGGGGTGACCACAAGTTTCTAGTTTGGAAGAAATGTTCTGAGGAGGAAATTCTTGAGCAATCTCAGGCTTAATGGTGATAGCCCAGGAGGGTCAAATAGTTTCCATTGGCCTTTTGGTCTTCGGTTGGGATTTTTGTGAGAAGGTGAGGTTTTGGGTTTTTAAGGAATTCTGAACACTTGAACTTGCAGTTTGTCAAAGTGAATGCTACATTCTTAGTCTTGATTCTGAGGGAAGGAGGGTGTAGAGGATCTAAGGATTTGGGACCATAGTGGGTTAATTGGGGGTTATGCAAATTTTATCGAAAGTGGCTAAGAGATCAAAAAGTTATGGGGTGATTATTTCCAGTGCAAAATGCGTTTGTAGAGGAGGCAAATTCTTGATGCAGTTCTGGTACTAATGGGGCGTGATTCTATTCTAAAGAAGGAAGAAGAATAGGATTCTCTGTAAAATTTGGATATTGAAAAGGCTTATGATCACATTAGATGGGATTTTACGCGGTTATGGAGAATGAGGTTTGGCTCTAAATGGATTAGTTGGATTAAATGAATTGCGCCTGCTTGTTCTTTTACGTGCAGTTAATGGCTTCTACGGGTTTTAACCGGGAGCTCAGAGGCTTGAGACAAGAGGCCTCTTTCCCTACCACTTTTTTGTCATGGTATGGAAGCCACAGTGGTATGTGCCTTGCAGTGGAAGGTAGTTTCATAGCGGTTGGGAGTTTTCGGAAGATGGAGGATATTATTTATATCTCGTCTTTTATATGCTAATGATACTATCCTGTTTTGCAAAGTAACTACAGCAATAATGTATTTGAGATGGACCTTGATGTAGTATGAAGCCTTTTCGAGCTGAAGATTAATTTGATTAAAGGGTGGCAGCGATTCTCCACCTCTACGGGTAGGGTGGACAATGTGGAGGAGTTAGCGGCCGAGCTTGGTTCTTGGGGTTGGGTCCTCCTCTGTAGCGTGCTTGGGTCTTCCTTGGGGGCGCCTCAGGGACTTGAGATGCAAGTTCCACTTCAGAAGAGTGATTTAGAAGAAGGTTGACAAACTGGAAAGAGCAGGTATATCTCAAAGGGGAGGATCACTCCATTAGGATTACCTTGTCAACTTCCATTTACTTTTCCTTTCTCACTGTTTAAAATGCCAAAGATTGTTTGTTCAAGGTTGGAGAAGTTTAAGGGGGCTTTTTCTCACGGGAGTGAGGCAATCTCGAGAGAAAACCTCACCTAAATCAATTGGAAAACAGTTGCATGAAAAGTTCTTGGGAGATGTGAGTTGAGAAATAACGCTAAGATGATATTGATATTTTGTAAAGTGAAGTGTTGGAGTTAGCCGATAGGGAGATTCTATTGGTTGGTGATGACACCAAGTGGAGGGATGGTGCAGACATGATGACATTGGGGTCTGACAGCAGACTCTGGAAGAACATTGAATGAAGCGGATACTTTTCGAAACTCACCTCATCCCCATGGCAGTGATAATTTGGGGCTGAGTTTAGGAAGGATCTGGTCGAGGAATGGTTTATCCATATTGCCTTACTCTTCTGATTCCGTTCCCATTGTTTCATGAGAATCGAGTTGTGAGAAGGTTTGGGACTCTCGGGATTGACAGAGTTTGATTACACTGTCTTCAAGAACCTTTGTGATTAATGGTGGAAGGGTTCATGTGTCCTTCACGGAAATGAAAGGTGGTACTCTGCTTGGGGATTTGCGCCCATAAGCTGGGAGGCGGGCACGATCGGTTTGTGATTACGGCTACGTATACCCAGCTTCAGTACATTCTCTTCCCTACAGTTTCCGCGGCATTCATTGGAACCCAGGTGTTCACCTCCCAGTGGTTTCTTTGGCCGGGAAGCTTCTTCAGAACAAGGTGTAATCATGGCAATTAAGAAGAGAATCACTCTTACCTTAGCGGTGTTTTTTTTATGTGAAGAGGAGGAGGGGAGGCTTGATAAGGCCAGTTTTTGCCTTATTAGTTGTTCGAGGAGCTAAGATGTTGTGGAACCTTTTGGCCATTATGGATTATAGCCCGGGTGTTCCCTTAGCAGTTCGCCAAGCCTCTTAGCAGCAAAGTGCTAGTGTTGGAAAAAGCGAAAAGAGTTTGGTTGTGGCCCCTCTTTGAGTGTTTTATTTTGAATGTGAATCAGAAAGAACATGGCGGCTTTTGAGAATGAACCCTACCTTTGGGATAAATCCTCTTTTTTGTTCTGTATGGTCTGCAGGCTAGGATTGTATAGTGTTGATAAGTTCTTTGGTGATTTTTACCCGGTTGGGGTATAGGTGAGTGGTGATGTTCTCCTTTTGTGCTCTCCTCATGTACTCTTTGGGAGCTTTGTGCTCGTTTTTTAATATATATTATGCTTTTTACTGATAAAAAAAAAAAAAGTGATTAGGTTTGGTTGTATAGCCCCTTGTATAGAGGTGTTAATCCCAGTTCGTTTTGATCAGGTTAGCATTCATGGGGAAGATTGTATATATTTTTTTAACAGGTAAAAAGTATATTGAAAAGAGCATGGTGACTCCAAGAGAGTACGAAGACTTTAACCCCCACAGCACACAGCACAAACAAGAGAGAGAGTAAACTAATAAAGAAAACGCAAAGAAGCAGCTCAAGCCAAAACCCAGCCCCCCAAAACCCTCCCTACTACCAACTCTGCCAGGAGAAAAACTAAGCAGCCACACAACTTCACCGAGAATTCAGCCAATCTATGAACTCAACCAAAGTTTTTGAGCTATCCTTGAGGCACATTTTAGTCTCTGACCAAAGATTGTAAACAAAGGAACTCTTCAGCTTTTGAATGGACAGCTCCACATCTTCAAAGACGATCTTGTTTCTCGCCTTCCACATAGTCCAAAACAGGCATAAAGGGCCAGCTATCCAATCCTCCTTTCTCTTTTTCACAACTTGTCCCTTCCATCCTTCCAAAGCAAGCTTGTCTGATTGGGGGAAAACCCAATTAACACCAAAATAGAAAGAAACAGCTCCCATAAAGTTCTTCTTGTTACACAGGGAAGAAGAATATGATCTATTGTTTCTTCCTGACTTTTACACAAAAAGCACCAGTTAGTCAACAGCCTACCCCTCCTTTTTAGTTTGTCAAGGGTTAGAACTTTTCCCCAAGCAGCTTCAATGCAAAGAAACAAATCCTAGGCTGTAACTTTGGATGCCAAATGATGTTAGCAGGAAAGTAGACATGCGGAACCAAGACCAGCACTTTGAACAAATATTTAACAGAAAACAGCCCACTTTTCTCCTCCTTCAAAACGCTTGCCTTCAACACCTGCTTGCACTTTTTCCTTCCTAAGGCACAAGAGAAAATTAGGCACCTCTTCTAGTTCCCAATCATTGAACGATCTTGAAAACAACGGATTCCAACACCTCCTTCCCTCGTCCAATCACCAAACATCTTTGACCGATGCATTCTTATTGGCTGCACTAGCAAAAATATTAGGGTATGCCTCACACAAAGGTGCTGACCCACACCACTTGTCTTTCCAAAAGAGGACCCTATTCTCCTCCCCTACAGCAAAGGAGATTTTATCAGCCACCACATTCCACTCTTTTCTAATAGCTTTCCAAAGACTTACCCTATAGCCAGTCCTCACCTCATTTGTGCATCAACCCCCTTGACCCTCCCCTTACTTTCCTCTTATTATTTGATTCCAAAGAGCTTCCCTTTCGTTCATGTATTGCCAACTCCATTTACCAAGAAGGGCCTTGTTAAAAAAGGAAAGATTCTTGATCCCTAACCCCCCATTTTTCTTATCAAGGCACACCACCTTCCACTTCACCAAGTGATGTCGATGATCAAGAGCCCCTCCTCCCCATAAAAAATCTCTTTGGTTCCGTTCAATTCTTCCTTGAACCACCCTAGGGATAGGAAAAAGGGACATAAAATAAATAGGAAGCCTAGCCAACGTGCTTCAAATCAAAGTAAGCCTACCATCCTTGGAAATGTAGAGCCTCTTCCACATGGCCAATCTTCTTTTAAGTCTCTCCTCTGCACTATCCCAAATCACTACTGATTTGGAAGGAGCTCCCAAAGGTAAACCCAAATAGGTAGAAGGAAGGCTACCAACCTTACACCTGATCTCAATAGCCAAGTCTTCAGGAGCTCCCCTACCAAGTATAACTCCCTTTTGTCCAAATTGATTTTTAAGCCTGAAATTGCCTCAAACCACATAAGAAGCCAACACAAGTGTGTCATTTGGTCCTTAGAAGCCTTACAAAATATCAAAGTATCATTTGCAAAGAGCAAATGGGACACCTCAACCCCTTCATTTCCTATTTCCCTAATCCCTTCATGGGGAGGATTGCTTATCCTTCTCATGTTTTATTTATTTCTTGATTAATACATATGTTTGTTTATATTTTTAAAAAAAAAATTGTTAAGTGTTACAAGTAGTGAAGACATTGAAGGGTTGTAAGGATAAATAGGAGGGAAAATGGTGGAAAAGAAGGATCCTTTGTCTTTTGTTTTCAATTTTTAGTCAATGGAAGTCATTTTTTGAAAGTTTCTCTGGTGGACTCCACACTTTCCTGTGTTAGATGTGTTCTGTTCTCTTTTCTTTGTTGCTTTTGCTGCATCACAGAGATAAGAGGGAAGAGTGGGATGGAATGTTTTTAAGAGGGCTACAAGAAGGGTGCTTGAGCCTTGAGGTTACTATAGAGACATTGAAACACCAGTTAATGAATATGGATAACATTTTGACAGCATGAAAATAAAGAAAAATCTACTCATAAAAGAAATCTACTGGAACTAAAAACAGGGAATCCATATAGTTAAACTTCTTTTAACTTATGGACTTGGTCTTTTATTTTATTTTATTATGTGTTCACCTTTAATGCATTCTAATTCTCTCTCAATTGCTGCAGACGGTATCCTTTTTAACTTACCTGTTGAGGAGCTTTGCTGATTATATCAGGCCGCATGAAGAAAGCATATGCAAAAGCATTGTAAACCTGCTTGTTACATGTTCTGACTCTGTTACCATTCGGAAGGTAAGTAGTTCATGATTTGGTTTCTTATTCTTTTTTGATCCTATTTTTATATTGTGATGTTTTTAAACATGCTCAATGCAGGAATTGTTAGTGGCATTGAAACATGTTCTTGGGACAGATTTCAAAAGGGGTTTATTTCCTTTGATTGATACACTCTTGGAGGAGAGGTAACGTTTTTGTCTCTGAAGATTCGATGACCATATTGTTTGAAGTTAGCCTTTTGATGTTTGACGGATTCTTTCTGATAATGACGAACTTGGATTCCCACTACACTGTATTACTGTTTGGGTTGATGTAAAGGTTACCTTGCATTGTCAGGCACTTTTTATTGTATCTTTTTGTGTTCATAAAATACTTTTTCTTTTTGATTGGTAAAACGAAAGAAATGTATTAAAAACAAAAGGGATGAACCCAAGGTATACAAGAAGTATACAAAGACTTCAAAAAGATAGCCAAAAAAAGAGAAGAAACTATGCCAGCCCCTATACACAATCCAAAGAGCGCAAAATACCTTGAGAATTCAAATCTTTAACAAATCTTGCCCAATACCAACTACTGGAAACAAAATGGCTTTTCATTCTTTGGGCTGAAGGCACCACATCTTCAAAAACAACCTTGTCCAATGGACCTTCCTCTCATAGTCCTTTCCATGTTTGTATTATTTTCCTTGTACAGTTTTCTTTCCTTGTACATTCTTTCTTGCTACCTTTTTGGTTATGCTCATACATAGGGCCTGTATTAGTTTTTATACATCTATTCAATAAAGCAAAACATTCTTTTCTTCTCTCATTTCATACATACCACATAAAGGGCATCTGTTAGCCAACCGTCTTCCCCTTTTCTACGACTGATCCAAAGTTAGAATCTTACCTCACCACACTTCCCAAGCAAAGAAACTAATCTTTGTAGGAATACACGAATTCCAAACCATTTTTCTTGGAAACTGCCCCCCTCCCACTCCCATTAGAGTGCCATTAGTTTGTTCATTAAAGAACTTGTTAAGATCTTTCATTTAATCTAGAACTTGGCATAGTTTAGCATAGCAGTCAGTATACCTTAACATCAAAGTTACCTATGAATTCTAAGTGGGTTTCATTGAGCATTTTCTATTTCATGTGCCATGTTTAGTATTCTTTGGTAGCCTGGCTTTTACCTTCTCTTAGTTACATAATATTCTAATGATGAAATTGTTGCTTCTATTTCATTTTCTTTTCATGTTAGACAACCAATTTTTCTAAAAGTACAAGCTTATAGGATTTTGGGCTCATTGTGTATATCATGCACTCCAACATCTCATCTAATGTACCATGTATCTGCATGTATAGAGACATATTGGCACGCATAGACCTGCAGATAAACAAACCACAAGTAGCCTCCTTTGGGCTTAATAAAGTGGAGAGATAAACATGTGGTGAGGTTCAAACACATGATTCCCACTGAACAAGGCTTTGATATGTGTTGGAGAACCAATTTTTCTAGAAACTTGTAGATTTTGGGCTCACAATGTATATCTTGCACTCCACCGGTTCCACTATGCTTCTTTAGTGTCATATTATAGGCTCCGTTCAATCTGATTCATTGGGGGAGAGTATGATGGAAAATGTCGATTTGAAGTGATTGAATGCCATGCTGAAAAATAACTTTCTATATTCATTGTACACTTCATGGACTGTGTGCTTTTACTCCATATTGTATTTTCAGCTCTTGCTTTGATTTCTTTGGTCTATCTTCTTCCTTTGTATCATAGTTATGTGTACCATTTCCTTTTGTAATTTCTTCTACCACTTGTAGCATTTGTTTTCCTTTTGATGATCACCCATACTCAGTTGTTGAGTGTCCAATCTCTCCATGAAGGGATCCATCCATCATAGCAGCATTGTCCGATGGTCATCCCCCTTTGGGACCTCTTTTTTCCCTTAATTGGCTTCTCTTGGGTCTTTCCAAAATCTGTCAAGGATGCTCTCACCAGTTGGAAGGGCTCCTTTGTTGGAAAAAAGAGAAGAAAGATTTGGAAATCCATTCCACTTTGTATCTTTTGGATAGTTTGGAAAGAGCGCAACCGCATAGCTTTTAGAGATGGGACTGTGGATGTACAAAAACTTAAGCATTCTTTTGTTTCTAACTTGTGGAGTTGGAATAGTTTGACATAGGTCAAGAGATTTCTTCACTTATAGGTTTCTTAGAGTGGTTAGCCTCATGTTGAGGGGCTGGTGAGGTTCCTTTTTTTCTAGCTTGGCCTTTGGTGTGGGTTTCTCGACTGGTAGGTTTTTTTGCAGCTCATTGTTCTGTTGTCTCTCGCCTCCCCTATGGTTCCCTTTTGTACATCTCCTGTGTACTCCTTGGAAACTTGGTTCTTTTTTACTCAATACATTGCTTTTTATCGATTAAAAAAAAAAAAAATCTCTCCATGGAGGGACATGCTTGATTTAATTAATCATTAAGTGGGGTGTGTATCAATATGAATGTTTTGAAGCACTAAGAGGCAGGTGCATTCTAGTCTCATTCTATCATATTATGGTTAAGAATGAAGAAGTTTCAATAATATTTGTTGGGATTATTCTGGCTAAGGCTGTAATGGGTCTTTAGGTTGAAGGTGTCTTCAGTGGTGTCCTCTTCTGTTTGGGATACCCTTTTGGGTTGGAGGTGTTCTTTCATTTCAAAGGAAAGGAGAAGTTTGGAAAGCGGGCCCTTTGTGTTTACTTTGGGCAATTTGGAAGGCTAGGAAAGACATTATTTTCAGAAATAAGGGTTTGTCCCTACAAAAGATCAAGTCTTTTTTTTGTACATCTTCTTTGGGTGGAGACTAAGTTGTTTTTTGTGGATGGTCCTTCAACTCTTGTGAATTTCATTGATTGAGTGGGCTCTAAGTGTGTATAGGGTGATTTTTTATATGTTTCTTGGATGTTAGGGGGGTGAGTATTCTTATTGTACTATTTGGCCACCTATTCGGCACTTCTCTTCTTTTTTTGAATGTACTTCTCATGTTTACTTAAAAAAAAGGGTCTTTAGGTTGAAATGAGCCTTATGTAGGGAAGAAGCATAAAAAGGTGGAATGTAGGGTCCATGTGTATTTTTGGATGGTTTGGATCCATCAAAAGGCTTAAAGTTTCTTTTGTTTTTATTCTTTGGTCAGAGACTAAGATGTTTGTATTGGATGGTCCTTCGACATTAGTTGGATTCATTAATTGGGTGGTGTCTAGATGAGGATGTAGCTGTTTCTTTTTTATAGGCGAGGATGTAGCTGTTTTATGTACAAACTTTTTCGTAGTTTTAGTTTTAAGTTTTGATGGGATATATATATATATATATATGTGTGTGTGTGTGTGTGTGTGTGTGTGTGTGTGCACCATAGTTTTAAAAGGTGTGCATAGGCTTATAGCGCTTCACCTTCCAAGACTTGCATCTTATTGAAGAAGCTTGACTTGTATACCATATATATATATATATATATATACCATAGTTTTAAAAAGCGTGCCTAGGCTCAAGGCACAACCACTCCCTAGTTATAGCGCTTCACCTTCCAAGACATGTGTCTTATTGAAGAGACTTGCCTTTTCGACTATAATTTCCTTTTTAAAAACTTTTATTTTTGAAATTTCTTATAATATATTAAAATTTATATAATTTCATTACTTTTCTTATTGAAATTTTCTTTTAAATGTTAGGAATCTTAAATTTTATATTAATATAGTCATATTTTATAAAATTAATGTGCATCCAAGGTCACATTTCACTTCACTCAGACATGTGCCTTGTGTTGTGCCTTGCACCATTTAAAACTATGATATACGCACACTTTCATTTTCTTATCAAAAAAATTATGCTGGCTGAGGCTGTAGTATTTCCATATTTCATGATATGTGGTTTTCATTTTTGTTATTTTGCATGGAAATGTTTAGAAAACTAAGATTGGTTTAGAGTCTCTACTTTGGCAAACATTTACCCATTGAATGTTTTATATTAAGACATCCAATTATTTTATTGATTTGTTTGGTTGTTGAGACAATTTTAGAAAAGAACAACCTCAATTAGAATGAGATTGATACAGCTCTTTTGATTAGTTGGGTGAATTTTTTTTTCTTTTGAACCCATTATTTGTGTTTGCGCAGGATTTTTTTTTTGTTGAGTCTAAGTACTTGTACACTTTTTTTTTTTTTTTTTTCCATGATAGGAAAATTTTCGTCTTCACTGGAGCCTTCTATCAACCTTCCTGACCCTTTATCACTTGACCTAGGCCTCAAGGACATAATTTTAATAAGCACAAAGCACGCCTTAAGCACAAAGGTCTCCTATAGCTTTGGTGCAAGACGCAAGACGCAACACAATGTGCGTACTTGAGACAAGAGAAACCTGGTATAGAATGTTGATCACATTGATGAAATATGATTTTATATTTAATCCAATCGATACAAAAATTTAAGATTCTAAGCATTTAAAAGAAGCATCAGCAAAAAAGAAATTGTAAAAATATATGATTAGAAAATCTAAGAATAAAAGTATTTAAAAAGAAAAGTAAAGTAGACAAGGTGAGTCTTTTCAACAAGGTACATATCTTGGCATGCAAGATGCTAAAGTTAAGAAGTGGTTGCACCTTGAGTAAGCATGCCTTTTAAAACCATGCTCAAGGCCTATTTGTACAATTTCCATTGAGCTACTATCTAATTTTAGAGACATTGAAAGCCTAGTCAATGTTGCTGTGTTTCTAAATCCGTGTTCTGTATTTATATAAAAAAAAAAAAAAAATCTTTGTTCTGTATTTGAATATTTTTTAAGGACTGAAATCTTGGGTTCAAGCATTTTAGGTATTCTGGTTCATTTGTTTTGTTTTATTTATCTTTTATATAAATAAGACTATTTTTGATTGCATAAAGCATTTTCTGGTCAATGTATTTTTCTTCTTGAAATAGGGTTCTGGTGGGGACAGGCCGGGCATGCTTTGAGACATTAAGACCATTGGCTTATAGTCTACTGGCAGAGATTGTTCATCATGTTCGAGGAGACCTTTCATTATCACAGGTGTTGCTTTTTCTCGGAATTTTTATGCAACATTATGCTGGTTTTGTTTCCTTTGACTTTTGATTTTAGGCATTCGTTGTCACTTAGATGCTGGAGGCATTAATGTGTTTAGTTGTTATTTCTGTCTGTCATGGTTTGAGGGTATTTTGTTATATGTTTTGAGCTTCTCTTGATTTATTATGAATCACTTATTTCCTGTTTGATGTGCTCAGTGATTTCAAAAGCAAAAGGAAATGTCAAGGCAATATGACGCCTTTTAGCTAAACTAAGGCACACACAAAGAACGAGGCCATAATGAATATACCATAAGCTGCATATGATCTTAGGCTTAAATCTTGCAACTGATGATGCCTTGAATTTACCGCGGTGCTAGTTGTCATGGCCACTTAGCACCCCGAGGTTGGCTCACCACAGGGGGCTG
Source organism: Tetrastigma voinierianum (assembly GCA_016808115.1). Taxonomy (NCBI): domain Eukaryota; kingdom Viridiplantae; phylum Streptophyta; class Magnoliopsida; order Vitales; family Vitaceae; genus Tetrastigma; species Tetrastigma voinierianum. Next base: position 775,706 of record JAEQBH010001279.1, on the reverse strand, counting down.
CTTGCCCATGGACGTTTACTTGTTTGTCCAAATGTATTGTCATTTGAATTTGAATTATGTCCATTCCCTCTAGGGTTTCCTCTTTAGCAAATGCCAATATTGTTTGTGGTTCTAGTCTGGCCTCTTTTGTTGGTGCAATTAACAGGTAGGGAGCTTTTCTCGGGGTTGGACGGTGGAGGTGAGTGACTGCTCTATCATTGACCTTGCTTCTTGGTTTCGGCCTACTTAAGATGAGGTGGCTGCGTGGGAGGAAGTTGAGTAGGGGAGGTTGTGTTGTAGCTGGTTGCTGTATTTCTGCTGGATGCACTAAAAGTCTTAATATATATGATCTGCCTAGAACTTGTAGATGGTCCCTTTATGGACTCGAGGGTTCCATTTTTTGCTCTTATCAACCTCTCTTGTATGTCCACCAGCATCAATTCAGTTAGAGAGAGGGATGGTCTGTTCATTATTAACTGATTTGCTTTTGCCCCCTCTAACTTTCCATAACTTTTGCCTAATCTTGCTCAATTCTCTGTTCTTCCTTGTATGCATGCTATGGTGCTAAACTTCAGGCCCCTTTGTATATCCCTCCCTCCCTTGTCATTCATTTAGGAGAGGGGCTTTACTTCTCCGTCCTCTCCTCCTTTTTCTACCTCTTATAACTGTTGTAGGGGTTTCAGTGGTCTCCTCTTCTTCTTGGAATTCTTCCTCATCCTCTTCTTCAATGGTGTCTGGAGGTAGATTTTTCTTCTTGTGTCAAGGAGGTAGCTTCATCTTTGAACTGCTCCTTTGATGGCTCAAATGTTTGATTCAGGGCATAAGATTTTCCTTTCTCAATTTCTGCATGGTACCCATCTCCTGGCTGCATGAGTCATGACATTGAGCTGAAACATATCGTTGAAAAGCCTAGGGAAAGGGTTTTCTCCGTGATATACTTCTGTTTAGGAGGAATAGCATCCTCAATCAGAAGTCAAGTCATTTCTTCTACAGAGACTCTCTTGTCAATACTGGTTCATATTAAGCTATTTATGGCTCAATTGGATATACCTCCATTAGAGCTTGTGTTATTCTTTGGTTTGTCTATTGCTTCATTGGACAAATTATATTAGTTCTCCTATGTCTAGCGCTTGATTCCTTAATGAGGGCTGGCAAGCAAATTTGGATGAGGTGCTGAGGACTCTGGTTCCTCACTTGCCAATCCCCTCTAACTTCACAAGGATTCTTCACTCTTCCTCAAAATCTTCTTCTTCTTTTATCTGACGGCTTAGTTGGTTCTTCCTCTTGGTCCTCTTCCGTTTGAAGTGATTTGTCTGCTATTGTATTAGTCAATTGTCTCTTCTCACTACCTCTTTCATTATCACAACTTCATGTGTGTGGATTTGGATGACAAGCCCAAGTGGGAGTAGACATCGAACGTTGATTTGTCTTAAGAGCCACGCATGAGGTGTTGGAGGTTGAGCCATCTTTTACTTTTCCTACGACAAACATTTGGACTGTTCGCGTTTAGCCAAAGTTATGCTTCTTTGCTTGGGAATCTTCCTAGGGGAAAATCTAGACTCTTGATCAACTTCAGTGAATAGGTTTTGCGTTTGCAAATAGATGTTTCTTGTTCCAAGAAAAAGAGGAGACAATAAACCATCATCTTCTCCATTGTGCTGTAACTAGAGTGCTATGGGATTTGCTTTTTCTCTTTTTGGTGTCTCTTGGGTAAACCCTCTCTTGGGGTGGAGGGGTTCTTTTGTTTGGAAGGGATGGAAACTGGTTTGGAAAGCGGATTCTTTATGCTTGGTCGCAAGAAAGCCTGGATGACAGCCTCCCTGTGCATTTTTTGGACAATTTAGCGAGAAAGAAATAGGCTAGTTTTCGAGGATGTGAATATTTCAGTCAATAGGATGAAGTCTACTTTTCTTTGTAACCTTTGGTCTTGGGTCAACTTGTATAGTGTTGAGAGGCCTAGTTCTTTGATTGGTTTTTTGACTTGGGTGAGATGTAAATGAGTTCTTTGGTTTTTTGTTGAGGGTTGGTAGGTTTGCTCTTTTCTTTGCTTTCCCCTTGGGGGCCCTCTTGTATATCTCCTATATGCTTTGGGTTTTCCCAAGGTTCTTTTTGGTGGTTTAATATACTTTGCATATATCCATTTAAAAAAAGGAGTGGGTCCTTTATGCATCTTTTGGACGGTTTGGAAGGCTAGGAATGATGATGAGGTTTTGTCCATACAAAAGCTTAAGTTTGCTTTTGTAAATCTCCTTTGGTCGGTGACCAATTTGTTTATAGAGAATGGTCAAATTACCTTGAGTCAATTCATTGATTGTGTGGGTGTTATTTGAGGGAAAGGTTCTTTTGTTTCCTTTTCCCCGGTTTGTGAATGTTTTTTGTAAGGGGGTAAGGTTTCTTTTCTTTGTTCTTCTCAAGGCGCTTCTTTAGTGTCTCTTTTTAATATACTCTTCTTTTACTGATAAAAAAAATAAAATATTGTAACCATCTTTAGTCTTGTGGTTAGTTTTGCTTCCAAGAGCAGTGTAGACTCTCATTTCCTCTTTCGATTTGATTATGTATTGTAGATTGTGTTATTTGGGAAGGATTTACGTCCCTTTCTAACTTGCTAATTTAATGGTAACAAAATATATTCTTCTCATCTAGGGAAAAAGGCTATAAAACTGAAATATACTAAAAGCTGAAGTTGATCAGTGTTATGTATTCTGTTAGGACTTGATTTTGTCTTTTTATACTACAAACTTGCTGCCTATAATGAGTGTATCATTAACCCAGAATTATACTTTCAATAATGCTGCGTTTCACATGGCTATGCTTGTGGCGCTGACTTAGAAATTAGTTGGCTAAAAGTCGGCGCAACGGAGTCTGAGAAGTGGATGTGGTTGCAAGCACCCACTTAAAATCGGGCGAGTCTCTCTTTTGTCTGGGAGCTCTACCCAAATACAATACACATACAAATACACATCCCCGAACAATCTAATATATACAACTATCCAATCTGACCACTTGGGCTGTAACTAACTACTCATTAAAACACATATCACAACTATTCTCCAATTATCTCCCAATAATTACATAGTTGATTACACTTTGTTTTATCTGAAACATATATTAAAATCTACAATTCAGCCACATGTTATGTCCAAAAGAACCATCAAGCCACAAACCGGCTTCTTCAAAATCAACCTCAAAATGAGATGTCTCCTCGAGCGCTCCTTGTACCTGAAATAAAGGGGTCCCACGACGGGGTGAGCTAAAGCTCAGTAGGAGAATCGCCACTAAGTGAAGATACTTCCCCATGCTTTAAAGTGGAGTCACGATATACTCGAGTAAACACACACTCAAGTAAATACATGATCCTACTTGAATCTCTACATGATTGCAGAGTATCACGAGTCCTCACCCGACTCACTCACTTCGTATATGAAAATAATCATTTTCAAAACAAAACTTTTGTTCTTGAAAATATACTACGAAATATTCGGTAAAATATGGGGCCCTAAGTGAATTGGTTGGTGAGCTTTCCGAAGCAGTCATGGATGTTACCATCGAAATGATCTGTTGGCCGTCTAAATACGGTCTCCCGGAATATCATCACAATGAAATTCCTTTCGCAAACATATCCGTTTTACAAAAATGCCTTGTCATGCACTCACACCTAATTCTAGAGCTACCCGGTGCATATGAAATGCATTATGCCATTTTCAAATCATTTACACCATATGTCAACATGCATATTTTCAATCAACTACAATAACATCTCGTGTAATTAAAATAGCATTGACGTCAGCAATTTAATTTCGATTGAAGCGATTCATAATTTCATCTCCATTTATCTGCGAATTATATTGGTATAATTGAAGCGAATCACAATCTTTATTCCCGATGGCACTATACGCACACAGTACTCCATTCATATAATTGTGACCTCATGTTAAAATCCTCATTAAGCATTAACCTATTGATTTCTACACCACACCAAATCAAGTCACTCATTTCATACAATTTCATACCAAAACACATGGACAATTTATTGATGCTCCACAAACCGAATTTGTTTTACGGAGTCCAGCAATAAGTGGGCTGTCCACGGGCAGCCCACACTTCCTACATCGGTTCCTCTTGATGGAACCGATTTCCATTCCCAATTCCGGTCTCCTAATCACCAAAGCATAATTTATTCATTAAATTATCACACAAGAACCCTGTTTGATCACTACACACCAGCATTGCAGTTTGCCCATCATAGTCTAAAAATTCCACAATTCGGTCCATGTTTTGGGACCGATCAAACACCATTCGGCATTTCTCATATCAAGCATGCATTTAAAGCAATTTTGGTGGAAATAAAACACAGAAATATTTAATTTACGGGCGATCGCGGATGGGAGAAAAAATCCCCAAGAATTTCTAACAATTCGGTCCCCTGTTTTGGGACCGATCAAACAGCCCCTCACGGCCTCAAACCAACCGAAACATCGAAAAACCCTTAAAAATGGGAATAAGCATTAGGAGAAAATCCTACCTCTTGGAGTTGTCAAAAACTACGCAAACCGGGTCCGCAGCGTAGCTGCTCGCGTGAAACGTTTCCCTTCTTGTCCTGTCGACATCCAACGGTCCAATCGCGTGTATTTCTAGAGAGAAGTCAGAGACTCTCTCTCTAGAATCACCATTTTTGCTCCTCCACGCCTACTGCATCTCCCCCAAATGACTCCCACGTTTTGTCTTTGATTTTAAGTGGAGAAGAACACTATTTAGTCCTTTTTGTCTTTTGTGAGCTTGCAAGATCAAATCTACAGAAAATAACGTGTATGTCCCTCTTTTACAGTTTGATAATCGGTACTATCTCGGCAAATCCATTTTCATCATTTCTCTACTCATACCACTTATGGTACATGGTACATGCTATTTGTGCCTTTCGTGCGCACTGAATCGATTCTGACCTGAAGCTGCGATGCCTCGAAGCGTGCAGACTCAGGCGTATTTAGCAATTGCGAAGGGAATTTTTACGTGTTAACTAGATTTATGGGACGATTCCAACCGATTGCAATCATTTAGGTAAATACGAGATCTAGAGTAATTACGGATTTTTAGTAATTAAAATTTTGTAATTAAAATTACGATTTTTTCAGCCCATTGAGAAATTGGAATTTCCGGGTCTTACAGTACTAATTTTGGATCTTTTCTTTGGGTGTAACAGACGCGCATCTTTAATCACTTATCATGCTTCTATATTTCAAATTTCCCCCCTTTTTTCATTTCTTGTTTGAGGGCCTTGTCAACAATTGAACTGATCCTTTCTGGTTTTCCATATCACCCTTCAGAAAAGGGAGTAAAAATCGTTTGAGCAGATCGTCTGATGTTATTTTCGTTCATTGCCTATTGCTTCTAATGGATACTTGTTTATGGTGTTGCTATCATGTGTTATTATTGAAGTAATTTCTTGCCTACTGATGCATTCATATAATTATGGTGCAGTTATCACGGATTATTTACTTGTTCTCAAGTAATATGCATGATGCTTCATTATCACTCAGCATCCATACCACCTGTGCTCGACTGATGTTGAATCTGGTTCATATTCTTACCCATTCTTTCAAGCGAACCACAGATTGTATTTTCTTTTTCTTTTCGTCCTTTTTTCCTGATCTGGCTCTTTAAAGGCTGGTGTTTGTCATGTTATAATTAACTATTTTTAGATTAATTTTTTTTTTTTAAATTTTATGGATATCGTTTTCTTGGGCTTTAGGTGGAGCCAATTTTTGAGAAGGGTGTAGATCAACTATCAATGGATGAAGCAAGAATTTTACTGGTTTGGGTTTAACCTAATTGTTGTGCTATCTTTTCTTCAACTAGTATTATTGCATAATTTATTTTATTTTAGTTTTTTTGGCAATGACTCTTATTCTATTCCATTAGGGGCGAATCTTGGATGCTTTTGTGGGGAAATTTAGTACTTTCAAGCGCACCATTCCTCAGGTACTCAACATTAATTACAATTTCACAATGTTATGATTGCAGCTTAAAATTTCTTTGTATTATTTCTCCGACTCTTTGGTTTTTTCTCTCTCCTTGTTACATGTATATTATGGCTGGAAAATGTATTTTATGTTTCAAATGTTGTTAGCACACAAAAACTATGAACATTTTAATTGTAAAAAAAAAAAAAGAGTAGGCTTAAGTGGCACCAAATCACCTTGCAGTTTTATCTTCTCCTAGCAGTTTACTCTCTTGATCTAGTGAAGGAACCTGGGATTGGGTATTCTTGATTGCACCCAATGCCCCCATAGGCTTCCCCACTAGTCTTGTCCAAAAGCATTCTAAGGGCAAACTTGTCTTTCTTTTTCAAAATTCATTTTTGGTTGACTGTCTGGTTGCTCACATATCTTCATATTCTTTATTCTCAAAGAGCCCCTGCCTAAGAATATGGCCTTACCTGAACCTACTTAAAAACTCTTGCTATTATTCTGCAATGAAAAATGATAATTAAATTTATGTCTTTATTGAGATAGTGTCTAAAACTGCTTGTTTGACAAAAAGCAATGCCTTAGCATCCGTTTTTTAAACTCTCTTATAACCTCTGTAGGAATCTCCTCTTCCTTGTAACCCTTTCACAAGCTCCCACAAATCTTAGAAGATAAAAAGAGTCCTCATCTTAATGCTACAGACATCAGGCCCATTTTCTTGAAAAAGTGGAATGGTAGGCTGAGTTGGGGATAAGACCAACATTGTTTTCCATTTGATTCCTTGTCTCTGGTACCAGGTGATCATCTATTGGAAGTTATCTTCTCTACAACAATTAGGAAGAGAAACTTAAAATAAAATAAAATCGAAAAACAAACTTTAGATAAGGGAGAAGTCTGATTGATATTGGACTCTATATTTTTCATTCATAATCTCAATTTAAATATACAAATTAACTTATAACAGATTCCTAAATAAAACCACCTCTTCCCCATTAATAATAATTCACCACCAACACATGATAGAATAATTCCTAAAACATAGCGTGACTCTAATCAACTAAATTCATGTAATGAGTAGATCCAAATAATTAGGATAACACACTCCACTTCTTATTTAACTTAAACACAAATTACAACCCACCATTAAAATTTATTCCAACAAGTGCTCCTTAACTACCTGAAAACGGAGTGTGCAAAATTAGACATGTTTACCTGTTCATGTTAAATACAATGGCCTTGATTTGTTTTTCTTTTCCGTAATTGTGGATCCCAAGTTGTTGGGTAATATCTCATATCTCCATTTATTGTTGAACAACTCACTTTTTAGCGTGTTAATATGTGAAGGCTACATAAAAAAAGAAAAATGAAAAAAAATGTGAAGTCTACATCTGAATATGTACCTATGATAAGGCTCTATTTCCATTTTTGGGAGCCTTTCTTGTTGAATCACTAGTGGTTTTGTCTGTTTTCCTGATGTTTGCTTTTATGGATTCGTTAATTCTAATTAGTTAGTTTTGGTTTAGCTACTGGAAGAAGGTGAGGAAGGAAAGGATCGAGCCACATTGAGGTCCAAGCTTGAACTACCTGTGCAGGTTTGGAAACTTCTTGGATTCCAAAAATCAACTTCGGTTTTGTCTTAAAATTCTTGTCTAAATTCACTATTTTGGTTATCTGGGGTTCCCATTTTTATTACTTTGTGCTTAGCATTTATTTTTTTTGCAGGCTGTTCTGAACTTGCAGGTCCCTATGGAACATTCTAAGGAAGTCAGTGATTGCAAGCATCTTATTAAGACCTTGGTCATGGGTATTTGATCCTCTTCCATCTTTTTTTTTCCAGATTATTTCTAGTAACTTCATAGACAAAGTATCACATGTATTCTGTCTAAATTTCTTCCTTTACTGATCAAAACTGCCACTGAATTATGTTTCTTAATTATCATATGAACCATATTTTTGACACCGAACAACTTATGGCTGGATGCTCTGCAGGAATGAAAACTATTATCTGGAGCATCACTCATGCGCATCTACCCCGATCACAGGTTTCTTAATGCTCCAAATGAGTTCAATCCTTAACTAGTATGTGTGATTTACGTTACCTTATGTGGTGGTTCCTATGGTTCAGGTTTCCCCTTCAACGCTTGGTACACATCAACAAGTGCTAGTTTCACCAACATCTAATTTACCAGTGCCTCAAGCATTCAAAGGGATGAGAGAGGATGAGGTATTAAACACAAAATCATGAGTTTAATCTGTTCTGTCATGGCTAGTTTTGTTGACTTTAATTTTTATAGGTCTGGAAAGCATCTGGGGTCCTAAAGAGTGGGGTTCACTGCTTAGCTCTCTTCAAGGAGAAGGATGAGGAGAGGGAAATGCTCAATCTTTTTTCTCAGATTTTGGCTATTATGGAACCGCGTGATCTCATGGACATGTTCTCATTGTGCATGCCAGAGCTTTTTGAGTGCATGATTAGCAACACACAGCTAGTTCATATATTTTCGACCCTTTTGCAAGCTCCTAAGGTGTTCCGCCCATTTGCAGATGTTTTGGTAAATTTCCTTGTGAGCAGCAAACTTGATGTTCTGAAGCATCCAGATTCACCTGCCTCAAAACTTGTTTTGCACCTCTTTCGGTTTTTATTTGGAGCTGTGCCCAAGGCCCCTGCAGATATGGAACGCATTTTGCAGCCTCATGTGCCTATCATTATGGAAGTTTGTATGAAAAATGCTACTGAAGTTGAGAGGCCCCTTGGTTATATACAGCTACTCCGAACAATGTTTAGAGCACTTGCAGGAGGAAAATTTGAACTATTACTGCGGGATCTAATTCCTATCTTGCAACCCTGCCTAAATATGTTATTGGGTATGCTTGAAGGACCTACTGGAGAGGATATGAGGGACCTCTTGCTGGAGCTTTGCTTAACTTTGCCTTCACGCTTAAGTTCATTGTTGCCTTTCCTTCCCCGCCTTATGAAGCCTCTAGTTTTGTGTCTCAAAGGAGGTGATGACCTTGTTAGTTTAGGGTTAAGAACACTCGAGTTTTGGGTGGATAGCTTGAATCCTGATTTCCTGGAACCTAGTATGGCAAATGTTATGTCTGAGGTAATTTTAGCCTTGTGGTCTCACTTGAGGCCAGCACCCTATCCTTGGGGTGGAAAATCGTTGCAACTCCTTGGGAAATTAGGTGGCCGTAACAGACGGTTTCTCAAGGAGCCCCTTGCCCTTGAGTGCAAGGAGAACCCAGAGCATGGGCTTCGCCTGATTCTTACTTTTGAGCCGTCAACCCCATTTTTGGTGCCTCTGGATCGTTGCATCAACCTTGCTGTATCAGCAGTCATGCACAAAAATGGGAGCATGGATGCTTTCTACAGAAAGCAAGCTTTAAAGTTCCTTCGTGTGTGCTTAGCATCTCAGTTAAATTTGCCAGGTGTTGTTACTGATGAGGCATTTTCACAGAGACAGTTGTCAACTTTGTTAGTTTCCTCTGTGGATGCTTCTTGGCGCAGGACTGATACATCAGATATAAAGGTTTGTTTTTAGTACAACCATCTGGTTCAGTGTGTGAAACCTAAACTGTTATTGCATTAATTTTTAGATCCTTGCTTATTTTAAATCTTGTATTTCCATGATAGTACTGTGCTATTTATCCCTTCACTTATATATTCCAAATTGAACTTAGTCATAAAAGGTTTTAGATTCTGAATATACTGGCATTAATGTGAAACATTCTTTTTGTCCCCTTGTCCATAATTCATGATTATGTCTTTGCCCATACAGTCCTATTACAGTGTTATTATTGTATTTTTGGTTGTTGGCATCGTTATTCTATGCGCCATGCACACATACAGACACTCTCCTTGCCTTTATTGAATATTTAATGAATATTAAACAGACATTATTTGCTTGATAATTGATGTTAGGTTTTTCTTTTCTGATTGATTGTTGGGAGTTACCAACAATTGAAATGTATAATCCTATCAAATTTATTACTATTTCTTTAAATAATTTGTTGCAGGCTGATTTGGGTGTAAAGACAAAAACTCAACTTATGGCGGAGAAATCTGTTTTCAAGATTCTTTTGATGACAATAATTGCTGCCAGTGCAGAACAAGATCTCCTTGATCCTAAGGATGATTTTGTTGTAAATGTATGCCGACATTTTGCAATAATATTCCATGTAGATTATTCAACTAATACTTCAATCCCAAGTTCATCAAGTGGGGGTCCTATGTTCTCATCTAGTGCCAATGTCAGTTCCCGGTCAAAAAGTTCTAATTTGAAAGAGTTGGATCCTTTGATATTTTTAGATGCATTGGTTGACGTGCTGGCTGATGAAAATAGGCTCCACGCTAAAGCTGCTCTTAGTGCACTAAATGTGTTTGCAGAATCTCTTTTGTTCCTTGCTCGGCCAAAACATGCTGATGTGTTAATGTCCAGAGGAGGTCCTGGTACTCCTATGATTGTCTCTAGTCCATCAATGAATCCGGTATATTCACCACCTCCTAGTGTTCGCATCCTTGTTTTTGAGCAACTTCTGCCCCGTCTTTTGCATTGTTGCTATGGAAGTACATGGCAAGCACAAATGGGAGGTGTTATGGGAATTGGTGCCTTGGTTGGAAAGGTCACTGTTGAGACTTTATGCCTTTTTCAAGTAAAAATAGTACGGGGGCTTGTATATGTTCTTAAGAGACTTCCTATTTATGCTAACAAAGAGCAGGAGGAAACAAGTCAGGTGCTTACACAGGTTCTTCGTGTGGTGAATAACGTTGATGAAGCAAATAATGAAACCCGGAGGCAAAGTTTCCAAGGAGTTGTTGAGTATCTTGCCTCGGAATTGTTCAATGCCAATGCATCTGTTAATGTGAGAAAGAATGTGCAGTCATGTTTGGATCTTTTGGCTAGTAGGACAGGTAGTGAGGTAACTGAGTTGCTTGAGCCTTTGTATCAACCTTTGCTTCAGCCTCTTATAATGCGCCCCCTTCGACTAAAAACTGTTGATCAACAGGTAAAATATCCTACTTGATTTTGTTTATAATTTTAAAATTTTCTCCAGTAACTTGATTCAATGCTATTCAGGTTGGTACTGTTACTGCTTTGAATTTCTGCTTGGCCTTGAGGCCTCCTCTTTTGAAGTTGTCACAAGAATTAGTCAACTTCCTACAAGAAGCTTTGCAAATAGCTGAGGCTGATGACTCTGTGTGGGTTGTGAAGTTTATGAACCCAAAGGTGGCCACATCACTAACTAAACTTAGAACAGCTTGCATTGAACTACTTTGCACTGCGATGGCATGGGCAGATTTAAAAACACCAGCTCATTCTGAACTGCGTTCAAAGATCATTTCCATGTTTTTCAAGTCTTTGACCTGTCGAACTCCAGAAATTGTTGCTGTTGCAAAGGAGGGTCTGCGACAGGTTGATCTTCTTTGTTTATGCATTTTTTATTTTATTTTGATCATCATGTGTATAAAACATCGACAGCAATTGTTATAATTCAGCATTGCTTTGATGGTTCTGGCTATAAGTTATAATACTCATTAGTAGATTTGGTCGGTTCATCTTTTCTAGTTTAACACATGCTATACTGATAAATAGTATAAAGCTGAGGACTTATGGATTACCATGTGATACATCCGATTTGGTCTGTCATTGTTTTATTAGCAGTTATTGTATGTATGTCTGATTAACAGATGATTTTTCCAGGAAAATATATATGCTTGTGGCATACAATTTAAGTATTATATGCTTCTATTTTGGATTTTTACAGTGTCAATTTTTTTATGTGCCTTTTGTTTTTAATCATGTAAGAACTTGTTCTTGCTCTATTGTGTTTTAGGTTATCAGCCAGCAAAGGATGCCGAAAGAGCTTCTACAAAGTAGCCTCAGGCCTATTTTAGTTAACTTGGCTCACACCAAAAATCTGAGCATGCCTCTTCTTCAGGGTCTGGCCCGCCTGTTGGAACTTCTATCAACGTGGTTTAATGTTACCTTGGGTGGTAAGTTGTTAGAGCACTTAAAAAACTGGTTGGAACCAGAAAAACTTGCGCAGTGTCAGAAATTATGGAAAGCTGGTGAAGAACCTAAAATTGCAGCAGGTAAGTAATCTTTTATTTTTACTGTTAAGAGTTGCTTTTGTATGCATGCCACACATGCTTGATGTAATGGTTGATTTTTTTTCCCCTGTTCTATACAGCTATTATAGAGCTTTTTCACTTGCTTCCCATTGCGGCATCACAGTTCCTTGATGAACTTGTTACATTGACTATTAATTTGGAGGGGGCCCTTCCCCCTGGACAATTTTACAGTGAGATTAATAGTCCGTATCGCCTTCCTCTCACCAAATTTTTGAATCGATATCCAACTCTTGCTGTTGACTATTTTCTTGCTCGACTTAGTCAACCAAAGTACTTCAGGCGGTGAGGTTAAGTTTCTGGATTCCCATTGTTGTCTTCTATGAAATTCACACTTTGATCAGTATTTTTCTCTTTTGGGTGTAAAATTCAGGTTCATGTATATAATACGTTCGGATGCTGGTCAGCCCTTGAGAGAAGAACTTGCAAAGTCACCAAAGAAGATACTTTTAAGTGCCTTTCCGGAATTCCTACCACGATCTGATGCATCAATGGCACCAGGATCTTTAAATCCTTCTGCTCCAATAACGGGTGATGAAGCCCTTGTTACCCCTCAACCTGAGAGTTCTATTCCACCATCATCAGGCCCTACTGCAACTTCAGATGCTTATTTTCAGGGACTTGCTCTTGTTTCAACAATGGTTAAACTGATGCCTGGCTGGTTGCAGAGTAATCGTATTGTGTTTGATACCTTAGTACTTGTTTGGAAATCACCTGCCAGAATAACTCGGTTACACAATGAACAGGAGCTGAACTTGGTACAAGTAAGTTTGATTGCTATTTATGCCTTGCAAAACATTGTGATATACTCCCACCCAAATCTTCTACACTGCAGCAGAAGAAGAGAATGCAAATTGTTTCAGAAACTGGAATTTTGAATTAATGATAGGTATCACCAGTTGCAATTTAAAATGGTTAATCAACAAAAGAAATCAGGCAGTTTGAGAGGCCTGTTCTCTCCCTGGGCAGTGCCCTCTATTAACAATAACCCAGATGATCCCCTTTCATTCCCTCCCCTCCAAACCTTTATTCTTCCATCCCCAAAACCCCAACACAACCTGTACTCCCTAACTAACTCCTCTCACTGGCCAATAGAATTGTTAGAGCATCTTATATGGTTGTTTGGGCACGTCCCCTCCTTCCAGATCAGCATGCTGTGGTGAAAGACCTCTTTGCCCCTACCCTTTGCCCCTCCTCATATAGGTGTAACGAATTGGAGGTTTATCAATACCCCTCGCCAACAGATGCACCTTGTCCTCAAGGTGAAAATTTAGGAATTGGTGTTGGATGAAAGTGGACGATTCCCATGTTGCTTCAAACTCAGGTAAGCCCCTCCATTTAATGAGCACCTCCTGATCAACAGTTCCTTTGCCTTGTACAGGACGTATACCCAGCACTGTTACTGGTTCAGTTTGTAGTTCCATATCAGTTGAAAGTTGTGAAGGCAAGGGTTGTGAACACTGAGTGCCAGCTGCCATTGCTCTTTTCAGTTGGGATACATGAAAAATAGGGTGTATTGTGGCTGAAGGGGGAACTTTCAATTTGTAAGCCACTGCTCCAACCCTTTTCAGAACTTCATTAGGCCCATAATACCTTGGTGCCAACTTTTCATTCTTGTGTCGTGCCAGGGATCGTTGTCTGTAGGGCTGGAGCTTAAGGTATACCGAATCTCCTTCCTCAAACTGAGTATCACGTCTATGTTCATCAGCCGTGGCTTTCATCTTGTACTGAGCTCGGAGTAGATGAAATTTTAGTTCATCAATAATCGCATCCCTTTCAGCAAGAAGCTGATCGGCCTCAAAAACTGGAGTGGTGTATTCCTCATGACGAATGAGGGGAGGTGGGTCTCTTCCATAAAGGGCTCGAAATGGAGTGGTACGAATAGAAGTATGGTATGAGGTGTTGTACCAATATTCTGACCAATGAAGCCGTCGGACCCACTGTTTAGGTTTATCAGAAGCAAAACAACGAAGGTAAGTCTTAACGCTTTTGTTGACTACTTCTGTTTGCCCATCTGTCTGGGGTGATAAGCAGAGCTTTGTTTCAACAATGTCCCTTGTAGGCGGAAGAGTTCAGTCCAAAAAAGACTCATGAAAACCTTGTCCTGATCCGACACTAGTGAGTGGGGCACCCCATGTAATCGAACCACCTCTTTGGTGAAAGTCAGTGCCACAGATTGTGCTGAGGAATGGATGTTTAAGGGCTATGAAATGAGCATACTTACTAATTTGTTCAACCACAACAAGGATCGTATCATAACCTTCCGATTTGGGTAACCCCTCAATGAAGTCCATGGTCAGGTCGTCCCAAATTAAACTTGGTATCTGAAGTGGCTGAAGTAAGCCTGCAGGAGATAAGGTTGAGTATTTTTGCTGTTGGCAAGTAGTGCAGGCTGCCACATCTGCCCTTATTCTCTTATATATGTCTTCAATACCCCTGAGTGTCCACCTACGGGTCCATTGTGATATTCCTTTAGGAGAGTGGTTATTATAGAAGCCCCTTTAGTTAAGACCACACGCCCCTTGTACATCAACCGATCTTGGATCAACGCATACCCTGGATGAGAGTTACTGTCCACTTCTAAATCCCCTATTATCTTGCGGAGAGCATCATCAGCCCGTACTTCTTGTTGTAACTCATCCATTGTATTGGCTTATGGAATGAACAAGGCAGCTAATGTTACCTCTTTTGGAATGCGGGAAAGGGCATCGACAACTCTATTCTCTACCCTCGGTCGGTATTCTACTTCAAAATCATAGCCTAACAGTTTTGTAACCCACTTTTGATGTTCAACTGCCACTAACCTTTGCTCCAGTAGGAATTTAAAACTTTTTTGATCTATGCGTACAATAAACTTGTGGCCAATCAAATAGGGTCACCACGTCTGCACTGCAAAGACTATTGCCATGAGCTCCCTTTCAAATATCGACTTGTGCCTGGCTCAGGACAATAATACCCGGCTGTAGTAAGCAAGCGGACACTGCCCTTGCATTAGGACTGCCCTTAGGTCATGTCCAGATGCGTCTGTCTCTACAACGAATGGAGCTGCAAAATTTGGGAGTGCTAGAATAGGGACTGTAACCGTTGCTGATTTCAGTTTTTGAAATGCCTCTTTTGCTGCCTCATTCCACCCGAAATTATTCTTCTTCAATTATTTACATTCAGGTGGCACTATTTTATTGTAACACCTTTGAATTTTTAATGAGTACCACGAACAATGAAGAAGCCCCTTAATTCAGTAGTGTCCTTGTAGGTGGAAGCATGTGGCATTGCCCTAAATTTTTTTTGTTTGGTATGCAGCTACGCCCTCTTTAGAAATAATGCGGTCTAAGTATTCTAGCTTTTGTTGAGCAATGTTACACTTCGTGTGATTAACATACAATTGATGGTTCTGTAGGATTTGCAGAACTTTTTCCAGGTGCTAAGTGTGTTCATCTAGGCTCTTGCTATAAACCAAGATGTCATAAAAAAAAACTAATACACATTTTCGTAGTAGTGGTTTAAATACCTTGTTCATGAGTGCTTGGAAAGTAGCTAGTGCATTCGTGAGTCCGAACGGCATGACGAGGAACTCATAATGGCACTGTGATTAGAATCACTATACGTACATCTTAAAGCTTGAGACCACAGATTTGATGGTAACTGATTTGAGATTCAACGAAAACACTTAAGCCCCATGTAATTCATCCAACAATTCATCTATCACAGGAATGGGGAACTTATCCAACATTGTTTACACAGAACCTCTTACTCCCATCTTTTTTTTTCACCAACAGTATAGGGCTCGAGAATGGGCTAAGGCTAGGGCAAATAATACATACAACAAGCATTTCTCCCACAAGCTTCTCAATTTCTTGCTTCTGTACATAGGGATACTTGTAAGGTCTCACGTTGATTGGGGCAGTTCCCCCCTTTCAAGGTTATAACATGGTCTCTACCTCGTTGTGGAGGCAACCCCTGAGGCATTTGGAAGATGACTTCATATTTTTCTAGAATTGCCCTAATGGACGCAGGTATTTCCTCCATCACAGTCGCCTCTACTAGCTCCACACTCCCATACTCAACAAGAATTCCTTGCCCCCACTTGCATAGCTCGTACCATGGCTTTTAAGGACACTAGTGACCGATATAACTTTGGGTCTCCTTGGAGAGTGATCCTTTGCCCTTGCATTCGAAAACTCATTCTTTGGGATCTCTAATTGATTTGCATGTTGCCCAAGGTTTCAAGCCATTTGATGCGATATAATATCGCAGAACTGAAAGATCAAGGTAGGAATCTTCTGTACTTCTACTGGGGCAGCGGACGACTTGTACGCAAATTCAGTCCCTTGTATCGATCCAGTTCCTAATAACACCCCATAAGTCTTCGTAATCTCTACTGGAATTGCCATCTTCTGTACTAGTTCCGATGAAATAAAATTGTGGGTTACCCCATTGTCAATGAGAATCACCACTGGTTGCTCCTTGATTGCCCCTTGCAATTTTAGTCTTAGGTAAGGTTAGACCCACCACTGAACTCAACGATAATCCAACTCTTGCTATTTGGATGCCTTTAGTCTCTCCCCTGGCCTTTCACAATCCTAAAAAATTCTCTTCAGTACCTTCGAGGCCCTTGATAGTAATCAGATCTTCTTCTTCTTCGTCATCCAGCACCATCAATACCTGTAAATCGTGTTGTCTTCAACGATGCCTCGGCATGTACTTTTCATCGCAATGGTAACAAAACCCTCTCGCCCTCTTGTCCATTATTTCTGCCTCAGTGAGCCTCTTGGCCCACGCCTCCTCTTCACCACTCCTTGAGTCCTGATGGGTGCTGTCATGAGAGATAGAATTTCAACTTGGTTCCTTGGTGGATATGGGATGGTTTGGTTCATGGGCCGAGAGTTGGTTGGGCTTGGGGCATAATTGGCTTGTTTGAGCTTTAGGTTCTTTTCTTCAATCCGTTGGGCCGAGGCCATTAGGCGAGAAGTGCAACGATGGCGCTTGACTTGAATGTTTAACGATGCTGATGGCGCACTTTCGGGACTTGCTCGAGACCTCGGTTCGCGGCGCCACTTGTCGTCGAACTCACAGTTTATAATCACGGACGGTTCCCACTTGTTGGAGAGCCAATAAAGCTTCATACATCGTTCCCTCTTGGGATGGTCGGAACCTCTCCAGAAACATTCCTTTCAATTCCTCCCATCGATGGTCGATCACGTTGTCTCTCCCATTGAAACTATGCAATGGCCTCCTTCAAATCTCCAAGATCGCCGCCTCTGATTTACTCATTTTGGCATGGGTTCATCGAAGCGCGCGAAAGACCCATTACGTTGGGGTCCGTTCAGTAAAAATGGTAGCTCGAGGCGTAGGCCTTGAGGAGTCCCAACGACCTGTTTATAAGTGCACCCCCATTCCATATGGCGGTTGGTGCCACCGATTCCAATTTGACTGGCACCTATTGACGCCGGCGCAGGCTCTGTCTTATGCTCTTCCCTCTATTCGAAGTCACTCGCACATGAAGCACCACTTCTCCTCGTGAGGAGAGTAGTTGATCATCTTTGCCATTGCGCATAAAGCCCTTCTCAACGCCGAACCTCATTCAGGTTTCATACGTGAACAGACAATGCAGTGTTCAGCACCACAGCCAGGTTGCCTCCTCGCCTCAGCAAGACCAGTCACTATCTTGCTCATTAATAAGTAAGGTGCAGCTCGGTAGTTTCAACCGCCCATCTTCAATATTGTTATGCTTTGAGTACCAAGTTGATATCATCACCCAAATTTTCCACACTGCACATGGAGGAAGAAAGGCATAGTTATTTGTGAAACTGGAATTTTAGTTGGTGGGTATCTTAATTGCAATTTAAAATGGTTAATCAACAAAGAAATCCGGCAGTTCGAGAGGCCTGTTCTCTCCTTAGACCCTCTATTATAACTTAGATGATGCTACTGATTCTCCTCCAGGCCTTTGTCTTGCATCCCAGAAACCTAGCACAACCTGTACTCCCTAACTAACTCCTCTACTGGCCAATAAGAATCTTGAGCATATTCTCGGTTGTTTGGGCATCCCTCCTTCAGATCGCATGCTGTGGTGAAGGCCTCTGGCTCTGCCCACATCCTCATATAGGTATGGTGGGGGGTTTATCACATTGATTGGCTAATGTTTTGCACCTCTTTCATGCTTCAACTAGTGATGCCTAGACATATTTTTCCTTATTCTTTTAGAATTGATCAATAAAGAAAACTTTCTTCTCTGCTGCTCTATTGTTTAGAAAAAATGCATTATGAGCAAATGTTTTTTTTTACTTCAATAGGTATTTATTTTTATGTGTGCCTCTGATCTCATTTTAAACATTATTGAAAAACTCCAGGTCAAAGAAAGCAAGTGGCTTGTTAAATGCTTCCTGAACTATCTGCGTCATGATAAAAATGAAGTCAATGTTCTTTTCGATATCCTCTCCATTTTCTTGTTTCATACACGCATTGATTATACCTTTCTGAAGGAGTTCTATATCATTGAGGTATGTGAATATTGGCAGATTGGCCTATTTTTACTGTCTATTTTGTCTGTTGATGGTACATTAATTGTTTTGCTCCCTTTCAGGTTGCTGAGGGATATCCACCCAATATGAAGAAAGTACTTCTGTTGCATTTTTTGAACCTTTTCCAATCAAAACAACTTGGTCATGATCACTTGGTTGTTGTAATGCAAATGCTCATTCTTCCTATGTTAGCACATGCTTTCCAGAATGGCCAAAGTTGGGAGGTTGTCGACCCTGCTATTATAAAAACAATTGTTGACAAACTTCTTGATCCTCCAGAAGAGGTGATTTCTTAATTTGTTCATTTGCTAATTTGCCATGATTTTCTTTACCATATCTCTTCTTCCCTTCTAATTTTCATATTCAGCCATGGACATTTTTGTATTTTCTGTTTTATCCCTTAACTTTCTGGTGCATTTGTTGTAGGTTTCTGCTGAATATGACGAGCCCTTAAGGATTGAGCTTTTGCAGCTTGCCACCTTGCTTCTTAAATATCTTCAAAATGATCTAGTTCATCACAGGAAAGAACTTATCAAGTTTGGCTGGAATCATCTCAAACGTGAAGATAGTGCCAGCAAGCAGTGGGCATTTGTCAACGTGTGTCACTTCTTGGAGGCGTATCAGGCCCCAGAAAAGATTATACTTCAGGTGCTTTCACACTTATGGCTATAGATTTGATTCACCTTGCATTTTTCAATTGCTTGATTTGTTGTGCTGAAATATATTAGCTCATATTTTTTTATCTGAGGCATATCAGGCCCCAGAAATATACTCCAGGTGCCTTCACATTTATGTCTATAGATTTGATTTATCTTGTATATTTCAATTGCTTACTGTTTGGTGACCAAATTTATTTATTTTTTGATATGTAAAGTGGCCAAATTTGATATATCAAGGTTCACTAAGATAGTACTCGTGCATGGTGTGCTCTTTATCAATTTAGTTTTCATTCGTTATCAAATATTTTTTAAATGAGGAGACTTGGGCTTGGTTTTAGGTCTCTTGTTCGCAAATTTTCAAATAAATTGAAATAGGGCCCCCATAATTTAGTTCTCCCTTGAAACAATACCCAATTTATCAAACCTATGAGCTATCAAGGATATTCAAAATAATCAAGACATTCAAAATAAATATGCAATGAACAAAAGAATTTTTTACATGGAAAAACTGTATACTAACCGTAGAGATAAAAATCATGTAAGCTATTGCAAACTCATGACATATTTGGAAGCACATGGTCTCACAAGGGACCATTTAGATGAATATTCACTGTGGCTCTTTCGGTGATTTCAGGTAGTAGGTTTGTTGTTTCTTCTTAGTTCTGTTATCATTTCCTGGGGCTAACTTGTCATACATTTGTTTTATCTATTGTATTATTAGTTCCTTTGCTTTGCTTCTTAGAAGATCTTTTTTACCCCTTGATATTTCTTCTTATGTCCGATTTGTTAAGTAATTGTGGGTTTTTTAAGCACTTAAGTTTTACATAACAAGTAACGTGGTGATGTAATGCAGGTTTTTGTTGCACTACTTAGAACTTGTCAGCCAGAAAATAAAATGCTGGTCAAGCAGGCCCTTGATATCCTAATGCCAGCACTACCACGGCGATTGCCTCTTGGAGATTCCCGTATGCCAATTTGGATACGCTACACTAAGAAAATTCTGGTCGAGGAGGGTCACTCTATTCCTAACTTGATTCACATTTTCCAGCTCATTGTTCGCCACTCAGATCTCTTTTATAGCTGTAGAGCACAATTTGTACCTCAGATGGTAAACTCTCTAAGTCGCCTTGGATTGCCATATAACACTACAGCAGAAAACAGGCGTCTCGCTATTGAACTTGCTGGACTGGTTGTTGGGTGGGAAAGGCAGAGGCAAAATGAAATTAAAGTGGTAACTGAGAATGATGTTGCTTGTCAGAGTACTGATGGGTTTAATCCTGGGTCTGCTGGAGTTGAACCTAAGCGTCCTGTGGATGCATCTACATTTCCTGAAGACCCAAGTAAACGAGTTAAGGTTGAACCTGGTCTTCAATCCCTTTGTGTCATGTCACCTGGTGGTGCCTCATCTATTCCTAACATAGAAACCCCAGGATCCACTGGTCAGCCAGATGAGGAATTCAAGCCAAATGCTGCAATGGAAGAGATGATTATAAATTTTCTCATAAGGGTGAGATTTTCTTTCAATTTGTTCTTTCATCTGTGGATAAAAATGCTTGTTCTTTCATCTGATGATGTATAAAAATGCCAAATTAGATTGTTGATGAGGTTGTGATTGTTGCTTCTAGAGCCTCAGTTCAATTTAGAGGCCCTAACCCAGTAAAATCCCACTTTCATCACTGTCCTGCAAAAATAGATTAATAATAAAGTGAGAGAGAGTGCAATAAGTGCTGTGCTTGAGAATAATCTTTTTGTTGTTGTTTTTGGGAAGTCATATCAATACATGTGTGACTGATTTGTTTTATGAAGGTGAGGGGGAGAGGCATTGAGCACCTGCTATAATTGTAGTTTTGGATCATTGCATCACTACATATGAAACTAATTTACTTGTTTGACAGAGATGATTGCAACACTTCCCTTGGATAAGTACAGTGCTTGAGCATCATCTGTAGACTTTTCCCAGACAATTACTTTTGGTGGTGTGTTTTTTCTTCAGTTTTGGTTCATCATATCAGTACATATTTAGCTAATCTATTTCTATATGGTAGTGTTCCTTCTGTACATGGAATAAAACCTATCTTCTCCTCTAACATGCATGCTCTCCCCAATGTTCGACTTTACACATGATCACCCTCCTCCCCCTTGTGATCACCAGATTGACTGAGAGGAAAGTTGAAATGAAACACAATGAAGAGAGAAATGGAGCAAATGATCATACATGCATATGCATGCAACCAAGTCACAAAACAACATCCTTATGCTTGCATTGGTTAAATTTGGCTAGTTTCTGTTTGAGGACACCAGTAATCTTCTTGTCCTAAGGACGTAGACATGTTCAAGCATTGGACATGGATGCAAAGTGTGAGAGAGTGAAGCTTGAAAAGAAGAAATGAGCATCATACCTGTTGTGCATAGCTCTGTAATTTGCATCAAGTTCTGCCATTTTCTGCTTGAGTGTGCCATGTTTTGTTTTTGATATTGGATATGTGATATAACTGGGACTTATGAAATTTAGTTGTGGTTTGATACCAGTATCTTTAAAATGAACTTAAATTGATATTTGAAATCATCTTGTGGATGTAGATCAATTCTTCTGCATAAAGGATTGTCATGTTTGGTTTTTCTAAAGATTGTTGTATTTGAGAGCATATTATCATGAAGGCACATGTGTTTATTTGGATTTCTGTAATAGGTAGCCTTGGTCATAGAGCCCAAGGACAAGGAAGCAAGTCTTATGTATAAGCAAGCTTTAGATCTACTATCTCAAGCTTTGGAGGTGTGGCCAAATGCCAATGTTAAGTTCAATTATCTAGAGAAGCTGCTGAGTAGTATTCAACCATCTCAGTCAAAGGACCCATCAACAGCTCTAGCACAAGGCTTGGATGTCATGAATAAGGTTTTGGAGAAGCAGCCTCATTTATTTATCCGAAATAACATCAATCAAATTTCTCAAGTAATGTCTCTGTGCTGATTGATTTTCTTTTCCCTGACAAATAATGGTGTGACAATCCAAATTTTGGTGTTAATTATTTTAAGTTATATGCTTTTCAGATTCTTGAACCCTGTTTCAAGTACAAAATGTTGGATGCTGGAAAGTCGTTGTGCTCCCTATTGAAGATGGTGTTTGTTGCTTTTCCTCTAGAAGCAGCCAATACACCTCAAGATGTGAAAATGTTGTATCAAAAGGTTGAGGATTTGATACAGAAGCAGATTGCTTCTGTTACTGCTCCTCAGACTTCCAGTGAAGACAACTCTTCTAACTCAATTAGCTTTGTGCTGTTCGTAATTAAAACATTGACTGAAGTGCAAAAGAACCTTATTGATCCCTACATCTTGGTTCGCATCCTTCAACGCCTGGCACGAGATATGGGAACGTCAGCTAGTTCTCATGTGAGACAAGTATGCCGCTATTTTCTCATATTGTTTATTTTTCATGTTGCTAATCTATTATCGTGTTATCTTCGGGGGAAAATTTTAAGGTATATGCACACAAATCCCACTGAGGTTCCCTAAAGAAAAAAGGTTTTTCCTTTTAAAACTTTACAAATCAGGATTTAAAACATCTGTTTTTTTTTCAAATTCTTTAATTTCTTTCCTTTTGTAGGGCACCTTTCTTAATTGCTGAATCAGGAGCATGTTTCATGATTTATGCCCACACATAAGACCCTGAAGATCTTCTTGTTAGCTTTGTCTTGCAAATTTTGGAGTGGAACTTATATTTGTGATCTTTGACAGAAGCCATTTTTGTGGTAAATTACTTATCAATCTATGACAATCAATCCAAATCACATGGGTTCCTTAAAGAAAAAAGGTTTTCTTTTTATAACTTTACAAATCAGAATCAGGACTTAAAACATCATTTTTTCAAATTCTTTATTTATTTTCTTCTATAGGACACCTCTCTTAAACTCTGAGTCAGGAGTATGTTTCATATGCCCTGGCATAAGATCCTGAACATCTTCCTGTTAGCTTTATCTTGCAAAATTTGGAGTGGAACTTATATAAGAGGGGAACTTGTATTTGTGATCCTTGACAGATGCCATATTTGTGAAAGAACAGTAATTGAAAGTATCCCTTTATGTTAATGGCCAAGAACTTAGAAAAAGGAGGCTATAAGGTATTTTAAATGTTTATTTGAGTGAAACTACAAACAAAGTCCAATTTGAACCATACTTATAATTAGATCTGGTTGGTCCATAATCGTTACCTAAAAAAGGTTTATAAAATCTAATCAAATGATGTTTCTTTTGGATACATTGCCGAACAATGCGACACAGGCTGAATCTTAAATGGCCAGATCCAGATCTTATGTATTTTAACATATCTGGTTTAAATGATTATGCTCAATAGTTGGATTTGGATCCAATTTGTGATATCAACCCTAACTGCTTTATAGAGAATTTGCAAAGATCTTTATGTTTTTCCGTTTATTTATTATTTCCTCTTTTCTAAAAGCATCATCTAGAAATTCAATGAACTCTGTTTATTATGTTTTTCTTATCTTTTTTAAATTGTGCTACATTCTCCATATAGTTTTCCCTACCACTTTATTAATATGGATTCATTTATATCTTTCTAAAAGCATCTGTCTGAAATTTAATGGAACTTCTACAATTTTATTGTGTTTTTCCTTGTCTTTTTTTGGTGTGATACATTATGTATGGTTTACCCTTTCCCTTTCATTGTGTTTATGTCGAAGGTTGTACTGAAGCTGTAGGCTGTAGGGTCAACGAACAGATCAGATTCTGCAGTCCTTACGATGCAGTCAAGATTACAGCGATCTTAGGTGATTATCTCATTGAAGTCTGTCTTGAAACTAATTATTGAAAGGTCATGATTATTAGCGGATTACAGCAGCTTTCTGCTCAGATCCTGAATGCATTGTTATAGAAAGAATTACTGGTATTCTAGTGTTGCTTCTCTGCATACTTGATGTAGTAAAGGGCTGGATTGAAGATATCTTTAGTAATAGGAGCTCTAGTTACTCAAGTGCGTTCTCCTCAAAAATGATCTGTACTATTTAGAAACTTTCACAGTTGAAAAGCAGAACTTCTCTCCAAGTGCTCTGGAAGAGTGGGACCAGAAATATCTTCAGCTTCTTTATGGAATTTGTGCTGATTTGAACAAGTGAGTGATTTATTCACCGTTATTAAGCAAAAATGATTTGATTGGACATCTGTTATCCCAGCCATCTTTTACCTCCAGATATCCTCTGTCCCTCTGGCAAAGAGCCTGTTTCAAAGGGTGAAGAGCAATTGTGCTTGTAGTTTAGGCAGGATCAGAATTAGGATGAGTATACTTTATCATGAATCTCTTGGGAAGACATTGTTCACAAGGCTGCAGTACATTATCCAACTTCAAGATTGGGAAGCTTTGAGTGATGTCTTCTGGCTCAAGCAAGGGCTTGATCTTCTGCTAGCAATTCTAGTTGAGGATAAACCAATTACACTTGCCCCAAACTCTGCTAGGGTGCCACCCCTTGTGGTCTCAGGTTCTCTTCCAGATCATTCTGCGATGCAGCACCAAGTTAGTGATGTTCCTGAAGGTCCTGAGGAAGCTTCTCTAACATTTGATGGCCTTGTCCTCAAGCAGTCAAAATTTCTGAATGAAATGAGCAGACTTCAGGTTACCGCATTCCCTTTTGACTTTACCTTTTATCATCTTATTTTGAAGCCCAACAATATAGGGTGCCATGCTGGATGTTCTGGATCTTCTTTCTTTCTGTTAGTAAAACAGTATCTATATATATATTGATCCTTGTGGTGTCCTTACCTTAGGGTTCATGTATTGTGCTGTTACCATCAACCCCAGTGTTACTATCTATCAATAGGTGCTATGTTTTATATTTTTCTTGTTTCTTGACCACCAAAAGGAATGCCAGCAATAAGATGAGTATGATTCATAATTGAGTAAGGCTTTGCGCATTGCTTGTGTGGGTGTCTCATGGCAATTGATGATGGCAGACCGTCTTGCATTACCAAGTTAGAATTTAAGATCTTCATCTGGATGTCAGTTATTGCATTTATGGTTAACATTTAACTTTTATCTTCTAGGTGGCTGATCTGGTTATTCCACTGAAACTGGCTCCTTCAGATTCTGATATCATTACAACTTTGTGGAATTTTCAGTGTTCCCATTGTCTGGGTGACTTTACTAAAGGAAGAACAGGTAACACTAGCTAAACCAATGATTACTCTCCTATCCAAAGATTATCACAAGAAGCAGCAGGCCCACAGACCAAATGTTGTGCAAGCACTTCTAGAAGGACTTCAGTTTAATACACAACCCCATGTACCGATGAGCTGATTAAATATATTGGAAGAACCCATATTGTAGCATCTCATTTGAAGCTCCTTGAAAGTCATGTAATGTTCATTCATGATGATGCAGTGGCTCCATGGGGTCTGTGAGCTTTGTCGGTCTTAATGAAGAAGATATGAGGTGTGGATTGTGGAAGAAAAGGTCAATTACTGCAGAAACCAGGGCTGGGCTTTCCCTTGTTCAGCATGGTTACTGGCAGCGTGCTCAGAGCCTCTTCTACCAAGCCATGGTTAAGGCAACTCAAGGAACTTACAACAATACAGTGCCTAAGGCTGAGATGTGTCTCTGGGAAGAGCAATGGCTTTATTGTGCTACTCAGCTTAGCCAGTGGGATGCTTTGGTAGACTTTGGCAAGAGTATAGAGAATTATGAAATTCTGCTTGATAGTCTGTGGAAGTTGCCTGATTGGGCATACATGAAGGATCATGTAATTCCAAAGGCCCAGGTTGAAGAAACTCCGAAGCTTCGTCTCATCCAAGCCTTTTTTGCTCTTCATGATAAAAATGTGAATGGTGTGGGAGATGCTGAAAACATAATGGGAAAGGGTGTTGATCTTGCTTTAGAGCAGTGGTGGCAATTGCCTGAAATGTCTGTCCATGCTAGAATACCTCTTTTGCAGCAGTTCCAACAGCTAGTTGAAGTGCAAGAATCAGCTAGAATTCTAGTAGACATTGCCAATGGAAACAAGCACTCTGGCAGTTCTTCTGTCAGTGTACATGGCAGTCTTTATGCAGATTTAAAGGATATCCTTGAGACTTGGAGATTGAGAACTCCTAATGAATGGGATAATATGTCTGTTTGGTATGATTTGCTTCAATGGAGGAATGAAATGTATAATGCTGTCATAGATGCATTCAAGGATTTTGCTAACACAAACCAACAACTGCATCATCTTGGTTATCGTGACAAAGCATGGAATGTGAATAAACTTGCTCACATTGCTCGTAAGCAGGGTCTTTATGATGTTTGTGTGACAATACTCGAAAAGATGTATGGGCATTCAACCATGGAAGTGCAGGTATTTTTAAAAAAAAACCATAAAAATTTCAGTTGAGAGAGGTTGGAACACATCATCCCTTTCCTCCGCTAAAGAACTTCACCGGTTTTTATGGAAAATTCTTCTCAACCTTCCTGACCTTACATCCCTTTCCTCAGTCTTTTGGACATTGCTTATTTATTTACTTTTGTCTTTGGTGGTGGTCTCTAGGGGAAGGTAGCTGTAGTGGTCTCACTGGTTTCTTTGCATTTTGCAGGAGGCCTTTGTTAAGATAAGAGAACAAGCCAAGGCTTACCTGGAAATGAAAGGAGAGCTTACCAATGGGCTTAATTTGATCAACAGTACAAACCTGGAATATTTTCCTGTGAAACACAAAGCAGAAATTTTTCGTCTCAAGGGCGATTTCCTGTTAAAGCTAAATGAATGTGAAAATGCCAATGTTGCATATTCTAATGCCATTACCCTTTTCAAGAATTTGCCTAAAGGATGGATAAGCTGGGGAAATTATTGTGATATGGTATTTCTTTACACTGCTTAACTTGTTACTGCTGTTACTTATGACTTTAACTTGTAATAATCTGCTATCTAACTTTTACAGGCTTACAAAGAAACCCATGAAGAGATGTGGTTAGAATATGCTGTCAGTTGCTTTCTTCAAGGTATCAAATTTGGCATTCCTAACTCCAGAAGCCATCTAGCTCGTGTCTTGTATCTTCTCAGCTTTGATACTCCTAATGAACCCGTGGGAAGAGCTTTTGATAAGTACCTGGAGCAAATACCCCACTGGGTTTGGCTTTCATGGATTCCGCAGCTATTACTTTCTTTACAGAGGACAGAATCTCCTCATTGCAAACTTGTTTTACTAAAAATTGCTACTGTATATCCACAGGTAAGTTTCAAATTTGCATTGTGCAAGTCATGTATATAGTAAGGTATATTTTTTTCCATTAATATTTTTTATTTTTGCTCGTTCCAAAACCTCAGGCTTTGTACTACTGGTTGCGTACATATTTGCTTGAACGGCGTGATGTTGCAAATAAATCTGAACTAGGTAGAATTGCAATGGCTCAGCAAAGAATGCAGCAAAATGTATCGGGTACTACTGCTGGTTCTCTTGGTTTAGCTGATGGAAGTGCTAGAGTACAGAGTCATGGTGGGGGTGCCTTAACCTCTGATGGTCAAGGGAATCAATGTGCTGGTGGAATTGGATCTCATGATGGCGGAAATACTCATGCACAGGAACCTGAAAGGACATCATCTGTGGATGGCAGTGTGCATGCTGGGAATGACCAACCAATGCAACAGAATTCTTCAACCATGAATGAAGGTGGTCAAAATGCATTAAGGCGTAATGGTGCTTTTGGTTTGGTATCTTCTGCTGCGAGTGCCTTTGATGCTGCCAAGGATATCATGGAGGCTCTTAGGAGCAAGCATGCCAATTTGGCTAGTGAACTTGAGGTGACAGACGTTTACTTCTCCGATAACATTTTTTCCCCATATTTAACTCTTGTTTTACAAGGCTAACTGTTGCTAGTATCATAATATTTTTTTTGGAATGTGGGCATTGAAATAGTAAGGAACAAAGGAGGATTTGATTTCTTGATTGACGCGGTTATTGCTTGTTATTTTTTACCTGATATTCAAATTGATTTCTGGGTTGTTGAGAATATAGCTTCTCTATGTGCATTGGTTACAGTTTTATAATTCTAGGCTTCATTATCAACTATTGATTTTTTGGTTTGATAACTTCTAAATAGCTTTCTGTTTTCTATACTATATTCTCAACAAGATGGCAGTGTAACTGAAACATCTTTTTTGCAGGTCCTGCTCACAGAAATTGGTTCGAGGTTTGTTACACTGCCAGAGGAGAGACTTTTGGCAGTGGTTAATGCTCTGCTTCACCGTTGTTATAAGTATCCAACTGCCACTACAGCGGAGGTTCCCCAATCTCTTAAGAAAGAGCTCTCTGGTGTTTGTAGGGCTTGCTTTTCAGCAGATGCCGTGAACAAGCATGTTGATTTTGTGAGAGAGTACAAGCAGGACTTTGAGCGTGATCTTGATCCTGAAAGCACAACTACTTTCCCCGCCACCCTTTCTGAGCTGACCGAGAGGTTGAAACATTGGAAAAATGTTCTCCAGAGTAATGTTGAGGACCGGTTTCCAGCTGTCTTGAAGCTGGAAGAAGAAAGCAGGGTGTTGCGGGACTTCCATGTGGTTGATGTGGAGGTTCCAGGGCAGTATTTTACAGATCAGGTAAACCAGTGTTGCATAAGTCCATTCAAAGTGACAACTCAATTTTACTCATGATAAACTTATTGTTTCTATTGTATTGCAATGAAACTGGTTTGGAAAATATCACTCTATCTTCTTGAAAAGGATAGACAGTTTCTTGGAAAAAAACCTCATGTTTGAACCTCTTCTTAAGTTTTTAAAACAAGGTTGCACTCATGAATAGAACATAAGTTGGTATATTATCTCAAATATTCTTTGGTTGTGCCTACTAAGCTGCTTGTCTAAAACAGTGAATAAATTTAACTTTCAGGAAATTGCTCCAGATCATACAGTAAAGTTAGACCGGGTTGAAGCTGATATTCCAATCGTACGAAGGCATGGAAGCAGTTTCCGTCGTTTGACTCTAATTGGCTCTGATGGTTCTCGACGTCATTTTATTGTCCAGACATCTTTGACTCCTAATGCAAGAAGTGATGAACGCATACTACAGCTTTTCCGTGTAATGAACCGAATGTTTGATAAGCACAAAGAATCAAGGCGTCGCCATATCTGCATTCACACACCAATTATTATCCCTGTTTGGTCCCAGGTAATTAATTATTTATGCCTTCTACTAATTTGATTCCCTTCTAATAGAAGTATCAACTTACTTTTAGATACTTGAGCAATATGGAATGTAGTTTTGCCTGGCTTCTCTATTTGTAGAAAATCTTGATTTGACTCACAAGTCAACATATTTGGTCGTGAAAAAAGGTTGAGAGCTGTGCTTAGGTATTGTTATGAAAAACTGCTTTTTGAGAACCGTTATCAAAAAACTGAAGTGGGGAGTTCCAGCAATGCTGGAATATGGATTCATTATTAGAATTGATCTGATCTGTGTATTGTGCACCTTCCCTTGCTTGTAGATACTCCTTTTTGTATGTTTTTAGATTTAATTAGGTGGGAACATTGTCTGTGCATGATAAATGAACGGCTAAACCAGCAAAAGTAGTGCTTATCTAAAGTAAAACATTTAGTTTAATGATCAAATGCTGCTTTTGACTGCATGAACAGGTTCGCATGGTAGAGGATGATTTAATGTACAGCACCTTCCTTGAGGTGTATGAGAACCATTGTGCAAGAAATGATCGAGAGACGGATCTCCCTATTACCTTCTTCAAGGAGCAATTGAACCAAGCAATATCTGGTCAAATCTCACCAGAAGCTGTTGTTGATCTCCGTCTCCAAGCTTATAACGAAATAACAAAAAATTTTGTGACTGACAGTATATTGTCCCAATACATGTACAAGACTCTGCTGAGTGGTAACCATATGTGGGCTTTCAAGAAGCAATTTGCTATCCAGTTAGCCCTTTCAAGTTTCATGTCGTTCATGCTACAAATAGGGGGAAGGTCCCCAAACAAGATACTGTTTGCTAAGAACACGGGAAAAATATTCCAGACAGATTTCCATCCAGCATATGATGTAAACGGCATGATTGAGTTCAGTGAACCAGTCCCTTTCCGACTGACAAGGAACTTGCAGGCATTTTTCTCTCATTTTGGAGTAGAAGGCCTTATTGTTTCGGCCATGTGTGCTGCTGCCCAAGCTGTGGTTTCTCCCAAAGTAAGTTGGTACTAGAGAAGAAATATATGTTAGAAGATTTCAGGTGAACCATTCATTATATAATATATGCTAATTATAGAAGGAATTATGAATATTGCAGCAAAGCCAGCATTTATGGCATCAATTAGCGATGTTTTTCCGTGATGAGCTGCTTTCCTGGTCATGGAGAAGACCACTTGGGATGCCAATGGGGTCTGTTCCAGGAGGTGGTAGTTTGAATCCGAGTGACTTCAAGAACAAGATAACTTCGAACGTAGAGCAAGTTATTGGGAGGATCAGTGGAATAGCCCCTCAGTTTCTGTCTGAAGAGGTGAGTGTAAGGTGGAAATTATTCCTATATACTGAATTGAATATGTGTGTTTAGTTTGTTTGTTTGTTTGAACTTTGATTATGTAGGAGGAGAACGCGGTGGACCCACCTCAGTCGTTGCAGAGGGGAGTGACGGAGCTGGTTGAAGCTGCCTTGACCCCGAGGAACCTTTGCATGATGGATCCCACATGGCATCCTTGGTTTTAACATGCCCATATGAGGACTCTCTCAATTCCGGAAATTTTAGCAGTTTCCTTTTGTAAATTTTATGTATAATACTACTGAATTGCTCATTCATCATGTCTTTAGAAGAGGAGGGAGGGAGGGAGAGTTGAAGAAACGGGTCATTTATTTCCTCCACACTGAATTGCTGCTGCTCAGTCAGTATATATTTTGAGACTTTCTCTCAAATAAAAATGATGATGTTTTTCCCGCCTCCATGATGTTTTTTTTCCTGTGATAAGAAAATTCTGAGCTTTTTTGCACTGAGTTTCAACTTGGTTTTTTAAAAGTTCTCACAATTATTTGATCTCACAAATTACTCAAAAATTTTACATATTTTTTTAACACAATATTTTTTTTAGGGGGTTTAAAATATTTTTAATCTCACAAAATTACTCAAAATTTTACATATTTTAAATTTCTCACAATATTTTAAGGGGGTTCCAATTCCAAACGACCTAAGAAAAACAAATAATCTCTTATTGAGAAAGTTAATGTAACAATCTCATCATATTTTCTCTGTTTGAGTGGAGAAAATAATAATAATAAAAAAAACTCGTGTCTATCAAATCAGATAATGACAAAATTTCTCTGTTTGTTACATATTTTAAATTTCTCACAATATTTTAAGGGGGTTCCAATTCCAAACGACCTAAGAAAAACAAATAATCTCTTATTGAGAAAGTTAATGTAACAATCTCATCATATTTTCTCTGTTTGAGTGGAGAAAATAATAATAATAAAAAAAACTTGTGTCTATCAAATCAGATAATGACAAAATTAGAAACAAAAAGATCTGATGGGGTGGATGATTATTACTATTATTAAGAGAGCATCATTCAACACCACAATCACTTAATTAGTGATGTCAGAGCTTTTGAGCCCTATTCTGGTTTCACTCTCTTCCTTTTTCCGTCACAGTAAAAGAAAAATGCTCTCCAAAATTCCAAAACGAAAGAAAACTAAAAAGGACAAAGGAAAGGTGTCAAAGAAAGACACAAATCATTCATACATTCTGTCGTCGTTATTTTCTTGTTTATCGTTTTTTCTTATTCTTCCGTCGGAAAACGCAGGTGCTTCCCTTTTGGTGTTGGCAAACCCTTCAAGTGCACAACCCCCGGCGACGACGACCCTTTCTCTTCTCCTTCTTCTTCTTCTTCTTCTTCTTCAACAAGCTCGTCATCACTGTTGTATACAAATCGGGTGTGTTTCCCTGTGAACTTAGCTGTTGTTCCATTCTCATTCACCATGATATTTCTCATTCCTTCACACAGTTTATCAACATCCTCTTCATATTCTTCTTCTTCCTCCTTCTCGTGGTCAATTTCTTCTTGATAATCTTCCTCTTCCTCTTCTTCTTCATCTCCATCCTTGATACTGGCATTAACCTGAATAGACCATACCGATGCATCATCGTCCTCTTGAGATGTCTTCTCTTTGCATTCCGACGATTCAGAGAATTCCGATTTTTCAGAGAAATCCAACAGCAGAGAGCGAGTAATCGAACTTGTCTCAGACTCAAAAATATCATTGACCACCTGACATTCAATAAATCACCCTTTTTCAAATTTATAGATTTATAATAAAAGCAATGTTCCTCCATGAATTCAAGACAAACAAATCAAACCTCGGAAATCATTAGTTCTTGGCCTATCGGAGAAGGCAACGCCTCTCCGTCATCGTCGACACATTGCCCCACCGAATGATCCAAGATTTGGGGCGTGTTGGCCGGAGTCGGAGCAAGAAGCATGGGGGAAGTGATGAGCCCTTGAACATGATGAAGAAAGGGACGACCTTCCAACGAGAGTTTCGAAAGCTCCGCCTCTTCTTCCACCTTCTGCAACAGGGTCTTCACCTGACCCCTTAGCAATGCCTCCCCAGATCCAGGAGTCATCTTGAATTGATTGCTTTTTTTCTTCGCCATAGATGACAGAGGGGTTTCCAAGCTTCCCATTGCAACTCCGACAATCGGAGAATCATTCGTCACATCGACGAGCGCACACCGATCTTCTTGTTTCCCATTTCCTTTTCTTGATTTCGCACCCTTGTCCGATTCTTCAAATTTCTCTGGAGAGAGAAATTAAATCGAATGAAATTTTGTTAAAAACAAACCCATTTTAATAAAATTAAAAAGAAAACAAATTGCAGAACACGCACTTGAGATCGGAATGTTGTTGTTCGAAGCGGCCTTGGTTTGCGACCTTGTGACTCTTCTTGTGGATGATGGAGTCTCCATCGGTGATGAATCAAGAAAGATGTTGCCGGAGAACGATTTGGATGACCGGGAAGGCGGGCCGAAGAGCAGGAGAGCAGAGATCTAAAGCAGAAAAAATATGTTTTAAAGGCCGAGAGAGCGAGGGTTTTAAAGAGAGTTCATTGTTAGGGTTGAAACGGTAACATGACCGTTAGAGCGTGCCCTAGCGAAAACTAGCCGTTGGAGTACCTATTTTGAAATAGTGTTTTCCTATAGTTTTTGGTTGATAGAATTGGTTTATCCGGAGCTTGGGTAACTTAGTAATCTCGTTTTTGGGAATTTTAAAATATCATAAGGATATTTTTTTATATTCTAATGGGCTTTTTCTTTGGGCATTTCAGTTTTAAAATAGGAGTAGTTGTATAGATTTTTGGAAATCTTTTCGAGAGAAGGTTAGTTTTGTAAATTTTTCTTAAAAAAAAAAAATACAATAGTTCAGGATTCCAATTAACCTGCTTTTTATTAGAGCTGTAACTTAGACGCGTTAACCCAGGTACAATCCAATGTTTAGATGGGTTTGAACTTTTTTTTTGTAATTTGAGTTGGGTTTGAGTTTTGTTAATCAATTCAATTTAAATCTGGGTTATGCTTGGGTCAATGATTTGAGAAACATGATCCAACCCAAAAACCAAGTGTATTTATATTTCTGACGAAAAATGATAAATTTTGTAGAAAAATTTGAACCATACCTGTAAGCTTTTGGCTTTTAATGAGAAAGAACTGAAGATGTTGAAATGAATTTTCTAGAGGCTTCCATCATTTGCTTTGCAGTTGGGTTGGCGATCGATGATCATTTTTGTAACAATTTAAACTTTGGTCTGATTGTGCTTTCTTCAAGCTAATGTAGTGTTAAAGGCTATTTTTGCCTCTCAATTGTGGCTTAGTTGTCAACTTAGTCCCTCAATGATTTTTTTTTTTGTCATCTTTGTTCCGTAACTATGGCTAATGTATCAATTTAGCTTTTAACTAATTTTTATCATTTTTAGTTTTGTAGTATTTAAAACCAATGATCAAAATATCGGTAATCACGGATATATTGGTACTTAGATTTTACGGATATATCGGTTAAATATAAGTGGATATTTTAACAAAAATATCAATAAAACAAAAATTAACAAAATACTTAAATTCATTTAAAATATCAGATGACTTCAATTTTTTCCGCTTGCGATGTTCGTGATACCCGGTAAAATGTAAAACTTAAAATGTCAAGGAAACAAACCTGCAGTACAAACAAACAATCAGAATTGATCTGAGCCCAACGAAAAATAGAAATTGATAGAGGGTGGACCCGGAACCGAGCCGAGCCGGCCAGCGGCGCGCGGGCGGGGGGACACCGACCTAGCTTGACATAGGTCCTCTCCCTTCCACAAAAGTGGGGTGCCCCTTGGGGCCCAAACCCATTTGAGAGGCTCAACTATTTAAACCCATCTCCCTTCTTGTCTCTATTCGATGTGGGATACACTTTTCATTCAATTATGAGTTTTGTGGATTCCAAAGTCCCAACAAATACTTTATTAAATTATAAAAAAGATATAAATAAGAAAATATACACTTGTTGAAGACGATATTCATTATAATTTATCGAGGAATTACATTACAATAGTTTTTTAAAACCAAAATGAAGACCGATGTGACTCTATTACATTACTTGATGAAGGGATCCTATCTTGTTGAAGACAATATTTAAACCAAGATTCTCAAATATCGAGATAAATCACAAAGAAAAATAATTCAGAAATAACTGACTCATGTTGAATGAATGAGTTTATAAAGAAATTCATGATTTGTGGGTATTTATAGAATTTTTTGGAGTCAAAATAGTCATTGGATTGTCAAAAAACCATTGTGATTTAATTCTAACCGTTGG
The DNA here is from genome assembly GCA_016808115.1 of Tetrastigma voinierianum. Lineage (NCBI taxonomy): Eukaryota > Viridiplantae > Streptophyta > Magnoliopsida > Vitales > Vitaceae > Tetrastigma > Tetrastigma voinierianum. Next base: position 740,650 of record JAEQBH010001279.1, on the reverse strand, counting down.
ATTTGATTTTGGTTCAAATATGACATTTGGATTATCATATATTCGTTGGAAATCAATTTAAACCGTTTGATCAAACTTCAAATTTAAAATCAACCGTTGGATCCAAAATATATCCTCTGGATGCTTTTAAAAAAACAGATGAAATCTAGACCTTTGGATCAAAGTAGGAACATATTTAGACCATCTGATTTTGGCCAACCGACTTTCAATTGGTATCGATACCAGCTGATATCCTATATTTCAGTAATATATCGGTCGATAAAACCGATATTTAGTTCCTTATTTAAAACCAATTACTTTTTCCCCTCTTTTCATATGAAGTTGTTGTATAAAAAAACAAAAATAAAAACATATTTAAACTCAATATTTTTATTTCTACACACTTTTTTAAGTCATTATATTTATTTATTTATATAAGTAGTTGTTAGCCTAAGGGTATCTTTAATTGAAGTTTTGATGATAACAAAACAAGGTTATTGGTTACTAATGTCATAGGTTGAAATTGATCAAACAACAAATAAAGATATTTCAAGCTTAAGATGACAATAGTCTATTTAATCAAACTCTTGGAAGTTAAGTTCACTCAAATCAAAGAACCAATATTTTAAATCCAAAATGAAAAGTAATCAAGATTCAAAGCTCAAACATCAAGTGAAGATTTTGTAAGCTTAGGAATCTATGTAAGATGAATGCATTGGTACACTTTAGGGTATATCAATATTTTACATGCATATTCTTCATAACTTGGTTTTTGTGTCTAAATTGAATATCTTTTTTAAAACTCAAGTATGAACATCAAACCTTAGACATTTAAGTATTCAAAAGTGTTTTCTAAGGTTTGAAATTGATTTTGAATGAAAAGAACTTAAAGTGATCATTTCCGGGACCTTTTCACATTCTTTGCAAATTTCGTGATTTTAATTGGGTTGACTTTAAATATTTTAAAACTCATGTTTTATCATCAAACCTTAGTTATTTGGAGTTTAAAATGTGCTTAAAAGAGTTATCTAAGGTTAGAAATTGATTTGAAGTGAAAGGGGGTTGAAACATACCTAAAACGATTTTTTTTTGACAAGCAATTGGTTGAGTTGTCCAGATCAACTGATTGGTCAATCGGTTGACCTATTGGTCCAAGATGTTAACCAGTTAATCGATTGTAGCCGGTTGTGAGTGTAATGTTGATCGTTTGGGTCCAAAAGGGATGTTTTATTTTTATTTTTATGAACCAGTAGAGCAAATGGTCGACCAGTTGGTCAACCGGTAGAGCAAACGGTCAACTGATTGGTCAATTGGTCGAGTAAGCGGTCATCTCAACGGTCACTTGCAGTGCATTAAATGCACAACTAGTTTATTAATGGAACTGGTCAATCGGTTGGTCAACTGGTTAGGTACAGAATGCTACCCGAGATTTCACTGCTATAAATTCTTGGTTGTGATAATTTATGTTGGACTTTTCCTCATGTGGAAGGCCTAACTTAAGAGCCCAAAGTTTAAGGCCTCTTAGGCCTTTATATAAAAGGGAAGAAGAAACCTTTTTTTGTAGAGTGCAGCCACCAAGAGAGTGAGAGAAGGGGAGAGAGCCATCAGATTTTGAGAGAGAAAGAGAAGAAGAGAGAAAATCTGTGTTTTTTTCTTCACTGCCCATATTTCATTAAAGGTTTGATCTCGCTTCGTATGTGGTTTGATCTACCTGAAATTTGGAGGAGAGGTTCGTGACTCATTGGTATTGAATATGAACGGTATAGATTGGATTTAGAGTTCCGGACAATTGTTCTTTAGTACGAGAACAATGCCTTTGTTTTGGTGAGTTTTTTCTACCCAGACAGTTTTTGATCATCAGCTCCAATCGAGGTCATTCCGTGGTCTGATTGAGTTGTTTTTAGGTGAGCACGTTCTTAACTCATTGATCTTCATTCTGAACGGTGGAGATTGGGGTTGGAGTTCGGAACAGTAGGGTTTTTGTGTCCGGGAATAATGATTCCGATTGGTGAGATCTCTCTATTTGTTTTATGAAAGTTTGTTGCATTTGCCAAGATTAATTGTCTTGAGATATGATTGATGTATGCTTCTAGTTTTATCTAGGGAGAATTGTGTAACCCATTAATTATATTAAGAAAGTGCTATGGTCTAAGGGTCCTCGTGGTTTTACTTCTCACATTGAGAAGGTTTTCCGCGCTAAAACTGTTGGTGTTCATTTACTTGTTGATTTGGGTAAATTGTCGTTGCCCATTTGATTGGTTCTTATTAGGTTCTCACAAGAGGGGATAAAAATCTGGTTATGCATTGTTTGTGTTTATCCCATCAATTTATGGCTATGGGTTATATTGCATTAAAGCTCTCAATTGCCATTTATCTTGCTCATTAATTCTCAATCTCATTTCTTGATGCATTCAATTCTCATTTGCATATCTTAGAGTGCATGTTTGATTTCATCATAGTTTGAGTTGTATTTGTTCAATCTTGTGAGTTAGAAAGAATGTTTCATTGTGCTTAAGAGTGAAAGTTTCAAGTGTGCATAGAATGAAGGATTTGTGAATTGCCTATTAGAGGTAAAATTCAAGTGTAAAAGGAAGAAACTCAGGTTGAAACTTGAAACTGGTGGAACCCTTACTTGTTGAAGGTTGATGAGAAGTGGACGTTGGTAAGGGTGTGTCGAACCACTATAAATCTAGAATTTGATTTATCTACTCATATCTCTTTATTTAATGTTTTTGTAGTTAAATTTGTAGATTTCTTATTGATTTGAAAAAGTTTTTGAGAAAACCAATTTACCCTCTTCTTGGTTAAATTACTAAGTCATATTCAATTTTCAGTATTAAATAATTTTAAAAAAATATAATCTCTTGAATACATTTTTATTTTATTTTTTTATTTGTGAAACTAAATACTAGAAAAACATTTTCTTTACTTTTAAAATATTTTTTAGAAATCAAATGTAAAAAAATATGAATATCTTGATTATAGTCATGTAATCATAAAATGCACCAATTTCATCAAATAATTCATTTTTTTTCGTTTTCATATGACAGGAAGGACAAAAATGATTAATTTTAAATACTATAAAAGTAAAAATGACAAAAAAAAAAAGTTGAAGGGCTAAGTTGACACCTGAGGAGTAATTGAGGGGTAAAAATATATTATATATATATATATACATATATATATATATATATATATATATATATATATATTATTTTTTATTTTTTATATTTCATTAAATCAATTATTTTGTTATTCATATAGAACTATCAAATAGTTTTGTAATTCAATAAAAACTTTTAACTCAATTCGGCCTAACCTGACCAATATAAAATCAACCCGAACTCAATCCGAGTTTCATAAATTTTGTTCAGGTTAAGCTTAGGTTAAGCTCATTAGGTTGAAAATTAGGTTGGGTTACATTTGAGTTTATGGCCCCGTTTGGTGAATAGTGTTTTGTGCCAAAATTAGAGGATTGAACCCATTTTAGAGGATTGACCAGTCAAAACCTCTAATGTATTGTTTGGTGAAGAGAGGATTGGAAGAGTGGATTGGGCCCAATCTGGTGGTTTAAAAAATGTTACTAGGAGCATCGTTTTCAAATAGAAGATTATATGTAGAGTTGAAAAGATAAGTTTGTCCCAAAGTCAACAATAATTGCCGTCCTTACCTTAATGTTCTCACAAAACCTTATTAAGAACTTACTAGCTAATTGCCCCCACTATCTTCAATAATTAATAATTAATTACTATGAAGAAATTGACATATTAGAATATGACATATTTATCACTAATTTACATAAAAAAATTTGTTCACAACTCTATTGATAAACTAATAGTAATATTTATCTATTTGCACAAGGCTAATATTTTTGTAAATTAACAACTCAAGAAATTTGTATATTTTAAATTTTTAAAATGACTAATCATTTCTTTGTAAATGATGTTTTAATTTTTCAATAGTAGTATACCTTATTTATAATAAACTCACCTTATAAATCTAAATTATTAACAAAAAAAAAAAATAGTCAATAATAAATTGTATCAATATTCTTACTGGTCATTTTACATAATTAAGTAGTTATGACTTGGTTCTCAACCTAATCCAAATCGCTCAAGTTGCAATTTAAAATTATTTATTTATATTTATAAATAAATTTTTTATTAAAAATAAAAATAATTTCTACAATTTAAAAGTATTTTTCTTTGTACTCTATTATTTTTATTAGTAGTCTTAAATATTATATTTCATTTATAAATTTTATTTTTTAATATTAAAAAATTGTTTTTACATTAAATTTATAGTGATTTTAGAAAGCACTTTTGATTTTTAAAAGGTTTTGAAAAATGTTATAATATTTTAATAATTAATATAATATATTTATTTTAATATAACAAAAAATAATTTTTTTTCAAAAACAGCTAAACGGGGTTGAAGATAAAAATTACTTTTAAATAAATGGAAAATAAAAGGTTTGTAATTGGGTCGCCATTGTCAAATCATTGGTAATTGGTGCTGATGGGGTTTCAAATAATAGGCACGCAGGCCTAAGATTCAAGCCCTAACGTCGGGGGTAAAAACGGACCAGTACTAGTAATAAGCCCTTAATGGTATCCCCTAAATGCTGGCCTAAAATGAAGGCCTAACTCACATCTTTAAAAGACTGGTAGCTCAATGAATCCGTATTAGAGGAAAACACCCAATCTCCACAAATCAGGAAAGTAGGATATTTCTCAATTATTGCACATCAATTATCCCTTATTAATCAATTTGCGATAAGGAAAGAAAATCTCCCACCTAGTGGGAGGAATATCGTATCTTCTTCCAACAAGGAAAGATGCTATTCAGTGTTATCATCAAACTAGGAAAGTTATCATGATCACCCATTATAAATACCAAGCCACTCCATCGGTAAAAGGTACGCAGACATACGCACAAAACTTCATTCCCTAAGCAGTTGATCTTCTCTTTCACTGGAAAGAACTGACTTAGGCATCAGAGAGGCAACGAGCGAGCCCCCGCATATCCTTTTTGTTTCTTGTTTTTGCAGAGGAGCTCAACATCCAGAGTCGTGACCTAACAGCAATCGCAAGCACTGCAGCCCAGCCAGCTGAAAAACACATCGCTTGGCGCTTTATTTGTGGGAACGACTGCTCCTTTACAAATAAAGTCAATTCTCTCGCCGACCGATGATGTCAACTCTGAATATGGGCTGAGCAACGCCAATCCTCCAAGGATGTACACCATCCAAAGACGGACAGTCGACTCTCCCTGAGGTTGCTAGAGATTGTGTAGGCCAACACGGACGAGGTGGAAGCGCCCGCTGGCCACCAACCAAAGATCGGCCAAGCAGGCGAAGCAACCACAGGCAAATACGACGCCCTGTGAGACGCTACAGCCCGAAGACCAAACACATCTCGACCGCTGAGAGTCGATAGAAGAGAAACTGGCCACCCCAGAAACATGATTCTCTACAACTTTAAGAGAGGATCGCAAATCGGCAGGAGAGGTCGTGGGAGCAAAGGTTCAGGGACATCCAGTAAGAAATCAGCCACATGAAGGTAGTGGTAAAGGGCCGAGCTCCAATCTCCCTGGATGCCCTGGTGCAACAAACCGAATCTCCATTCACCGTCGGGGTGTTGCAATTCCCCCTTCTGGCAAAGTTCAGAATGCCGCAGATCGAGACGTTTGACCCAATCAAAGAATTCCATACCACCTCAATACGTGAGATAAAAATAAATATGAAACTACACGGATATCAGATCTCCGCACGATGCGCAGCCTTCGCTTATCACACTAAAGGCCCAAAGATTGGCCTCGCTTAACGCACTCGCTGCCTTCCATCTCATCGCTCACGTAACTTTCCATCGCATTCGCCTCCACTTTATCGGAGTAAGACTGATAGGAAGTCGAAAGTTATCACCTTCGACCATAAACAAGAGTTTCATCAAGAAAGCCCGAGGTCATATGTTCGCAGGTTTAACACCTGAGCAGTGGTGGATATTCTCGACGAGGCTCGCCGCATGCCATCAAGTGGTCAGGTGCAAATGAAAGATCTGAATGCTCTCATCTAAAGAAACTCCCAAGCATGGCCGAGGTCCCTCCAAAATAGAGAAGATCAACCCGTGAAGAAGCCCTCCCGGGTCCAAAGCAAAGAAGCTCTTCACTAAAAAGGAAAAGAGCAAGGGCGAGTAAAAAGAGAACGAATCCCTAAGAGACAAAGTGTGATAGTGGACAGATCCCTGCAGGAGCAAAGAAAATTGGGAGAGAGCGTCCCCGACAAGACGAGGGAACGCCAGATCGAGGGACCACCTGAAATTGAGCCGCAGCGCCGGTATTCGCCTCGCAGTACACCCCTCTCGACAGCCTCTTAGTGTCGCGCAGGGTCCTAACGCCGGCGCAACATTAAAGGTTCCTGAGGTGGCCATCCCAGATGAAGTCAGACCCCGCTAGAAGAGACGACACCAAATATTGTGAGTTCCACAAGGATCATGGACACCGAATAGATGACTGCATCCAGCTAAATAAGGAGATTGAATACTTGATCCGGGTGGCATCTCAAACGATACGGCTCAAGGGTAGGAGCGAATCACCACCACCACCTCGTCAACAAACCCGGCTCAAACAGGATCACGCCTTTAGAGAACTGCACTCCGGGAGGGTTTGTGGGAGGTGGAGAGTCCAACTCAGCCAGGAAGGCCCACTTGTGTAGCATTAGATCGGGGGAAACCTTAGAAGTACAAACAGTATCTAAGCTTCCTCGGCTGGATACTACCATAACCTTTTCAGACTTCGATTACTTAAGGTCGCCAACATCCTACGACGCACCGCTTTCGCAGGATAAAACCATAGTTGCGACAAACGATCCACATATCCCGTCGACAACTAAGCTCGCCCGACATCATCTTCGCACGCTCGACAAGATGGGCATTGAAGGGAGAACTAGACAAACAACGATGCCTCAAGCTTTGTAAATGAAAGAGTAATCGCCCTCGACGGTAGGCTACGCTCACTGGAGACCCCCATGCCGCCAAAGAACTGCGAGATTCTCATAGTAGACGACGCCCCACAAATATGCCCGCCATCGGTAGGCCTCTCTCACGTGCCATAAGGCCGCTCCCACCTTATCACATGATTATCAAATTTCCACCGTAAATGGAGTAGAATGGTTGGTGAAACCACAGATAAATTGTGAATGTTACACAGCATCAATGAAGCAAACACGGTCGATAACATCTACACGGACGAGCTCGACATGCAAAGACGAGGTAATCAACCACCGCACCCTCGAAGAATTAGAGCCCGTGATAGTTTCTGGGACCACCGTAACACCTCGTCACATAGGTCCAAGCGTTAAAACACGTAGTTTCATCCGTTCTTTCTAGAGTAGAACATGGAGGTATCTTCGCCTGAAAACAGAAGACATGGGTGGGTCGACTTAGCATCACCATAGGTTAAACGCTGAATCCTCCTTAGTTTACAAAGAGAAGGTTTCATTCCAGAAGACGTAAGGCGATTAATGAAGAGGCCTGCAAGTCTCTCCTGCAAAGGCAATTAGAGAAGCAGAATACCCAAAATGGTCAAGCAACGTTGTTCTCGTTAAAAACAAACGGAAAGTGGCGGAAGCTTTGTACTGATTTCATAGACATCAGGCTCGGCCAAAGGATAGCTTCCCTCTACCTCTGACGGGACCCCATAAGAGACACCACGACCAATCATGAACTCCTCAGCTTCATGGATGCCTTCTCGCTACAACTGGGACAAGATGGACCCTGGGACTAAAGAGAAGATCCTCATTTGTCACCGGTCGTGAACCTATTGTTATCGAAAATGCCCTTCGCCAAAAGAACTAGAGCTACCTCAAAGGGCCGTGAAATCAGGATGTTCCTTAAACAAATCGGGACATTTACGGAGGTATATATGCATCGATATGCCGGTGAAATCGATAAATCCGAGTCCCACATAACCCATTTAGTCGAGGCTGCCCAGATCTTGAAGAGCTACAACATGAAGTTAAACCCAACCAAATGCGCGGTCTCCACTGGAAGTTCTTAGGTTTTATAGTCAACCCAGGAATATAACCGCATAGTGATGCGGGCCGCGGCCGGGATGGCGCTTACCCGCTAAACATTAAAAGATTCAACCGCCCTGGGCGAAACAGTCGCTACCGAGCCGTCTGCATTTAAGGCCGCCGACAAATGCCTGGGCTTCTTTCGTGTTCAAAAGGCCTCCAGTTGGGACACACTGCCGGGGGAGGCGCTCACGACGCCTCAAACTCACCCGAGCTCTCCCCCATTCTGCAAGCCCCTTCCGAGAGAGAACTCTTCACTCTCTACCTGGCCATTTCAAACTTTTCAACTAGTGCCGCCTTGGTAAGAGAACGGATGTGGTAAAGAACTAGTCACTATTGCAACCGAAGCCAGGGGAGTGTAATGAGAGGAATCTGAAGATGGTGCCGACTCATTGCAACACATCCTAAAACTCCGACCTACTTCCAAGCTCATACCGTTGAAGTCCTAAACTAAATATTCATGAAGCAATATTGCATAAACCAAACCCTGAAGACCAAGGAAGGGGCTATAGAGTTGAGTGAATTCGACATCAGGTACAAACCGAGGACAACGATAAGTGGCAGACATCTGCAGATTTCTTAATATAGAATCTACTCCATCACAGTTCATGAGAGGGCTACCTAACTCCGGTGAGGCACACTCTGGTCCGAAATTATCCATCGACGTGGGCCACTAACTTCTGCTGAAGCGGTGTGTGTATTGATCCTAACCTCTCCGCATCGGATAGATACGAAATACGCCCTCATATTCAGCTTCCAAATGAGGCCGAATATGAGGCTGTCATAGCTGGACTTAACCTCACCCATTTAATGGAAGGCATCACCGAGGTGAGCAATGACTTCTTACCGGTAAATGTATAGAAGATTCCCATAAGGCCATGAGATGAAGGATCTGAGATCTCAAAAGGTATGAGAGCGCTAAGAAGTTCACGAACCCATCAAAATGAGATTTAGGTCAGATGCAAATTTATGGATAAATGACAGTGACTGAAGCACCCTGACTGAACTTCATCTTAGCAAACTCAGAGCGCACCTAGAACCCGTGATGTCAACTGACATGGATCATTCAGATTACTTTGACAAAATTTCCAAGCGACACAAAGGAGGCGTCCAACCGCAGCGAGGCTCGCAAGATTCAACTGCTCATCAGTGTGGAACCTTTATAAACGATGCCGCGCCATTCTTAAGTGCTTAGGGGAAGCGAAGACGCCAACTGGCATATCAGGAAGTACACGAGGGCATATGTGGCAACCATATCGAAGCTCGGACCTTGGCAGGGAAAACACTAAGGCAGGGGTACTACTGGCCCACAATGCTCAAAGATGAGACAGAACTGATTAGAAAATGCAAAGCTTGTCGTGAGAGGCAAGACACCTCATCCCTCCATATGAGCCGCACGCTGCCACGCCCATGCCTAACAATGGGGTTGGGACATATCGGGACCCTACCCACAGCACAATGCAAATTCTATCATCAGGGCCGTGGACTATTTTAGCAAATGGGTCGCTTCGATCCCTTAGCAACAATCATAGAATCGTGGCACAACTTCTCATTCCTGGGCGCTCTATAATATGCAGGTTTGGGATCCCGAGGTCCCTCGTGTCTGATAATGGGAAACAATTCGACAATACTAAGTTTAGGGATTTCTACGCTGAGCTCGGAATCAAGAACTACTACTGTTCCTCATTTCATCCGCAGCCCCAATGGACGCTGCAGGTCACTATATGACTCTGGGGCAAAGATCAAAACCAAACTCGGAAGACTTAAAAGGAAAATGGGTAGAGTAATCGAGGTAATATGGGCGCATGTATCACACGCAAGTTAGCAACCTCAGAAACCCCGCTCGCTTGGCTCAAGACCGGGGCGCAGACCTAGTCGAGGTCGGACTAAAATCTCTAAGGATTGAACTAGCAAACGTCGAACACAATGAGGAGGTTCTTCGCCTAAACCTGGATCTCCTAGAAGAAAAACATGAGCAAGTCCTGAAGCGTATGGAAGACTATCACAGGAAGACAACGAGGTATTATGACCAAAGGGTCATGCCAAGGAGTTACGCTTTGTAGCACCAGCTTCAAAACTTATGCCGTGCTAGCCAAGGACCCGCACATAGTAAAAGCCTGGACCACCTGGGAGGTTCCAGATCGATCTTGCATAATCCGATCTGGCAACTATGAGCTCCAAATGGAAGAAGGAAAAACCCTGCCCCATTCATGGACCGTTGAACATCTGAAACGGTTCTACAAGTAAGACCTCGGAACGTAATTTGTAATAGAGATCCACCATCCTGATTTTAAATAACACTCTATTTCCATTTTTTAAGTTCTTTAATAAGTTACAATGATAAAGCCAGGAGCACGGCTCGAAGGGGCTTGGGTGGAAGAAGCGCTGTGACCACAAAGATTGTTTTATTTCAAATAACTACGCTTGAATACAAAATTCATTACATAGAAGCTACAACCACCTCATAGAATTACAAAATCGTTCCTTGCATCTCAAAAACACAAAGGTAGCTTTCTAAAAAATCTGCTCTTCTCACACTCCTCACACCCCAAGGCAAACCCAAAAATCACAAGAAAGGGAAAGAGAAAGAGAAGAGAGAGGATGTGAGAAAGAGAAGAAGAGAGAGGAAGAGGCAGGGAGAGGAGAGAGAGAAGAGAAGGAAAAGAGAAAAGGAAAGAAGAGAAGGAAAAGAGAAAGAAAAAATCTGAGAAAGCTGCACAAAGTTTTTTCAAGTGGCAACGCCCTCCAGACATTCCTGAAGCACAGCTCCATCATTACACGGCTAGGAACAAATAATAACCCACAAGGGAGGAACTAGAAAACACAACCTGGCAAGAGAGACATCACAATCAAATGGCCACCAATCACCGTGGATGCACCCCCGCAGCGGGATGACCCAAACCAACGTCATCGGGCGCGTGGACTCCAAACTATGCCAAAGAAAGGACTAAAGTTAGCCACAAGCACCATCAGCGCAGGGTCGCTATTTATAAGGGAGCTGTGGCGCCTGGGGAATTCAGCACATGTCCACTCTTCCATAAGTCCCAGATTAAAGCCACACGCGCCTTCCAAGGGAAGGAAGACCCAAAGGGTCTCGCAGCTGACTTGAGCTCAGCAGCCTCGTAGAGTTCAAGAGCTTAGTTTGCAGAGCTAACAGCGAAGAAGGCCATGAAGCACGGCCATGTGCATCAGAGCCATGTGTAGCTCAAAGAGCCCAACAGCCTGGGCCAGAGCATAACGGGCTTGGCTGGCGCTGCAGCCACGGAGCCATGTAGCCTGTGCAGGAGCCCAAGAGAGTCACTTGCAGCTTAACAGCCAGAAGGCCACAGTCATCACCTGAGTCATGAAGTAGAACCCGCAGAGCTCGCCTTGCGAGCTTAACCACTCAAGGCAGTCAAGTGTTCACTGAGTCATGTTGCTCAGAGCCCAAGAGCTCGGGCCCAGCTTAATAGCTTAGGAAGGCCAAGTAGCCATGGAGCCATGTAGCTTAGGAGCCCAGTAGCTCAGTTTGCAGAGCATAACTGCTCAAGGAAGGCCAAGTAGCCACGGAGCCATGCAGCTCAGGAGCCTAGTATTTGACACAGAAAGGCTAACCGCTCAAGGGAGGCCAAGTCACCCGTGAGCCCAATAGCTCGCCTCAGAGCTCAACAAACGTAGGGGGAATCTCAACCCGAGCCCAGCTCGCCGCAGAGCTCAACAGCCAGAGGGCTCAGGCGTTTCAGCCCAGAGTTTTGCTTACAGAGATGAAACACAAATACAGAGGGCCTTACGCCTGGGTTATTTCAGTAGTCTCAGCTCATGAGGGAGGATCTGGCTACAGTGAGCTCAATAGCTCGACATGAACATAACTACTCGAGAGACCTCAGTGCTTGAGAACCAAGTAGTTCAAATCGACGAAACAGAAAAGGAGCTAAGGAATTAATCGATGAATCTTGGTATATCAACAAATAGTCAAAATCGTATAATACAAAACCCAAACGCACATGATACACCCAAAAAAAAAGAGAGAGAGTCAAAACGCTCGGGATTAGCCCCATTGTTTAAGTAGAGGAGTAAAAAATATCCCAAAGAGCGGCGTAAGAACTAGCCCCGGAGGAACCCGAGAATCGCAGGCTGAGCACGATCAGGCCCCCGTAAATAATTCCTGCCCGCATCAACCCGCCCGGGAAGCGGATCCTTCAACCTCCTCATCAGAAAGCTGGATGTTGAACTTCAGTCCGGAAAGCTCTGTGAAGCCCACACGTTGAAAGGCAAGCCACCCTAAGCCCATTTGGTACGTGCCTTGTCTTAAGCTCGCTATCACTTCGCCCCTCCCCGCAACCAAAAGCCTCCCGCCCTCGCAAGGTCCATCCGGTCTCTGTCGAGCTCCTCTGGCCGTGCATTCCATAGGAGTTACTAGCCTCAGAGCCTCTGCGGGTCGCCCAAGGCCGCCATCTTGGCCCATAAAAGTCAAATCCCTTGATGGCCTCGTAACTCCTCTCTCAAGCGCCAGCCGCTCGCGACCTTCGTCCTCCGGGCCTCATTTTCTATCCCTACCCAAAGCCCCCGCCGCTCACCGGCTGCTTTTTCTTAGGTCGACCCAGGCTTACAAGTTCCCCGCCATTCCCTGGCCTGAGCGCCAGAAGACCAGTTCCCCTGAGGTCGTGGAAGCAACCTTAGCCTTGTAAGACTCGCCATTCGGGCTGAGACCTCAGAATGGGCCTCCCCGCGCCTTTCGCATAAGTAGCCTACAAAAAAAAAAAAAAAAAAAAAGAAGCAAAAGTCATTTAACCGAATCAAAACAATAAAGAAAAAAGATCGACGAGCACTTGGACACAGAGGCGATCTCTCGAAGGTAAGAGCCGCAGCCTCCGACGGCAAGACACCCACCTCCCGAGGCTGAGTCGCGGCAGGACGGAGGAAATAAATCGCAGCCGAGCCCGCATGAGAAAGCAGAGATTCCTTATCCTCTGCAACCTCAGAGCGATCACGATTCCCCATCACCTCGTTCGGCATTGTAGGAGGGGGAGTGGCGCCTCACGACGTGGGACTCCAAACTGAGATAGGGAGAACCTCCAAGGGGGGCTCATCCACCCTCCCAAGCAGTCCCACCGACGACGGATCTAAGGCTAGGAGAGGCCCCACCTTAGGGTCTCACTCTAGTAAAGCAAAATTCTTCAAGGAAGCCTTCTATGGTTTCCTGCTTCATGGTCCTCTTTCTCACTAGCACCTCCAAGCCGGACCAAGCTATCCTGTGTAGCTTCGCAGCAGGGCTCCAAAACCGAAGGTGAGAAGACGGGGACGGGACGCTTCATGACGGAGAGGGGAGAGGATCTAAGGAAATGAAGCCATGCGCCCATGACCTACCGATCCAGGAGTATTCACCCGATGAGCTCGGAGTAGGCACGCTGGCATTCACCGGGCCTTCGTCACCTCCTCGTCCCAAAGACTCCAGATCGGGTCAGCACCAAGGCCAAGGGCGACCAGCAATGCTCGAAATATCCTATGACTTTTGAAAACCAAAACAAACCAAAACGAAGAAGAGCTCACGTAGGTTCTCGGGGGTAGTCCAGACGGCAGGAATGCCAAGTGTGTCCTCTCGATTAAAGGGATCAGACCCCAATGACGACACTAAGAAAATATATTCCTTCCGTAATTTGTGTGGAGATGAAGGTCCAAATGATCAACAGTAACTATTAGAGATATGTTAAAGCTTCTGGGCGGGCCTCCTTTACACCTAAGAGTCTGGTGCTGTGGCACACTGGAACACCCAAGCTCGTCTTAAAACAACTAATGCTCCCAAATTAACACCCCAGAAGTTAGGGGAAAGCTGAGAGGGGCAGACATTGAATGTCAGAGAACCCTTTTATAAAGGGATGCAAGGGAAGCAAGAGGGGTCGCTCTTGAACGCCACTCAAAAAGCGCACCATCTGAAAACTTCAACAACGAGGTGGTCGCGACGTCAGGCACCAAACTCGACCTCTGTAAACGGCCCATACGCTGCAAGATCTCACCGCATTGCAGGGTTTGAATCTGACTAGGGCCCACGCCTCGCTCGTATGACAACCCTCAATATCCCGAAATATACCCCAGCGCTGGACTTGTTTAGGTATATTAAAAGTTGGGAGAGAATTTTAAGAAAATAAAATTGTGAGACCTGAATTAATAATAAAGCCAAGGGTAAATATGTAATTTACCACTTGATTACTTAAGTGTCATAAATGAAAGATATTGTAAAAATAGAAATTTAATGGGTTATGAGATTAAAGGCAAATATAGAAAAGATGAATAGAAATAGAGTTGAACTGGGACCAAGTAGCAAAATGAGAAAAGGGTTTAAAATACAATGGCCAAACATGGCCTTAACAAAATATGAGATAAGAGGCAAATTGGTCTCATTTTGAGAGACCAAACCGTATAGAGAGGGAGAGAAGAGGTAAGAGAGAAGAAGAGGAAGAGGAAGAGGAAGGAAGAGATCAAGCAAGCTAAGATCAAAGGTATGGAACTGCTACGGGCTTTTAAAGCTTGGAATTGTTTTCATACAATTGCATGGTTATTAGTTATTCCTAAAAACCTAGGTTTGTTAGGATTCTTCCCTAACCCTAGAATTCTTAAAGTACCTGGTAAAACCTTGAATAGGACAAGAAGCACATGTGAAATCCTCCCTTCGGGAGGTCGGATTCATAGTTCAATGAGTAGTACGAGTTAGGTTTTAATAAACCCTAACTAATTTACATGTTAGGGTGTTATGTATAGGATCATAACCTATATTAGAGTGGGTTGAGAGTAATTCATGAAGGATTTTGAAATAAGAAGTATTGAAAGAAGAATTACAAAATTAGAGGTTATAGGATGAATTTGGAAACGGCTTGAGGTGTTTATGGAGTATAGGGTTGATTTGGGTAGCAAAATATGGAAATATGGAACAAAAATACACATTCTGGGCATTTTTGGTCACATGTACCGGTACAACTTGAACATGTACCGTATTGACCTTCCGTAATCGAAGATGTACCGGTACATGTTAGACATGTACCGCACACCGCCCTGCATTCCCAGCTTTGACCAGTTTTTGTATTTTCGCCATAACTTGCCTATTTCTTATCCGATTTGAGGATTCATGGCCAATTAAAATAGACTTCAAGGAAACCATCCATAGAAACAGATAATTTTTAAATTATGACTGTAAGGCCCAAAAATCCACTGAAGTGGGGAATTATGCAAACCAAATTCTTAGTTTAGTGTTGAAATAGAGAAGTCCGGTTGTTTCCCCGGACGAACTTGAGTTCCGGAAGTTCGAATCGGGTGGATTTCAGTTGGAATAGAACCCTTAGAACCTTAGCTTTAAATGAGTATAAGGACATAGTGTCAAAATATGAAGTTAAGACCCCGTAAAATGAGTAATACAAATCATCCCAAGAAAAATCTATAAATAACTAGTTGGCATAAAATGCCATAACTTTATTTTGATGATCCGACATTGATTCCACCTTAAGTAAAGAGATTCAAGAGGAATAAGAATATAGGAATAAGGTGTGATTTCATGTACATCATAATTTACAAGTATAATGAATATGTATGTAATTATTTAATTAGTGAAAAGAGGAACAGAATATGAGTATATGTTTATGCAGCATATGAGGCATATGGAGGTGGTTGCATATGATAGTATGAACAGATTATAAGATAGCAGATATATCATAGTTACATAAATCCAAAGTACAAATACTAATGATATGAATATAAGATTATACGATATGATTATCAGACATTTAGATCCATTAGATAAATTTTCAATATGAAATATAAGAATGAATGCAATGATCGGTAATATATAATGAGGATACGATTAATCAGAAGGATCATAACATCAATATAATAGAAAGTAAATATAAAATAAATAGATAAAAGGTGTATGATTAAATGAATGAGGTTATCATACCGAGATAAGATATGAAAATGTGAAATATAAGACATGATAGAATATAAAGCACCAAGAATAGCTAAATCATGATAGAAATGTATAAATGATATAAAGAGATATGACTATACATATAAGGATATATGAGAACCGTAATATGAACTACATATATGAGAATTAATACGTAGTAGTAAAGTAATGATAGGTATATATGCATAAGCAATTATGATAAATAATATTATTCATGCTTTATAAAGAAAATTTAAAATGTATTGTTCGATTGTCTGCTATGACCCAGAGTATTGGGATAGCATGCCTATGTGAAAGATACGCTTGTTACAAAGATATCTATAGACAGATATTGAGGCCCCGTTTGATCGATGATATAGATCCCATTGATCAGGTGTCCGCAAGTGTCACCACACAGATGCAGATCAACAGATGCTGATAGTGTACCTTCGGCACCGATAAGATATTTACATAAATACCGTCTGCATGTTGATGATAATTCTCTATTAACAGACAGAGATCACGTCTCGCATGCTGATAGTACTGGTCATTATAGTTTCCCGTGATCCGCTTCTAAGGTATTTGACATGAAACCAAAAAGGAAATGATATGTAGAAGATATGACCTGATATGAGAAGCATAGCTAATCGTTATGCGCATGAAAGTAATGCATAATTGCCAAGAACAAGTAGTACAAGATAAATTGATATGAAAATAAGCATATGAACACAAGAAAAGTAATAAAAGTATACAAAGCACAAAGTATAGGATAGATAGAATAAGAAAGTAAAATGTAAGGAAGTATAGGAATAGTACAGATAACAGATATAGAAAAGTACAAGATGAACACCTATAATAGGAAAGTATACAATAGTACAAGTATGAAGTGAAGAATGCACAAATCATAGAACCGAAAGATGAAAAAGACATAGACAAGAGACATGCTATGTAACTTGATAAAGAAGAGAAACATTGAGACATATAACAAGCTGGAAAAGATGAACACATGATAAGTATAGGAATATAAAGTACTCAAATGAATATTAAAAGATAAATGAAGTAGATAAAGACATAGAACATGTAATAGAAAAGATTGACATGCACAGAATATCAGATGATAAGGAATTATTAAGAGAAAAATGTTTAGATATATATAATGCATATGTATAAGCTTATAAATGCCATTGGTGGCTGTCCATGCTTATGTTCCCAATTAAGCGCAGTTTAGCACTGTGTTCAATCCGTAGGTACAAGGTTTGAAGACAAGGATAGAAGACAGACATTCCACATCAGCAAAGCAGGCCGACCTAGAGATAAAAAGCTCACCAGCTACGTTTCCAATCCTGATGTTTTGTAATAGAAATTGCACATGCATGGGCAGATGGGACCTCAGATATGTATAGATTAGACGACACCACCCGGTGTAGTTCTTTTATATGTACAAATGATTTTTGTTATTACTGAATTTGGCCAGGTACCAATAGGTACAGGTACAGCTCTGAGAAAGAAAAGGTCAATGAGAGTCCCAGTACAGTATAGTACAGTATAGTATAGATAGTATCGCGCCCCGGACTGGCTCGATCCGCCAACCGGGCTGGGCCGGAACGGGCGTGACACCTCAAATATTGGCGGTCGCAGATATTCAATTTCATTCTTGCCCCTCGCCTTATCCAAGGGAAAGGAGGTTCTCCGCAGCTCCGGTAACCACTACAGCCAAACTGTCGCCTCCCGTTAGTCCGACTCGAATTAGACGCCGGGCAGATTACCTTATGCAAGAAAATGTAGGAGCGACTCAGACCCAATGAGGACACAGGTTAGCGAAGGAAGAAAGAGAAATCAAAGTGGAAATGCGTAACCCCAACCGAGCATGCCCTAGAACCTTGCAAGACTTTGAAACCAAAGCACGTAGGAGAAGAAAAAGGACGATCAAGGTCAAAACAAGATGAGGGACACTAAATTTCTATGAGATATCGTGGACCACCGAAAGCCGGTCCCGAACACTAGTCGGACAAGATTCACAAGTGCGAAGTACAAACTCGCAGAGGCAAAAAGCCACAGGGAATAGTGCAAACGGTCAGGACGTTTTAAGGGGTATTCAAGAGCCACAGCCGAAATAAACGTGAAAATCAAGAAGCCATCATATCACAAGATGTGGGACGGCGGCAAAGCCTTAATCAAACCCTTCCTGAGTAGCCACGTGAGTATCAACCTGATCCAAGAAGCGATACAGCCCTTGCCTACGCCCGCTTAGTCAAAGGCTGGGGGGGCAACTGATGGGGTTTGAAATAATAGGCGCGCATGCCTAAGATACAAGCCCAAACGTCGGGGGTAAAAACGGACCCAGTACTAGCAATAGAACTTGTTGATCGGACCAAAACACATATGCTAATATATCACATCAGTGTCCAAGGACTATTAACTAATCCCTGACAATGATGGCAATAAACTTGTTGCGTGAGACCAAATGACATATACACAAGTTTATAACAAAATTACCAAAGGACTGTTATCTAATCCCCGACCACCTTGCCATAAAACTTATGGACATTATACTATGTAAACATAAAATCTCCTAGAGTAAATCATTTTCAAAGTTTGGTTTTGGTCTGATATTCTGTAAGTGCACAGGTCGACAAGTAATAAAATGGATTTAAGTCCAGATATCAATCCCACTAGTAGATCTCAAGAATTTAAATCAACTACCCTAATCCACTCACTCCATACTATTCGGGACCACTAAATGATAGTAAGATCCAAAGATTAAGGTGTCGGAAAATTCAACGAACAAAGGGAAATAACCGAATGAACAATAAACTCAATATATAGAATAAAGAATAATTAATAGTTAGAAAATGAATAGAAATTGAATAATTATCGCTAGAGAACGATTAAGATCAATGCTTGTGAAGTGTCAATAATTTCGTTGTCAACTTGTTAATTTGCTTGTGAATTTTGTGATTTCAAAATCGTCTACATGCTAATAGTTCAGCCGGATCTCTCCAATATCTCTCATTTCATTATCTAATTTTCGAATTCGACTCTCTGAATACAGAATTAGATAACTACTCTTTAACAAAGATCTCCCTTTAATTCGTATTTTTCTTTGCAATACTTCATACCCATTTTATGGACTGTAAACCTTAGCTCCTGCTATCTGGCCGCTAAAGTGATATACACCTGTGCTTACTCTTCCTCCAAATTAGAATAGATCACCCTCTCCTTGATTAGATCTCGCCTAACACCTGATTTCAGTTTACTATTCGAATTGAGGTGAGGTCCTCTCGTTTGTTTAAATTGATAACTCATTCAACTCATTCTTGATTTCAAGGAGAAGAGGATTTATCAAGTAAACCTACAGTTTCATTAGGATCTCTAATAAGAAAGTTAAGGCCATACCTTCAGTTGAAATATCTACAACTCCCAGGATTGTCATCTCTCGTGGTCACTCGAGGACCTCCTTGAAATCGAGCAATGAAATACCTTAAATATGGGTATAAGAACCGATATTCATCAAAAAACTGAACCCATAACCGAAAGTAAATTCATAAATCGAAATTCAGTGAATTTACCTGAATAACAAGAGCAAAGATAATTTCGACAATAGCATTCACTTAATGGAAGCCGGGTTTCAATTATCGAATTACACACTACAAAGATTCTCCGATCAAGGCGAATAACTGCATTTCGAAACTGGATAAGCCGAATTCTAAAATTTGTCCGAATCTCCAACATTCCGTAAAAATTGAAAAGCACTTAATCATTGTGATTCATTTTTAGCTCAAAAATGATAACATCCAATTCCGTGAAAATAAAGAAGACTAGAACGAGCAATCTAATTCAATTCTAACTATCAACATTGAAGAAAAATAAAAAGAAAAGAAAAGAAAAGAAAACTAAAAATAAAGAGGAATTGAGCCTCACTATCCGCACTTTCGTCTCTGTGGGTCGCCAAGTCGCCTTCCCTTCTCCGATAAGATTATGGGTTTTTCAAATTGGGCCCTAATTCAATCTGATCTTTGTGGATTCCAAAGTTAGTTGG
The DNA here is from genome assembly GCA_016808115.1 of Tetrastigma voinierianum. Taxonomy (NCBI): domain Eukaryota; kingdom Viridiplantae; phylum Streptophyta; class Magnoliopsida; order Vitales; family Vitaceae; genus Tetrastigma; species Tetrastigma voinierianum. The sequence continues at coordinate 720,652 of JAEQBH010001279.1, read as the reverse complement.
CCCATGTTCTTGTTAGTCGCGACCTCGATTCCTTGTCGCGACATGTCATCCTGCTGTCTTGACCTCGATCTCGCGTCGCGACCTCAGCTTCTTGTCTATGCGACCTTGGGCCCAGTCATTAATGATGCCATGACGTCATTATCTTGTCCACGACATCGACACTTCTTACGCGGGCTTCACATGTTGCTCCACGATGTCGCTGGCGTCATTCTCTTGTCGTGACATCAACTAAATGAAATGCATCTTTCAACTAATATCTTCTAATGTCGCGATCTCGGTCTCTTGTCGCGACATCTGCTACTCTTTCACAGTAGATTTGATGGTTGTTCCTAATGTCGCGACATCGATATCTTGTCGCGCGACATCCTTTTGTAAGACTTCAACCTTCAGGCGGCGGGTCTCGTGTAGCGACTTGATCTCAGCCAGCGCGACATCAACTTACTATGGGGTGCGATCTTCACTTAGTGGATTTTGGTGCGTGACTTGACTGCTGTCGTGACATCGACTAAATAAAATTCAGCACCAGAAATCTTACGATCTTTTATGACCTCTGTCCCTTGTCGTGACAGCAGTTCATTTCTTTTCAGCTTTCATTTAGTGGTTCTGATGTCGACCTTCGATCTCTTAATCGCGACATCGAAAGCTTAGTTCTCGGGGCGCTGGCGGGTTTGCTCGGGTATCGCGACCTCGATCTCGCGTCGCGACCTCGGCTCATGTCTTCTGCGGCGATTAACGTGGCCGGATGTGCGACATCAATCTCTTGTCGCGACCTCATCTTAAGGATCTGCGAGGTTTCCAATTAGTTTCTCATGATGTCGACATCAATATGTTGTCGATGACATCAAGCGATTCTTGCATGCTTGATCGCCTTCGCCCGCCTTCTTTCCTTTGATTGCTCTTGTTGTCGCGACATCAATCCCTTGTCGCGACATCACTTCATGCCTCCACAGGTCTCAACCGTTCGTTCCTGATGTCACGACATCATTATCTTGTCGCGACTTCACTTCCTTGACTACGCGGCTTTGGGCCTTGGTTCACGATGTCGCGACCGCCGATATCCGCGTCGCGACCTCGATCATTTTCTTTCTGACGTTCTCATGGCGAGTCGTATCGGCGACACTCGATATCTTATGTGATCCATGTCACGACTGCATCCAATTTCCTTCAATTTCGGTATTTGCGACCTCATAAGCGCATGTAAACCCCAAAGCACCATGATAGTGCTTGATTGCTCGACACCGCCTATTTATTTTACGCATTTTACTCATGGGTTCACGCATTTTCCCTTGCATTTTCCTCTTTCCCTTTATACTTCACTGCCAAATAACAAATTTGGTGGTTTCTTCATCTACGCATCTTAATTATTCCTTTTTACATTAAAATCAACAGAAAAATGGACTAAAAATAGATGACTTTTAAGCTCATCAAACTCCCCCAAACTTAAAGTTTTGCTTGTCCTCAAGCAAAGAAAAAGAAAGAATTGTTTGTCCTCAAACAAAATAAAAGAAAAATTTTAAGGACATTTTTCTTTGATTCGTTCTGCAGTGGCATTCATTTTAATTGAAATGAAAGGTATGCATAATTTTCTGTACATCTAGCTTCAAATCCAGTTCAAGGTTGGTCTCTACTCTTTATACTATACAAAAACTAATTTATTTGAAATTATTTTACAAACAAGCTTATACTCATTGGATCTGTTGAATAATAGATTATTTTCCTTTCTCATTTTCATCTTGAGTCATTTAACTCCCTAAGTCCTTCACAATTTGATTGTTTCTATTCTTCAAATTCCATAGGCTTGTTTTTCATATTGATCTCTCCACTAATGTAGATGATTTCGACCTTGGTCGATTAGGTCTTTTTTGGGCTTTTATTAGGCATGGGTAATGGGTAGGATGGAAGGAATTTTAGGTTAAGATTACCCTGAACCTTTCTCTCCTCCCTCACGCCCTTTCTTTCTTGTAGTTTCTATAATCAACTTCCTAAACTTCATGTTTGGGACATCACTTTAATTTCTTGATTCAAATTGTATGTTAAGTATTTCTCACTTGTAATTCCAGGAAACTTCCTTGTTTATCTGACATTCGAGGAGATAGTGCAATGTTTTAACTTTTTAGGCTTTCTAACACTCATAGAACTTTTGGTTAGTAGCTCCCATGCCCGGATGACTTCATTAGGGTACTAGGTGTTGAAACACCCCTAAGAACTTAATTGTTGAGGTTAGGCCTGGTCAAAACTTATCCACATAAACTTTTTCTTTTATTGCATTTTACGCTCTTTGTTTTTCTTTTCATTCCCTTTTTGAGTTCCTCAAAAATATATACTCCCCCAAACTTCATTTCTTTCTTCCTCCTTGAATTCCTTGGTAATCATAGGTTCTTAATTGAAGGATTGATGTCTTAGGATGAGTTGGGGTTTCCATTGGTCTATTTTGAAAAAAAAAACAGGCTTGTTGGCTCAATTTCTGGAACTACTGTATATGCATCAGCATATGAATAGGGATGGCTAGAATGGCTCAAACTGTCGAGATAGCGCATCATCTCTTGTCATTTGTATCACCTAGGATTTCGCCTCTGACCTTGATAATCTAACAAATTCTAGAATTTGGTTTGAACGATTATGACTAACCATAGGGAGTACCTTGACTCATTTTGTTGATGGTATTTAAATTAATTATTGACGGGTTCCTTGACTTATTGTTCATACCACAAACTCAAAAATATGTTTTATTCCTTCTATTGTATTACCTTCCTCGATTATGGACTTATCGAAGCTAGACTTAAGTAACTTTTACTGCCAATGAACCAATCGAAACTATATTCATTGGCCCCTTATTCTACATTTCGACTCATTCCTAATCCTATTGCTTCATTCAATTCGACTCATTACATCTATTTTGATGGAACTAATTTCTACTTCAATTTCTAATCATGCAATCACAACAACAAATCATGGAATCAAACAAATTCAAATTAGCACCTGACAATTCAATTTAAATTTCTCTGTTTATTACGAAGATTCAATTAAGCTGATTGGATACAGTATGGGAGAAGGATGGTATTAAGTTAAGCGGGGAGAAGGTCTATTTTTTCCTTTGAAATAGCGAGAGCAAAGATGTTGGGGGATCTGGAGTCTAATGTACCTAAATGGGCTGGAATTAAATTTTCATTTCTCTTCTTTCCTTTCTTCTTGGTTTCCTTCTGTTTGTTCTTCAATGAAAATCTCATTAGAGATCAACCTTTTGTTCGACTCATCCTGCCTCTTTCCCGGCCATTCTATTGTATTCTCATTTAGTCATAACCTCTAGGAATTTGGCAAGATTGTTGTTAATCAGATCTAAGTTTTCCAACCATTCTTTACACAGCGGATTCTGTCTTTTTGCTTCTTGTCTCTATCATCCGATTTATTCTCGAAATCTTTCTGTGAGACTTGTATAAAAACGAATCCTTGATTTGCTCCCGAATTTTGCTTCACACTCACGTATCTCTTTTCTTTCATCGGTTTTAGTAGTTTGAGAATCACGCTCAAGGCCCGGTTGTTATAAAGCGCCGTAGCGAGTTTGAGTTTCTGCAACAGATTGTGATCTCTTTCCTTCATTTCTTTCTTAAACTCTTCCCCTTGCTGCTTCAAAATTTTTCCCATCATTCCTCTTTTACGATTTCGACTCTTCTCGTTTCTTTGTTCTCTTCTGTAGCTCCACTTCATGCTCATTTCTTTTCTATTAGCTCTTCTTCCCACTTCTTGGTCTCTTCTTTTCCAATTCTTTTCATAAATGCTTTCTTTGAATTCTGTTGTAGTTTCCTCCTTCTCTCTTTCATCCTATTCTCTTCTGCATGGCATTGGGAAGCTTCCGATGCTGGGGTGTGCTCTTGTGCTCCCCCTTGAGCTTTCTCCCGGGTTGGAAGTTTACGGTGCACAGGGAGGGGGTGGTAGAGGATGGAGAAGTCTATTGGGCTGCCTTCATCTTGCCCTGCATTGTCTGCGAACATGTAGTCATTGTTGTCAGGTGAGTTTTCTAGGTGCTCTGCTCCTTGATCATCAACCCTACGAGTTTCAGCACTACGGTTCTTGGTTTGGAGAAGCCGTCTCTGTTCTCTACCCGGCCTCACTTTTCTTCAGGTTTCTTGGTCCCTTGCTGACTCCTGTCAGAAGGAGTGGTGAAGCTCTGGGTACTTCTTCTTCTGACTCCCAAATTCCTTTCACTGATGACACGGAAACATGATTGTTCTTTGGGTGAGAATAAGACCTCTTTGTTCACTTCATGATACCATGATCGAATTCTCTATGATAACTCCTATATTGATCTTGTACCCAGCACTGGTATGGCATGCGGCCCAACCTGACTTCTTGTTCTCTCACTGTGCATACATGTTTTGTTGGGACCAGAACAGAAGCCAGAAAATAAAACCATACCTTAGCCTCTTTAGTAAGGCTTCCTGCGATTTCTTGTTCTTAGCCTTCCTTCTTCTTGGTTCCATTGCACTTTAAGTTAGTGAGCTTCTTGGCAATCTTTCAAACTGGTTTCCAACGGTTTCTTGAATTTGGAACCATGTTTGTGCCTTTGCCATGCCATAGGCTCGTTGATGGCTTTGGCCGTGGAGACCAGACTCCTCTAACGAAACAACTCCATCCTTCCTTCCCTCACCACCATTTGAATAAAACTCTTTTACAGAGTCTTGTATACTGATTTTTTGGTGTGGAGACTCTCCCATCCTCCTCTGCTCTATCCTTGAAGATACTTGAGGGGTTTTGAATCTCCTCTTATGACAAACCCCTTGTTAGCTGTACTTCACTTCCCACTTGGGAATGCGGCCGTGCACGGAGCGAAATCTTCTACTTCTTCTTCTTCTCTCCTCTTTCCTTTCCTTTTACGCTCTTTCTTGAGAAGTTGCGGGCTTACGAAGGTGTTTCGATGGCACCTCTCTGCTTGTTCTTTCAAACCCAGATCTCATCTATTTGTTCTCCTTGGCGAGTTTCTTCTTACGATTGTTCATGTTCCTCGTAATCGTCTAGGTTAGGGGCCCAGGGTGGGAATTTCGACCATTGGAAACGAGAGAAAAGCTTTTCAGAAGGTTTGGAATGCTAGGGTTTTCGGGGGTTGAGATTCAGAAGGAAGACGAAGGTGAATGGTTATGTGGGTTGGAGTGAATGAGAAAGTTTCCAACAGTTGCAATTCAATCAATGTTTGTGGGCTAATTAATGCTTCAATTAAGACATGTCGCGACTTCAATTCCGCCTCTTTTTATTTGAGATCATTAAATTTAGGGCTTTTGAAGTGGTAGTTGGCCGCGTGTGGCACTTTGTGCGACATACCTAAGATATCAGCGACAATACTAAGGATTTTCTAGGAATTGTTTGATGTAGCGACATCCTTTTTCCATTTGAAACTTAATTCATGTGAATTCCTAGTGGTGTCGCGACATATGCCTTCTTCCTTCAATACGCAGAGTTGCTTCGGAGCAGGTCACGACATCAATGTTTTGTGTGACATAACTTATCGCGACCTGTAACACTTTCTAATCGCGCCTAGCCTTTACTCGATGATTTCAAAACTTTGAATTCTCTTATTGTTCCTAACCCATTTAGACATCTTGAGCATATTTTAAGCAAAGATTTAACAATTAATTTAAGTATATACGGGGTGGGTTAGGGAGAAGGTTACTCCCCCTTTTTCTCATGTAAGAAGCTCCTGCAGGATTCTTTGGAATTATTCACAGTTGCCTTGCTATTCATGTCTTTAAACCTTTTGGAAGATCTTTTAATATTGAAAATTCTAATTAAGCCTGTCGATTTCTAAAAATTAATCTATCCTTCTAAAAACAAATCTGACCTAATTTATCGGCAACTAAAAGAAAGAAATATTTCAAAATTTGTCGAATTTAAATCCTCATGGGTTGCCTCCCATTATTGCTGAGTTTGAGTCCTTGTTTGGACTTCTTTGTTGTGGTACTTAACTTCTTTTTCCTCGAGAGCAGTTGGAGTTCTTATATTTCCTCTCTTCCTTGTTGAGATAATGCTTTAACCTTTGTCCATTATTGTGAATTCTTCGCGGTAAACGATCCTCGGTGTCCTTTTGCTCCAAATGTAGTACTTGACACCCTTTGTGTATGACCCCTCCGTTAGTTTTAATTTCCTGAGTAACTTGGTCCCAGAATTAAACGGGAACTTTGTTCCCAATTACGAACACTTTTCTCAGGATTCTCTGATCATGCCATTTCTTTGTCTTGTCTTTGTATATTCTAGCATTATCATAGGCTTCATTTCTCAGTTCTTCCAATTCAGACAGTTGGAGCAATCTTTCTTCCCTTGCAGCCTTAAAATCGAAGTTTAACTTCTTAATATTTGTTGCCTTGTATTCTAATTCAAGAGGTAGATGACATGGTTTGCGAACAACTACGTATGGGGACATTCGATAGGGGTCTTGTATGCGATCCTGTAAATGAAAGTGCATCATCAAGTTTGGAAGACCCGATCCTTCTGCTTGAGCTCATAGTCTTTCAAGTATTCTTTTGATCTCCACATTGGAAATTTTACCTTGTCCATTGAATTACGGGGATGATAGGCTAAACTCATTACATGCTTGATCCCATACCTGCTCATAAGTTTTGCAAATATTTTGTTTGCAAAATGGGTTCCCCCATCACTAATGATGGATTACGGGGGTTCCGAATCTTGCTCCAATATTCTTTTGCAAAGCTCCACAAGCGTATTAGCATCATTCCTTAGACCAAACCCTTTGCTTCCACCCGTTTGGAAGGCGTAATCTATTGCTAGCGGTGTATAGTTTCAAATGATGGTGAGAAAGGTCCCATAAAATCTATTCCCCAAACATCAAAAATTTGTATCACCATAATGCCTTTTAGGGGCATTTCATTCCTGCTGCTGATATTTCCAATCCTTTGGCATATCCCACCGCAATTTAACCCACTCTACAATCCACACGAAGATAGTGGGCGATAAAATCTGATTGGGTATCTTGTGAAATTGTTCTTTCGCGAAAAATATACTATGGTGATGCATGGCATTCATTAAAATGTTGCCTTGTTCACGCTTTTAGCTACATCTTCTTATTATCATGCTCGGCACCTCTTTTGAATAATAATTGGGATCTCATCCCCGAATATAATACCTGCTTTGTCAGTCTTGATTTCCCCTCTTACATTTGGTGTGGTCTGAAGGCATTACTCCTGGCTTGGATAATTCACAATATCGACATACCATGGAGTTGAAGAGAAGCAAACAATTGCTAAATGCAGGAAGTTCTCACATTAACATCACATTTCCTTAACTGCATCAACTGCTTCTTTCTCTGACAAGTGATCGGCTATCACATTGTCACATCCTTTATCCTTGATTTCAAATCAAACTCTTGCAACGGCACCCACCTTATTAATCTTGGCTTAGCTTCTTTTTCGACATCAAGTATTTGATTCTTGCATGATAAGTGTGAATTACCACATAGGATCAAAATGTATTGCCTAAATTTTTCACAAGCAAATATATGTTGTCTCTTTTGAGTTGTTAGTGGTTCTCTTGTGCTTCATTGAAGGTCTTGCGGCATAGTATATGGTCTGAATATTTTCTCTTTTCTTTGCCCCATACTTTGCTCCCATAGCAAAATCACTGGCATGCATTATTTCAAATCCGATCCCGTGCAGTGCGGCCATTATGGAGTCTGCTGTACCCGATTTGAGCTTGATTTCATCAAAAGCATTCTTGCGGGAGTCATGAATTAGACCTTGTATCTTTTTTCCCGGTGTCTGCATAATTAGTGCGGCTATTTTGAAAAATCTTTGATGAATCTCACAGCAAAATCGACATGCCCCGAAGCTTCTTACTCCTTTTCTTGTAGTAGGTGGTCTGAGAGTTTGATAATGGATATTTTGGATTGATCGACTTCTAGTCCGATTAAGCGAAATTTTATGCCCAAAGAACAAAGATTCCTTACATCCCTTATAAAATGGCATTTTCCCGGTCGATTACTGATTTGTTTGTCTTGGCATCTTTGAAATCTTTGTTTGAGATTGTTTAAACATTGATCAAAACTGGATCCATACACAGTAAAGTCATCCATAAAAATTTCCATCACTTCTTCAACCAAATCTGAGAATATGGACATCATACACCTCTGGAATGTAGCTGGAGCATTACATAACCCAAAAGGCATCCTTCTGAAGGCAAAGGTACCATAAGGGCATGTGAATGTGGTCTTCTCTTGATCCTCGGGTGCGATATGATCTGATTGTATCCACGAATATCCATCGAGAAGCGAAAGTGAGGTGTCACCTTCTTTGTCAACATCACGATCAATGAAAGGCAAAGGAAATGATCTTTTAAGTTCTTTGTATTCAACTTTACGTAGTCAATACATACCACTCCATCGTGTCCCTTTGTTCTTATTGGAATCAATTAGTTTTTCATTTCGATCCTGATGAAACCCCCTTTCTTTGGAACCACATGGTGGGCTCACCCAGGGAAGTATACGAGATAGCATAGATAAAACCCGGCATTTATGATTTGAGTACCTCCTTCCTGACTACTTCCTTCATTACTGGATTCAGTCTCCTCCGGTGTTCTACGATTGAACTTTGAAGTCTCTTCAAGCGAAGTCTTATGCGTACAAATTGATGAACGATACCCTTGAGTTCTTGATGGATGACTAAGCGATTCATATGCTTCCTTAATATTTCAGTGATCTTTGTTCCTCGTACTCACTTAGTGCGCTGAAATGATCACTTGGTTTTTTTTTTGGTAACTCTAAGTAAGCATACTTTAAATGACATGGCAACTCTTTCAAAACTAGCCCTTCTGCCTTTGGTTTCTTGATGAATTTCTTCTTTTCCACTATTTTCCCCATTATCGTTTTGTTTTTGTGAAGCTACGACAGTTTCTATAGAAATTAAAATTGATGTATGGAAATTCGGAATAGACATCTTCGGGTATCTTTGAGAATTCATCTCTTTTCATTGATAAAAAGCTGAGTGTTACAATCATGGTTAATGTCCCGGGATTGGAGAGTATAGACAAAATCAGCTACATTGCAACTTTCCTTGTCTCTGTCTATATTTTGTATACTTTTGATCAAATTAGATGCAACGACTTCTTCTCCCGACCTTGAATGGAGCTCTTTTGCACTTATCAATCGGGGCGACTCAGTGGCTAGAATTGTCTTCCCGATAGCGGGGGTACTTGTGAATCTTCTTCCATGTCGAATGATGAAGTCTTGGGAAAACAAACTTCCCAATGATGACGATACATCTTCCAATGCTCCTTAGGTTTTACCATTGATCATCGCCATTTGAAGGTAACGGTTGTGGGATAAAGCTCCCTAGCACCCAGTTTCTTGGCAACGAAGAGGCCTCAAATTGATCGCAGCTCTGAGTCACGAGCTTCACAGGTCGATTCACTCGACAATACAAGGAATTGTGAAACTCCACTGGGTCCTTAAATACTCTTGGTAATTCCTTTGCGATTCTTGCCTTTGCAAGTAGCGGTGAGATTCCCTATTCCTTCCTCTACTTATTTTCTTTTTCTTGCTCGTTATGTCCTTGAAATTTTGCATAGAGTGGCATCGAGTTACCACTTGATGAGGCATACTTATCTCGGCTTTTGGAAGGTTTTGAGAACCTTGCAAAGCTTTGCTTTTCCATTCTTGACCTGCGGTCTTTGTGGAAATGGAACTGCAGGCTTTGATCCTTGGATGTTCTTCCTCTCTATTCTTTCTTTTTCATTCTCCAGTTCCTCTTCCCTTTGGAGTCTTGCTACGTCTGCATTCTTTGTGTCTTTCTCTTTCATCTCTTAGCTCCTTCCCGATCCCCAGGCACCTGACCATGGTCTTTTGGGTTATTCCTTGTGTCACTTGGGAAGGCATCTTTCCTCTCTGGCTTTGCGGGAGTTAGGGCCCGGTTGCCCTGCTTTTGTGTCTCTAGGTTCTTCAAGGATGCATTGGTGGTCCACGAAGAATTTGAGGAATTGGTAGTAGTTCTTCCCGACTCTGCGAGCTTTGCTTTCGTGGAGGTTCGGCTGACTTCTTATCCCAGTGAAATACGGCATCATTCTTGAAAGATTGAGCCCTCCTCGACCACTGGTATTCATTCTGTGCTCATTTCCCTTCTTCACTCTTCTTTCTTTGGAACAGCAATTAATTTCTTGATACCCTTGTTGAGGGTTACGTCACGTCTTGGGCCTTGAAAAGCCCCTGCTTTATCTGAAGTTCTCATGGTTCACGAGTCTTTGGGTGATAATGTCTTTGGGAAAGGTTGATTGGGTTTGAAATGTAGCTCTTGGCTCACCCAAATAATTAACCTCTTGACATCATAAGGTTCTTCGGTTACCTCTCGGCACTTCCGCCCGATAACTCCTTTCAATTGCTCTATTTCATGAAGCGTTGTGTCTTTCTTTCTTGCTTGTCGGCCTGTGCATAATGGCATCCGACTTGGCTTCCATGGGTCATCTTGCTCGGCTCCATGATCCCCTTTCCTTTCTTGTTTCCTCTTGAAAGCTCGAGGAAGGAGTTTTCATGTTACATTCTTGGTCTTGATAAGCTCTTTGCCTCCTTGACACTTTTGGTTTAGATAACCCACTGATGAAGCATCAAATGATCCCTTTTGATATATCATTCAAAGCATGATATACAATGTCCATCGAGTTTTGAGATCTATCCCTTCATTGGACATCTTCTCGTAAGCGTTTGAATCTTTCTCGAAGCTACATACGGGCTTTCATCTTCCCCCTCTTTGAAACACAATGATTTCCCTCCTTCTTTTACGTGGTGAGGGCTGGGGGAAAGAATACCTAAGTAGGCCCTCTACTAATTCCTCCCAGTATCCATGAGAACCATATAGGTAAAGATTCATACCATGTAGGCTGTTGTATCTCTTAGAGAGGAGAATGGGAATAGATCTTAGGTTTTATGACACGGTCTCCCGCCCACGATTCCCGACAACGGTATTAGCCATCACGAGGGGAATCTTCCCGAGTGCTCGTTTGGATCTTGGTCGGATGACGATGGCGATCTTCTGCTGGACCATTATAATCGATCATAACCGGTTCAAATTATTAGCATCGGCTACGTTTGTCACGATTCTTTGAGTATTCTTCTGGATAGTGGTCTCCGAAATCCTCCGTTGTATCAGTATTTGGTAGCCTTCTAGCTTCTCCATGTATTTCAACTTTGATCCGCCTTTCATACGCCATGGTTGAGTTTTACGCCTTCTTGGTCTTTCTCAAGCTTACGGCGTCCTCTCTATTCGTGTCATTTGGAGATCGGTCGGTCATTAATTTCCTATGCATGAAAGTTTTTAAACAAAACACACTCCCGTTAATAAGTTAGTCAAATCATCAAATATATTTAATGTGTTTTGGTTAAGGTTAGTGTAAAATGAACCCTTTAGCGAAAATCTATTTTGTTTTTTTCTTTAAATGTCCAAATTAGTATTTCCTTCTTTCATCCCGAATATTGATTTATTAAATTCTTTGATCATGCGCCACGTAAACATTGATCGGTTAAACACATATGCTAATATATCCCATCAGTGTCCAAAGGACTATTAACTAATCCACGACAATGATGGCAATAAACTGTTGCGTGAGACCAAATGACATATACCTGAGTTTATAACAAAATTACCAAAGGAATTGTTATCAATCACAAATGCCTTACTTATAACTGTGGACATTATACTATGTAACGAAAAATCTCCTAGAGTAATCATTTTCAAAGTTTGGTTTTTGGTCTGATATGCAAATTACCGCGGAGTGACAAGTAATAAAATGGATTTAAGTCGAATGTCTCGATCCCACAGAGATCTCGAAATTTTAAAATCAACTACCACGACTACTTTCAATTTCCATACTATTTGGACTAACTAAGTGATAGTAGATCCAACATTAAGGTCTTTGAAAATTAAGCGAACAAGGGGAAATAAGCGAATGAACAATAAGCTTGAATATATAGAATAAGAATAATTAATAGTTAGGAAAATGAATAGAAATTGAATAATTATCGTTTAGAAGCGCATTAAGATCAATGCCTGCTTGTGATGTCAATTCCTGTTATCGACTTGTAATTTTGCTTGTGAATTCCAGTTTCCAAAATCTGTCGGCGTTAATAGTTAATTTGGATCTCTCCACGCTTCACATTTCATTATCAATTTTTTGACTTGATTATCACCGAATACGAGAATTAGATAACTACTTTCTGAGACTTCTAATTTTGGGTATTTTTCTTTTGCAATACTTCATACCCATTTTATGGATACACCTTAGCTCCAGTTGCTCCCGGTCAAGCAAGGATATACAACTTCGGGTTTACTCTTCCTCCAATTAGAATGAGATCATCTCTCCTTGATTAGATCTCGGCTAACACGGGATTAAGCTTAGCTATTGGTGAGGAATTAGACTCTGCTTGTTTAAATTGATAACTCATTCAACTCATTCTTGATTTCAAGTGAGAAGAGAGGATTTATCAAATAGACTCACAAAGCTCATTAGATCTCTAATAGCGAGGTTAATATACCTTCAAGAAATATTCATAACTCGGGATTGTCGTCTGTGTCCTTTCGAGGACCTCCTTGAAATCGAGCAATGAAACAATTCTTAATACGGGTATAAAGCGATATTGAGGATCAAAACTTTAAACCCATACTTAGAAAGTAAATTCATAAAGCGAAATTCGCAATTTCTTGGAAATAACAATAGGAAAGATAATTTCGACAATAGCATTCACTTAATGGAAAATTTGGGTTCCTCAAATTCTTGAGTACACACTATTCCTCTGATCCATAAGAATATTGCATTTATTGGATAAAGCAGATTAAAATTTATGCGAACTTCAACGTCCGGTAGTAATTTGAAAGAATTAGATGCATTCGACTTTAGCTCAGCGATAACATCGATTCCGAGGAAAATAAAAAGAGGCTAAACGATAAATCTAATCTAATCTCTAACTATCGACATTGAAAAATAAAAGAAAGAAAGAAGAAAACTAAAAATAAAGAGAATGAGCCTTGACTATCCGGTTTCCTCACAAATCTGTAGCCGCTAAGTACATCTTCCTCATACGGATAGGCTGCGTATTTATAGGGTTTTCAATTGGGTCCCTAATTCAATACGGAGTCTTTGTGGATTCCAAAGTTAGTTGGCCCATGTTCTTTATTCAAGTCGCGACCTCAATTCCTTGTCGTGACATCATCATCTTCAGCGACCTCGATCTCGCGTCGCGACCTCAACTCTTGTCTATACGGCCTTGAAGCGATCATTAATGTGCAGCGGCGTCATTATCTTGTCCGCGACAGCCGACACTTCTTACAGGGCTTCATATTTGCTCGATGTCGCGGCGTCATTCTCTTGTCGTGACATCAATAAATGAAATGCATCTTTCAAGCGATATCTTACGATGTCGCGATCACCGGTCTCGTGACGTCTCTTTGCGCACTCTGTAGATTTGATCGGTTGTTCCTAATGTCAGCGACATCGATATCTTGTGCGACATCACTTTATGACTTCCAACCTTCAGCGGCGGGTCTGTGTCAGCGACGATCTCTTATTAGCGACATCAACTTATAGATTCTGCGATCTTCACTTGATGGCACGGTGTCATTGACTTCTAGCCTGCGCCAGTGACATCGAAGCTAAGCAAAATTCAGCTTCCAACGAAATCGCCGATGCCGTGACCTCTCTGTCATAGCCGTGACAGCGATTCATTTTCTTTTGACTTTCATTTGATGGTTTCGATGTCGCGACATCGATCTCTTGTCGCGACGCCGGCTTAGTTCTCTGGGGCCTTCAAGCGGTTTGCCTCCCGATGTCGCGACCTCGATCTCACGTCGCGACCTCGGCTAAATGTCTTCTTGGCGTTGAAACTGTCTTCGGATGTCGCGGCGTTAATCTCTTAATGGCGACCTCATCTTAAGGATCTGCGGGTTTCAATTGGTTTCTCATGATGTCGACCATCAATATGTTATTCATTGACATCAATGATTCACGCATGCTTGATCTTATCGCCCTTGTTTCTTTACGACATCAATCCCTTGTGGCATCACTTACATGCCTCCGCGGGTCTCATTGTTCGTTCACGATGTCGACATCATTATCTTGTCAGCGACTTCACTTCATGACTCTGTAGCTTTGGGCGTGGTTCACGATGTGCGACCTCGATATCACGTCGCGACCTCAGCTCATTTCTTTACGGCGTTCTCATGAGCAAGTCTCGTGTCGACCTCGGTATCTTATGATCCATGTCCTGACACATATGATTCCTTCAATTTCCTGATGTTGCGACCTCATAAGCTGCCTTTGTGTAAACCCAGCCCCTCAGCAGTAGTTAGCGGTTGCTTTCATTTACGCCACTGCTATTTTACGCATTTTACTCATTTGATTCTTGCATTTTCCCTTTGCATTTTCCTCTTTCCTTTATACTTCACTTGCAAATATGTAATTTGGTGAGTTTCTTCCTTATCTCTGCATCTTAATTATTCATTTTTCATTAAAATCAACGAGGAAAAATGGACTAAAATGAATGACTTTTAAGTAATATAGGCCATTTAATGACATCCCTAAATGCGCCCCAGAAAAATTTTAGACTCACCACTAAAGTTGGTATGATAGTCAGGTATTAGAGGGAAAACACCTAATCTCTGTCGGGAAGAGTAGGATAGTTCCCAATTGTACCCATCAACTATCCCTTATTAATCGGTTCACGATAAGGAAGAAAATCACCCACCCGGTGGAGAATATCGTATCTTCTTCCAACAAGGAAAGATACTATTTAATGTCATCATCCAACTAGGAAAGTTATCATGATCACCCATTATAAATACTAGACCACCATATCGGTGAAAGGTACGCAGACATATGCATAAAGTTTCATTCCCTAAGCAGTTGATCTTCTCTTCCACTGGAAAGAAGCGACTTGGCGTCGGAGGAGCAACGAGGCGAGGCTAGCGGGTCGGAAGGAGCTCGACATCGAGTCGAAGGACCCATTGACAATTGAAGCACGCTCAAGAAACCCATTTAGGTTGAAAAAAGCATCGTAGCGTGCGTTTGTGGTTAAGCAGTTTTCATAAGATAACTAAACACAAAAAAAAAAAAAAAAAACATAAATTTTTCTTTCCCTGTAACTTTTTGGGACCAAACACTCTACGACCTGACATAAAAAAAAAAATTGAACAAAAAAAATAATTGAACAAATTAGTTTGAGGAAGTGATATCCAAATGGAAAAAGGTCGACGCAATTCACTTTACAAAAATAAGAAGATAATAATATTTTATTATTATGCTAATCTTTATATATATATATATATATACCAATTTACTTAAATGATTTTTTTTTTTTGGTGAAATAAGATATTATCCTTTTTTAGAGTAAAAAATAAATCAATAAATTGGGTTACTATGAAATTAAAAATAACACCTTTGAATTATCTTCTATTATTTTAACTTTTATAAACAATTATTTTTATTTTTTTATATCCATTCACTTTAAATATTACATTGTAGTACTTTATTATTCATTGTTGTTCTTCCATATACCCATTTTTTGTTGATTTAGCATCGTGATCAATTTATAACTGGTTCAAAAGCACTTGATTGAATAGAATGTAAGAATCTGAACACTTAATTGGTCAACAAAATAAAAGTTGAGACATCAAAAATAGAAAAAATTGAAAATTTTCAAATTGAATAAAATAAAAGTTAATATATCAAAATAAAGAAAATTGAAAAGTTGAAACAACATTTAGGTAATTAATTCATATTTTACCTATGATCATTCATTCATTATATTGTATTTTTTATTATATTATATTAATGTCTTACCATATTCTTTGATTGGATCATTTCTTAATACAAAAGAAAATTATTTAACTATAATATTTTAGCAACTTTGGCTTTGTTATTGCGGAAAATAAGGAGATTATCAACCTAAGTTTGATAAATATTTTTAAAATAATAAAATAAAATTTGGATCTAAAGATTGTTTGATCAATTATTATTTTGCTCAACGTGCTCAATTTCTAACAACCGTATGAATTATCCTATCTTATCATCAATCTTGTCCTATATTACAATATAGGATAAATGATGAGATAACTTATTTTATATTATCACCGATCAATATGAAATGTGATATAAATTTTATTTCTTCTCTTATCCTAAGTTTTATCTGACCAATCATATGCAGTTTAAAATATATTTTGAATTTTTTTTGAAAAGGTTTGGAAAAAAGTTCAAATCATAATAAAATCCTTACTAACATTTTCCACTTTCTCTTTCCTCTCATCTCTTTTGTTTGTTTGGCTTTAATTAATTGCTTCATTATTATATCCTATTAATTGCTTCATTATTATATCCTATTATTCTTTATTACCCAGTTCGCTCCAGTTTGCTATTATTAGCCAAGATAGCTTTTGATGATACTTTTTCAAATGAAATTGGGTTAGAGCTTGCTGAAATTGTTGGGCTGATCCGCTGTCTCTAAATGTCGGGCTTCTCTGCAAAAATAAAAAACAAAAAGGATCGGCAAGGGTTCACCAGCTGCCTTCCCAATTCCTAAGTCAGTTATTTCCGGCGGAAAAGAAGATCAACTGCTTAGGGAATGAAGTTTTGTGCGTACCTTTCACCGATAGGATGACTTGGTATTTATAATGGATGATCATGATAACTTTCCTAGTTGGATGATGATACGGATATTTCTCCCATTAGGTGGGGGATTTTCTTTCCTTATTGTTAACTGATTAATAAAGGATAATTGATAATTTTCATAGTTGGATGATGATACCATATTTCTCCCATTGGGTGAAAGATTTTTTTTTCTTATCGTTAACCAATTAATAAGGATAACTTTCTTAGTTGGATGATGATACCATATTTCTCCCATTGGGTGAAAGATTTTCTTTCCTTATCGTTAACCAATTAGCAGGATAATTGTTAATTATTAGGAAATATCTACTTCTTTGTGGGTGAGATTTAATTAGGAAGTTGGGTACTTTTCTTTAATTCGGGTTCTTTGGATGTTTACGTCACCTTGCTTCTGAGCCAGGGTGAAGCCGGGTCCTAGACACTTTGGGCCTTGTGTTTGGGCATATGTGGTGGGCCGGAGCTCTTTTATGTCTTTTATTGGGCACTGCTTCTTTATCCCCCTCTCAAAGCCTAGCTTTTGGGGTAGCGTCTAAGCCAGCGCCGTGTGGTTTGGACCCGTAAGTTGTCTCCCGATACTTGGTTGGGCGGAGCTGGCGAGGCTGGTGTTTCTCGGATCAGTGCGATTTCCACGTGGCTAGGCCCCGGGATGGTTTGATTAGAGTTTGTCGGTATCGGATCTCTTTGTGATAATGATGGCCAATTCGATTTTCGCACCATTATTTTTGTCGTTTTCACGTGCTGCGAAACATCCTCTGCATCATTTTCTTGTGTTCTTAAAGACCTCTTCCTCCGTGGGTTTGGAAGTGTCTCGGAGCCAGTGCTGAAGCGCTTTTGGTGGTTATCATCTTGCCTCTCAAAATTTGTTTATGCTCTGTTGGACTGAGCTATTTGGTTCTTAGGCTCTTCTGCCTTCCGAGCTGTTTACTCTCTTTTGAGCTATTCACTCCTGGGCTATTGCGCCTTTTGAGTTGTTTAACTCTTTGAAACTAAGTTGTTCGCTCCTAGGTTGTTACGCCTTCTAGGCTATTCGTTCTTGGGCTATTGCGCCTCTTGAGTTGTTTAACTCTTAGAAACTGAGCTATTTGGCTCTTGGGCTCTTCTGCCTCCTGGCCTATTCTACCTCTCAAGCTGTTTATGCTCCTTTGAACTGAGCTATTCGCTCCTAGGCTATTGTGCCTTTTAGGCTATTCGCTCCTGGGCTATTGTGCCTTTTGAGGCAGTTAAGCTCTAAAAGCGACGGCTTGGCTCCACTAGGTTGTTGCTATGCAGGCTGAGCTTCGCCCGGCTCTTAGGCTGTCGCCTCCCAGAAACTGTTTATGCTCTTTTTTGAGCTGAGCTATTCACTCACAGGATGTTACTTTGTTTGGCTTGATTAAGCTACGAAAGTGGAGTTACTTGGCTCTTAGGCTGTGCCTTTTGACGATTGAGCTCTGGCCCAGGTTGCTTGGCTCTTGGGCTGTGCCTCCGTTTGTTTATGCTCTTTTGAGCCCAATTGTCGCTTCTAAGTGTTATGCATTTTGGCTTGGTTAAGCTCTAAAAGCCCATTTGCCTTGGCTCACAGGCTGTGCGCCTTTTTAGGCCCAGAGCTACTTGGCTCTGAGCTGTCGCCTCCATTTGTTTATGCTCTTTTGAGCCGAGCTATTCGTCACGGGGGCATTTGTGCCTTTTTGACGGTTAAGCTCGGCGAGTTTCTTGGCTCTAGGCTGTGTGCCTTTTGAGTAGTTGAGCTCTGGCCCAATTTGCAGCTCCTGAGTTGTTGCACCTTTTGAGCGAGCTGCCAGTTCTGGGTTATTCTACCTCCCGGCTGTTTATGCTCTTTTAGGCCCCAGGTTGTTACGCTCTGAGGCTGTTGTACCTTTTGGCGGTTGTTAAGCTCTAAGTTGATTTGCTTAGCTCTGGTACATTGCACCTTCTGGCCCCAGGCTACTTAGCTCTGAGCTGTGTTCCTTTTGACGGAGTTGAGCCTCTGAAATAAGCTACTTGGCTCCTAGTGTTGTGCCTTTGAAGCGAGTTAGGCTCACGAAGCGAGGCTGCTTAGCTCTTGGGCTGTGCGCCTTACGGCCCGAGCTACTCACTCCTGGAACATTACCTCAGGAGCTATTTATGCTCTTTTTGAACTAAGCTATTTGCTCCTATGATGTTGTGCCTTTTGACGGTTAAACTCGGCCCAGTACTTGGCTCCTAGGCTGTGTGCCTTTTGACGATTGAGCTCTGGCGAAATTTGCCTTGGCTCTAAGGCATTGCGTTTACGGCCAGGCTACTTGGCTCTTAGGCTGATACGCCTCTCGGCACATTTATGCTCTTTTGAGCGAGTTATTCGCTCTGTTTGTTGCGCCTTACAGCGGTTAAACTGCGAAAGGCGAGTTGCTTGGCTCTTGGGAATTTTATTGTGCCTTTTGACAGTTGAGCTCACGAATGAGTGCACAGCTCTGAACATTGCGCCTTCTGGTGAGCTACTTGGTGTTCGCCTTTTTCTATATAGACTAAAACCCCCTCGAAAATCCAACATAGCTCTGAGAGCCTTACAATTCTCTTATACCCATGTCACTTTGGATAAGTTTGCTTGCTAAAATAAATTTCTCTTAATGTTCGAGGATTAAAATTAAGGGTTCGGTATGCCTTGCAAGTGCACAGTCCTCTAGTAGTAAATCTGAATGTAAGTCAATTATCATTCCCACAAGAGATTGATAGCGAATTACGAGGTCAACTGCAAACTACTAAAATTTCATACTATTTGGACTCAAAACTCATAATGAATGTTTTATCAAAACGACAAAGTAAAATCTATCTTATTGAATAATATTCCAAATTAAACTAAAACAAAAATGAATGGCCAAAATAAATTGTATAAAAAATGGATTGAATCAGTTTCCTGTGAGAAACGAAAAAACCATCAATGAAATACAATGGAACAGTCAATTCCCGGCCACTAAATCGGATTTGCTCTTGTTCTATGTATGGATGCGAATTTTGTCAGATTTCCTAATTATTGGAGTGGATTTCTCAGTTTTCAACGATTTAATATCCTTGCTTCTCTCGAAGACAAGATCAAACCAGCTACCTGTATTCCACATTCTCTTGCAAGATCTGGGTATTTTTCTTTCTCAATACTTCACCCATTTCCTGTTGACAATAGAACTTTTGCTTTACCTTCTCAGGATTCTCGCAAAATTTCTACTACTAATTAGTGGCTCGACCTCCCGGATCTATGGGTTTATCCCTTTCCCTTGATCGGATCTAAGCTAACACGGGAGTTGGAACTTACCTTGGGTGAGGTGAACTCTCGATAATTTATATTGTTAAATACACCCCTCGACTTCAATTATGAGGCGAATGGGATTTATGAAAATGAACTCGAGGAAATAATGGTTCGTCAATGGTAGTCAGACATACCAGAAAAGAATGCTCTCAACTCTCGGGAATCTCAGTCTGCACGTAATCACTCGGAGAATACGGATATCGAGGAAGCGAAGATACATTCCCTCGGTAGTATTAGGTATACCATTGGGAACTTATCTATTCAAAGCGACACCCGATTAATTGTCGAACCCAAATTAATTCTCCGTAAATAATGCGGGAAGAACGCCTTCAAATGTAAATCAAATCAGTGGCTGCTCTGATTCTTGCATTCTGAATCGAAATGGAGTCATAGATCTCGCGCATTGCTTGTAATTCTGTCGTCACGAGAAAAAAATAGATTCAATTTGTCTAGATTTCATAAATTTCTTGATATCTTGAAGAAAAAATAACGAGAACTAACAATCCAGAGGCTCTACTTTCGTCTGCAGTTATGATTCAAAGCAGGAAAATAAAACTAAAAAATAAAAAAAATAAAAATATACTCTAAAATATACGAGTTCCTCTTATTTTCCCTTTCTTTGGGTAGTGAAGAAGGAAAAACTACTTTGCTATTCGAAAATTTATCTATTTATCTTTATTAAAAAAGAATGCGGTAGAATCCCAAAATGCTCGGTGGAAATCAAAAAAGCCCGACTCCTTTGTTCTATGTGCGAACCTCAAGTTGATGTCGCGACGGGAATCTAATGATAGCTCATAGGTCGATCGCGACCTCTTCCTTTTAATTGCAACCGAGTTTGTCTTGCAAAATCCTTGATCGATGGTGCGACATCAGTGATAATCATTACATCTTTTGTTGATGTTTCTTGATATTGATGTAGACTACCGATTCCATGTCGCGACATTATTGTCTTCTTATTCTTCGACTTATGTGTTGCGACATCGAGTTTGGGTTGCGACCACTTTGCTGTTTGTAAGACGACTTCATGTTGTGACCTTGATTTCTTGGTCGCAATTCTGTTTCTTGTCTTCATAACTTTCAATTTTATGTCGCGACCTCTTTTGCTTTCCGTTTATTTTCTTCAGGTTGCTACCTCAGTTCCACGTTGCAACTGATTTCTTTCTTTCCAACTATTTTCCAGGTCGCGACATCAAAGTGATGTCGCGACCTCCTTACTAATACGCCCGGCTCTTTGCCCAAGGTTGCGACCTGAGCAGTGGATTTGTGACATCATTTTCTTGTTAAGACTTCAATTCTGTTTTCATGTATGACACAGTATAGCATGTTATGACTTGATTGTTCACTTTAATTAAAACTAATTCACGACTTCTTTTACTTGCGAAGACCTCTCTTGTGGCTTCATAGGCAAATCCTTGTCGGAAACCCCTCAGCGAGGATATGTCGACATCATTTATCCTTTTGAAGTCGTGACATCGAAATGATGTCACATGAATTTCTTCATTCGACCGCTTCCTTTAATCTCGACCACGTCTCTTGTCGCAACCTCCTTCTTCAAGTCACTTACTTCACTTGTTCACGCTGCTCTTCTTCAAAGCCAAATTTGTTGATGTCGTGTGACTTGAATTGAACCGAACTTCCCCGTCGACTTAAATTCCCGCCAGACCTCAATTCTCGTCGTAGGTCATTTCTTCCTTATTTTTGCTAAAATTTGAGTTTCTCGTCGTATTTCCTACAAATCTGGAATTTGAGTCAATTATCACTTTTCTCAAGGGACAATTCAACATTATTTTCATATTAAACTGTAAAATGGATTAAAAATCTAAATGAGTTTTTGAACTCATCACTTGCTCCTAGGCTCTCGCTCCCAAGCTTCCTCTGCTTATGCTCTTCAACCGAGCCATTCTTGGGTTGTTATACCTTTGAGTTGCTTAACTCTTAGAAATCTAGCTGGCCCGCTTCGGGCTATCATAGGCTTCCTTTGAAAGCATTCGCTCCCGGGCTATCAGGCCTTTGAGCAGTTAAGCCCGAAAACCGAGCGGCTTGGCCCGCGGGCTATCAGACCTTTTTAAGCGCTTAAGCTCGAAAACCGAGCCGCTCGCTTCTGGGGTCGTTGTGCCTTTGGGTTATTTTGCCTCCCGAGCCGCTTAGGCCTTCAAACCGAGTCAGCTGGCTCCCTTAAACCGCTACATGGCCTCGCTACTTGGCCTTCAAATCGAAATGAAATGCAAGGCTCTCTTGAAATCGAGTTGCAAGACTCTTTGAAATCGAGCTACATGACTCCTCGGGCTACTTGGCCTCAAATCAGCTGGCTACCGTTGAAACCGAGTCGCGCTCTCCCCGGGGGAACCGCGGGAAGCCAAGGCTCTCTGAACCGGAGCTACATGGCTCCTGGCTACTGCCTCTAACCGAGCGCCACATGGCTCCTGAAACCGAGATGCAAGGCTCTCCTAAAATCAGCCGCAGCGTTCTCCTCAAATCAGCCGCAAGGCCTCTCAGTCGGCTGCATGGCTCATCGCCACTTAGCCTCTCTAAAATCAGCTACCCGCTCCCTGAAACCGAAAGGTAAGGTTCCCCCGAAACCGAAATGCAAGGTCTTCTCAACCTCGAGCCATGACTCCTTTTGGAATTGAGCTACATGGATCCTTAGCTACATCGCTCCGCTTCTCGGGCCTTCAAACGAGCCACATGGCCCTGAAACCGAGCTACATGGCTTCAGCCACATGGCTCCTGGGTTACTTGGCCTCCAAACCGGAGAGCCAGGCGTCGCTGAAACTCGAGCCAAGGCTCTCTTTGAAACTGAGCTACATGGCTCCTCAAACCGAGCCGAGCCGCAGCGTTTCGAAACCGAGTCAGAAGGCCTCTGAACCGGTGAGCCACATGGCCTAGCTACTTGACCTTCCTCGAACCGAGTCGAGCCGCAAGGCTCTCTTGAAACCGAGCTCGAAATGCAAGGCTCTCTCAAACCAAGTCGCATGGCTCCTCGAACCGAGCAACATGGATTCGAAAGCCACGGCCTCATTCACTCCGCTCCCGAAATCGAGCCAAGGCTCGCTTCAAACTGGAAACACAAGGCTCTTGAAACCGAACTATATACTTCTCGCTACTCATTTTCTAAAACCGGAAATACACATTCGAAACCGGGAAATACATGGCTTCCGAGCCACAAGGTCTTCGGCTACTGACTTCTCGGTGGAACCGAGCCAAGCCATGCCTCTCAAACTGAGCCGCCAGCACCATCTCAAACCGAGCCACATGGCTCCCGAGCCACATGGCTCCTGAAACTCGAACTACATGGCCTCGCTACTGGGCCTCCCGAACCGAGTCAGCCGCAAAGGCCTCTGAAACCGGGAAGGCAAGGCTCTCTTGGAAACCGAGCCACATGGCTTCGGGCTCGCTAGTTTCTCCTTCTCCGTCACCACCCCGAGGAGCGCTGTGGTGTTTTCGCTCTTCCCATGGCCACGCATTTATCCGGGCGAAGTTCCTCCAAGTCTCAACAAACGGTTGCGAGAGACGGAGTGCTCCACTCGGGCCGATGGCCCAGAGTTTCGAGAGCGTCCCTTGCAAGTCGGCTATTTAGGTCGCCTTGTTGGTCTCAAGGCCCTGTGGGCGTGACTCGCTCGCGTTTCTGTCGACACCATCGCAATTGGAGAATTCGCGATGATAGAGGAAATGGCTGCTCCTACGACGGCGCCTAAACTGGATGACAAGCTAACCTAAACTGGCTGTAGCGTTGAATTGTTGGGCTCTGGCCCCCGTCTCTCGGATGCTCTGGCCCTTCAAAAATAAAAACAAAAGAATCGGCAGGTTCCGCCTGCGTTTCCGGCCTGCTTCTTTCCGATGGAAGAGAAGATCAATCGCTTAGGGAATGAAGCCTTTAAGTGTGGTATCTTTACCGATGTGGCATTTTCAGATTTATAATTACGATCGCCGAGAATTTTCCTACGTGATGATGATACGTATATTTCTCCCATTTGGTGAATGATTTTCTTTCTTATCGTTAACCAATTAATAAGAGAGCAATTTATGAACAATTATTAGAAAATATCCTACTCCTTTCTCTAATTGAGATTTAATTAGGAAGTCAAGATTTCTCTCTTAATACAAAAGTTATTTCAGATGTTTACGCCACCCGCTTCTCGCACTGGTGAATCGGGTTCTCACTGCCTTCTCGTGTTTATTACGTATAGTCGAACTCTTATTGCCTTTTATTGGGCCGCTTTATCCCCTTCAAACCTAGCTGACCGGACGCTTGGTTCTCACGTTGACGTGTGGTTTTGGACCCCATCAGCTTGGATGTAAACAATACAAGCAAGAAGTCCAAATGGATAAATAAGACAGAAGACTTACAAATGCAGGCCATACAAAGCAAAAGGAATAAGACAAGAAAAAGAAGGAAAAAACCATCAAATCATGTTTCATTTCTTTCATTCTTCTTAATTTTTTTTCCTTCATCATCCATTATTCATATTCTTTGTTCTCAAATCTTTAAGAGAAATTCAATGAAATGATGATTTGTGAAAAAGAGAATCAAAGAGTTATTCTAAATATGCAACTTTAAAATGAATTTTTTTATAGTACATTTGAAAAACAATATCTATTCATTTTGCATTATATGTTATATATTTTGTTTTTATAAGAACTTGAGCTTGGAATCTCCTATAAATCCATCCCACCCCCTAATCACATTTTTTTTTCTTTGAAAGGAAGGCAAGCTTCATTTTACTGAATTAAATCTAATGCCAATACATTTGTTAGTGAAGAGGGGTAAGGGTCTAGACCTCATGGCCAGGCATAGAGCCAAGGATTAAGGGTCCAGATCCCATGGTCAGGCATGAGATAAGTTTATTGATTGTCGTTACCCATGAGTAAGCAATCAAATTCAACAATCATAAGATTATTCTTCAGACAATTTAAGGCTTTTTCATTTTTAAATAATCGTGGTTGTCCAAATCGGATTGCGCGCATCTCTGCTAGTCCCCCGTAAGCCCCTGAAATTTACAATCAGGTAAAACATTCGGTGCCTTGAACGGGCTCAAACCTTCAATGCCGGGCTCGAACCAGTAACACTTCATTGCTTTATGTCAATTAAGCTATCCTGTGACTCAAGGCTTAAAGAGCATCCACCGGTACATATAGGCTTCCTATAAGCCACTAGCTCACCCTTTTCTTGAGACTAGCCTAAAGGGCTATCTAAATATATTTATGATACATTTATTTTTCATAAAAAATAATGTTAATTAAAGGGACTATTTTTTTTTATATGATGGAGGGGATACCCCGATCAAAAGAACTATCTAAAGCGCTCTTAATGGAATTAATTAATATTGTTCATGCTTCATTATAAGAAATTTGGTTTTCTGTGTCCAAATTTTTTACGATCAATCCAAACTAGTCATTAATTCTAATTTTCTATGATAAAACTTTGTTGCTAATTTTAATAGATAAGTAATTTAAATATTTTATTTATTTACGACTAACAAATTTATTTATTGCTACCATTGTTTAGTCTTGATATTATAACTTGTGACAAGTCACTCAAATAATGAACGACTTCAGTAGCTACGGTACTCAATCCTTGCTAAAATCACACATTCCTTGTGATCAGTATTTGGACTTGTTAGTCCCCTCCGTATTGTGCGATGTAAGCTCAAATGTCGACTGTGCACGAATTTAAGATTTCCCTAAGGTTAAGGATGATGTTAATGATTAGTGTAAAATGTATTATTATTTATGATAAATCTTATAATGGTACTATAATATTTAAAAATTATTAGAACTAGTCCTTTGAAGTTTTATATTTTGTGAGGATGACTAGTTATTTTACTCGCAAAACATCTTATAATCTATGACCACTTATTGATTGGTCATAAACGAGTATATAATTTGTGATGAGCCTTATGTTAGTTGCAAATTTTTTTTATAATCTATGAGAAATATTGTAACGTGTCTCTAAAAGTATAATATTTTGGGAGGAGCAGTAAAAGTGGTCACAAGATGCTTTATGATCTATGACCACTCATTGATTGGTCGTAGACAAGTATATTAATTGTGATGAACATTATGTTTAGGGATCTCCAAAAAGCTCGAAGCCCAAGGTCCGCTTCAGGCCAGACTGGACGGGCTAAAACCCGACCCGAGCCCGTTTTAAGAAGGGCCGGGCCACGTCTTCAATTAAGGCACGACCCGACCCACCTAAAGGCCAAAAGCCGCTTGAAGGTCCGCCTAGAGGCCCACCCCCTCCACTTAGCTTTTTTATTTAAATTGTATTCAAAAGTTAAATAAAAAATAAAAAGTAAGATTAAAAACAATTAAAAAAAAAATACCTCATTTAAAAATTTTATTCATTGGATATAATTACATTTGGAAATGTGGGAAAAGTTTACATCACTACAAAATAAGTATATCCCAATTAGGTTGACACCTACTTATTTATTAATCATTTGTACTTTTCAACCATAAAAAAATAAAAATACAATATACATTTAATGAAATATTTTAATCACTACTTTCTAGTGACAGGGAACTATCATGGATCCATTCATGTCTTGATAATTTTAAGTTATCTGTATCGATCATTAGTGAGGCTTTTTGAGTGCAATCTCTTGTTCGCTAAATTCCAATCTTTTAAACATACTACTGTTTTGATTGCTTTAGGTGACAAATTACATCGTTTTTTGCTAACCACTTTTCCACCTGCACTAAAACAACTTCCGATGCGATTATACTCATAGACACGGTTAATACATCATGTGCAATAATAGATAACACCATGTATTTAATTTGTTGTTTTTTCCATCATTCTAAAATATCAAAATCTTCATTGTCTTAAAATGAAATTGTTTATACACTAAGATATCTATCTATATATGTTGTATTATTTGGAGAACTAGTCATTGTTTTTTTTTTCTACTTTTAAACAATTCTAAAGGGCTTTTATAAAAAGATGTGGAGTTTTTAATGAATGATGATTTTATCGAACTAATATCATTAACATATTTTTCTTTATAAATATTATATAAAATATATAATAACAATTTACTTCATTTTTAATTTCTTCAATTTTTATTTGATCTTTATTGTAAATAACTTGCAACAATTCATTAAAAACATCAAATTTTAATCTAGGGTCCACAATTAAACCAATATAATAAATCAAAGGTATTTATTCCCAATATTTTTGTTCTTTTCATCATTGCAAAATTGTATTATTAAAAATTTACAACTTAGATAATTTTGGCAATACCATATAAATACTGTAATAGTGATTTAATAATGACACAAATGTGAAGCGACAATACACGTACAAAAATATTTGTTAAAACATCAAAAATTTAAAAAAGATCTCATATAAGGTTCGTAATGTGCCAATCATAATAATTTAATATATCAAAATCTACATTACTATTATTATTAGATAATTGCATTTCGTATAATTGTACTATCATTTTATATTTTGTAAAATCTTATAAGTAAAATTCTATATAATTGGTAAATCTAAACTTATACTTTTTATTTTCATATTTGCAATTTTGCAACAATAAAAAAATAATTCGTGTTTTACTTGTGAACTATTAATACTATATGCAATGCCTCTAATTTTTTATAATGTACTATCAACTTGTTTTGATCCATATTTTACAATCAAATTTAAAATATGCGCACAACAACATACGTGAGATAATTTAGCATGATCATCTTTTATTTGCCTTTTTTAATCTTTGTATTGCTGCATCATTATTAGAAGCATTATTTAATGTTATTGTACATATTTTATCACGAATACCTAAATCTATACTTCATCATTTATTAAAGCTTATATTTTTACTATTTTGTGAATATTATTGTTTAAATTAAATTTATTCTTTTATTTTAACATCCAATCACTATCAATATAATGAGAAGTAATACATAAAAAGCCTGTATGAATTAAAGATGACCAAATATCATATGGTAAACAAATTTTTCCTTTAAAATTTGCAAAATATTTTTTAAAATTTTTTCTTTCTATTTGAAATTTTTTCATAATACATCTTTTAACAGTATTTCTGGACCAACCTCTAAATTGAGGATTAATCAATGTTTGAATTGTTTCTGAATAATCATGAGTTTCCATCATATTAAAAGGTTGTTCAACTCCTAATATGTAATCAATCATTTCTTCATGACAAGAAGATTCATCATAAGAAAATGTTTTTAAATTTTCACTTTCATATTTACCTAATTGCATATAATTTCTAATATCTACATTATTATGTTTGGTTTACACTGCCTTATTATATAAACTAGATGACTTTGTTCCCCGAATGTGATCTACCACAAGAGGTTTGCTACAAATTTTACATTTTGTTTTTATTTCTTTTTTATTAATTTCTAAAATTATTTCTATTATATCAAAAAAATTCCATATATTTGAACTAAATTTTTTACTTGATGATGCACATGAACTAGAAGAAGATGCACATGCATTATCCATATTAAAATTATTAATAAAATATTATACTAAAAATAATAAAATAATAAATCAAAATAAAATGTAACAAATAAAGAAAAGTATAGGTGGAAAAATGTTACTCAATTGGAGGATCGAAGCCGAAATTCTTTAAAATCCGAACTATTTGAGTCACCAATGCTTGATTTGCACCATCAATAATATTATGTATTATGAAGAATAATAGAAGAAAATGAGAAATTAGGAGACTTTAAATTAGTTTGGATGAAAAATGAGAAAGAAAATATAGTATTTATAGAGAGAAAAAAAAAAAGAAATAGAAGAAAGAAAAAAGGGTGAAAGGGGTGATCCTAACGGTCATAGGGAGAAATCTAATGGTCATGCAATCGTTGGAAGGAGAAGGGAAGGGATGAGTGTTTTTTATTTATTTTTAAATAACTTTATATATATATATATATATATATATATATATATATATATATATATATATATATATATACAAATAAAATTAAAGTTTTATTATAAAAAATTATAGATAAGTTGGTTTAGTGAATGTTTTGTGTATGTGAGGTTGAGAGTTCAAATCAATTCTCTTGCAAAATTAAAATCATTTTTTAAAAGCCAGCCTATAAGCCCATCTCCTATTCATATATTATTCTTTGTAAGTAGATTAAGTAATTCTATTTATAATATGTATTTTGTTAAAAGTTTATTATCTAAGTCAAATATAGATACAATTTAGTTGGTGCATTAAATCTTAAGCAAGAGGAAGATGGTTAAAATTAAAAAATATGGTTTTAATTATTGGGCTTGTCAGGCCTGCCTACCTTAGGCCCGTCAGGCCCACCTTGTATAAGACCCATGGGCTGGGCCACGGGCCTTAAAAAAACATCATGTTTGGCTCGACTCGACCCATTGACCGGTCAATTGGCCTAAAGGCTAGGCCTGAACCGAGCCGTGGGCCTTATTTCTTATGGCCAAACAGCTTGACTCGACCCGACCCGTTGGAGATCCCTACTTATGTTAGTCTCAAAAAAATTATAATCTTTGAGAAATATTGTTACACGTCTCTAAAAGTATGACATTTTATGAGAAGAGGTAAAAGTGGTCCCAAAATGCCCTATGATTATGACCACTCGTTTTCTGATCATAGAAAAGTGTATTATTTGCAATGCACATTATGTTGGTATAAAAAACTAATATGTTCTACGAGAAATATTATAACTCATTCCTAAAAGTTTGATATACTCTGAGGAACGGAAAGTTAGTTGTGACGCCCATTTCCTCGGTCCGCTGACAACTCCGCAACCTCACGGAATAGCTTGTGCAAGTATGCTCTGCAACCCGACACCACTCATGAAAATCGTCGTGGGCGTAGTCTCATTTGTACTCCGGGATCCGTATCCAAGGTACAACCTATCCCAATCATGGAAACCGTGGCCCCAATATTTTACAAAACACCACAACGGGTCCACATATGGACAAATGAGTAAATGACAAACTCACCCATGCATCAATACTCACAAAATTACATCAACTATATATCAATAGTTCAAGAGTTATTACAATACTCTTAACCAAACATATATCAAAATTTAAAGTTTTAATACATGTTCTATAAAACGAATACCAAAGTCACAACCCGGCTTTCTTCTAAAATGAGACCTCTAGTGAGCACCGTCCTCCTGTACACTCCCTGTACCTGAAATAGTGATCCCTCGACAAGGTGAGCAAAGTCCAGTAGTGATAATTTCCTACGTGGGTTACTCCTAACCTAAGTGTACATGTCATGACAAACAATCACACTCAAGTAAATACATGATATTACTTGAATGTCTACATGTCCAATCCCATATCTCGAGTCCTCACTGTCTCCCTCACACATGTCTAAGCCAAATGCTAGTAAAATTACCGCTTTTAAACAAAAAAAAAAAAAAAGCCTTTTGTTCGGAACCCATACCAGATTCGTAAATATATTGACTACCCTCTCCGAGGTGAATCGTTGATAACCTTCCGAAACACCACGGGCCCCTCCGACGTGAATTGTTGCATAATTCCTAACAGGTTTATCCGAAAATCTTCCGTCAAATTAAGCCTACAAACATTTTTCTTTTTATTTTCTTTCATGTTATTCACTCACTCCTAATATTTAGATGCCCCAATGCATATGAATGGACATGTCAATTCAAACTCATGCTAATATATAAACATGCATATATTAACATAATTAATTCACACACCATGTTATTAAATTCACATCAATAATTCAAAATTAGTCACATGGGCTATCTTTCAGGGCAAACACAAGCAATTCATTTTGAATCACTCAACAACACAAAAATCATTAATTAAAATCACATGAACAAAGGAAACCCCTGTTAGCACTGTCACGGCCACACACAATTAGAGATTTTCCACTTGCCTTTCAAAATGTTTCAGACGAAATTACAAATCTAAATCAAGCCTCAGAATATCTCTAACCACATGGCTCTTAGCCAAAGAATAACATAAGTAGGAAAAGATCCCTACTTCTTGGAGTTGTCGGAACTCCACCAAATCGGTGTCCATACGTAGCCCTCGCCGCGTAGAACAGCTTTACTTCTCAGCCCAAAGCGAACCGACGGTTCGAACGGCGGGAAATCTGGAGAGAAGACACACTCTCTTTCTCTAAAATTTGAAACAAGCCCTCACTGCCACTTTTCCAGCCTCTGCACGTTTTCTTCTTCAATTTAAAGAAGAAAACTATTCATTTTTTTGTCTTTATTCAATTAAACTTTCCAATAATTCCCATCTTGTCATTTTGTCTTGATTTTTGACACATGGCTTAATCTAAGCCATTCATCTCATCCTCTCACTAATCATGCAACATGTGTCACATTTAAAGATATGTAAGAGCTACTTTTCATTACATCATATACCTTTCAGCTGCCCGCTTTACTTTACACTTAACATCCTAAGGCTCAAAACGTGGAAATTCAACGGCCTCTCGAATTGGCGAAATTTAATTTCGTATTGATTTCTTATTCATTCCAACGGTGAAACTGCTTGGCCATCCGAGATCTAAAAAAAATTCAGATTTTTACCGAAATTACCATTTTACCATTTTTCAGAAAATTCTAATTTTTCCGGGTTTTACATTAGTGGCAAATGTTCTATTATTTGCTAGTAGTAATTGGTTGGTCTAAAAAATCTTTATTATTTTCAACAACTCTTTTATTGATCGCAATAAATACTTTAGCATGTGAGAAAATTTATAATTAATTTACCTTTGAATTTTAATATTTTTGAGGATTGATAATTATAGTTACAAATGTCTAATATATAGCAGTATATATATATATATATATATATATATATAAGATGTTACATGATATAGGGTGGACCATACCAATAAATAGTGGTTGTGAGGAGTCAAGTGAGAATGCCAATAAAATATATATAGATATCTTTATCATCTCATTGTCTACTATCTCTTCAACATGAGAAGAACTGTTCACGTTATCATTAACCGAACTTTGAGCTAGAATATAACTGGAGAAATCAATTTCTTTGCCATGGAACACCCATTTTTGGTAACTATACGATATACCATTTTTATATTTTGACATGAACATCAAGTTCTCCCATCTTTATTTAAGTGTTTTCTAGCCAAATCCAAAAATTCCTTAATGCCATCAACATACTTTTGACACAAATGATTTGAAACTGGCATCCAACTTTTATCCAACGTTGATCTCCTGCTAATATAATTTCGTGACACCTCAAAACCCGGGGGTTCGTTGACAACCCGTCAACCCGTAGAATATTTGTGAATGTAGGGTAACCCGACACCACTCACGAAAATCGGGCAGAGTTTCCTTTGTACAGGGAGCTCTACCAAAAGTACAAACCTGTCCCAACAAGTTTACAATGACCACACAGGGTCCATA
Organism: Tetrastigma voinierianum; assembly: GCA_016808115.1. NCBI lineage: Eukaryota > Viridiplantae > Streptophyta > Magnoliopsida > Vitales > Vitaceae > Tetrastigma > Tetrastigma voinierianum. Next base: position 688,377 of record JAEQBH010001279.1, on the reverse strand, counting down.
TGCTTAGTAAAATACCTACTTACTCGCCCCCTCGCGATCACTCACAAAAATATATCCCAACCAAATATTATTTACATGGTTCAAGAGTTTTTACATTGCTCTTAATTCAACATATATTGGGTAAATTTATACCCTAATACATGTTATACAAAATAAAATGCCAAAGCCACAACCCTGCTTTCTTTCTAAACGCGCCTCTCTAAAGTGAGCTCACATCGCAATACTCCCGCGACCGGGAATGGTGACCACCGGTCAGGAGCAAAGCCCAAGAAATGATAATTTCACTTGCCACTTCCCACCTAAGTGCATGTCATGGCAACAATCACATCACAGCTTCAATAACTCATTGGTTGTGTCGCATGTCAACCATCTCAGTCTCACCGACTCCCTCACATATGCCTAAGTCGAATGCGAGAATAATCGCTTTCAAAACAAAAGTCATTTGTCTGAAAACACAATTCCTCACCGAAGTTTCGATAAAATATTGACAACCTCCGAGGCGAATCTGTTGGACAACCCTTCGAAACAATTCATGGCCCCTCCGAATGAATTGTTGGACAATCTCCCAACATAATTCTTCGGAAAATCTTCCGTCGAAATTCCTTTCACAAACATTTTCATTTTTGTTTCATTTCATGTCATGCACTCATACCTAATATTCTAGGATGCCCCAGTGCATATGGAATGCATTATGCAAATTCCAAATAATTTATGCTAATATATAAAACATGTAGATATATTAACATAATTAAATCACATAAATCATGTTATGCAAATTCAATAACACCAAAATTAGCTCACATGAGCTAATTAGCAAACACAATCAATTCATTTCGAATCACTTACAAAACACATTTTTACACCAAGAAAATCCGTCGCTATTAAGTATGAAATAGTGGCTTGGCTTGGAGTTCTGCGTGCGACCATCAAATTTGGGATTTTCTCAGCAGCTCGGTTTCAAAGGTTTTGAGGCCAGAGATTTGCCAGTTAAATCAAGCGTCGAATATCACAACCATAGCATTGGCTCTGTGTGAAAGAATAAGCCAAAGTAGGAAAGATCCTACCTCTTGGGTTGTCGAGACTCCACGAGAATCGGGTCGCAGCCCTTCTTTGCGTAGAGCAGGCACCTGCTTGCTGCTACGTCGGCAGACGGTCAGTCAAATAGAAATCTAGAGAGAAGGCACAATTTCTCTCTCTAGAAATCACAAAACCTCACTTTCTGCACCATCCGTCCAACCACTGCCCATTTGTTGTGTTTTTGGAGAAGATGACACTATTTTGCTTTTTGTCTCTTTCTCCTTAAACTTTCAAATAATCTAAATATGTCCTTAAGTAAAGTTTTTTTTACAGCTATCTGAGCCATTACTTTTATCGTCTATAATCACCCTTGGCGTGTGTCGTAAGATTACATGTAATGAGTGACTTTTTACGTAACATGTATCTGTAGTTTCGACCTTGTGCTTCGATTGCGAGCGTGAAATTGTTATCTGCGGGTCGACGGGGTGGCGTGGTAGCTAGATTTGCGAGGCGATTCCAGCGGTGAAATCGGATTTCGTCATTCGAGATCTAGAAAAATTTCGAGTTTTGGCCGAAATGCAGTTTGCCCGTTTTCCAAAAGTGGAATTTTCTCGGTCTTGTTCTCCTATCTTTAAAAGGAATTTCGTCGAAATTCTATACAATCTCAACGAATCACATGCATAATACAAACGTGCACTATACCATGCATGTAAACTAGTCATTTAAGTATTAAGCGGCTGACCACGTTACCTTCGTCCCACTAAGCGAGAGGATAGGTGGCCGCATCGTGTCCTCGTGCTCTCACGTTGACTCCTCCACTCCACGGTGCTGCCATAGCACCCTCACTAGCCTCATAGTCTTGTGTCGCAAAACCTGATCCCGGCTATCAAAAATGCACACTACACTAGTCCCTCCTTGAAGGTCCCATCTGTGTTAACCTCAATCTCTCCCTAATCCACTACATGATCTGGATCTGGAGTGTCTCCGAGGGCATGGAATAAATCTATCGTGGACACTGACATCTTTGGGGCGATAAAGCCCGATCAGTGCAGCTACGGTGCCTACCCTCTGAGTATCCTGAAGGGCTTGATAAACCTTGACGATAAACACCGCGCTTGGGAACGACCCTCCTCTGCTTGGCATCACCTTTAGAAAAGCGTGATCACCAACCTCAGGCTCTAAGGGTCGGCGTCGTATCGACCTGCTCTTAGGCTGCAGTGTGAGAAAACGTTATGCATATCAAAACCACGCTTCTTGAAGGTGTCTCCTAGTCGTCGAGGACCGGTGATGAAGCTCCTTTCGATCCAACATATCGGTGATCTGCATGGCCTCCCGCCACAATGCCTCATATGGTGCATCGTATACTCGCATGATAAGCTGTTGTTGTAGGCGAATTCCGCTGGGCGGAATGCTCTTCCCGGCTACCCTTATGATCGGGGCGCATGCTCGCGGCATGTCCTGCAACACTGTATGGTCCTCTCGATTGACCATTCGATGCGTAGGTGGAAAATTTGTACTCATAGTCGGTAGTGTGCCCATAGCCTTTGGAAACTCTTCCCGCAGTGCACGTAAACCTCGGGTTTCTATCCAGCCACTTATGGATCTTGGTACTCCATGTAATGGGATTAACTCTTGAATGCCTGGCAGGCGGGAATCTCCAATGTGAAGGTCATCCATACGGTGGTTAGAAAATGTGCGACGCCCGTAGGCAGTCCTTTATCACCCATACCGTCATGTCCGCGATTGTCGGAAGTGGTAAGTGGTCGCAAAATCCAGTAAGTGACGATGCTCGCTTCCCTCTCGGCCCACCTCGATATTTGAAGTAGCCTATTGGCGGTGCTCGACCTTAACTGGCGACACATGAGACATCGTCGAACAAAGTCCCCTACGTGTCTCTTCATTCCGCTCCAGTAGTACTGGCGGCGAAGATCTGATACATCGCCGTTACCACTTGGATACGTAACCGTCGAGGCGGTGAAACTCCTACGGAAATCTCTCCGAATCCGGTCGGCCGGAGAACCACTACCCGTCCACATATCGAAGACTACCATCGTGAATGGTCGGCCCTCGTCACACTATGCAGTTGTGCCTGGTGCAGTGAACACTATCTGCATCACACAGGACTCAATCAACTCTGCTCAGCGAGCGGTTAGCCATAAACTCCCCAGCGTACCTGTGCTGCTCGATCTTTGTAACCCAATGTCCACGGTCTAGAGTATCCGCCACTCAGAGAAGCTATCTTAGCCAATACTCCGTGACTTGGCCGAGTGCATCAGCCACCACATTTTGCCTTACGGGATGGTAATGCAAAGTGAAGTCATAATCTACAGGAACTCCGTCCATCTGCGTTGCCTCATATTGATGTCCATTGCGTGAAAATATACTTGATTTTGTAGTGCATTGCACCTCAAACTCCTTGCCATATAAATAGTGGCCTTCAAATCTTTTAGGCGAAGACTACGTAGCCAACTCCATGTAGGTGTGAATTAGTGCTCATGATTCTTATTTGATGGGAACCGTAGCTACTACCCTCTCGGGTGCATCAAAACACATCCCGATCCCAGGCCCTCGAGGCATCACAATGTTGTGTACCCTTGTCCCACAATAAGGACTATCAAGATAGGCTAAGTAAGCCTCCTCTTCGCTCCTGGAATGCCTCCTCACATCAGTCATCCCAATCCATCGACCTCCTTAGGAATTGATCTAAATGCATGGGGTCGCAGCTAATCGGGAGAAAATCCTTAATGAATCTCATGTAGTACCCAGCCAATCCCAAGAAACTACGTATCTCGAAGACTGACTTCGGCCTCTCCTAACTCATCACGGCCTTGACCTTCTTTGGGTTCACTGACACACCTGATGCTGACACCATGTGTCCCAAAAACTCACCTCGGTAAGCCAAAACTCGCACATACTGAACTTAGCGTATAGCTGATGGTCTCTTAGCAACTGTAAAACAATCCTCAAATGATACTCATGCTCCCACTCTGACTAGGAGTAGATCAAAATATCATCCACGAAGACTACGACAAACTGATTTAGATAGGGTTGGAATACCTTACGCATGAGGTCCATGAATCTTTGCGGCGCGATCGTCCCGATCAAAGTATCGTTGTAAACTCCATGGTACCCATAGCATCTGGCATGTGCCAAGATATCGTCTCACTGACCGCTTGGTGATGGTAACCGGTGTGAAGGTCTATCTTGGGAATTAGACTAAGCGCTCCTCTCAGTGATTGAATAAGTCATAAATCCTCGTGATGAGTGCAGATTCTTGTCGTAACCTGTTCTTGCACGTAATCAATGCGTAGTTGAAGGGTCTTGTCATTCCGCAAATAGAGCGGGCGCCCCATGGTGAAGTGCCGGTCTAATGAACCCCTTGTCCGGTGCTCACGTAGTTAGACTCACGGTTCTGCTTGACTCAAGCGGTGCCATCTATCTTGAGTCGAGATGGCGATACCGGGGTGTAGCTTCGTCGTCTATAACCCTCTGCGGGCTTGATCCGGTAGCTCGTCGAGAAAAACATCTCGTGCCCCGCGGTTCACCGGTAGATCTAAGTCAGCCTCGCCTTGTCCTCCTAGGAGTGGGCTTGTAGCCAACACCAGCGCATCACGACACACGGACTCATACAGCGTACGGGAAAAATATCATGCTTGTCCTTAAATACACGAGATGCGGAGTCTTGCGTGGCGGTAACCACTGCCTTCATGATGAGATGGCGACCACATGGTACAATCGGCCAGTGTCCCGGGGATGGCGTCGAACTCGACATGTCCATGATCCTTAGGGTCCACTATGGGTGAATCCACGAGATCTCAACTCATGACCATGTCATATCATCCTATTCGCCACCCCAATCCACAGGGAGAACTCCGCATCTGAGGGCTCCTCAGAGGCCTCGACCTCACAAGCCCCGTCTCCCATCCTGACGATCACGTGATAGATGAGCGTCGACACCCGAGGAATCAAATAACACTCTTTGCCCGTGGCGAGATAGCAAAAACATATGCTGTATCGCGGCTGGACTATTGCGACTCTGTTGGGGTGGTGTGATGGCGTAGACACGCCCTGAACCCCTGACGTCCACTGCATGTGGGTCACCGTCCTCTTGCCTCAAACCCATGTAGTCGCCTCTCTGAAATTTGCACAGTAGAAAGGTGCCGTCGACTCACGGCGTCTGGCTCCTTTGGCGCATGCCAGGAACGTGGAGGAATATCTTTGTAATAGATCTCTGTCACACCAGCAAGGCGGACTCGTCGAAACCACAGGATCCACGTCTCGAGTGATCCTCTGATATGTCATTCATAGCAATGGTAGCGCACCATCGCCCGGCTGACCCGGCAACTCTAATCAGATCCTTGGCGGGATGGTAGCGCGAACCACGTGAACTTCGAAACCTCTGCTTCTTCCAGAACTAGAAAGAAAGTGAGCTCTCCTTCCTCTTTGCTACTAACACGCATCCCAGGAGGTGCTCAGGCATCCTCGATCTCTCTCTATGAATTCGAGGGCAGTCCTAACCATGAGTCCATGCAGTGGCGAAGTCACCACTATCACGCCCAGAATGGACAGCCCGGTATTCTCGAATCTCGACCTTGGCGTATCAGTGGCCACGTAATCATCGTGAAATGTGCCCGACTCGGTGAATCGTACATACTTCATCCTTCTCGGCGTTCCTACCCACCAGCTCTAAGACTCACAGGCCTTTGCATGTTTAGCGGTGGTAGGAAATACCTGCCTATGAAAAGATCATGGAACTCATGAAGTCATTGCCTGCAGATCTCTAGAGGTCTTTGCCAGTTCACCGTACTTGGGCCTCACCCTCGCAGGCAACGGCTAGTCTAATCTGATCGTATCAGAGGCAATCTGTAACCTCGATACCTTCTCGACACACGCCCAGACGATGAGTGCGCCGCGGCCGGATCTCACGCGTGAGCGTCGGAGGATGATGTGCCTAAACCTGCAGGTTGCCCGGACCTCGCCGGCTGCCCGCTTTGCCTTGGCGCGTGCGATAGCGGCGTATGTCTCTGGCGCCGTGAGCCTGGCGTGGCCGTGGGCGGTGAAGCGCCGGTGGTGCGCGGCCCGATTGCCGCATGGGCCCGACCTCGTCCTGCGTAGCCACCGACTAACCATCTCCGCATGTCAAATAGCAGAAGTTAATATTCAGCAGCGAGTATCTATAAAGCGTAAGCACATCCTCGAGACACTATTCACATTAAAGTAAAATTTTATACACTATTTCCATGCATTCATAGGTAATGCAAGACAATTAATTCCATATATTAAATCATATTTAACAAAAAAAATTTTATTTTATTTTTTTTTCACACATTTTTTTTTCTCATTCCAACTACTGGAAAACCACCCAAAAAAAATATATTATTATTATTTTTCAATTTCCAGTAAACCAAATAAATTTATTAAAATTTATTTTATCCATTTTTTTTTTCCAGTTTTACACATTGTAAAACCTTAGAAAAAATTTTCTTCACATCATTTTTTTTTCCTATGTGCTAATCACTAAGCACACAATCACCACTGACAGTGCAGCAATCAGTATGTTATAGATGATGGTTGATGTGATTGCGGTCGCGTGTGTTGCGGCGATGCGTGCGACTCTAACGACCGAGGTTATGCCAGAAATTTGTGATGCTGCCGCTTATGACCGTGGCTAAAGCCTGAGTCCCTCAAACCTAGGTGATGGTATGCCTAGTACATAATGCAGTACGTGGCCTTGAAACAGGTGCATTGACAGCCGTCGGCCGCGGAATACACGTGAATGTCGGGTAACGGAGGCACCACTCCGCAAAATCGAGGCGAGTTTCGCTGTACGGGAGAACCTGCACGAAGTGTAAACTGTCGACAAGTTTACAATGACCACATAGGGTTCATATCCGAGTAAAATAATGGCCGCAGGCCTATTATCAATACTTCACCAAAATATCTCCGTAAATATATTACATGGTTGAGAGTTTTACATTACTCTTAATTCGACATATATTGAAATTTACAATTCTAATCGTGTTATACAAAATAAAATGCCAAAGCCACAACGGCTTCTTGTGACCTCTAGTGAGCGTCGTCATAAATCTTGCACTCACAGTGCCCGAATGTGATATCGACGGGGGTGTAATGATGGTGATAATTTCCTACTGGGATTTACTCAGCCCCTCAAGTACGCATGTCATGGCAAACAATCACATTCAAGCAATTTCATGAGAGCACTGCTCGAATGTCTACGTACTAGCTTCATTATCTCGAGTCATAAGTATTTCCTCGCGTATCTGTGAATGCGAAGTAAAATGTCGAGTTTTCAAAACAAAAGCTATTTGTTAGCACGAAAACTCTGACTCTGGGAGTTCGGTGGAAATATTAGACAACCCTCAGAGCCAGATATGTTGGATAACCCTTGGTAATTCATGAGCCCTCAGAGCGTGAATTGTTGGATGATCACGACTATGGTCTCGGGAAAATCTTCTATCGAGTCATTTCGACATTTTCGTTTTGTTTCGTTTCATGTAAATGCGCTCCTTTGCTAATATTACAGGGCAGCGATTGCATATGGAATGCATTAATACTGATTGAAATATTTGCTGTCACCATGAAACTTGTGTAGATATATTAACATAATTAATCCATAAATCATATTATGCAAATTACAATCAATAACACCCAATTAAAGCTCATGGGCTAATAGCGGCATAGTCAGTCATTGAATCCTTACAAAGCATTTTGTTTTGAGAAAATCACGTCACTATTCACGTGAGCGGTGAAACCCTCGGGTTCTTGTTCCACGACCTAAATTGGGATTTTCTCCACTCGGTTCAAAGGTTTTGAGGCCCGAATTCACAGTTCATCGAAACGTGAGAATATCGTAACCATAAACATATTTCATATGAAAAGGAATAAACCCAGTAGGAAAGATCCCTACCTCTTGAAGGATTGCCGAGACTGCTAGTCGATTGTCACAGCGTAGCCACGCCGCGTCGAATAACTGCCTTGCTGGTAAAGGCAGACGGTCAAATCATTGAGAAATGCAGGAAAGCGCTACTCTACAGAAGGGTGTGAGATCGGCACTACGCACCATCCGTCCAGCCACCTTGCATTGTTGTGTTTTGGAGAAGATATTATTTGACTTTTTAATATAACTACTGCGCCAAAGCTTTGAATAATCTGTCCCATGTCGTAAGTGTGGATCTGGCTTGTATTTATCTGAAATGATCCAGTTTCCATTCTCTGTCTTTATGACATGTGTTAAGTACGTATAATAAGGTGACTTTGCATGGCATGTCTGCTTAGTTTTATGGTATGCGATGACCGGTGTCGAAGCGCAAAATTAGATTCTTTGATTGTGAGTCGGCGATGGTAAGGCGGTTCGTGAGAGCGATTACAATGGTGAAGTCGGATTAAAGTCGTCAGAGATCTTAGAAGAAAAATTCCGGTTTGAATGAAATCTTGTTTGTTTTAAGTGGAATTTTGGTCTTCTGATTTCAGTAGAAGAAGTTAGTTTGTTTCAAGAAAAATTAATAATCAAATCATAGCATTCAACTCCTTTACGTATTTCTCTTAACACAATGACTAGTAAAAGTGAGGGGGGTAGTTTCCATCTTTTTCGACCAAATAAAAAAAGAACAAAAATAAAGGAGAAAGCAAGCACACACGATGACAGTGATTCTCTGGACAAGTATGCTTCAAGTATGGTGCCGTGATTGTATTAAAGTAGTGTAATTTGAAAAATAATATTAAATATAATGTAATTTTATTCATATCAAATAAGATAATTTAGAAAATATTTCTTTAAAAGATACTTTTTAAAGATTTGAAAAATTAAAACTCAATTTAAATTCAAATTTTTTAAAATTATAAAAAGTGTATATTCAAAAAATACTTTAGTATTAATTCAAAACATTCAAAATCATAAAAATATCTTTTCAAAAGATACTTTTGTGTAAGAACAAATTTTTTGAAGATAATATAATGAAAGCTCTTTTTTAAAAGTGTCTTTCGAGAAGACATTTTTCATGTAGAAAAAATTACATTACATTTAGAAATATTTTTAAACCTATATTATTTAAAATTCTTTTAATTTTTTTACAGTCTAAAAAGCCCCCCGTGATATGTAAGAGTGGCAGTCCGCAATCAATTTGAATCGGAGTGATGTGAAAATTTTAGATTCATCCTTTCTGTTCCATTTTTAATCGATAATTGATTAAAGTAGATATGCAATAGAAATTTTTTTTATCTGAATACAACACATATAAGCTTATGGTTAAATTGAGCCAGAAAGACAGAAACTTTATGGTTAAATTGAGAAAAAACCTGTATACATATTATAAGCTTATGCGTGGTGAAAGTTGCATTTTTTTTTCTTCATGAAACTATTTAAATTAATTATATAAACCTTTTTTATAGGCAAAAGAGCAAATATATTAATGATAAAAAAAACACCCAAGAAGCATTAAAGTAATTAATTATATAAACTTCTTTTCAAACCGCCATCAACCACATAGGTTTGAACTTTAAATAAGTGTATAAAACGCAAGTATTATTTTCACTCAGATTCTAAAAAAATCTCTAATTCAAAAGCTTCTTCCGACAATAAAAAATAAATTATTAGATTAAATTTTCATTTCATTAGTCTCCGACTGGATCTCATATGTTCCCAAAGATCCAAACGACGCATTAGGGACCATCCACGTAATTTACAACAAAGAAAATACCATATTCCACCACTGTTTTTTGATTTATGTTTCTGAAACTTTCGCTTCATCCGGATTTTTAAAAATTACTCTGAAAAAAAAAATGAAAAGAATGAAAAGAAACTTTTAGTTAGAGTTAGGTTACCTTCAGGCAATGTATGTTTAGACTGATCAATTGGATGAGAAGTGCCCAGACTCTGTTAGCTCTTTTCCTTCCAACCAAGCGCTAACGTAAAAATTATTTTACTCATATATATATATATATATATATATATACTGTTATCATTTCCAATTAGATAATCCATTAATCCAACTGGTGGAGGATTATAAATGGATCAATTTTTTTGATTTTGACTGGAGATTAGGAATAGATGGACTGTCTATAGGATCATTTTGGATCTATATATATATATATATATATATATATATATATATATATATATATATATTAATTTCTTTTGCCTCTTTTACAAAATCAAAACACACAACGGCTTATTAAAGAATAGGGGTTGGACTTTTGGAGATGAAAAATTGAAAGAAAGCGACCTTTACCCAAAAAAATTATATATACTAACTAATATAATCTAATTTTATAGAAATTAGGGAAAGAAAGAGTAGTTGATTTAACTAAAGTAAGGTGAATAATTTTAGAGACACCGTTCATAATTTCAAAAAATTGAATTTTTTAAGTATCTCTTGAAAGATACCTTTTAAATATAAATTTAATTTTTCTAACATGTAATTATTTTATTAGAGTTTTAACATGTAAAAATTGTGAAAAAAAAAGAAGATCTTTAACGTTGTGAAAAAAAATTGTGAAACTTCTTTAAAAGTATTTCTTTAAATACACATTTTAAGAAGAAAAATTCAATTTATTTTTTAACGTGTAAGACTAATAAGAAATAGTGAAGAAGATTTAGTAGATATTAGATTTTTTTAACATGTAAAAATTGTTAAATTTTTGTGAAAAAAATTATGTTTTTAAAATTGCTAATTTTTTTTCAAAGTATTTGCAAAAAATTGTTTTATTTTTAAAAAGTATCTCTTGAAAAACATCTTTCAAATATAAATTCATTTTTTTTTTCATATGTTGGCTAATAAAAATTGTGAAAAATCTTTATTAGAAGTGTAAATGAGTCAAGCTACTCGAGTTTGACTCGTAGAATACTCAAATTCGAGTTAGAGTAAATCGAGTCGAGCTCAAACTCAAGTGGCTTGAGTAGTTTGTCGAGTCCAGTTCAAGTATCACAATTCCTAACTCAAGCTACTCGCGAGCTTAGTTGAGTTTTACTATTTTATTAATCAAGTCAAACTCTAGTAATTTCAAGTCGAGTCAAGTTTGAGTATAATTATCTATTTGATTTAAGCTTTATTGAGTCGAGTTTAAGTAGTTTAACTATTTTTTGAGTTGAGTTTTGAACATTTGAAAAAAAATTCAATTTTTTTTAACATGTAAGGTTGATAAAAATTGTGGAGAATTGTTAGCAAGGTGTAAACGAGTCAAACTACTCGTTAGTAGCTCGATCTCGACGCATAGAATACTCTAATTCAAGTAAGAGTTAATCGAGTTAAGCTAGAGTTCAAGTGGCTCAAGTAATTTGTGTAAAACCCTAGAAAATTCTAATTTTATGAAAAAAAGTAAAACGGTAATTTCGATTGAAAATCAGGAATTTTTTAAGATGTTGGATGGCGAAGCAGTTTCAGATTGGAATGGAGTCTTCCAGAAATCTAGCTGCCGTCAATTTCATCTAATTCCGAGATAGTGAAATTTGTTTTTCGAGAGCGTAGAGAGTAGTCTGGGACATTTAGCATGTGATGAGTGACTCCTGATGTGCCGATGTCAAGTGTAGGATGGAGTCAAACAATCGTAAAGTGTGGTAATGGGAGGCAACGTGGCCTTGTGAGTGGATGGAAATTCATGGTAGATGGATAAGTGGAAAAGGTGAAATCTAAGGAACCAATGGGAATGTGACAAGTGACAATTGTGAAGTGGGGGAATGAAATTCTCTTATTTGACAGCTGCCAGGTGGATGGGAGAAGAAGAAGGAAGGGAGGAGAATTTTTAGAGAACCTGCGCCTGCAGATTTATAGTGATCGGTTCGTTGGAAATTCGGGGCGAGACAGAGGCGAGTTGATCCCGGCTACTTGAGAGCTATGCGTGGAGTGCTTGGAAGTATAATGGAGTTCGACGAGCTTTCAGGGAGGTAGGGTTTTCTCCTACTTGATTTATTCTTTGACTTAGAGCCATTTTTAATGGATGGAGATCATCTTGAGGCGGGATGACCTTGTTTTTCAGTTCAAAGATTGGGGTGAGTGATGAAAATCCCACCAAGTGGTCGTTGGGGCAGTTTTGGGACTAAGGTTGAATTTATTTCACATGGCTTTGTGTATTGTTGTGTGATCTTTGAAGCGCGGAGTTCAGATGGACTTCGATTTATTTGTTAGCCATTCTTGAGCTAATTTTAGGTGTTATTGCTATGAATGAATAACATGTTGCTTTTTGTGTGAATTTCGTTAATAATATGCATGCTTGATAGTATTAACATGAATTGTGAAATGGCGTAATATTGCATTTCGTATGCGTGGGGTAACTTTAGAGCATTAGGTATGAGTGCATGAAAAAAAAAAACATGGTTGTCAATGTTTCATGGAAGATTTTGAAGAATTGTCTTGGAGGATTGTCCCTAACGAGTTCATCTCGGGAGGATGACCCTGGCCCATTTGGGAGAGTTATCCGACAATTCGACTCGGTTGTCGATAGAATTTTATCGGAAAATTGTGTATGTTTTCAGAATAAAAAGTATTTTGTTTTGAGTTTTTCTCTGCTTGGCTTAGGCATGCGTGAGGGAATCAGTGACGGCTCGATAAGTGGGAAAGGGTGAATCACATTCTCATCCATAACATGTAGACATTTGGGTAGGGGCATATGTGTTTTACTTAAATGTTTGGTGTGCCATTGTATGAGCACTTAGGTGGGGAGTAATCCAATGTAGGAGAAAGTTGGCTAATTCAACTCTTAGTCGTGGAATCCTCTTTTAAGGTACATGGGTGTCGAAGGCTTGACACTCACTAGAAGCCACTTTTGAAAAGAAAGCCGATATGTGGCTTTGATTATATATTTTTGTAAAACATGTATGAAACATTCGATTGATACATGTTTGTATAGGAGTGTAATTAACTCTTGAAACTATTGTAATATAGTTGGTTATATTTTGGTGAGTAGGTGTATGGGCGGCGACCATTTTACTCTTGTTTGAGTCTCGAGTAGAGGAACACTCATTTGTGGCATTAGAGACCTTTCGATGACTATATAACATTAAGCGGGTTGTGGGTTGTCAGCGAACACAGTCGGCGTCGCAATTTGTTGAATAGAGTTTGAGTATCACAATACATGACTCAAGCTGCTCTTGAGCTTAGTTGAGCTTTACTATTTTATTAATCAAGTCGAAGTCAAGTCAATTTCGAGTAGAGTTAGAGTATAATTATTTATTAATTAATTATTTGATTTAAGCTCTGTTGAGTCAAGTTTTATTAACTTGACTAGTTTTTGAGTCAAGTTTCGAATATCTGAAAAAAAAGCTCGATCGAGTTCGAACTTCGAGTTTTTTAATTGAGTCGAGCTCCAACTTGGCTCTGTATCGACTCGACTCGATGACACACCTAATCTTTAATAGATATTACATTTTATATTAGCTTTTTTAACATGTAAAAGTTATGAAAAAAAAAAATTAGATTTTTAAGATTATGAAAAAATTTGTGAAATTAAGTTAAAAGTATATCTTAAAATACACATTTTTAAGTATAAATCAAATTGTGAAATGTTATACTATACATACTAACATAATCTATTTTCATAGAAATTATGGAAAAAAAAGAGTAATTGATTTAACTAAAGAAAGTTGAATATTTTAGAGACACCTTTCATAATTTCACAAAATTAGAAATTTTAAGTATCTCTTGAAACATACATTTTAAGTATAAATCTAATTTTTTTAACATGTAAGGGAAATAAAATATTGTAAAGAATCTGTAGGAGATATTAGATTATTTTATTAGATTATTTTATTAGAGTTTTAACATGTAAATTTTTTGAAAAGATTAGATTTGTAATATTGTGAAAAAAAATGGTGAAACTTTTTTAAAATTATCTCTTGAGAGACGCCTTTTAAGAAAAAAAATCAATTTTTTAAAGTGAAAGACTAATTAGAAATTGTGAAGAATCTTTAGTAGATATTAGATTTTTTAACATGTGTTAATATTTTGTGAAATTTTTTTTTTTAAATTGTGAAACTCTTTTAAAAGTATTTGTTGAAAGACACAACGTATAAATTCAAATATTTTAACATGTAAACTAATAAATAATTGAGAGGAATCTTTAGTAGATATTAGATCTTTTCTTAGATTTCTTAACATATAAAATTTTTGAAAAATAATTGTGAAAAAAACAATTAGATTTTTGAAATTGTAAAAAATTGTTTAATTTTTAAAAAGTATCTCTTGAAAGACATCTTTTAAGTAAATTCAATTTTTTTTAACATGTAAGGCTAATAAAAATTGTGAAGAATCTTTAGGGGTGTAAACTAGTCAAGTTACTCGTGAGTAACTCGAGCTCGACTCGTAGAAAACTCAAAGTCAAGTCGGAGTTAATTGAGTCGAGCTGGAGCACAAGTGGCTTGAGTAGTTTGTTGAGTCGAGTCAAGTTCAAGTATCACAATACTCGACTCGATTGTGAGCTTAGTCGAGCTTTAATATTTTATTAATCAAGTCGAGCTCGATTCAATATCGAGTTGAGTCGAGTTTGAGTATAATTATTTATTAATCTTTTATTTGATTTAAACTTTATTGAGTCGAGTTTGAGTAGCTCGACAATTTTTTGAGTCGAGTTTCGAACATCTGAAAAAAAAGAAGCTTGACCGAGTTCGAGTTTTGAGTTTTTTAATCGAGTTGAGCTTCAACTTAGCTCTGTATCGAATCGACTCGATTACACCCCTATGTTGGATTTTTGCTATACAAACAAGTCGAAGTTGTTTAAAACACTAAATGGGTTCACATATGGACTTGGGTCCTAAGGTGTGGAGAGCTACAAATAAATGATAAATGATACAGGGCTTGTACTCTATAAATAGAAAGATAATACAACCCTAAATTGGAATCTGAATTGGTAAAGAGAATATCGGATAAAAATCTATTTCTTAGTGATTCAAGCGCCTGTGACTGTCCGTCACCTCGAGGATAGTTTGGAAGATGCTGGTTGCGTATGCGTACTTCTTTGCATTCACAGGCATGATAGTGATTATATTGGTTTAGTAATTAAATTGAATATTCTAAATCACATGATGATTCTAGCTTCCGCTGATTATTCCTACAATTGGTATCAGAGCATTCGTGTGATTAAATTTTCAATTTGATCTAAACAATTTCATATATTTTGGTATTTGATTAGCAATATGGCACCTAGGTTTTCTATATTTGTTGATTCGCATGTTCTCATGTTTAATATGATTTTTTGTTCATGGATGGATTCTTGAATAATTGTGGTTTGCCCCTTCAATCCATGGTAGAGTTTTACTGTGTATTTCATCCAGTTTGTAACAAGGGGCTAATCACTTAAGATTAGGTTTCCTTCTTGATTTATTTTCTCGATCATCTAGAAATTCTTGTACACCATTTTATTGAGGTGTAAGTTATTTTTGTAAAATTTTGAAGACTAATGAAACGAGGCTTGAGAAAGATAGAAGAACCCGCGGGCGAGAGCGTACCGCAGCGAGGCTGTTTGCGTTGCCGCGAAGGCTACAGACATCCAAATGACAAGCGACCCTTTGAGGTTAGAAGCGCGGAAGAGATGGCTGCGGACAAATTTGGTCGGATCACGCCGGGCCGCCCCCACGCACCCCACAGCGGCTGCGTGTGGGCTTCGCGCCTCCACTTGAGCCCGCAGTGAGAGCGCGTGGAAGAGGACTGGCCGCGGTTGCGGACTTCCTCCTCGGTTATCAGTGACTTCCTATGGGTTGGCTCAGTTCGGTGACACGAATGATGGCTTTGGCGGTTGGGTTTCATGTTGTGTGTTTAGAGTTTGGGTTTTAACTCAAATCTCTTCAATTTTAAGGCCTCTAGCCCATATCAATTAACCCAAATGAATGGTGGACCAAGGCGGGGCAGGATTAATAACAGTGGGCTCAAGTGTTGTGAACTGTATTTTTCTTTTTCTTTTCTTAGGAAAACCATGGATTGGGCTTTTTTTTTCTTCAACTCATATATTATTTTTTTATTCATGGATGATTAGTATATTTGGTAACATGCTTTAGTTGTGATAACATGACATATAGACTAGGTGGTGCCATATTATCTTGTATCAATGATACCACATGTACATAATTAAATTTTATTTTTTTAAAATCTAGATAAATATAATTACTTCGAAAAAATCCTTTAATTTTTTGTGGGTCCAAATAATAAAATGGTCATATGAAGCCCCATCGGATAATCATGATAGGGTTTTATTGGATTGGACCTAAATAATTTTAAAATCTTAATTACATTGACCAGTCCACCACCGACAGCTCTTAGAGATTAAGAGAATTTTAAATTAAACTAAGGATTCAAAAACCACGATAATTTTATTAACCTCCCAACGAGGCTCTAATAATATTATTATGGGCCATATAAACAATGATTGAAATGAAAGTGTATTATCTAGGAAGGTTCTATCTAGGAAAATTGAGATGTAAGTAGTCCGGTAAGTGACCCCCCAATTTTTTTGGGACCTGACTTAGTTGGATACTATTTATTTTATGATCAAGTTTTAGTTTGTTATAAATGTCTTGCCCACCGTGAGTATTTATTATAGAAACTAAATTATTGTTTACAATAAACAACAAAAATATTTTTGTTTTGGATTTACTAAATATATGTTTATTGTATAATATACGAGTTAATATTAGTGTGCACAATGTATAAATTTTTTTCCAGAAAATGACATCTTTCAACCCTCTAGCTATGATTTTGAATAAAAAACCATTGGATGGAAATAACTTTGAAGATTGGAAAACAAACTTATACATCGTTCTGGATTATGAGAAAATCAAGTTTGTCCTGGATACCCCAAAGCCAGCTATCTCGGAAACTGATGCTAATGATATAACAAAAAACGAGAACTTTGGAGCTTGGGAGATGCAAACACTTCGCCGATGTTATATTCTTGCCGGTGTTATTGGGTCATTTAGTGACAAATAACACCTCTCGATAGTGGAGTAAATTCTCGGACTCAGAGAAGGGATGTTTGCTAAAAATGCGATCGAGAGGCAGTGCTATCCTTGGATTTGATTAACACGTATGGTGATGGGCGTGTGAGAGGATGTCAATTTGGCAATGATTTCACAAATTAGTCGAGTGGAAGTGATGGGGGCAAAACTTCAAAAGAAGATGAAGATAGATCTCATCTTTCAATCACTGCCTAAACATTTCAA
This sequence comes from Tetrastigma voinierianum, assembly GCA_016808115.1. NCBI lineage: Eukaryota > Viridiplantae > Streptophyta > Magnoliopsida > Vitales > Vitaceae > Tetrastigma > Tetrastigma voinierianum. Next base: position 671,198 of record JAEQBH010001279.1, on the reverse strand, counting down.
TCAGTTCAAAGTCAATTACAATATGCATAAGATGGATTCAAACTCAGTTAAAATTGATGCGTAGGCTTGAGAGTCTTGTGAGCAGGTCTCATGAGCGGGTAGTATCAATTTTATGGAGGTTACGGTAAACCTAAAGGGAAGCCTAGGCGAAACAAAAACAAGAAAAGGCGTGATACCGAGTTGCAAATTAGGCGAAATGAAGAAAGCCCAGAAAGGCAAGTGCTTAGTCTCAGAGACCAGAAAGGACAAACGGGAATTGCCTGAGCCACCCAGCCGGGTATCGTGGTTACTTGTTGTTGAGGCTTGTTTAGTGGAGAATTTTAATGATAAATGGATCATTGATTCAGGAGCCACTAATCATGTTTGTTACTCTTTGCAATGGTTTAAACATAGCATGTCTATTGAAGAAGGACAAAGATACTTGAAACTTGGGAATGGGGAGCTAATCTCTGTAAAGGCCATATGACCAGTTGTTTTATTCTTGGATAATAATAGGACTTTATGTTTAGAAGATTGTTTATTTGTTCCGGATTTCAAGAGGAATTTGGTTTATGTCGGTTGTTTAGTTGAACACGGTTTGACATTACAGTTTAATTCCTCAGTTTCAATAAGTAGTAAATATTTTTATTTGTTAATTGATCTTATGAATAATCTTTATTTTTAAGTTCCTTGTCTGTGATATAAATGCCATTGAAATTGTTGAAATGAACATAATCACCTTGCCAAGAAAAGGAAAGTATCAAGTAAAACTTACCTTTGTTTGCGATTAAGTCATATTAATCCTAATGGATACATGGTTTTGGTGAAAAGAGTGGGATTTTAAATTCCCACACAGCATTTGAACCTATACCAATGTGTGTGAATCATGTTTGGAAGGTAAAATGACCAAGAGAGGCCCTTCAAGGCCAAAGGATATCATGTAATAAGCAGATTGGAATTGGTGCATCTTGATGTATGAGGACCCGATGCGTGTTCGAGCCCGGAGAATTGGGTATGGTATCACTTTTACGAGGATGACTACTCCCGAGATATGGTTTGTTTACCTAATGCGCTAAAAGTCTAAAACTTTTGATAAATTTCGAGAATATAGAGTGAGCGAGAAAAGCAGTGAGTGTCCATATCCAAACAACCGATGCGACGGAGGCGGTGAATACTTATTTGGAGGAGTTTAAGTTTTACTTTAACTTAAGAGGGGATAGTTTCTGGAAATGTTGGCCCACTGGGCACCTCGGCAAAATGGAGTTGCGAGAAGGAGAAATAGAACTCTCCTAGGCATGGTGAGATCGTGCTTGGTTATTCATCTCTACATGTCGTTTGGGGTTATGCCTTAGAGGCTGCTACATACTTATTGAACTTGATTCCTTCTAAGTCGGTTTCTAAGACACCCATTGAATTGTGGAACGGGCGCAAGCCTAGTTTAAACTATTTTCGTATCTGGGGTGCTCCGTCGCATGTCTTGAGAAAGGAACCACATAAGTTGGAATCTCGTACTGAAGTATGTTTGTTTATTGGATACCCTAAAGGAACGAGAGGTGGACTTTTTTATAGTTCCTCAGAGAAGAAAGTTATAGTGAGCACTAATGCAAAATTCTTAGAAGAAGACTATGTAAACAATTTCAAGCCCAAGAGTAAGGTAATTCTTAAGGAGCTTGACATAGCTCAAGAATGTACCTCACCACGAGATTATTGTGCCATTGTTTCCGGTGTGTGTTCAACGGAGGAAGTGAAAGTATACTCGAAGGTGAACAAGCCGCAGTGGAACCAATGGTAGAATAACAAGCGAGATATACAAGAACGGAAAAACCGAGAAAATCTTCAAATTCAAAATGATCGAGAGGATCTTCTGTAGAACCCTGACAACTAATGGAACCGGCGTAGTGGGAGGAAACGACATGACCATCGAGATATCTCTTGTTGGTAGTCGTACCAAGCTATAACCATTGATATAGCGAAGAGGATTCCGTAAATTTCAAAGCCTTTGGAGGATGTTGTTCTGCAGAGTGGCTCAAAGCCATGGGCGAGTGAGATGGAGTCTATGTGTATTCCTAACTCGATCGGTCTCTTGTAGAGGCACCTGAAGGGAATTAAAACTTATAGGGTGTAAGTGGATCTACAAGAAAAAAACTGACCGAATGAAAGGTAAAGAAACCTTCAAAGCTAGATTAGTGGCAAGAGTTATACCCGAGATAGATTATGAAGAAACCTTTTAGCCGATAGCCATGTAATCCATCCGGATTCTTTTAGTTGTAGCTGCAAGTCTAGATTACGAGAGTTGGCAGATGGATGTCAAAACAACATTTTTAAATGGCAGTTTAGAAGAGGACATCTACATGCAGCAACTAGAAGGGTTCATATGCTAGTATATTCTAGTGGGAGTCTGGAAACTATTGGTTATACAGACTCAGATTTCCAAGGGGATATTGATTCAAGAAAATCCATACGGATATTTTACACCTTAAATGGTGGAGCCATTTGTTGGAGGAGTGTTAACCAAACTTGCGTTCTTGACTCCACAAGCTGAAGGCGAGTATGTAGGCTGCTAAGGCGGCCCGAAGAAGCGATATGTTTGAAGAAGTCCATACGGATCTTCAAGTGATACCAAGTGCGGTCGGTATTACCCTTTATTGTGACAATAAAGTAGGGCTGTAACGCAGTCGAGCAAAGTATCTCGAAAGCGAAACACATAGAGAGAAATTATCATTTGATTCGCGATATCATCGAGAGAGGGAGATCTGATGGTTACTAAAATAGCATCGGAAAATTTAGCGAGACCCATTTACAAAGACACACATTCGAGTTTTGAGAAACATGTAGATATATGGGTGTTAAGAGTTTATAGACTTGTTTTTTAAAGGCAAGTGGGAGTTTATTTGTGTTTTTTTAGAACAAGACAGATGTGTTATTATATTTTATGAGTTTAATTTTAATACAATATGAGGTATTCTTCATATTATTGTGCACACTGATATTTTGCGTAGAAGGTTCGGATTAATTGTAGAGTATATGATCATATGAATACGTTCATAAAGGCATTGATCGTTGGATTACAACAATTAATGAATAAGATCGCGGTCGTTAAAAAAGTTGGAGCTCTTTATTTAATTTATAAATATTTTATGAAATAATACTGTCTTGGTTATTATAAAATATTGGTGCAAATTATGCTTGCATTGATAGGATCAAAAGTGAGATTTATTTAAAAGTTAAATTTACGTAAAAATAAATCTCGAAGCAATATTTCGTTATTATTCTTCTCTCGATCCAGGAGTTTATTATAGATAGGTATTTAAATGATTATTGTTCATTGAGTTGTCAATAAGTGAGGTCTATTTAAACGACCAATATCTTGATGATTTGGGAGCAAGATTATTTAATTGCCGGTATTTATGAAATAAACAATATGGAATTTGTATGAAATATTCTCTTAATATGTTTCAGTACTTGGATGTTATGAAGTGCTTTGGCGGTCACATTTTATCATTAAGCGATAAATCGGAGAATAAATAATTGATTGATTGATAGAAAATCTTATCAATTAATTATTGATATTTTACAAAGGAAAATAATATTAATATTTATGTGTGTCTGGAGTTCAATTATGGGCTTCTTTAGTGGGAATAGCATCGGATTAAATAATTGTAGCAATTATGAGGAGGCGCTTGATTAATGATAGCAAGTAGGATCCCATTAGCTCGAGGATAAATGGTGGAGCATGATATCACAGGTTCTGAAAAGAGCAGGACTTGTTTTTATAGCAAGTGGGAGATTGTCGGATTTTGCAAGTTCAAGTTGTTTAAAACACTAAATGGGTTCACACATGGACTTGGACCCTAAGGTTTGGAGGCCTAAATGGCTATTAAGTATTCTAGGGCTTGTGCTATATAAATAGAGAAAGATAATACAACCCTAAATCGGAATCTAAATTAATTATAGAGAATAGCCAGAGAAAAAGAAATCATTTCTTAGTGATTCAAGCTTCCCTTATTTTGCTCCGCCTGAGAATGGTTTGGAAGATGCATGGTTCTTGTGTGCATATATCTTGCAAATCACTTAGTGCGATCATTTGGTTATATTAGTTTAAGTAATTAAATTGAATATTAAAATCATGATGATTTTGAAACACTGTTGATTATTCCTACACCCTAATCTTTAGTAGATATTACATTTTATATTAAATTTTTTAACATGTAAAAATTGCCAAAAAAAAAAATTAGTTTTTAAAAAATATGAAAATAAATTGTGTTAAAAGCATATCTTAAAAGGCACATTTTTATGTATAAATCAAATTGTGAAATGCTATATACTAGACAAACTAATATAATATATTTTCATATATAGCATAGAAATAATGGAAAGAAAGAGTAATTGATTTAACTAAAGGAAGGTAAATAATTTCAGAGACACCTTTCATAATTTCACAAAATTAAAAATTTTAAGTATCTCTTGAAAGATACCTTTTAAGTATAAATCAATTTTTTTTTTTAACATGTAAGGGTAATAAAATATTGTAAATAAACTTTAGGAGATATTAGATTATTTTATTGGAGTTTTAACATGAAAAAAAATGTTATTTAAAAAAAAACATGTAAAAATTGTGAAAAAATTTAGATTTTTAACATTGTGAAAAAAATTGTGAAACTTTTAAAAATAATCTCTTGAAAGACACCTTTTAAGAAAGAAAATTCAATTTTTTTTAACGTGTAAGACTAATAAAAAATTACAAAGAATCTTTAGTAGATAATAGATTTTTCAACATGTAAAATTTGTGAAATTTTTTTTTTTTTTAAATTATGAAACTCTTTTAAAAGTATTTTTTGAAAGACACAAAGTATAAATTCAGTGCCTGTACCTTAAAACAACAAAACAAATTATAATGTTTTTTTCTTACTTTTTTTTTTCCATAAAGTTTTCACCTAAATCGTAAAAGTTAAAAGCAAAAGTTAATAAGAAATTTTTTCCAATACAACTTACATAACTTTTAGAAAAACAAACCATCCTTATTTATCATCAAACATGTTTAGAAAATAATTTTTTTATCAAATTAAATTTATATATACCATATTCATAATAATATAGGATTAAGATCAAGTTAATTTTCTAACTTAATGGAAGCGCCAATTATAAAATTTTGGCGCCAATTATAAAATTTTATGTGAATAAAATTTTACTTATTATTATTATCATTAGAAGAAATATATAGAAGTTTTCTCTCATTCTCATTCTCTCTCCCCAATTATGCAAGAGATGGGTTCTGAGGTCAAGAGCTTTGAGAAACAAGAAGCAAACGTGAACCTCCAGATTATTTTTCGGTTAGTTTCATTTTTTCAATTAGTTTCCTTTATTTGATTGTTTAGTTTTAGAAGCGATTATTCTTTTCTCGAAGAAACTTTGATATGTTAATGTTGATATTAGGTTTGACACAAGTTTGTCTTAAAGAATTGAGGTTTTGAGAATTGTTTTTTATTTGATCATTATTCTTTGTAAATCATTCATATACACTAAAAATAATGTGTTCATTATGCAAAAATTTAGAAACTTATATTACAAATGTTTATTTTATCCTCCAACACTATTTGTTCTTAAATTTATTATACAGGAAAATATGAAAGAAATAGAACAAGAAACCCCATCCACTTTGAAGAACTTGTGATGCCCTGACTTGGCACCTAGTGTCGAGCGAGGTGTCACTTTTTTAATTTTACTATAAACTTATAAATTTTAAGCTTGTTCGATGTATAATGTTAAACATTTAACTTACAGCCACTATATTACGTAGTAGGATTACAAAAATACATTCGCTCTATACATAAAAGTATTGGCTTATTCTATTTACATTCTTTCACACAAAAGAAACAAAAATACATATACATTATACCAAATGGTCTTCCAATGGGCACCTAGTGATATATTGACTTTGACTACTGATGCGGATTGTCCTGTCCTCTGGTTTCCTCTTCTGTACCTACACGGATGCAACACCCGTGCTAAGCTTATAGCTTAGTAGGAATAATACTCGTGGACGACCCTTAATAAGGATCATCTCACTTTAAACACATGCATATACTTATGATAAATATAACATTTACATATACTTATCCATTTCTTATATCTCTTTTTAAATAACGTGTTTCATTTAACATCATATTTCATATACTTTTAAGTGTCATCTTACACTTTACTTCTTGTTCTTATGTAGTATACTATCGTCATAAGCAGTGCTATCAAACTTCTCATATCATGTCATATATTATATACATCTCATTTGTGTATACTTGTCATTTGTTTTATGTTTCATGCACCGCATATACCTTAGAAGTGGATACGGGGAAAAAGAGCGTATGTCTTAGAAAGATACATCGGTATGCGAAGACAGTGATTTCTATCTGTATGACCCTGACGAGAGGCAGTATAATGGTCGAATGGGATCATGTCATCGACTCAAACGAGGAATCTCGATATCTATAAGCGCCATGTTGTAGCAATTAGCATCTATAGAGCATGCCTACTATCCAACTACCCGGTCATAAACGGACAATCCGGTTTATTATGTTTTCTCGAAAAAATCTTTTCGGTGTCGAGAAAAAGATATCTCATATACATGAATAACTATTGATATCATGTATCTTATGAGATGTGCGTTATCGAATAATCTCTTATAAGCATTTAACTGTACTTTTTCATATAACAAAATTATACGTGTATTCTCTTTAACTTTCATAACACATGTTATCATGATCATATTACTATGATGCATTATTTCATATAACAATACAATTATATAACCTTTATCTGATTTGATTTCCATAACCAGTGCTGAGCGATTCGACGGTTCCCATCCATTTTCGATTACAATTTTGACCTTGTAAACGAGATTGTTAGAGAAAGTGATATCCTAACTCAATATACCCATATGGCTTAAGTTTATTATGGTTCAAACATCATGTCATTTGGACTTTTAATTTGGGAGATATGGTTTAGACATTCAGAACTGCTCCTAGACAGTTTACAGGAACAGAATCTGGAATTGTGTTCTATATTTGAGAATTTTCTGGGAATGTTAGAGGCATAATTTGACCATAATTTTTTCATGAAAGTTGTTCTCCCATATGTCTAGTTTGTATAGAAATTTGAATCACCTCATTTGGACCAGTATAACTCAAGTTATGATTTAAGCAATTTAAATTCTCGGGTTCGGGAATTTGTATGAGGCAGTTCGAGGACAAAATTGTTCCCTTACTTTGATGAATTTTATAGGTCAAATGGGGTCCAAATTTGGATATACTTATTTCAAGGAGATTTGTTTTCCTAGAAGTCTAGTTTACTAAGAAATTTGAATCACTCAATTTGGATGAGTGAAACTTCCAAACTCCACAACTAAATATCAAAGCTGTTCGATTTTGAAAACTATATCAAAATTGAACTAGAATAGACTCAAAAACAGAGCCTCACTTTGAGAATTTTTTGGGTCTAATGGGGTCCAAATTTGGATACACTTATTTAAGGGAGATTTTGTTATGCTAGATGTTTAGTTTATCTAGAAATTTGAATAACTCAATTTGGATGAGTGATAATGAGTTATGTGAAAAAAAAAAAAAAGTTTAAAAGAAACAGACCGGCATCTTACTAAGCAGAACATTTTTTTTATACAAATTTTTCCTCCATCGAGGACCACAACCAAACCAAACAACCATTCCATCAAATATCCATACCTTAAAGATTTATTCCAAACAAGGATTCTACACAAAAAGAGGTATTCTAAACCTCCAAACAAGTATCCATACATTCCATACACAATTCCATACTAAAATTCCATACAAACAATTCCATACCTTTGCTTTTCTTTTCTCCTTCCTTCTTCCTTCTTCTCTTCTCTTTTTCTTCTTCTTCTTCTCCTTCTATTCTCTTCTCCCACCGTATTTTCCCTAGCTTTCAAATGCCAAATGACATATTTCTAAGTCCATGTTTGGCCTTATCCTATTTTTGAGCCAATTTCCTCCTTTTTGCATTTTGGTTCTTCAACTCCATTTTATTTGCAAATATAACTTATTCTTATCTCTATATTAGCCTATAATCTTCTTATCATATGACCTTTGGGTCCTGGATTCATAAATTACCAATTTACCCTTGATTCTTGAATTAATTTCAGATTTTTGCTTATTTTATTTTTAGCATTATTTTATTCCGAAAAAATATGCTTTTACTTTTATTATACCCTAAACATGTTATAAGACTATCAGGGTATAATTTAGGGTGTTACAACTCACCCCCCTTAAAAAAAAAATTCGTCCTCGAAATTCATACATGAATCGAAAAGAGTTCACCCCGATGCTAGCATTCTGTAGTTCATTACGGCTCACAGTAGCTTCTTCCTGCCCACGTGGTGTTCTTTAGAGCACTTTCACTAGCTATGCTACTTATTCATGGCTGCTTCACCTCTCGAACGAATAGCCTTTGGCTCCTCATCATGAAAAAAATCTGCGTGTCTTATACTTAACACGCGGTAGTAGCATGTGCGACGAAAATGAGTGGTATCTCTAGCATTGACACATGAAACACATCATGTAATTTGGTTAACTCCAAAGGGAGTGCCAATTGATAAGCCACAGGGCCAATACGTTCCAAAATCTCATATGGCCTTATGAACCTCGGACTTAACTTGCCTTTCTGACCAAACCGTAGAATTTTCCTCCACGGCGATACCTTTAAGAAGACCTTGTCTACCACTTCATATTCAATATCTCTCCTCTTTAGATCGACATATGACTTTTGTTGGTTATTAAGCATCTTTAACCTTCTTAGGATAACGTACTTTCTCACATGTATCTTTTCTTATGTACGGACCAATCACCTTAGGCTCGTTCAACTTTGTCCAACATACCAGGGTTTTACATCTCCGACCATATAAAACTTCATATGGTCTTGTACTTGATACTTGTGATAACTATTGTTATAGAAGCGAATTCCATCAATGGAATATACCTGTATCGACTTCGGGGAAATTCCAGCAGCCTGACCTCAGAGCGTAGCTGACACTTGTATCAATCTCTATACATTTATCCGTACATTTGTGGATGGAATGTTGTCTTGAAATTCGACCTAGTATCCGAAGTGAAGTTATGTAGTCCTTCGAGAGATCTCGATGTAAAATGCGGATCTCGATTCGACACAATAGACAATGGTATACCATGCAATCGTATAATCTCTTTCACATATAGCTCAGCTAGTCGATCCATAGAATAGTCCATCCTGACCGGTATAAAATGGGCTGACTTTGTGAGCTTATCAACTATCACCCAGACAGAGTCATGTTTCCGTTGTGTGAGGGGTAAACCCGACACAAAATCCGTGGTAATGTTATCCTACTTCCATTGAGGAATTGGAAGGGGATTCAATAGACCTGTTGGAACTTAGTGTACAACTTTAACTTGCTGACACGTCAAACATTTAGACATGTACTTTATCACATCTCTTTTCATTCCTTTCCTCCAATAACGCTGTTTCAAATCTGGTACATCTTATTACCTCTAGGATGCATGGTAAACATCGTATTATGAGCTTCAAATAATATTTTTTTTCTTTAGCTCTTTATCATATGACACACATAATATGTTCTGGAAATATAAACTTCCAGCTTCTTTTATTGAAAAAAAATCTGTTTTATTACATTCTCTGACCATCTGTACCTTTTTCTGTAACTCTACATCATTTTTCTGCGCACTTATCATCATTTACTTTAAAATTGGTTGCGTTATTAATTAAGCTAATAAAGCTCTATCATTTGCTAATCTCCATTCACTATGTTGAAGTGACATTTTACGCCACAGTCTTTACGCTTAAGGCATACGCTACCACATTAAGCTTTAGGAATTGGTAATCTATTATGCAATCATAATCTTTGAATAATAACCACCTTACATTGTCTCAAGTTTGAATTCTTTATGAGTAAGCAAATGAGACTCTTATGATTTGTGTAAATTCTACACTTTTCACAATATAAATAATGTTTCCATATTTTCAAGCAAACCTCTTACTTGACTGACTCTGGGTCATGAGTGGGATAATTTTGTTCATGTGGCTATTACCTTGGATGCATAAGCCCACTACTTTCCCATCTTGCATTAACACACATCCCAAACCAATGCTTGAAGCATCCTTTGTATAAGGTGTACTCTTTTCGAGTAGGTTAGTCGTCACGGTGCTTGACCAACATTTCTTTGCATTTGTTCAAAACTAATGCGACATTTATCAAATACTCAAACTTCCTCCTTTCTTGAGTAATTTGGTGAGCGGAAGCTATGACATAAAATCCTTTCACAACTCTTTTATAATATCTATTAGGCCCCAGCTTCCTCTTCGGTTCGGTGAGGCGGTTTCGATTACAATGGCCTCCAATTTTTATGAGTCCACTCTTATTCCTCAAGCCCGACACAATATGAACTAGGGAAGGAAACTTCCCTTTAGCTAAAGTCACACTTGCTGAGTTTAACATATAACTTCTTTCTCTTGCGTCTCGAGGAGCTATTCTCGGATGTTGTTCATGTTCTTTGTGCATCCTTAGAATACCTTACGTCATCGATAAAGCTACACAGAATTGATCCACATAAGGTCGAATACTACATTCATTAAATCCTTAAATCTTTGTCGGTGCCATTAGTCAACCTAAATGCCTTCATAGCTCATAATGGCCATATCGAGTTTGAATCGCTGCATCTTGGCTTGTCCGACATATGTCACTCTCGCCGATAGTACCACGATGGTCATCTTGGCTTAGCTCCCTTTGGCCGATCGAAGATCTTGAGTTTGGCAATGGGTACTTGTTTTTTCAACGTCATCTTGATTGCGATAATCAATGCACATTAAATGAAGTACCATCTTTTTCTAGAACAAGCGGTGCACCCTAGGAACCTGCTGGGTAGGATAAATCCTTTATCCAAAAGCTCTTCACAGTTGACTCCTTTAACTCTCTTTGAGCTCAGTTTAGACCATCTGTCTGATACCTGAGACATGGGGGTTGTTCCTAGTATAATCTCTCATGGATAAATTCACCTCCATCTCAAAGGAAATTGCACGGTAGCTCTTCAAGGAATACATCACGAAATTTCCATACACTCTAAAGATCTTTTTCTGTCAGCTTGACCTCTCTTAGAGTCGATATTCAAGGTAAAGTAATACTGACCTTTCCTCTTATAAATCTCTAGCTTGCATAGCGAGATCATTGGATATTGCACTTGATCCAATGCGCCTTGCCTATCCACCTCAATCTAATTAGGGCATCTCAACACTACGTCTTTTTAACCACGATCAACGATAGCTTGGTGCTTTAGTGGCAATCCATTCCCGAGTGGAAATTCAAACTCTTAGATGTTGCAAAGGTTGTCAAATCGGCTTCCTGCCTTCATATAACAATGGGAGTAGTATGTGTACACTGTTTCCATGCTAATATAGGTACCCCAATGGATTGGTCACATGCATGTCATATGCTAATTGTTCCACTATTGGTATCTTATCAAATATATGTTCAATGCATACATACGAATGAGTGGATCCAGGATCAATCAATGCATGTATCTCAATATCATAAAGAGAAAATATTCCAGCTATAACCTCAGGAGCATCTTGATCCTCACGAGCCCTTATAGCATATGTTCGTCTTGTCTTTGTAGGTATAAGGATGATCTGTCTGAGATTAGCTGCCTCCGTCCTGTCTTGGGTCGAGACCACCTCGAGCCTCGATCTCGTTGAAGTTAGTGCAACTGATCTTCCTCTGCCACTTCCTTGCCGACTTCTATTATCCCCTAAATCTCTAGGACACGCGGGTGGCACTCGGCCCGGCAGATACTTTCACCTTGGAGGCACCCTCTGTCGATAATCTGCACACACACAGGAAGTATAGCTACCATGGCAATGAGGCATTCTGGGCCTCATTTTTGTCCAGGCTGAGCACCTCTACCTTAACCAAGGTGCCACATTGGTTCTGCCTTCTCTCTCTCGTAGTGAGCATCCCGGTTGGTGGGCTCCTAGCTCTTTTCACAGGAGGAGACGACTCCTCTAGAAAACTTCTTCTTTTGAGATCTTTCTTTGCTACTCGTTTCCTGGCTCTCTCTACCACACTTTCATTGCGACTTGGACGATTGATGAAATCCACTTGTTGGAGAGAAGTCATAGGGTGCCAAATACCTCTTGATGGAATCATCTGGGTCCATCCTCAAATTGCCTACTGGGAATGCCTTAGTGAGAGACAGCTCAGGTGCATGCGACCGAGATGACTAAATTCTTCTCATATTAGACCCATTAGACAAGTTCCTTTGCTTCAAATTTAGGAGCATTTCCGCTGGATCCGCCGCATCTCGATGCGATACTTTGCCTGAACTCTTGACAAAGAACTCCCAGTCATGGAATTTGGAATCCTTAGGACTTCTGCTTAGTTTAAACCAATCATCATACCTCACTCACCAATAGCGAGGTGCATGATACTCTCGATCGGGAGGGGCATCTAGCCTCGATATTCTTTGTAACTTTTCTGGCAGTGCGCTTTATCGGACTCTTCCATGTTTGTCCCATGGAATTCCTTAGCCCCATTTCTTCTTACCATGTATATCGGGGATTTTAGAGCTGTTAATCTTTCTAATACCTGAGTCATATCCTGAGATATCCTCAGTAAAGCTTCATTTGGCTTAGCCAGAACTTGGCTCTCACTTTTGATAGATTCAGAAGGGTCCGAAGTGGGTAATCCCTGAACTCCAGGGTTAACACTCTCAATTGCTTCTTCAGTTGGATTTGGAGGATGATCCATCTATACAAAACACAAGGACATCCACATCAGGTCAGCACATTACTAAACACATGTTTTTTAATCTTATACTCTATATAGAATCGCATAAACTTAGGCTTTTCCAAAGACGCGTAAACTAGGCTGATACCACTGGCGTGGCGTGACACCCAACTTCGGCACCTAGTGTCGAGGCGGGGTGTCACTTTTTCTGTTTTGCTATAAACTTTATAAACTTTAAGTTTGTTCATTCATATAATGTTAAACATTTAACTTGTACTATATCTTTGGCAACGTGGATTACAAAATATACTCTGAAGCTCACACACTGAAAGTGTTGACATTTACAATATTTACATTGCTTACAAAAGAAACAAAAATACATATACATTATACCAAATGGTCTTCTGGTGGGCACATTGTGATGTGTTGACTTTGACTGCTGCTGCGGATTGTCCTGTCCTTTGGTTTCCTCTTCTGTACCTACACGGATGTAACACCCGTGCTAAGCTTATAACTTAGTGGGAATAATACTTGTGGACGACCCCTAATAAGGATTATCTCACTTTAAACACATGCATATACTTATGACAAATATAACATTTACATATACTTATCCATTTCTCATATCTAGTTTTTCATAACATGTTTTATTTCTTATCATATTTCATATACTTTTCGTGTCATCTTACACTTTACTTCTTGTTTTTGTAACCGTATACTATCATCACATAGCAGTGCTATGCTTCTCATATCATGTCATATATTATATACATCTCATTTGTGTATACTTGTCATTTGCTTTAATGTTTCATGCCTGTATATATCTTAGAAGTGAATATGGGAAAGAACTGTATGTACCCGAATGTACTATCACTGTACGAGACAATGATTTCTATCTGTATGACCCAAACGGGGCAGCTATAATGATCAAAACAAGATCTATGTCATCAACCCAAACGGGGCCTCGATATCTATAAACTGTTTGTTGTAGCAACTGTATCCCTATAGACGTGCCTACCTATTTAACTACCCGGTCATAAGCAAGCAATCAGTTTTATTATGTTTTCTCAACAATCTTTCAGGTATAAAAAAAAGATATCTCATATACATGAATAACTACTGATATCATGTATACTTATAAGATATTCATTATAAAATAATCTTTTATAAGCATTTAACTGTACTTTTTCATATAACAAAATTATACGTGTATTCTCTTGAGCTTTCATAATAACACATGTTATCATGATCATATACCTGATGCATTTATTTCATATAACAATACAATTATATAACCTTTATACAATTTCAATTTCCATAACCAATTACGCACGAGCAGGTTCGAGAACGGTTCCAAGTCCATTTTAGGCACAATTTTGACCTGTAAACGGATTGTTTGAGAAACATTCGAAGCGCTCTGGGCAGGTTCCAGAGAAACAGAATGCGGAATTGTGTCCTATATTTGAAAATTTTAAAGAATGTTAGAACATAATTGACCATAATTTCTTTATGAAAGTTGTTTCTCCCAGATGTCTAGTTTGTACAAAAATTTGAATCACCTCATTTGGACCAGTATAACTCAAGTTATGATTTAAACAACCAGAATTACTCTAGTTCAGGGGATTGTTATGAGACAAATTTTAAGGACATAATTGTTCCCTTACTTAGACGAATTTTTTGGGTCCAATGAGATTTAAATTTGGATATACTTATTTCAAGAAGATTTGTTCTCCTAGAAGCATAGTTTACTAAGAAATTTGAATCACTCAATTTGGATGAGTGAAACTAAAACTTCGACATAAAAGCAATACAAAAGCGTTTGAAACCCCAGCGTATTGAAGCGATATAGTGGCCAGAAAGCGAGTCTCACTTTGGCAAATTTTCTGGGTCGATGGGATCCAGAATTTACAGATACTTATTTCATAGATATTTTTTCTTCTAGATGTCTAGTTTACCTAGAATTTTGAATCACTCAATTTGGATGAGTAATGACCAAGTTATGGTCAAAACAAAAACATGGGTTTAAAAAAAAGGACAGCATCTCCTCTAAAACCCACCATTTTATTTATACAAAATTTTCCTCCATTGAGGACGACAACCATTCCATCAAATATCCATACCTTAAAGATTTATTCCAAACAAGGATTCTACACAAAAAGAGGTATTTACAAACACTCAGTAAGTATCCATACATTCCATACTAAAATTCGATACTAAAATTCCCATACAAACAATTCCATACCTTTGGCACCTGCTTCTCTTCCTTCTTTTCTTCTCTTTTTCTTCTTCTTCTTCTCCTTCTCTTCTCTTCTCCCACCGTGTTTTTATTCCAAATGCCAAATGAGATATTTGAGGCCATGTTTGGCACTTGCTATCGCATTGGTAATTTCCTCCTTTTGCATTTGGTCATTCAACTCATTCCCTTTGCAAATAACTTATTCTTATCTCTATATTAGCCTATAATTTTCTTATCATATGACCTTTGGGTCTGGATTGATGAAACCACCAATTTACCTCTTAACTCTTGGAATTTGCGCCCCCAGGCAGGGTGCGGTGACTACGAATCAGCCCGTGAATACAAGGCGGATGGTTTACCGGCCTGCCAGTCGGATGAGTCTCCTTTGTACGGAGGCTCTGCCCAAATACGATGCACCCGCCTTCCTGCATCCCCAAACAGGTCAATATAATCCCAACATGAGTAAAACGGCCACTTGGGACCATAAACGTACTCGCCACAATATACCTATGAGGTCCCAGCATATCAGTGGTTCCACAAGAGTTTCAAATATTTGCTCTTATACAACCCGTATATTAAAATTAGTGAATTCTAATACATGTGTAAAGTCATCCAAAGCCACGGTCGGCTTTCTTCTAGAGCCACGGCGTCTAGGGCGAGCCGTCTCCTCGCCACGCTCCTTGTACTGTAAAGGGGGTCCCACGGCAGGGGTGAGCTAAAGCTAGGTAGGAGAATCGCCACCAAGTGGCTACTCACCACTAAAGTGGGTTTTAAATGTTCCAAAGTAAACACACATTCGAGCAAATGCATGATCCTACTTGAATATGCACATGACGACTCGGATCAGAAGTCCTCAGAGCTCTCTCACTCGCCTAAGCCTTGTATGAGTGGAGCCCTGACCCTCCGATGTATACATATCAAGATTGTGGTAGCTTCAGAAGCCCGATTGATATATTAATTGTTGTGGACTACCTCCGATGGTCTCCAGTTGGGCCGCTCCGGCGATTGATATTTTTAATTTGGACTACCCTCCAGATAATTAATGTTTTTTAGACAACCCTCGGCAGATTTCTCTAGACTCATCTTATGCACTCACTCCTATAGTCTAGAATTGTTCCGGTGCATATGGAATACATGTATGCCCGAGTTCAATACAGTCTAATCACATCTCTGAAATATATAAACATGCACATATTCACATAATATCAAATCCTGCAATCATGTCATGTAATTATCATTTCAAACATCAAAATTAGCTCACTTGGGCTAATGATCAAACACGAGCAATTTAATTTAAATCCCTTTCGGCCAAACATATATTTTCACAAAATATATTTTGAGAACTTTCTTATTCGGGGAATAATTGAAACCCTCGTTTACTATTCCCGAAAAATCACAAATCATCGGTTCACTTAGTGAACCCGGGTTTCACGGCCATTTCCAGCCTCTATCCAATCAATACATGATTAACACCAAAAACACACAATTTCACACCAACATCAGCCGTGGAGCAGCCACGGGCTGCTCAAACCCCAGTTTCAAAATTTTATATTAATTCGGTCCCACGAGTTTGGGACCGTCCAGCCAGCCCCTCGCGGCCCCATTCGACTCAAACATTCGAAAAGTGCGAAAATGGGAATAAAACTCAGTAGGAGAGAAACCCTTACCTCTCGGAGGAGTTTGAGGAAACTCCCTAAAATCCAGGTACCTGCAGAAGCCCTCTCGCGTGGCGAGTTCCCTCCTTCTTGTCACGAAGGCTATGACGGTTGGATCTCTTACTGAAATCTAGAAGCCTAAAAACTACTCTCTCTAACAATTCTCCATGGCTACTGGTTCTTTTTTCTTTGATTTTCACGTTTTGCCTTTGCTTAGTTGGAGAAGAAGGGGTCCTATTAGCTTTATTTTTGTCATTTTGTGACTTAAATAAATTTCAAAAATGACAATTTCGATCATAACTTCCCAATTTTTGACATTCGGCACTAACGACGATCCATTTCGTAATTTCTCTACTCATACCGCGCGTACATGAGTACTTGTTATATGACTTTCGTCCGCGCTTCAGTCGTTTTACGACACCCCAGCGATGCCTCAGCGTGCCAGCTCACGTTTTGTCTCTGAATATTACGAAATTTTACATGCTAGCTAGATTGGCGAACGATTCAGCGGTGCAATCCGTTTTGTCATCGAGATCTAGAAATTAATTCTGCGATTTTTAACGAATTAACCATTTTTGTGTCCAGTACGGTACGCGCCATTCGAGTAAATTTCTCAAGGGTCTTACGTTCTTTCGCCGTAAAATGATTGCCGTGCAGAAATTCTGGGCGATAATCACGCGCAGCGCGCCCTCGCGCTTGCAGCTCTACCATGCATGTAATGATCATTTAAATTTTAGCGACTTGATGCGTACCTTCATCCTAAACAAGAAGGGATAGGTGGCGCATCATGTCTGCGGCTCATTGACTCCTCCACTCCACGGTGCGCTACCGCGCTCTCCGCTAGCCTCACAGGTCTTCGCGTCGCAAAACGATCCGCGTCTAACAACAATGCTGCGGTGCTTCCTCGAGAAGGTCCCATCAGGTGTCAAACCTCGATCGTCCCCGATCCACCATAAGTTTGGATCACGGGTATATTCAGGAGCATGGAGACGTGAAATACCTGGTAGGACACGACATCTTTGAGCGGTAATGCAAGTGCGCTCTGACACACCTATCCTCTCGGTATACCGAGAGGCCCGAAAAGTCACCGGCAGCCAACTGCTTCGCCGGGCGATAACCTCCCTCTTAGGCATCACCTTCAAGCGTGATCCCATGACCTCAGGAACTCACAAAAAATTCGGCGTCGCGCTGCATCAGCATGGCGCTCTTCTGCGGCTGGCGGGTGAGAAGGCGTCGTATTAAGCTCACCTTCTCGGAGGTGTCTTTAATCGAATCGGGACTGAGTGATGGAGCTCTCTCCCACCTCGGTCCAGCCTTACTTGGGATCTACATGGCCTCCCAGCCACATTGCCTCATATGGTGCCATTAGTATGCTCACGATAACTATTGTTGTAGGCGAATTCCACTAACGGCAATTAATCCTCTACCGCATGGCCCGGGACGCATGCTCGTGGCATGTCCTCTAATACTTTGTATATGAAAATCCACACACACCTAACCTACCTGACCCTTACTTGGCGATGTAAGCTTCGACCTTCCCAAGGTCACAATGTATGATACGTGAACATTCAAACTATTCATGTGGGCGGCATACATCACCCAGGAGTCATGCCCGGAGCTTTCGGCCATGCGATCACGATTTCCAATGGGTATGAGCCTCGAGTCCACCCAGGCTCCTATCACTCAGCTCTAAGTCCGTGATAACCATATCAGTGTGTTTTCATCTCGGGTGGCTTATAATTCTTCGGCTTACACTTGAGCCTAATATTTACATTCTCACGAGTCGGGATATCTCCACGGGTCTCTTACACCACAACTCCGATTCTCGCCTTAGGGGATTAACGACCCCTTTTCGCTTGCGACATACTTTAATTATTCTTCACATTCTTCGAATCGACGCAAGTCTTTGCATTGGACATAGTCCTAAAAGACAAACTCAACCCTCACCATGAGTGGTGAATGACCTCTGGTGCACCCACACCCAGGGTCCACATGGCGGAATCTGAGACCTCGTTCATAATCCCGGAGCCCTAATCTGAAGTGACTCTGCTTCATCACAGGGAAGAACATCATACTTGGCTTCTCTAGGAGCCTTAACCTCTAAGCTGAAATCGATGCGGGTGTCGGTATGACAACTTAGGCGAGGTCTCGATGCCGGCATTCCGATGGTACATCCAACTCATCCATGTCTAGCGACATCAACAACTAATAGGTCTACTCTAAGTCACACTTGTTTTCCATTGCCTTGGCTGTCGTCACGACTTTGACCCACACTCACGGCCCCTTTGTGTCTGTCTTTGTTGAGTATTTATAGCACACGGCGAAACTAGTTCCTCGACTCGTACTAGGGTGTGGAGGAATGACTGTATACCCTCACGTCCTCTCTGACCCTAGCGGGAATTTGCATTGTCCACGAAAGTCTTGGGATCCCTATCTGCAGGGCAATCCGTCACTCGTAGCGATCCGGCTCTGATCACAAAACTAATGTGGTAAGTCGCCGCACTTTCTTCTCAGAGCTAGGAGAAAGTGATCCTCCTTTTGCCCGGCTTTTGGTATCGTGTTCTGGTATCCTCGATCTCTGCATGGTGGTAGCCCAGCGACCATGGGAGTCCATGTCGATGGCGAGAATCCTACGATCACGCCTCGAATGGACAACTTATTCATTCTCGAATCTCTGTAATACCCATCCAATCGGCTTCATTGCGAAGATTGACGTCGTTCTCGACTCATCACTTTATAAACACCTGCAGGTCGGCCCGACACTCCACAGTGCGACACCACGTGTCCCCGAAAATCCCCTGATGGCTAAAACTCGCACTTCGCGAACTTAGTGCTCTGATAGTCTCGATGGCGTAACAAATTTTTCAAGTGATATAGCTGCTCCCTCGGCGGGAGTAGATCAAAATGTAGTCTACGAGAAGAGCGACGATAAATGATCTAAATAGGGTGGAATATCATGCATGAGATCCATGAATCTTTGCTAGGCCGTTACGTCGATCGAATCATAGTGGCTTCAGTGCGTGTGGCGTCACTGCTTGCCAGTCTTGGAATATCACGTCTCCTACAACAACCGGTACGGTAATATAACTTGATGCGAAGTCTATCTTAGTAGACTCGCTCTGCCTCGTGGTCAAATAAATCATCGATCCTCGTGTGGGTGCGATTCTTGATTGTAACCACGTTGACTATCGATAGTACGATGCATAAGTCGAGAAGGGTCTTGTCCTTAACTGCTTCTGACGAACGGCGCCCCATGGTAAAGTGCTCGGTCTAATGAACCCCTTGTCCGGTAGCTCTGTGGGCGGACTTTGAGTTCTGCTTGACTTCGATCGATTGCCATCTATCTTAGTCATAGAGATGGGTGTACTTGAGGTGTAACTCGATCGCAGAAAGTCTCACGCCCTCGGTGGAAGTGATCCGGTGTCATACGGAAAAATATCCACATGTGCACACTACTCGGGGTAGATTCAGAGTGATCTCTCCTCGTCCTCTGAGGTAGGCTCGCTAGCCAGCCCGCTAGCGTCCACGACACTGTGGACTCGTATCTTTGTGGGGCGAAATCATCCTGCTTGTCCCCATGAAATACCATGCGCGAGTGCGATCCTGCATGTAGCGGTGGCTCCCTCTTACTCTCTGATCGATAACGATCTGTAATTTATCGACCAGGTCCATCCCTAGGATGACCGCGGATTTTGACATATGTCCATGATCCTCGGGTCCTTTGTGAGTGGGGTCCCAGGATCTCGGCTTCCTTGACCTCGACTATCATTAACATTCTCGCCACTGGCTCACACAGGGAGACTCCGCGTCTGATGGCTGCGTCAGTTACCTGCGAGGTCCTTGCCCATTTCCGCGTATTTGGGCCTCGTCTCTGCTAGGCGCAACTAGTCTAATCTGGTGATCGAGGTAATCTCCCTTAGCCTCTAACCGCACCTCGATCTGCGTAAACTGATAGTGCGTCACCGTGGTCTTTTTCCCCACGTGAATATCGGGAGGATGATCATACTAAACCTCCTAGGGTTACTAGGATCTTCTTATCTGCACGCTATACCGGCACGTGCGATAGCATTGATACGTAATACCTACGACCTCATCAAAGTCTGGCGATCAAACGCGATTGTGTCGACCGGGTATCAGTGGGCGTCCTCGCGTCCTCGTCTCGCCCAGCCATCACACGATCAATGGCGGTTCAAGTTTCCAATCTGATATCTAAGGCATAACCACGACCCGAGACACTATTCATGCGTAAATCGGTGTATACACATTGTCCTTGCATTTTTTTCGGTGTCTGGCGTCGAACCTAACGTTTAAAATATTGTTTTAAACGAGCTTTTTATTTGCAAAATTTATTTTGAAATTTTATTTTTAGAAATTTTTATCATTTAATTGATTTTATTTTATTTTTATTTAATTTAATAAATAATTTTTAGGAGAAAATTTTGTGATGAGCAGTGTTCATGGCAGGGTTAAACGGTGACTTCGAAGCAATGCAGAGGTCGGCCGGTCGGCGGGTCGGGTGCCTGGCTCCCTAAACTGGCCATGGGCCACCCTAGGCGCACCCGGGGTGCACCGATGGTCGTATCGTGGCTCATTGGCGGCCCGGTGTAATTAGCCCGGGGGCCGGTCGTCGCCGGGCTCGGGCGTACGCGCTCGCCGTGATTCCGGCGTAACGTGTAAGATGATCGCGCCAACGCCTCGTATTTGATGCGGCCGTACCGCTCTTCATGGCGCGCTTTCGCGCGCGCTCGCGATCTTATCGCCGCGCGTAAGCGATCGTATCGGTGAAGTGATTAATGCCTGATGAAGTGACTAAATCAACAAAATTTATATATACACCTAAAAGTTCTCTTCTTTGAGTAGTGAGTGCTGTAGTATAGTGGTCTAGGGTCGAACACGGGGGATGGGTTTCATCCCTAAGAATGATGCAACGTTAATTGTAAGGTAAAGGCTTTTCATTTAGACTTTTGGAGTTATTAAAAGCCAAAGTGGAGTAGTTTGAAAATTGGTGTAAAGCGAGTAAGGTGTGAAAAAGGTGGCTTTTTGAAGATTTGGGTCTGCTAACTTGGTAGTTAGGGCAAACAAGTGTCTGGTTTTATCCTCGGCGTTATGACATGCAACCTATAGTCCAGGCATAGCAGGATGCATGTTTAAGCCCAGCAAACCTCACCACAACAACAACTCTATTTAGTCAACACGGGTAACATGCGGCTATGGCCCTTTTTCGGGTTTGAAACCACAGCATTAAATATCATCTCGAGAGGCTTGTAGAGACCATCTAATGAACCATAGTGCATCTAGCGATAAGTATCTGCTGGCACATCACACAAAAGCATGGAGTATTGGCCAAATCGATAACATTGAAGCTATTCGACCCTGTTGAGAAAGATGAGGCCGCCATCTGATGCACAATGACTTTAGTCTACCAGGATGTGTGCATATGCACACCAGCAAACTAGCTTCCTTCTCTTCAAAAGAAAGGAGGCAGCACAGCTTATCTTGAGTTGTCATCCTCAGAGGGTGTTTGTAGCAGTAAGAAGAAGGAGAGAGAAGAGAAAAGCAAAACCACAACTAAAATACGAGACTTTATTTACAAAAATGAAAACTTACAAATTCTTCTCTCCCCCAATTGTTTTGCTTCCCTAAATTCTCTATTGATTACAAAAAGAGGGTTTATATAGGCCACCTCTCAATACATGAAAATACCAAAAAAACCTACAAATTTGGCTAAGTTAAAGGACAGAGAGTAATACCCTGCCCCAGGTCGGTTGGCATTAAATACAAAAACATGAGCGGTAAATTTCGCTGGGAGCGAAGGGCTCGCTGGGTGGCGAAATCCTTATGCATAGAAAATGAGTTGCCTAAAGCTTGGCAATTTCGGTGACTAATTGAAATTTCGCTAACAAGCGGAGATTTTTAGGTGAGTAGCGAATCATGAAATTTCGCTAGGAAGCGATTACTATGGCTCTGGTGTCTAGCGAAAATCCTGATTTCGAGCTGCGAAATTTTAAGCTAAACGCAACGAAATTTTTCGCAATCCGGCGAAATTTTTCGCGAGGCTTGCGAGTGCTGGTTAGCGATTTTCCTTTGCCTCTTTGTCTTCACTTTGCATCGATTTTCGCTACTTTTGCCTTGATTTTTCATTGATTCTTGGTACAGTTGATGGGTGACGCGAGTTAGAGCTTTCATGATTCATCATACATCCCGGAAGTATTGAAGGCTGCTAAAGTCTTGTAACACTGCCGCTTGACCAAAGCATAACACTCTAGCGGCATAAGTGATACTAAGAAGACTTGAACACTTCAATTGACATTAATGACATGATTAGTACTTGTGCAAAACCTATCATATAGGGTTGAAGTGTACTTTTTGGTACTAATCTGACCGGCATTCTTTGGTCCCTTAGCAATGCAAAAAGCGAAAAAGGAGATGTGTAGTGATTTTCAAAAAAGGTTATGATTCGGGAGTATATGCACATATAAACATTCTTTAAAGCGAATTGACATCAAAATTGTAGCGATATGAAAGAACTAAATCCATACAAGAACAATTCTAGGTCAATCTTGGATCCCACGATTCTCAGCTTGAATTTCCACTAGGCTAATGGTGGTTCTTTATAACAGATTAAGCCAATAAATTGCAAAAATTGTCCCCTCACGACTATGCTTGAAAATGGCCTTAGGCTGTTGAACAACTAGATAAGGATAGTTACGCACTTCTTTCTTTATTCACGCCATTACCTTTGTAGGATGCAATGCTTTGAAATTGACTTCACCAAAAGTCGGGTGTAGCGAGTTCACCAGATGACTCCCAGCCGATTAAGGTTTAGGGCATCAAGCGAAAGGATCGCGACCAACTCCCGAGAGCTTCACCGGACTCAGAATGACTTGAAGAAAATTAGCACCTACGATCGTTAGACTCTACCTATCCACCCGTGTAGCGAACACTAAATCGATGACTCGACGATTAAGGCATAGGGCATCAGGTTTCAAAGGCTTTCGCCATACACCCCTCGGACCGTGCTCGGGTTTCAAGGCAAAACTTCACGACTTTATTTTTCTTTTTCTCTTTTTCTTTTTGCTTTTTCTTTTTGCTTTTTCTTTTTGGAAGACTACATTGGTCTTCAAATGTGGGTAACAAAACCTATCTGGGTGCCAACTGGCAGGGGCTATGTGCAAAGCGAAAGGAAGCAAACAAATTCATTATATTGAGAATAATACGGGTCTGGTGTGTGAGATTAGCATAAGGGGAGAATTTCAGAATTCAGAGCATCTTTGGGCTGCCAATTGACCAAAAAATTAGTTTCTGTTGCAGTTGCTCTAACATGGTGTGGCTGTGAATTCGATTTTCCAAACTAAAGCAATTCAATTGTCCAATTGTAGCAATTAATTGTTCAATTGAAAAAGAAAAACATTTTTACATATTTAAAGAAAGCGAAACATGATATGTACAAAAAGTTGTATATATATAAACTGAATAGCTTTTGATATAGCCAAATGATTTGATACATGCATGTAAGCTAAACATACAAAAATATCCTTTGCCTCACGTGGCTAATACATAAGTCCTAATCAATTTAGTAGGCGTTGATAAAAATTTAGTAACTATACCAAAAATCATAAAGACCTAACCACCTCGGCTGTTGTGGTGGTGGTGAAAGTGAATCCCATTTGTTGTTCTTCTTGCCCGAGAACATCGAAATAAGGCTGGCATTCTGTGGGCTCCTCTCTACGATCGGGGACCACGAGGAAGACCCGGATGCTTCATGATCTCTTGAAGCATAGAGTAGCCCAGGTCGACCTCGATCTGGGATGCTGTGTAGGCGCTAGTGAAGCGGATAGCATCCATCACACCGGTATCTCTCTCGGTGGCAGCGAAGGCGTACTCACGTGAATGGTGTCTTTGATAGGATGGAGCCGGGAGTATCTGGCGCGGCCTGGCGATGTGATGCGTGGAGGATGAAGGTGAGCATGCGGTAAGAGCCGGGACTGCGCGCTCTCGGGCTCGAGGGCGGATATATCATCGTATGGTGGGCCTCGGCCTCGACCCGGTGTTACCTCCTCACGGTCTGTGGTCGTAAGTGGGAAGATGGGCATAGTCATCACCAGCTCATTATACAAACTAACTTACTAGAAAATGAAAAATGCTAGTTAAAAAATTTTGAAAAATAGTGAAACTAACTAAATTAACTAAATTAGACGAAGAAACAAAAATTGTGGAGCTATGGTCGGTTTACGAAAACACCGAACAGTTCAAATCCCAAGTGATACTCGAGGGGTCGAGAATGATCTCTCGACCCTGAATCTGCTGGGTTGACTCCATGGTGTTGGGTGCCCAAATGTTGATTTGCTCCTCTGTGATGGCTTCTGAATTGAGCAATTGGCTTGTAGTTGGTGTTGATGGCAAGACTAAACTTTCTTCATCTTTTTGGCCCGATCTCTCCACTGATTCACGGGCGTTTGCTTTCTGCACAGCGACCCGGTGAAACAACTTCATTAGTTCTTTGATTTTCATTTTTCTAGCAACTTCGTGTTTGTTGTTCAAATGAAAAGATGTTCAACTCCAAGGTCATGTTACCAAGGTAAGTTGCATGACTCCATTAAGGCAATTTATGATTGCATTCTTAATGAAATGGTCTTCCCTAAGATGATTGATACGTGATTGGGTTCACTTGCAATATTTATTTCCGGTGTCGGCACCAAATCTCTTGGATAATGTAGGGTACATTGTCTATCCTTCACTAAGACATCCTCAACTATCCCCTTAGGGATTTTCGCGATCATCTGGCCGTGAGTGTGATGTTGGTAGGTTTAAGTTCACTGAACCTAGCGCTATATCTTGAATCTGACATTAGATTCACTTGGCTCTAAAAATCAAGCAATGACTTTCTATGCAATTCCCACGATATTGAGGCGAAATTGTGGGAGATCTGGACCCTTGTGACGGCGGGGTATTTGCTTTGGATTATGCTTGCGACTTGTTCGGTGAGAAATGCGCTTCTTCTCAATGCTAATCCGCTTCTTGATTGTACAAAAGATCTTTTAAAAATTTGCATAAGTAGGCACTTGTTTGATTATGTCCAATAAAGGTATGTTAACCTTCACTTGCCTTAAGACCTCTAAAATGCACGCTGGCGAGATGCCTTCTTCTTACTCCTAAGTGCTTGTGGAAATGGAGGTGGTATCTAGGTGTTCATTGAATCCTCCTTTAGGAGAATATCCGCTCGGTACCGAATTAACTACTCCTTGCATGGATTCTTCAGCCGAGGTTTGCATTGTCCAACCTCTTTTCCCTCCTCGGGAGTAATTATAGCCTTAACTTCGTGTTCTTTGGTGTTGGATGACGGAGCCTCATGGTTCCTTGGGTTTGGGCTGTTTAGCTGATGGGGACCTCACGAGTTTATCTTACCTCTATGGCATTGATCTTGGTGATTGAATACTGTAGGTTGTCAATTTTTTTTTTTGTTGGTGCTCTCAAGCCCATCTATTCTCTTATTCGGTGTACTTTCTCACGGTATCAATCCTTTATTACGGTTGCACATTGATTCCTTTGTTCCTCAACAAAGTTGCCCACCACCTTACCAATTCAATATATCGCTTGTTCAGCGGAAGAGAGGATGATGGTTGTATTTGTGAGAATTTTTAAACTGAGGTTTGGCACTGGGGTACACATAGGCGCGAGGGGTTGAAAGTTCTTCTATATCTGAGTTAGGAATTTTAGTTCTCAATTGGAATTGTAGAGTATTACCATATAGACATTAGTTGTTGTGGCTTGTATTGTCTACGGTGTTTGCACATTACGACATCAAATCCTTCGCTGCGGGGGACCGCATAGGCCATGGTTCCTGCTGATTCCACGGGGGATTGGAAGTGGTGCGAGATTGGATGTACGGAGAGATTACGATCTACTTGCATGCACCTCTTGATCTTGTTGCCAGCTAGCTCCTCTACCTTCCTAGCTAGGGTTGAAATCCTAGCTCTCATTTCTATTTCCTCTGGCAGTGCATACATCCCACCCTTTTGGTTGACTTGTGGTCTCATCCTATCCAATTCTCTAGGGTTAGGCCCATCCCGACCAACAGTTTCCAGCCACGTAATTTAAAAAATCCATGGCTTCATCGGGATGTTTGCTTAAAGTCTCCCTCCACACATGGTTTTCAGCCCGGTGTTTCATGGCGGAGATATACCATATAGAAGTGGTTCACCAACATCCAAGTATCAAACCCGCTGATGAGGGCCGAACCTTGATGGTTTCCATAAATCTCTCTGACTCATGGTAAATCTCTCACCATCACCATTGATTTCTAATGGTTCTAGGCCTCGATGGAGTTGAGAGCCATATCTTGGCACATCCTTTAGAGTAAATGGAAATACTTTTAGCTTCCAGCAAATCCGTAATCCATCTTACCTTCCTTAAAAGTGGTGCGAGACCTCCTCAAAATCCTAATATGTCATGCATGGATTTTCATTTTTCCATACCATGATATGTGGGGAGTAGGGAGTGCAAAATGCGGCCTCTTGCTACATCTTGTGGGAGGAATGATACAGATGGAGACCTTGGCTTTCAGGAGGATGGATGTGATCCCTCATGGTTCTGGCATTTGGATTCATGGGGGTTCTTTGATTGACTTTGTTTGTTCCTCGGTATGGGATCCATGGTATCGTGTGTGCACTTGACTTCAGCAGCGGTCGAGGTTGTGTGCGATCTATGCAATCTACACGATGTGTCTCTATCCCAGCATTTGCGCCAAACACCTATTACAAAATTTATAGAGACAGCGAGCACCAGCAGCTTGCAAAAGGTTAAGATTAACTCTGAAATTAAGCGTGTAAAGCAAAAAACGGTCACGGGTTCTTTACTTGAAAGTGAGTGACAAAAAGGGGTAAAAAAGGTTACCTCCACTTGTGATGTTGATCACAAGTACACTTCAACTTACCATTAGTAGTTGGCACCATCAGGAAGCAGCGGCGCCATTTTGATTACCGTGCCACGATGGCTGAGCTAAAATCAACAAAATTTATATACACCTAAGTTCTACTGCTGCGGTAGTCAGCTCTTTGCGGTATAGTGGTCTGGTGAACCGCGAGGATGGGTTTCATCCTAAGAATGATACGCATTAGTGTAAAAAGGTAAGGCTTTCTATTTGGACTTTTTAGATTTGCTTCAAAAATAGTGGAAGTAGTTTGAAAATTGAGGAATTGTAAAAACTGAAAGTAAAGTGTGAAAAAGTTAACTTTGAAGATTTAGGTCACTAACTTGGTAGTTAGGGCAAACAAGTGTCCTCGGGTTTTATCTCGGCGTTATGACATGCAACCTATAGTCGAGAGAACCATAGGATCTATGTTTAACTAGCAAACCTCACCACAACAACAACTCTATTTGAGTCAACACGGGTAACATGCAGCTATGGCCCTTTTCAGTTTGAAACCTAGCATTAAATATCATCTCGGAAGCATGAGACCATCTAATGAACCACGGTGCATCTAGCAATAAGTATGCCTTTGTATCCTGCGAACATGGAGAGTATTGGCCAAATCGATAACATTCAAAGCTATTCAACCTAATTTGAAGATGGGGGCCGTAAATACGGTCTGCTGTGACTTTCGATTACAAAGAGGACAACATGCATGTGCCCCACCACCAAGCTAGCTTCCTTCCTCTTGAAGAAAGGAGGCAATGCGTCTCTTGAGTTGTCATCCTCGAGGTGTTTAGCGACAAAGAAAGTAAGGGAAAGAGGAGAGAGAAGAGAGAAAAGCAAAACCCTAACTAAAATACGAGACTTTATTTACAAAAATGAAAACTTACAAATTCTTCTCTCCCCCAAATTGTTGCTTCCCCTAAAATTCTCTATTGATTACAAAAAGAGAGGGGTTTATATAGGCCACCTCAATACATGAAAATACAAAAAAAAGCAAACAAATTTGGCTAAGTTAAGGAGACGAAAGAGAGTAATACACCAAATTTGGAGTCGGTTAACATTAAATACAAAAAACATGGCGAGCGAGTAAATTTAGCTAGGGCGAAAATTTAGCTAGTGGCGAAATCACCATGCATAGCCAATAAACTTCGCTAAGCTTGGCAGTTTCGACTAGGTGAAATTTGCTAACAGCGAAATTTTTAGGTGATGGCGAAATACAGCGAAATTTATTGGGAGCGATGCCTAGCGAAAACACGGTGTCTAGCGAAAATCCATAATTTATTTGAACTTGCGAAATTTTAAATGTGGCTGCGGGTTTTACTTCGCACGTCCAGTAATTTTCCGCAGGAAGCTTAGCGAAAATTCTTTGGTTTTGTTGATTTGCCTGCTGTCTTCTCTTGCATCAATTTTTCTTCACTTTTGCCTTGAGTTTTCATTGATTCTTGGTGGTTGATGGGCGACACTTGGGTTGAAGCTTCATGATTCATCATATATCCGGGTATTGAGCTTTAAGTCTTGTGAAACCTGAACGACCAAAATAACCTCTAAACGGCATAGAGTGATGCTAAAGAAAAGGAACTTGAACACACTTCAGTGGCATTGACGAAGCATGATTAGATGCGCCAAAAGTACTCAAAACCTATCTAATATAGGGTTCAAAATTGGCCACTTTTGGGTACTAATCGAATAATGTCTTGTAGTGTCGTGGGCGCCTGCGCCTGTTGTCGCGAGGAGCACCCGGCGACTGGCGCCTATGTGCTATGTCACGCGATACAATTGGAATTGTATCGTGACCCAAGTATCTCGACCAGCGCGCGCACGTCCACGTACACTAGTGTATTGCGACATAATCTCACCGCGACCCCTTGCCTAGCCTCCCTCACGGTCACGATCTGGCCCAGTGTATTGGAAATGAGCCTCCTTCTCCCTTGTTCCCATGTCACGATACAAACTATGATCTCACAATACAATTGGAGCGGTATGACCTCAAATCTGCATCATTTTTTTCGTTTTTCATTATAATTATTTTTTTTTCTCATTTATTTCCAGTAGTTGGAAAAATCACTAAAAATCATTTTTCATCATTTTTTTTTTTCATTTTTCTTGTACACTCAATAAATTTATAAAAATTTATTTAACCCCTTTTTCTTAAATTTTACACCCATATAAAACCTTGAATAATTTTCTCACCTCGCAACCAAATAAATTTGCAAAATTTATTTTCTTTTCAGTTTTCAAGTACTTTCATCAAATAAATTTATAAAATTTTATTTTCTTCACTTTTCTTCAATTTCACATCTTGTAAAATCCTAGAAAGTTATTTTCTCCTCCTCTTAACCAAATAAATTTATCAAATTTATTTTCTTTGCTTTAAAATTTCTTCTCACTTTCCAACAACCCAAATAAATTTAGCAAAATTTATTTTATTTAATTACAAGTCGGTTTACAACGTAAAACCTTAAAATTAAATTTCTTCACCTCTAAACCAAATAAATTTATTCCAATTTATTTTTATTGCTTCATTTGTTCAGGTTGCTCTTGTAAAGGAAACTTCACCATTTTCTAACACCTCTATATTGTAAGTACTAAGCACACAACATTTACAACTCATATACAACATGGCAAATACACCATCATACAATAATTCATCAAATCACGAAACACATTAACACATGCATGCTTGGTATTCTGTTTTTGTTCCGTGATTTCTAGGTATCTCTTTGCTTCACGCAGCATCGAACCACACCTAGTGGCGATGCTCTCGCTCCCATTATGGCTAAGCCCCAAATCCTCAAATCTATAGGTTTCCTTTGGCACTGTCTCCCACATCGACCACCTAGTGGTGATGGATACCTAACAGCTCCTAGGTATTTGTATACCTAAGCTCGATACCAGTTGTGAAACTGAGCAGGGGTCAGTTGACTACCCGTCAACCCTTTAGGGAATACAAGTGGATGTGGGTTGCAGGCGTCCACTTGAGAAAATCGAGGCGGGAGTCTCGCTTTGTACGGAGGCTCTGCGATACGATGCACCGCATATACACATCCCCCAACAGGTCAATATAATCCCAACATGAGTAAACGGCCACTTGGGACCATAAACAATACTCATCACAATATACCACTATGAATCCCGCTATATCCAATAGTTACAGAGTTAATATTTACTCTTATACAACCCGTATATTAAAATTAGTGAATTCTAATATGTACTTGAAATCTAATCAAAGCTTCCCACGGTCGGCTTTCTTAGAACACGGCCTCTAGGGCGGCGTCTCTCATGCGCTCGCTTGGCACGCGTAAGGGTCCCGACGGGGTGAGCTAAAGCTTCGGTAGGAGAATACGCCCTAGTGAGCTACTCACCACCTAAGTGCGGTGCAATGTTCCAAGTAAACACACATTCAGCAAAATGCATGATCCTACTTGAATGTCTACGCCCCATTCCTTTCGGATCGAGTCAATAAAGCTCTCTCACTTTCACGCTAAGCCTTGTATGAGAATTTCTATTTTATTATTTGTTTGTGGACAACCCTCAGATCTTATATATATATATATATATATATATATATATATATATATATATATATATATATATATATATATATATATATCAATTAGCTTCCGTGATTGATATATTAATTGTTTTGTGGACTACCCTCGATGAATATCAATTGGGCGCTCCGACCAGATTGATATTTTTAATTTGGACACACCCTCCAGATAATTAATGTTTTGTAGACAACCCTCGGCAGGTTTCTCTAGACTCATCTCATGCACTCGCTCCATAGTCACGGGTGTTCGATTGCATATGGAATGCATGTATGCCCGGTCCCAATCTGGAGTCTAATCACATGCAAATATAAACATGCACATATTCACACCAATCTCACGTCACACAATCATGTCATGTAATTATCATTTCAAACATCAAAATTAGCTCACTTGGGCTAATGATAAAACACGAGCAATTTAATTTAAATCACTCGGCCAAACATATATTTTCACAAAAATATATTTTGAGAACACTATTTCGGGAATGAGTAAGAGCCTAGTTTACTATTCTGAAAAATGATCGCAAATCATCGGTTCCTTAGTAAACCGGGTTTTTCACGGTATTTAAGGCTATCCGTCAATCGTGATTAACACCAAAGCTTTGTTTCACCAACATCGGCGATAGTGGGGCGACTACTGTTGCTCCATTGGTTTCAAAATTTTATATTAATTCGGTCCCGAGGTTTGAAGCCGTCAGCGACCCCTCACGGTCCCGATCGGATTCAAACGGTGAAATCTTGAAAATGGGAATAAACTCAAGTAGGGAGGAAACCCTGCCTCTCAGAGTTGAAACTCCCTAAATCCGGTACCACGTGAAGAGCCCTCTCGTGGTTCTCCTTCTTATCCGAAACTAAACGGTCGAGGATCTTGCAAATCTAGAGAGAAGCGCAGAAACCTATAACAATTCTCGTAGCTCACGTTTCTTTTTGTTTATTTTCTGTTTGCCTTCTTTTAGTTGGAGAAGAAGAAGGGTCCTATTAATATTTTATGTTTATGACTTAAATAAATTTCAAAAATGACAATTTCGTCCTTCTTTTCCCAATTTTGACATTCGGCACTATCTCGATCTGCATTTCGTCATTTCTCTACTCATACTTATAGTACGAGTCTTTGTTATATGTGACTTTCGTGGCATCGAAATTCGTTTTACGGCACCCGAAACGCGATGCCTCGAAAAACGTGCCAACTCCGTCTGTCTCAGAATATTACGAAATTTTACGTGCTAACTAGATTTCGCGAGACGATTCCAATGGTGCAATCCGTTTTATCATCTGAGATCTAGAGAATTAATTAGGATTTTAACGAAATTAATTACATGTCCAGTACGATTTTTCTTGCCTATGAGAAAGTGGGGCACCTCGGTCTTGAGGAGTAATTAAAGGGTTTTTAACTATTTTATTTTTAGCATTATTTTATTCCAAAAAACATGTTTTTACTTTTATTATACAAACATGTTACTCCACTTGTCGGGGTATAATTTGAGGGTAATCTGATGCACTTCCCCTTGTCGATTAAGTGTTAAGGTTATTGTTGGTAATAACTTGAGAAGTTTTGAGTTTAGACTTACATGACCTTTTCCTTTTACAACATCCAGAGCATCATTTGTAGAAACTAAATTACGCGGGATAGTTGATAGTCAAGTGAAAGAGTTAGAGAGTACGCACAAAGAATTAGATGATACTCATGCTAAGTTGTGTAACACATATGATGAATTGAAAAAATGTCAAATTGAACTGAAAGATACATATTTGGAACTTGAGAAGTAACGAGAGGATATGAATAATGAGAAGGAGGGATTGGATATTAATGTTAATCATTTAGCTACCTAAGTTATTTTTTATACTTTATTTTCTTCCATTAATAACTTTAATTTTATTAATTTTGCATTTCTTTTTTTATTACTTCAATTATGTAATAATGACTTCTTATTAGAATTACTTTATTAAATATATTTAATTTTATTAATTTTGTATATTTTTATTTTATAAATTTTAAATTAAACCAAAAATCAGTATTTTACGACCACTAACTTTGTTCTATGCATTTAAATTGTGACTAGTTGCTTTTACTGGAAACATGAATTTATTTTTGACTACTAATTCCTAGTCAAAGAAAAATAAAACCCTTGACCAATAACTTTTTGTTTTTAAAACTTGTAAATAGCGATCACTCGGTTTTCCTCACGGAAACATTTAAACTTATGACTATAAATTTTTCTTTGTTAAAACATTTAAAATGTGACCATTGATTTTTCATCATGAAAATAATTAATTTTAGACCATTTAATTTTTGTTGTGGAAATGACCACTTGTGACCACTTAATGTCATCCTAGAAATATTTAAGTTGTGTCCAAATTTTTCATCATGAAAAAATGTAAACCATGACCACTTGTTCTTTATTGTAGAAACCTGAAATTATGAACATGTAAATTCATTATAGAAACACAAAATTATTACCATGTAAATTCATCGTTGAAACAGACATTTATGATCATGTAAATTCATCATAGAAACACGAAATTGCAAAGATGTCATTTCATCGGGGGAAACACGAAATTGCAACCACGTAAATTCATCATAGAAACATTTCAAATGAGATCAAATCTTTCCATTGCAAAAAATTAAAATTTTTGACCATTTATTATCGGTGGTAAAAATGCATTAGCGACGAATGTTGGACGCCGAAATATACGTGGCGGCTAATGTATCGTTCATCGCTGAAAACAAATTATGCTCGACAAAGTCAACGAATGGTCGCAAAAAACATTCCCAGATAGATGGATATACTATGATGACTTTGTGACCAACATTTTTTGGTTGAAAATTATTATTTGCAACCATAATTTATGTTTTTAGGACGAATAACGTAGTCACTGAATAATAAATTTCTAGTAGTGCTTAGCTCAATTGACAAAGAGTTCAAAGTTTAAAAAGCAGAATATCCATGGAGGTGAGGGGTCTCAGGTTTTGAGTCTACATTATAACAAAATGATTAGTTGTAAAAAAATGGAATTAATTAATATTAAGGGGGTGTATTGGATTAGGACTTTTAATGACATTTATAGACTTTTTTAAGATGATGACTTTTATAGAGTTTGATAGATTTGTAAAGACTTC
Source organism: Tetrastigma voinierianum (assembly GCA_016808115.1). Taxonomy (NCBI): domain Eukaryota; kingdom Viridiplantae; phylum Streptophyta; class Magnoliopsida; order Vitales; family Vitaceae; genus Tetrastigma; species Tetrastigma voinierianum. The sequence goes on along the minus strand of JAEQBH010001279.1, from coordinate 636,952 downwards.
TATAAATTTTTGCAGATTTTGTAAATGTATGGATGACTTTTATAGACTTTTATTTTAAAAGACTTTTATAGACTTTAACATAATTTTGTAGATATTGATAGACTTTTATAAAGTTTGTAAATGTATGAATGACTTTTATAGACTTTTATTTTAAAAAACTTTTATAGATTTTGACAGAATTTTTGTAACACCCCAAAAATACCCTAAAATTTTTATAATAATTCTATTATATATTATGGGTATAAATATAACCACACTTGGGTTTTTTCGAGAATTTGTTAAATGTTATATGATTGTATGACTAAATGTCAATTGCAAATGATATATGATTGAATGTAGATATACTAAGTGATTAAGTAGGTGAATCCGGAAATAACCTAAGTGTAAGGGCAAGAACGAAAATTTGTAAAATGAGGACCTAAGGGTCAAAATGATAAGGAAAGCTTAAATGTATGTGAAATAAATGTAGTAAATGGGCAATAAGGAGACTTTAGTAAGCTTTAAGTGAGAAAAATAGAAAATAGGTTCCCAATGAGCAAGCGAAACAAGGCTTAATGAAGGAAATGAGAATTTGGGGCCAAATGTGATTCTAAGAATGGCTCATTTTGGGCAAAATCGTTTTGCAGGCAGAGAAGAAAGAGTGGGTTGAGGAGAAATAAAGGTTTTGGTAGGGAGTTCATCCCCATTTTACAGTTTCCAAGTAGTCAAGGAGGAAGAAGGAAGCTAAGGGCAAGTTTAAAGAGATTCGAGGTATGAACCTAAAACCTGAGATTACTTGTTGATGTTGGGTTAGAAAACGCTAATCCCATCCATGGGTTTTGCTCATAGGTTGGTTTAGGATGATATTAGGATGTTATTGGGAGTAATTCCCATGTTTTGTTTGGGTTTTAGTTGATTTTGGGAGAAAAATCGTAAAAAGTGCAAAAGTGGACAATTTGGGCATTATGGCTCTATGCCTGGCGGCGTGGGAACCGCATTTGGCGTGGACTATCGCGTGGGGACCTTTCGTGCGGTACGGGGTGGCTGTGGTGACGCTGCCGATGAACGCATTTTCAAATGATAGCTTACAGTGCCATGACCTTAACATTTGCTATGCCACTACTAGCAGCTCTTTGTTCTGAACAATTTTGGATTTTTGTTTCCGAACACCTCGTATTCGTACATCGATAGTTTAAGGACCATAATAAATTATTAATGGGGGTTCAAATAAGGATAAAACTAAATGAAAAACGTATTGTACCTCGCCGCTTCGTTAAGCGTGAGTAGTGCTAGTTTACTAAATGTGATGTGTGTGATTTGATAAGGGCTGGTGAGGATTACCTAACTTAAGACCGAGATTAAAGCCAAGGCAAAAAGAAAGAGATAGATTGATTTGTTCTATCTTCTCCTATTCTTGTTTCAAGGTTTGAAATGTTTGTTCTAAATGTAATTGATTTGAGTTAATTGATTTAAGGCAATTGATTGTGAAATGTTTGTATATGAAAATTGCATGAGTATTGAAAATAAACTGTTTATACAAATGTACATAGTGTATTGTATTTTTCTATAAAGGATTTGAATGCCCTTAATAGAATGTTGGAACATTTCGCATTAAGGATAGATTGATATACCAATAAGGGTCAAATTAGCAGTACTACGAATGATTTTATTGATGTGTCACTTCGATCGACCCGATGGAATGATATGAGTAGTGTTCGCGGAATTGATTTTTAATAGCGGTCGAGTAGCCGACATCGAGCGTGTTATAGAACAATGTTTTTACTCATAGGCCTGCGACGATGAGGCGTGTGCGGTGATTCCGATATCTTTATGCGAACATAGGTTAAATTCGTTAAGGGTAGAATTGAATTGATTTTGAGATTGTTGACATATTGGTATTGAAAAGCATGATTGCAAATTGAAATGAAAAAGGCATGGTGAAATGCATGATTTGGTTATAAATAATTTATTGCATATGAAAGTGTATATTTGAAATGATCAATGAACCATAAATGATTGTATATGAAATAAGTATATGTATTGTATTGATGATCATCAGATTTGCGAAAGTTTTTGTTTAGTAAAATTCGTGATTTGAAACTGGCCCAAACGAGAAAAATGGAGTGTAACTAGAGCAGTAAGCATGAAATGCTTAGCGATTATCAAATCTTATACTCATAAAGCTTGGAATGAAGATGAAAGAAAGCGAATCTAGGAGCGTCGAGTCGTAGAAAAGATTTGAGGAGTATGCTCCGACATATGCATTACTCAATTTTTTAACATGATATTTTGGCAAAAAATTTGAACTCACGAATTTCACCCATTTTGTAAATCATTTGAAAATGCTTGATATCTTATTTATAGTTCTTGTGCTTGTATAAAATGTAATGTTAATGGGCTTTACCCTTTAAGCAGCTTCCACATATTTGAAAGGGCTTTTATGCCAACTGAAATGTAACACTTCCGCGTGTTTTTAATAAATGATTTTAATAAAGTGATATAGTGGTATTAGAGCATCCCGGATCCGATTCAGACCCGCCAATCTGGTGGGACCAAAAAGGGGTGCTACAATTTTATAAATATTGATAGACTTTTACGGACCTTTATAAATATTGATAGACTTTTATAAACTTAAATAACTACAATATCTAATATTTTTAAATAAAAATAAAAAACATCTTGTTAAATAATTTTGTCAAAAAAGTACAGGCTATTTTAAAACCTAGGTTTGAATAAATAAATTTTCATAGCTTTTTTTATTTCAGATTTTCATAAATTTCATCTAGACATTTAAAGAATAATTTTGTTATTTTAATATTGTTTTCATCTCAAATTTTTTTTTAATTTCACTCACATCACTTCTGAAGTTTTTAATTTCCAAGTACAAATTCTCACATATTTTCCTTATTTAAATAATAAAAATTCATAATTTATCAAATTTCTTAATTTCCAAAATTTACCAATTTATGAAATACAAGGAAGATATATTTGATGTGATTTAACATTAACATTAACGATGTAAAAAAAATTATTTTTATTCACATACTTATACGGATTCAAACAAAAACACAATACATATGTAATTTTTGGAACAATGAAGAACTATAATTTGAATAAAAAAAATCATATTTTATTTCACCAACTGCAATATGCATACATGATTTTAAAAATTAGAGCAAAATTTAAAAATCGGATTAATCAAATTACTATAATAAGAATAGATCTTGGGTTAAACCTTTACCTCAAAAAAAATTCTCTTATATACAAATAACTTTGCTTGATAATGAATAGATCTCGAGTTATAGAGATAAATCTATAGCGATAATGAATCGAAAGCTTGATAAAAAAAAAACTCTGATAATGAATTAAGAAGAAGAATTTTGCTGGGTAGAATAAGATGAGATGATTAGAAAGGGGATATAAGCTTTATGTACCATAGAAATGTTCTTTATAACTTTTATGGATGGTGAATGAAAATCGAGGAGAAACAATATATTTATATACGTTTAGGCGTGAGTGTGTCGTTATAATTTTGATTTGATTTATATTTTGAATGAGACAAAATTGTATTTGAATAAAGGTATGATTCTAAAAAATATATATCATATTTTTAGTTCTTAAAATATCATATTTGTATGTAAAACGATTAAAAAAATAATAATTCGTATGTGATTTTAGGAACAATCATATTTATTTTAACTTTTTAGTTCTTAAAATATGAAGAATTAAAAAATTATATAATTTTAGGAATCGTATGAGTTTTAAAGTATCTAATTTATGGTTTAAACCCCTTATCTCAAAAAATTTGATTATTTGCTGAATTGATAAGAAAAGTCATTTCAAATATTGCGAATTTTAAATGGTGAGTGTTTTATCTTTCACTGCAGTAAGAAAGTAATTAAAGTAATGTGCATGAAAGTCGATAACTTTCAATCTTAGTGTACTTTTAGATGATATAAAAGTCTTGTCAAATACAATTAAAAACTTTTTAAAAATTAAAAGTCTTGAGTGAATTATTGTAATTTTATAAACTTTTTAAAAAGTGTAGTCGAATAAACTACGACATAGAGTCTTTAAAAATCGTAATCTAATACACCTCTAAATAAAATTCATTAAATGAGGAAATATGATTTTTATAGTCTTTAAAAGTAGTAATCCAATACACCCCTAAATAAAATTCATTAAATGATGAAATTGACTAAGAAACCGTGAATTATCAATTATGGAATTTATACGAGAAAATGAAATAATATTTATATTTAATTAGATAGATGAGAAGCATAAGGAAAGGCAAAGATTTCCAATCAGCCATATCAAATGATCAAAATGGGAGGCTGGGCCGAGGATATCAGATTAGTTAGGTGATCACGTGTTTAATGGTAGGCGCTGAATTAGTGCTCCCACCTACGGTTTTGCTGGGATTGTAGATAGAGAGCACGTGCAGGGGACGGCTGTTAGCTGAAGCTGCCACACCAAACCGCGCCAGAGAGTATATAAGCGCGCGCAGAGGCTTGTTTCGACCCAGCAACCGCATCAACGATCGCGATTAATTCGCTCTATTTTTACGCCATCCAAACGTACCAGGTCTGAGAGGGAAAGAAGGAGACGGCCATGGCCCCCACTACTCTCACGGCTCTTGCAGGCGAGACGACTCTTCAGTCGAGCTTCGTCCGTGACGAAGATGAACGTCCCAAGGTGGCCTACAACGAATTCAGCAACGACATTCCTGTCATCTCTCTCCAAGGAATCGACGAAGTTACCGGCCGTCGCGATGAGATTTGCCGGAAAATCGTCGAGGCCTGCGAGGACTGGGGGATTTTCCAAGTTGTTGATCACGGCGTCGATTCTAATCTCGTTTCGGAGATGACTCGCCTCGCTCGGGAATTCTTTGCTCTTCCGCCGGAGGAGAAGCTCCGGTTCGACATGTCCGGCGGCAAGAAAGGCGGTTTCATCGTCTCCAGCCATCTTCAAGTAATTATCAATTCTTTTTCTCCACTTCATAAACGATCATGAGAAAACAAACAAACATTAAATTGCAGAAAGGTGGCGAGCCTTACCGATCGAAATAGTAAATACTAATTTCTCTTAAACAATCGTAATCTGGAGAGTTATTCTGAAATTTATTTAGTCGAAAAACGAAACCGTATAGTCTAGAAAGTAGTCAAATGGGTTAAATTCAAAATTAATTAATTGCAGGGAGAAGCAGTGCAAGACTGGCGGGAGATCGTAACCTACTTCTCCTATCCACTCCGAACGAGGGACTACTCGAGGTGGCCGGACAAGCCAGAGGGGTGGAAGTCGGTGACAGAGGAATACAGCGAGAAGCTGATGGGATTGGCCTGTAAGTTGCTGGATGTGTTGTCAGAGGCGATGGGTTTGGAGAGGGAGGCATTGACGAAGGCATGCGTGGACATGGACCAGAAGGTTGTGGTGAACTTCTACCCGCAGTGCCCACAGCCGGACCTCACCCTTGGTCTGAAGCGCCACACCGATCCGGGAACCATTACTCTGTTGCTTCAGGATCAGGTCGGCGGCCTGCAGGCCACCAGGGATGGCGGAAAAACTTGGATCACCGTTCAACCTGTTGAAGGAGCTTTCGTGGTCAACCTTGGCGACCACGGCCATGTAAGCATCATTGCCATTCCCATTCCCATTCTCCTATATAGAAGACTAAACCTAATCTTTTCTTCTTTGTTTTTGTTTTTTGTCTTTGTCTTCGAATATATATGATTTTATTATATACATAAAATAGAAATTCTTTTGCTTATTGCTTTGCTCTCTGCAGTAGTCAACAAAGTTGTCCTCGCATTTATAGATAGTATTAAAAAAATCAATCTCGGTGGTCATCATCTGTCTATCATATTTAAATAAATATTTTATATAGAATCCGAAATAGAGAGAGTGATGATTTGTAATCGTGTGGCAGTATCTGAGCAATGGGAGGTTCATGAATGCTGATCACCAAGCGGTGGTGAACTCTAATAATAGCAGACTGTCCATAGCGACATTCCAAAACCCCGCACCGGAGGCAACCGTGTATCCTCTGAAGATTAGGGAGGGAGAGAAGTCAGTGCTTGAGGAGCCCATCACCTTTGCAGAGATGTACAGGAGGAAGATGAGCAAAGATTTGGAGCTTGCTAGGCTCAAGAAGTTGGCCAAGGAAAAGCAGCAGCAAGATTTGGAGAAGGCCAAGTTAGAGGCCAAGCCCCTTGACCAGATTTTGGCCTAATCTTTTTGTCACACTCCACCTGCTTACCCACCCTCCTGCTTTGTTTATTTCCGAATTATGCTTCTCTTCTATTCCACAACAACCCGCGCCTCCCACCCACTCCCGCCCCTTCCCTTTTACTTGTTCTCTGTTTCTTTTCTTTTTATTGGACGATATGTAATAAATTAATTCTTATATATCCATCTGTCTTTAGTTTACTATTATGTGTTTTGACTTTGAGATAAGGTGTAAAAGAATGCTTATGTTCAAAAGAAAGCCCTGATAGAAAAAAAAACTTATGTAGATACGCAGCATGTTCATACACACATATATGAAATCGGCATCAAATCACGCATACTCGCGACCAGCAGATCTATGGTCATAAAGTGGCCGGCCATTAAAACTCGAGAGCAGGAGTGGTATTTAACGCTTCATCCTCGATACGCTAAACGAAACTGCACCGCCACGTGTCGTATGGCGCTCGTGATCGACAGCAGAGTGACCTTCATAACAGACGCAACGATAAATTCGTACTTTACCATGTAATTGTTTCACGGGCCGCTACGTGACACGTCACATGCACAATATTACATAATTGATATTATTTAATAACTAAATAAACAAGTCTTAATAATTGATTAATACTAATCCATAAAATTAAAATGCAACATTCTCCCACTTGATAGCATTAGTCAATTATTAGGAATAAGGATTATTATAACTCGATAAAATATCAATTATGACCAAAAGCACATAACAACCAATAATATATATATATATATATATATATATATATATAAAGCCTTCAACGTGTAACATCTTATCCGATAGGAAAAAAAATGTCATACACATCAATGCTCTCATATTTCATGTAAAGAGATTTTTCATTTAATAGAACCCGCATGAGCCGAATAAAAACAAAATACGCATTTCTCAAAAAACAAATGGTCCAAGCATTTCAATGATGCTATTAGAGATATGATGATATTATCGACATGTCAGATCAATACATACCTCAAACAATTACAGTTAAATAAATGATAAATCTCGTAATTCCCACTAACCCAAAATATCAAACGACTTAACCAAACCCATATGAGTTACATGACGCTGATAAACTCCTATAGTTGCTTCGGGTTAGTGGATCCGCTAACTATGTTCTCAGAAAGATATTCAATCCGAGTCCTAAATTCTCGAACTTTTCTCCGACAAATGTAAGAGTTTTATATCAAAGTCGTTGGAACAGTAACACTCTCGTTTCGAGAGAAATGCACACACCAGATTGTCACAATATATAACAAGTGACTCGGATATGCTCTCAACAAATATGAAAGCCAAAATCAATTTCTTTAACCACACGGCTCGACAAGTAGCCCATAACAAGCGACATACTCGCCCATAGTCGAGGTGTAGCTGTAAGCCGCTTGTTTAACACTTTCCAAAGAACAGCCCTCATGCCATCATAAAAATAAAACCGTAAGTAGATTTTCGTCATCTCATAGAACCCGCAAAATCGTAATCGATCAATAAAGGACCTCGTTGACCACCTTATAGTCAACATATACCCTGCACCTCGCGCACCTCGCGACCTTTTCACTCGCTTCCAACGATTCAAACCCTGGATTGCCAAGATTCCTCAAAGCATTAACATCAAAAGCAATATCGGGACGAGTACAAACTTGAGCATACATCATGCTGCCAACAGCAGAAGCATATGGGATCTTTTCCATTTCAACTCTCTCCTTTTCATTCTAAGGACATTGAGATTTAGAGAGCTTATCACCCTTTTGAATGGGTGCAGCACATGAGGAACAAGAATGCATGTTAAATCGTTTGAGGACTTTTTTCAATATATCCTCTTTGAGACAATCCAAATAACGTTTTTGCACCTATCAATGCATTTAATCTGCATGCCTAGGACAAAGAAGCGCATCACCGCGTCTTTCATATCAAAATGAGTATTCAACACCTGCTTTGTCCACCCAAAAGCTGTAAATGCACAACCGCAAGCAGTGGTGCAGGTCAGTCGGCTGATATAAAACAAGGACTATGAAGTCGCTCTCACTCATCTTCGCATAAATGCAATCGACCGAAACATTTTCTTAAACCAAAGGAAGCGACCACCGATCAATTCTCAAATACCATTGCCTTCGGGCGCCTTCCAATCCCTCAATTGGTCCCATCCGCAGTTTTGATGTGTCAATCAGATATAAGAATGAGGCTGGGCACTGCAGTAGAGAGGGAACATTTAACATGCATGTAACATAATATTAACACGCCACACAAATAACGACTTACGTACACCCAAACACTCTATTAAACAGATTTTTATTTATCATGATCCCTAAGCAATACGAATCCACAATAAATAAATATAAGTATACACGTACATGATTTCATGTCACCAAAATTCTAATACCGATAGTGGTACTCAAACATAATTGACATAAGTTTATAACAAATAGTACAATCAGATAATAACAAATTACACTAATAACAACATACCGATAGGGTATAATTATTTTGGGCAAACATTCATATGAATTCAATTAAAATTCTAAAGAATTTAAATTATTTAATTTCTACAATGTTTTGCATAATTATCACGATAGACAAAGACGGCTAATTATACCAATATCATAGCTTGCTGGGTACAGACTGGGTCATACAATTGTATTAATCCACAAATACATCAATTCTAACCAAAAAATATTTGGGCTCGTGTCGAGTACATGAATTAAATCCCTGATTTCACCTCCTTGGGCCCTATCAACTCCTCATTTCTCCACCATTTTCGACGCATATGATTTAAGGTTTAAATTTACTAAATATCACCTTAATGTGTAGATCGAAGGAAAACAACTAGGGTTTCTCGACCATGTCCACTAGAAGGTTTCTGACACCTCCTTTTTTTTTTTTAGTAATTTGATCAAATAGTGGTAATAAATCTGGAACAATATAATCCTAAACCTTTTAATTCTAACATATCCAAAATAGTAGACTACATGCAAGGCGATTAACAAAACCCTAAAGTGAAAATTTGCATAAAACAAAGAATCTCACCAACACAAATTATTGCGCTCATACAGATTTAACACCATAATTCATATCCGATCAAAGCTCGATACAACTGATAAAAAACTTACGTATACGCAATATAAAGATGCTCATACACACATACGCGAATCGTGACTGCAAACCACGTATTCCACACCAAAGAAGATCCATGGCTTTTCAGAAAGTTTCATCGGGCCGTTGAAAAACCGAGAGGCGACAAACCGCTCTATCCGACATGCCAAACGAAACCCTAATCTCTATCGGACGTAAGCCGTAGATCGTAGATCGATGAGAAAGAGGACTCATAAATATTGCATCGCCGATACCGTACCCCATCATGTGACCATCAATACGTCACACGTGACACCTAATACACAGAATATTACATAATTGATATTGTTTAATAATCCAATAAACAAGTCTTAATAATTGATTAATACTAATCCATAAAATTAAAATACAACAAGCCCAACATAGGCCCACCACGCACGGGTGTGACAATTTGTTTGTTCCAGTCCTGTATTTGCTGCTAACCGAATACGAATAATAATGAAATTCAAATACAAGACATATATAACATGTTTTATTAATTTGGTCATTATATGAAATGTACTTAATCCATCAATATTTAACTTGAATAGATGCAATAATTAAATGTGTAAATTTGGATTCATACGAGTTATAAAAAACCTATTAGGTTCGTGTCTTGGTTCCAACTTCCAACTTTGACCTACATAGTGGTGTAGCCATCAAAACATACCACTCACTGATTGGACCGCTATAGTGAACTGGGTCACCAAACCAACCTGGACCGGTTCACAACAGGCCCACCAAAGGCATCTTTTCCCTTCGCTGAAAAAGCCCAGCCTGATAAGTGACATTAGTCTCTTAAGGGAAGGAGTTTTATTTATAATAGGCCCAACCTAACAGGCCCGCCAAGAGGCATCTTTTCCCTTCAATATAAAAACCCCGTCTCATATGCCTATTAGCAGAGAGAGTATAATTGGCCAAACTCAACAGGCAGCCTAATAAGCCTCTTAGATGACGTTTGTAATTTTTTAATTTAGTGCTGAATAGAACTTTTGTTCAAAATAGTGCTTAATAGGATTAAGTAATTAGTCATTTGAAATTAAAAAAAAAAATCAATCTTTTAATTTTTATCAAAATTTTGAAACAATAAATTTTTAAATAAAAATTAAAAAAAATTACTTTTATTTAATTAGCATGAAAAAAAATCATTCTTATATTATAAAATCTAATTTTTTCTTAACACAAAAACATCCAACAAATGCATTAAAAAAAAGCAAAGAAGTAAAATATTTTGGCTCTTTTATTCAGTAAAAAATTTAAAAAATTCAACAATAAGTAATGAAAAAGTTAAAAAACAAATTTCATATGCCAAAAGCAACTGAATGTAAAAGCAAATTTGCTTTCAGTAAAAACCGAAAAAACATTTGCCCATCGTAGTCTTAAAGAAATGAGTTATAATAGGCCCAACCCAACAAGCCACCAAGGCTTTTTTTAGCTTTTATTGTAACAACTAAAACCTAGCCTGCTATATGCATCTTAGGCATTAGCGAAGGGAGTTGTTCTAGGCCCAACCCAACAGGCAGCCTAATAAAACTTTTAGTCTAACTAATGGGCTTATAATAGTCTAATCCAACAGCCCACTAACGTATATCAGAAAAACCTAGCCCTGCAGTTCTCCTGTAACAAGCTTATAATAGACTCCAACCCAACAAGATGTCTTCTTGGGCTCTTAGTGAAGAGAGTTGTTACTGCGCTTCAACCCAAATTCCACTACACAAGATTTTTTCCCTTCACTTTAAAAACCCAGCCTGATAAGCCTCCTAGCGAAGGGAATTATAATACGCCCAAATCAACAGGCCTACAAAGGCTTTTTTTTCCCTAGCTGGGAATTTGAAGTAGTCAACACACACAAATATATATATATATATATATATATATATATATATATATATATATATATATATATATATATATATATATATAGAGGATGTATCAATAATATGATATATGATGTATCAATAATAATTATTTTTAGTAGAGTATATGAAATCATATTTGGACGGAATTTGACTTTTATAAAAGTTTTGAAACTAATAAATTAAATCATTAATAGTTGAAATGTATAAAATATTTTAGTCGAATAATTAATAATGATAGGTTCTTCTTCGCTATGTTAGGAGTGAAATAGTTTTCTTAGAATTCTTTAATTGAATGCTTCTTAAAGGTAAGAGATATTAATAAAAATATTTGTTTACGTTATTGAAAAAGTGTGGATTTGCCTCATATGTCATTTTTAGTGTAAAATGTTTTGTTTTATGTTTTATTTATTTATTTTACTATCCATCGATCAGTAACTCTACGTTTTAAAAAGTGAAACAAAATATTGTTGTATGTATATAATAGTTGACAATGGTCAGCCTCGTCAAGTTGACAACGTTTATCCCTTTTCGACCAGATAATAATGTGATTAAGGCACAAGATTTAGACTTTAATTAATTAATTAACTCGATTTAATATAATACCTAATCAATTTTATGCTTTTACTTAAACGTCCTTGTGCATACTTACGTGACAAAAACCCAAACTCATAAAAAAAAAAAGTGTCATAAAAAATTAGATGCCTAAGCCTGAGTGGAGGCCATTGAGGCTCATAGAAAAATATTATTCCCCTTGTAAGTCAACTCAATAATACCTTATAAAATTTCAATGAGTTAAAGCTATGGAATTTGCTTATTACTTATTACATCGAAACTCTCAATGAATTGGTGTTTATAATTTAACATAGTGATGCTATTAGCCTATCAAGATTGCCTTAATTTTTGAATCACAAATTCTCTTATTATTTGATCAATTGATATACTTTACTTTATAAATAACAAATGCTATAGAAGAAAAACAGAATTGTAGAAGGAGGAGGAAAAGAAAAGCAAAATTGGAGAAGCTTTTCTGCATATATATACTGATGAGTTTTAAACTCATTTATTTTTAATCAATTTTTTTGGCAAGTTTTTAACAATTTTAGATCTATTTGTATGCCACAAATTACATTATTCACCAACTTTATTGCTATGCTGCTATTTAAAAAAAGAGAAAAACAAGCGTAAAAGAAGAAAAATGTGAATGCGCGAGCTTTAGGTCGCGACATAATTTTTGTTTGTCACGACACAAAATTCAAACAGGCCAAAGGAACTATGTCGTAGTCAGCAACTAAATATCGCAACAAAGTTCAGACAGAGCTCAATGCCAAAAGAGAAATTTATGTCGCGACAAAGAGTATTGAACAAAGGTGAGAAGAAAACTGTCGTGACAATCCGTTGCTTTGTCGAGGCAATGATCAAAGCAAATAGCAAAGGAGCCGTGTCGCGACAAGATTTCCTTTATCCCGACATAAAGGGCTGATGATTAATCGTATTAACTTGCCGCGACAAAGACGCCTGTCGACGTAAAATGCTAAGAATACAACACAAGTCGCAATGAGACGTTGTTTTACGCTATGACAAAGTTTTCAAGACTAAGCTACCACAGTGGGAAATTTATGTCGCAATAAAGAAAATCTTATCGTGACATAACATTCAGAATTCATAACCAAGAGCAAAAAAATCTCTGTCGCAATAATGATTATTTCTGTCGCAAAAAACAAAACATGAAGGAGATGAATTCCCCTGTCATGATGTTAGTTCTCTACAAAGAACACTAGAAGAATGATGACAAAGAAATTCTTGTTGCGACATAATTAAGAGTTGAAGGCAAAAACCTGTGTTGCGACGAAGAAGTTTTATGTCGCGACAATAAAAGCTATGGAATGATAAAATTCGTCAGCGACAGGAAAGTAAATGCGAATGTAATCAAGAAGAATTGAGAATGGCTAAGCAATTGTTAAAACATATAATTCTATGTCGCTACAAGAATCAGAGAAGAAAAGTATGTCGTGACTAAGGAGCTTCGTCATGATGTAAATCAAGTAAGGACTTAAATCGTGAAATGATAACGAAGAAATTATCATGACAGAAAATTATGTCGGACAAACCTTAAGAATAAGGACATGAGAAGTTAGGTGCAAACAGGTTTGGTGTCGCGACACAAGGCATTCCTGTCGTGACAAGAACAAGACTACTGAATACAATTTATGTTGTGACATTATAAAAGTATGTCGCGACACAATCCAAGAGCAAGCCTAGAGAACGGGTCGCGATGTCACGCGTTTCACTACAGAGCAATGATAAAAGATCGAAGCTCATCGTGACAGATCTTTCTATGTTGCGACAAAGAAACCAATTTAGGCTAGAATTTTGCAAATCTATAACGCAATTAATGAAGTGAGGCCCAACATTGGAAAGCCTATAAATACACGCTTCTAGGGCAATGTGCGCATTTTCCAGGCAGCCTGTGGATTTCGGGTGGTTGAAGGTTCTCAGACATTTTTATTTTTATTTTTATTTTTTCTTTCATTTTCCATTTTAGTAGATTTAGCTTAGTATAGTTTTATTTTTGTTAGTTTTTCTTAATTTTTCTCGATTCGGGGTATTGTATCAAGTGCTGAGCGCTAGTATTTCTTTATAAATTCTTCTTTCATTTACCGTTTGATTTAAATGGATGCCGAAAGTTTACTGAGTTCATTTATTTCTGGGCCTGCTCATGATTTCAAAGGGAATTTTCCCTGACGGCTATCACCGATAAGAGTAAACCAGTTTTGAAAAGTCGAGTTCACTGAAATGAGTCATCAGATGATAGTCATTTTTCCAAGATAAGGTGGAAGAAAGCTTAATTAGAATTCTGAATTTATTTGATCGGGTATTGTTTATAAATTTACTTGTTCTCGCATTTCAGTACCGTGTACCCAATGTAAGGTACTCGCATCTCACTGACATTTCCAAGAGGCCCTCCTAGAGGACAATACGTAGATGGAGAATTCTAAGGTAGAGCGCCTGGTATGGTAGACTAATACTATGGAACTAATGAACTTTGAAGGATTCCTCAGATAGATCACCAACTTACTTATAAGTTGAGGAAGATTGAATGAAGTATCTGTTTAATCACTCAGAGGTCTCTCATTTTTCTGTTGAATTGATTCTGATCCCGTGTTAGCTGAGATCTAATCAAGGAGATGAAAATTTTCATTAGAAGTGTAGGATGAGGTGTCAATCAAATCGGGAGGCGCCAAGAATATCTCGCCTAAAGGGCAAGAATTCTTAGTCCTAAGATCCGAAGTATGAAGTAATCGAAAAAGGAAAAATACTTTAAATCTTAGAAATAGGTTGCATATTACAAGTAACTGACAATCACGTCTCAAAATGAATATGAACCTTAATTAGTGAAAAGTATGGTCGGTGGCAAATTCAACCATACTACCTCGCAGATCTTACATACTCGCTTCAATTTATGGTTGTTCTTTGAATCAAAAAAGATGCGTAGTGATTATTACTAATCGATCCATTTCTAGTTTGTCTCACTCAATGAATTCTCAACCCCAAAATTTATTAAACTTACTTTGAATATAAAAGATTTGCTCGAGACTATATTTCTTTTAAATTCTCTATCATCATAACAAAGGAGTTCAAATAGTAATGACCTCGAGTAGTCAGGGTGTTAGTCTTTTGATTTATCATCTTTCCTCGTGGGAACGATATATGGATCTCTAAATATCCACTTTATTATCAGATGACTGTGCACTTGCAATGATTGAGACCACACACAAAAATTTTAAATGAGTCATTTTAAAAACAAAGAACAATTCCATATTTTCATACATATGAAAAATAAGTCTTGACAAGTTTTCGCATTGTTACCATGAACTCGAAAAATTTCGTGGGCGCATTCAAGATTGACATACACGATCACATCATATAGTTTGGTTTGAACAAGTTTTTGGCGTCGTTGCTAGGGATTAGGTAATAGTCATTGGGGAGTAGTGTCATAAATTTGTATATATTATTTGGTCTTAACAAGTTTTTGGCACCGTTGGTCGGGGATAGAAATGATAAATTTAAAGATCAATATTCTAACCAAAAAGGGATTTACTAATTTGGACATTTTTCTTTGATAATATTTTCGTAAAAATCACACAAAACAATTTACCGATGCAGCTTCAAGAAGCTACTCGACATGTTTTTATTTCCGCTTTTTAATGGATATAACTGCTTCCCACATAATTCATTTGATCTAAGGTGTGTTTCATTTTCGTGAAGATTTTAAATGCATAGAAAAACCGTGAGCAGACTGCGCTCAGACATTGAAATTCGGGAGAACACTACAAAAACCTCGAGGAAGATCACGCCTGCGTAATCCAAGTATGGAAAATCAAAGAGAAAGATCACAGTTATCAAAAGAAGAAGAAGAAGTAGAGAGAAATCAGAGGCCTAATACTATGGAGGACTTTTGGAGGCCTATTATCCAAGAGGAGTACTTTGCAGTAAGACAACCTGCCATAGAAGCCAACATTGATTACCATGGTACAACAACACTAGTTCACTGGTCATCCCTCTAAAGATCCCAATGAGCATATGGGGAGATTCATGAGGTTAGTCAACATAGTCAACTGAATGGGTGAGACTAGAAGTAATCAAGCTGCAACTCTTCACCTTTTCACTGAGAGATGTGGCAGCAACATGGTTTGAGTCATTGCCAGTGGGATAAGTGAACACTTGGGAAGAGTTAGTGGAGACCTATATGAGCATATTTTTTCCTCCAAACTTAACTATCGGTATATAAAGAGGAGAAATAATTGTCTTCTGCTGTGGGGAAGAGGAGAGCCCTCAACGTACGTGGGAAAGATTTAAAGACTATTAAAAAGATGTCCTATGTAATGAATAGATCCGACCACCGTGATGGATATATCTATCATGCCATGAATTATGCCCAAGGGTATAATCACAGATCTTGGTCGTGGAGCTTTAAGAAAAAGTGCAAGAGAGGCAAGGCAACTGATTGAAGACCTTGCCAAATACAACTACAAGGCTCCATATGAAGCTTCAAGGAGCATCAGCAGACTGAGGGGAAGTGGTTTGATTGAGCTGAACCGTATGACTACCATAGAAGCAAAGCTAGATGCGTACAAACAACTAAAGCAATGAAATTCAGAATGGGTGTCACAGCAAGAACCAGTTAAAAACAACCAGAAGCACGTTTAGAACACTAGAAAGAGTCTTACAAGTATATGAGTGAGCAAAGAAGTTATCACTTCAAGCCTAACCCCAACTTGCCTACACACCATACACCAACACTAAGGAACCATGAAAACTTTTCATACGGTGGAGAAGCATAACAGAACCCAGACTGACAGACCAATATCAGCTTATGCTCAACCTGTGTTTCAAGAATAAGAGCAGCCAGAGGGACAATAAAGAAGAATATCGTGGTCTAAAAGAACTCAATCATTCAAGATCGGGATGCTAAATTTCATTGTGGGAAACAAAAGATCCGCAAATATATATGAACAAAAAGTTTGCTCACACAAAGATTCCGTGCAAACACAATCGTTTCTCGTGCCAACACCAATGCTCTTTCAAGAACTTAGAGAGACTCGATGTACAAACCGGCTTTAAATATGCAGACCGCTCCAAGGGTTTAGTTCCAAGTGACACAAGGAAGGATCCAAGGGAATGTATGGCAATACTTCTGAGAAGTGGTAGAAAACTGGATGAGAGAAGAGTTGAAAAGAAGGACACTGAGGAAGAGAAGAATGCTGATTTTAGAGAAGAGTTTAAGCAAAGACAAATAAACTATGTAGGAAGAGAAAATACAAGGATGCACCGTAGCAGCTAGGTGGAAAAAGAAAATCCAAGGAAAAAGGAAGAGGTTAAGGCTTATGAACCTCAAGTTCCATTCCATCAAAGGCTGTAGAAGGTAAGGCTTGAAGATCAATTATCTAGATTCTTAGACATGTTTAAGAAGATAGAGATCAACATTCCTTTCTCAGAAGCATTGACTCAACGCCTCTCTTATGCATAACGGAGTGAAGGAGATACTGAGTTAAAAGAAAAATTGTCGAAGAAGGATAGTGAACTCGGGACAAAGAACCTCGCAGTAAGAATTCAAAATCTTACTGTGAAAAAGATGCAAGATCCTGGTAGCTTCACTATACCCTGCAAAATTAGGCATGCTGATGTGGGAAAAACACTCTGTGATTCTAGAGCTAGCATCAACTTGATGCCTTTGCTAGTTGCTAAAAGACTAAGTATGGGGGAACTTACTCCCACAACCATGACCTTGCAAATGGCGTGACAAAAACACTGTACCATCCGAGGGCATCTTAGAGTTTCGTGGCCGATCAAAGTGGGAAATTCATTTTCCCAAATGACTTTTAGTCATTGATATGGAGGAAGACAAACAAGTCCCACCGCCGTTAGGGAAGACCTTTCTAGCAACAGAGCATTTTGATCGACATGTGAAGAAAGGGAGAATTAACTCGTGGTTGGAAATAAGGCAAGGCATTTCAATCTCAATCACGCTTGAAACATCAACTAAGTAATGATCATGGTGATCAGAAAACAAAATTCCCACCGCCTCTAAACTGATCAATGAATGTATTTTTCAGAATTCAATGAATGAGAATGAGATTAATACCTAGTATCTTGAGCATCTTGAAGTTGAATTTCTTGACAAGAATGTTAAATTGAAAAAGGTAGTACTCAGTGTTGAAGAAAATAATATAGAAAAATCTAGCAGTTATGAAAAGGAAGATGATGAAGTAAACAAAAGTTCAGAGGGTTTAATTCTAAAAGAATTACCTGACATTCAAGTATGCTTTTGCAACCGTAAAAGGAAGACCTCGGGGCCATCATTGCAGCTAGACTAACTGAGCTTGAAGAACACAAATTGCTGAAAATTCTCAGAAAATATAAGGAACAATAGCTTGGTCCATTAAAGATCTGAAAGGAATCAACCCTTCTATATGTATGCACAAAATCCTATCGGTGAGTAATGCTAAAACCTCTAGAACATCGAGAAGGTCGACCTAGTTATGAAAGAAGTAGTCGAAAAGCGCTCGAAATGGCTAAATGTTTCATATATGCTATCTCGTATACCCCAGCGAGTCCAGCTCACGGGTTCCAAAGAAGGGAGGATTCACTATGATAAGAAAAGAGAAGACAAAATTAATTCTTACAAGAAATGTGACATGATGGAGAGTATGTATAGATTATAGAAAACTAAACACCGCACGTAAAAGGATCATTATCTCACTCATCGATCAAATGTTAGACAGTTAGCAGACACTCCCATTATCGTTTTCTCGATGGATATTCGGTTATAACTAGATTTCTATACTCGTAAGATCAGAGAAAACTACATTTACATGTCCTTATGGCACCTTGCTTAGAAGGCCGCTGATTATGTAACGCTCCCACTTTTCAAAGATGTATAATGTCTATGTTTTCTGATTTGGTGGAAGAGGCTATGGAGATCTTAATGGATGACTTCTCAAGATATGGATCCGACAGCATCAGGTGGAAAATTTAGAAAACAATACTTCCGTGAGGTGTCAAGATAAAAATCTAATTAATCGAGAAATGTCATTTATGGTGACGTAAGGTATCGTTTGGGACACAAGATTGATCGAAGTAGACCAAGTAAAAAAGTTGTTGTTATTAAAACTATGTCACCTACAACAGTAAAGGGGATAAGAAGCTTCCTTGGACATGTTGGTTTTTACAGAAGATTCATAAAGGACTTCTCAAAAATCTCCAGACCATTATGTAGTTTGCAGGAAAAAGATGCAAATTTTGATTTTGATGAATCATGCAGATCTACATTTGAAGAAATCAAATCCAGATTAGTAATAGCTCCCATCATGTTGACACCTGACTAGAACAATGATTTTGAAATTATGTGTGATGTTAGTGATTATGCAATGAGAGCTGTATTGGGACAAATAACCAAGATATCGGCTACCATATACTACGCTAAGAAACCTTCAACGGCTAACACAAGAAAACTACTCCACCACAGAAAAAGAGATGTTGTTAGTATTTGCTTGTGAAAAATTCAGGCCTTTCATATTGGGGTCTCATGTTATAATACACACTGATCATGCAACAATTAGATGTCTAATGGCAAAGAAGGAAGCCAAACCAAGACCGACGATGGGTACATTTCAGAGAGAGAATTTAATCTCGCATCAAAGACAAAGTGCTGGGGACAATGTGATAGCATCACTTGTCTAGATTAGAAATGACTCGAAATGAAAAAAGGAATCTAAATATGCAATTTTTTCCCGATGAGCAACATCAGGTCACGGGCTCAAACACTCAAAGGCCGATATTGTCAATTACTTAGCTTCAGAAAGGGGGCATCACATGAATTCAACTACTAGTAGAGAAGGAAATTGAGAACTGATTGTAGATTCTATATTTAGGATGACTCACTACTTTATAGAAGAGGAGTAGATACGATCATAAGGAGATGTGTTCCAGAAACAGAACAAGGTGGTATTATGGAAAAATGTCATGCATCACCATATGGAAGACACTTTGCAAGAGACAAAACAACCTAGAAAATTATGCAATCAGGTTTTTATTGGCCTACCCTATTCAAAGACTGTTTTAAGTGGGTAAAACATTGTAATAATTGTTAGAGAATGGCAACATGTTAAAATGAAATGCCCCGCAAGGAATCTCCGGGTGGTGCGCATTTTTATGTTTGGGGAATAGACTTCATGGGACCTTTTCCATCATCATTTGGTAACACATACATTCTCCTAGTTGTGGATTATGTGTCCAAATGGGTGGAAGCATTAGCTTGTCCTTAAATGATGCCGCACAAGGGTGGATTTATACAAAGAGTCATTCTCGAGTAGACTGGGAGCACCTTAAAATCATCGCTGATTTAGGAAGCCATTATGCAAATAAATTTTTTGAAAAACCCATGAGAATATACGAATCGTATTACGTGACGGGCTCAAGGACACCCAACAAACGGGCAAGCAGAAATTTCCAACAGGGAAATAAAGAAAATTCTAGAGAAAACAATAAATACAAGTAGGAAAGATTGGTCTATAAAGCTAGATGATGCATTGCGGGCTTATAGAACCGCTTACAAACTCCATCGAATGTTGCTCTACGTAATTGTATTTGGAAAACCTTGTCATCTCCCTTTAGAACTGGAATGCAAAGCTATGTAGGCCATCAAGAAGTTGAATTGTGACTTTCAAGCTGCCAAGGAAAATAGACTATTCCAAATGAATGAACTAAAAGAGTTGAGAAATGAAGCTTATGATAATGCCAGAATTTACAAAGAAAAGACCAAGAGGTGGCATGATCAAAGGATTCTAAGGAGGGAATTCAAGGCCGGAGAACAAGTCCTCTAATACAACTCCAGACTCAAGTTATTTCCAGGGAAATTGAAGTCAAGATGGAATGATCCTTACATAGTTGTAACAAGTACCCTCGAGCAAGAATACTCAAAGGAGGAATCTGGAAGTGAATTCAAAGTAAATGGTCAGAGATTGAAACATTATCTTGGAGGAAGCATAAATGGAGTATATCCAGATTGTGAAAAAGGAAAAGAATTTTGCTGAAGTAAAGACATTTTGCAGCAAGTGTCTGGCTAAGGACATAAAACTGAGCAGCTTCTTGGGAGGCAACCTAAGCAGAATTTTCATTTTAAGAGTTTGATTTATGTTGATTACTTTTATGAGTTTGAAGTTTTAATTTTAATTTTTGTTAATTTTTTTTATTTATTAGGAAGCTTAATAGATTGCTAAATTTTTCTTAACAGGGGAGATTAACTGGAAAGAGATATTATTAGGAAGCACACTTTCTCAACTAAAATGTGCAGAAAATAGCTACAAGGGGGCGTATTTCTATTTCCTTGAATTTGTTCTTAAAGAGAATGCATAGTTGAAGTTTGGGGGAATTTAAAGATCTTTAGAGCATAAATTGTTAGACAACTTTCTTTAGCCACCGCTGACTACTCAAGGAATATCTCGATGAATGATATTGAATGAAGAAAGAAATTTATTGCTTATACTTGAACGGAGATTGTTTGAAGAAATACGTATTTTCATAAGTATGAACCTTCAATGGAAAATTTATCAGATAATGTCATTCGTCAATGGTTGAGCAAAGAAAATATGCAAAGAATCGAGGTAAACAAAATCCTCGTCACGATAGAAATTGTTATGTCGCGGACAATCGGTCAACTTTTGCAGCTAAAAATAACGTGCTTGTCGCGACGTGCTTTCTTTGTCATGATAAAAGCTGGTGCTAAAATAGATAAGCAAGAAAAGTTTGTTGTGACAAAATTTCTGTATGTCGCGACATAATTCAAGAGGAGCATGGGAGCAAATCAGAAACAGCGATTACTATTGTCATGATAAAGAATTACCCTAGTCCAAACTAGTGTAAATTTATGTCGTGACATCACTTCTCTATGTCGCGACACCAATTTAAAAAGGGGCACACTTTAGGTCAAAATTATGTCGCGACAATTAAATAAGCACAACAATTCTTGGCTTATAAATAGAAAAGTTCAAAACCGAAGAGTCATCTGCCTCATAACCTTCAAACTATCTGGGCTTCCTCTCACCGATCTTCTCACTCATTCGAAACCTAGGATCCCCAAACCTATCTCTCACAATGTCCGAGCCCCAAAACCTCGGTCTCCAAACCTCAACGAAATCACGGAAGAGTATGATGAGTCGAGAATGAAATAGCTCAAGCCACCGTGTAGTAATGTAAGGGCAGAAGAAAGAGTTGAGGTAAACGATGAACTTGAGCAAACAATGGAAGAATCTAGGAAGAGGAAAAGAGGAAATGAAGAAGTAGAGAGCAACGAACAAAAATCCGATGACTGGGTCTATGACATGGCTTATATTGCTTGAAGAGATAAGCTACAACACAAAGACTTCATTGGGGAGAGAGACTTCAACAAATGGGTTTTTCCATTCCAAGAGCTAGTCGAAAGCAAAGAATGACATCTGTTCTGCGAGCATAAAGCTCCTGGATTTGTGGATGTGGTAAAAGAGTTCTACGCTAACATGGTGGGTATGAAAGATAAGGATGTCTACGTCCGAGGGAAATGGATACCCTTTGGAAGAGAATAGATTGACCGGATGTACAATCTTCAGGAAAGGAAGAATGAGTCAAAATTCAAGAGACTGGTGGAAAAACCTGACTACTAGAAGATTGTAGACCTACTAACTGATGGCAAAGGGAAGTGGAATGCCACCAGGAAGAATCCACACGAGTCCATCGCCAGAGGAGCACTGATTGAACCAGCAAAGGTGTGGTTTTATTTTTTATGTTCAATCATGCTACCTTCCAAACATTTATGCACGGTCAGGGAGAAAGAGGCATTATTATTATATGCCATCCCCGAAGGCTATAAATTCAATGTGGGAAAGATAATAGAAAACTCAATTATGAGTTATTACAGAGGAGGTTACAAAGGGTTGATCCCTTACCCAGCACTGATTTCAAGGCTCTGCATATTGGGGGGTGTCCAAGGAGACTGAGAAGAAGAGGATAACTGCCCCAAGACATCGCCCCTGACATTAACCAGAATCACCAAGGAGCCTAAAAATAGAAACACGGGAAGACAAGTGGAAGCTGTAAGGTAAGAAGAAGAACCAGTGGAAATACAACAACCCCAAATCGAAGATTTAAGCACTAGAACTCCCACAAGAGCAGAGAAGTGTGAGCCCAACATCGGCCTTTCTCCCCGAAGTGACAAGCCCAACTGCAGCAGTGGCAGCTCGAGCCCCTAAGTAGTAGTGTCGTAGTGCTAACCTTACATGCACTCATGAGGCAAAAATAAGAGAGGACAAGTAAATAAGCCCAACTACAACTAGTGGATGAGTACATGGAGGTTGAGTTGAAAAGCGAGGGATCAAACTGAAGAGGCCCCAAAGCGCAGGGATGAAGAATGGAAAAGTAGATGGGAACAAAGGGAATAAGAGCTAAGTGCATAACTGAAGGCAAGAGAAGATGCCTTATTCTTTTAGCAGCTAAAAAGAGAAAGTGAGCTATTCAAGATCATGAAGGAAAAGGAGGATGCTATGGAAAGAACATGCTGCAGAAGGCAGATGCCTTTGGGTATCTGTACAAAGAACATCGGAAGGAAATAAGACCTTTAATTGAAAATAGATACAAGGAATTGGAGGGCACCCTGAATTACAGGGAGAAGTACTGGACATAAAGCTTAGATATGATCATCAAAAACCTGATTAAGATGTACTATGCCCATGGTGAGTTTGAGGGAACCCTGAATTCTATTGGGTAGAGACAAAATGATATGATTAAGCAACTAGCCCTAACCATGGAGTGGTTTGTATTGAATGTATGGAGAAGGCAAGAATTAAGACAGCCCACAAAGTCTAAATCCCCGAGTTCTCACCTTCTCGCAGCCGGGGTATAAGTTAGATCCCAGCTAACCTACCATCCTCCCATAGCATGAAAGAAAAAGAAAATAGCTCACCGGCTCTTCCATTTCTTCTCCTTCAGACTCCAATGTCCATCCTAGAAACATTCAATGAAATATAAATCGTGCATTTTGTGCGTAAAATGCGGTGCACCCAACTTGAAGAATATTCTCAGGTATTTGTGTATATGTTCTTTCCTTCTCTTTAAGTTTACTTTCGAATAAATGGAACTCGATGTAGTTTCAATAACAATTTAAATTGAAATAATTGAGAAACCATCTACTTGGATCTAAATGTTAAATTGCTGCAACATGTTTGGTTGATTGGAACTGAGTAAAGAATGACATCGTGGTTGCGTTGAATTGTTTGAGTTAAATGCATGATTTAAATGAACATTTTGATTGCTAAAGCAGCACAACAACAAATCTCAAAACCAAACAAAAATCTGATAGATGCATTGGGGTAGGATGAAATGAATGGAAATGGAAAGTTGTAAGGTTATGAATAAATGTGTTGAATTTCAAGATTTAGGAAGACTTTAATAAATTGATGGAACATATAAGACATATGATTCTATTTGTGTAAACATTTTGGTTACAAAATCTTGATAAATCTTACACATGGTTAACAATAACTCTGAAAGAAATTGTGCCAAGACTAGGAACATCTTCTGGGATCCATCACAGTAATCTCTTCAATGTCCTAGAACTTGTCGATTAGTCAAGGCTTAAACCCAGGCACACCACTAATAGGAGATGATTTAGGTCATCCTTGGAAGTTTGAGCGTTTCAAAGCCTACCATGTTATATGCATATGCATACACACTAGTTCCTTATTTGAGCCTATAGACAATCTCATTATCAACCAACAAATAAGAGGCCCAATTCCTCCCTTACACATAATCCCACAAGAAGAACCCTTATTTTGCCTGCATCATCGACAAAGTACATCTGGCGACGTAAGAGGACAAGTTTGGGGGAATATTATTTCAAGTTGTAGAAAATGATGAAAAGGGTTGAGAAAAACAATTCAAAGAAATAAGAAAAAGTGAAGAGGATTGTGAAAGAAGCTGTGAAAAGAAAAAGATCAAGGAGGAATGAGTTTGGTCTTGTAGCCTTCCTTCCTAGAACACCAAGTCCTTAGGGTAAGCTTAACACTTAATACCCTAATGCCAACTCGGTATGAGCGTTATCGAACAAAGTTCAAGTAAGGGTGATGTAAAGTTTAAAAAGACAAAACATTGCACCATTCCACCAAACTCGGGAGAAAAATGAAAAGTGAAAAAGCTTCGAAATAAGGAAAAGAAGGCCTGTGTGTGGGAAAGGAAAGGAGAAAAAGGCACCACAATGAAAAATATGCAGAAAGATGCAAAAACCTGATGGGAAGGTTGGAAACTTACAATCAAGAAAAATCAAGGATGCATCAAGAAGGCAAGAGTGTAAGTTGTCAGTGAAGTCTGGGTTAAATTAAGCCTAAAATGTATAATTATCTACCTCATTACCCAAGCCACACATTACAAGCCTAAAAGACCTATTTGATTCTGAAGGTATTGTTATGCCTACATAGTTGAGATTAATATGATAAACAAGCAAATGAGACTTTAAAAATGAAAGAGAGTATGCCAACTGAGTATTATCCTAGAAGATTAACTAATCTACCAAAGAAAAAGAGTAAAGACCAACACACACACAAAAATCAGGATTTAATGATTAAATTGTTACACACTATGAATTATTGGTTGGTTCAATGAACTTAATTGAAAATCTTCTTGATTCTAGATTAGAAACATGTTTAGAAGTAATTCTACAACTGACTTATGTTACCTACCCAATTGATCTTTAAACAAAAAAATGTCCTTAAAAATAAAAAGCTGAATTGTTTGAAGACAAACAAAATTTCTTTTCTTTGCTTGGGGACAAGCAAAACTTTAAGTTTGGGGGAATTTGATGAGTCTTAAACTCATCTATTTTTAATCCATTTTTTTGGCAAGTTTTTAACAATTTTAGATCTATTTGTATGCTACCATGGAATATTCACCAACTTTATGTTTTGGTGTGTGTTATTTAAAAAAGAGAAAAACAAGCGTAAAAGAAGCAAAAATGTGGAAAATGCAATAGCTTAGGTTGTGACATAATTTTGTTTGTCACGACAATAAATCTAAACAAAGGAACTATGTCGTAGTCAGCAACTAAATATCGCAACAAAGTTCAGACAGAGCTCAATGCCAAAAGAGAAATTTATGTCGCGACAAAGAGTTTTTTTGTCGCGACATTATTGAAGAAAGGTGAGAAGAAATCAATGCGGATTAACCGTGCTGCTTGCCTAGCAATGATCAAAGTAGCAAGTAAAGGAGCCGTGTCGCGACAAGATTTCCTTTATCCCGACATAAAGGGCTGATGATTAACAGATTAACTTTTTGTTATGATTAAAGACAATTGTCATGACAGAAAATAAGTAAGAGAATACAACACAAGTCAGCGAGACAAGTGTTTTTATGTTGCGACAAAGTTTTCAGCACCAAGCCAGCTCAAAGGGAAATTTATGTCGCAATAAAGAAAATCTTATCGTGACATAACATCTAATTCATAACTAAGTGAGCAAAAATCTCCGTCGCACAATGATTATTTCGCTGCAAAAACAAAACATGAAGGAGATGAATTCCCTGTCGCGACAAGAAGCTGAAGAGTAACACTAGAAGAATGATGACAAAGAAATTTTAAGGCGAATATACCAGAGTTGAAGGCAAACCTGTATGCGGGACGTAAGAAGTTTTTATGTCACACAATAAAAGCTATGGAATGATAAAATTCTGTCGCGATAGAGGAAAAGTAGGTCGCCACTGAAAATGCTAAGAATACAACACAAGTCGGCCAAGACAAGTGTTTTTATGTTATGGCTAAAGTTTTCAAAGACTAAGCCAAATTTAAAAGGGAAATTTCTCGTTTAATAAAGAAAATCGTTGGGTGACATAATATCTGCACTACAACCAAGAGCAAAAAATCTCATCAGGACAAAGATTATTTCTCATAAAAAAATACGAAGGAGGTGGGAATTTTGTCGCGACAAGAAGCTGAAGAGCAACACAAGAATAATGGCGACAAAGAAATTCTTGTTGCAACATAATTAAGAGTTGAAGGCAAAAACCTGTGTCGCGACAAAGAAGTTTTATGTCGTGACAATAAAAGCTATGGAATAATAAAATTATGTCGCGACAGAGAAAAAGTAGGTCGCGACAGAAATTGAAGAAGAACTAAGAATGGTCAAGGCAATTATGTCGCAACATATACCCTTATGTCGTGGATAAAATGTACTTCATCGTTGGCAAGAATCGTAGAAGAAAGTCCGGCTGTGAAAAAGGAGCTTTCTTTGTCGCGATGTAAATTGCTAAGGACTTAAAAATCTGAAATGCAAATGTAGAAAACTCTATCGCGGCAGAGTTGACAGGCTGAAAAGAAAATGTTTGTCACGACAAGGAAAATTATATCGCGACAAAATCCAGAAAACAAGGATATGAGAAGCTGGGTGCAAACAGGTTTGGTGCCGCGACACAAGACATTCCTGTCGCGACAAGAACAAGACTGCTGAATACAATTTATGTCGCGACATTATAAAAGTATGTCGCAACATAATCCAAGCGCAAGCCCAGAGAACAAGTCATGACATAACACAAGAAGCTACAATAGAGGCAGCGACAAAGACTGAAAGCTCTGTTGCGACAAACCTTTCTATGTCGCGACAAAGAAACCAATTTGGGCCAGAATTTTGGGAATCCACAACGCAATTAATGAAGTGAGGCTCAACATTGGAAAGCCTATAAATACACGTTTCTAGGGCAAATGCAAGGCAATTTTCTAGTAGCTCCAGGATTTCCTGGGTCAAGACTCCTGTACATTTTTATATTTTTATTTTATTTTTTTCTTTTCATTTATCCAGTAGATTTTAGTTTAGTATAGTTTTTATTTTTGTTAGTTTTTTAATTTTCTAGATTTGGGTATTGTATCAAGTGCAACTTGAGTTGGTATTTCTTATAAATTCTATTTTCATTTACTCGTTGATTTAAAATGGATGTTGGAAAAGTTTCTCGGAGTTCATTTATTTCAAGTATTATTATTTCAAAGGAATTTTCCCGATCGCTAGTCACCGGCAGAGTAAACCGCTTAAAATTTGAGCTCACTGAAATGGGTCATTGATGATAGCTGCCTGTCGCATAAGGTGGAAGAAAGCTTTAATTATAATTCTTGAATTTATTTGATTGGTATTACTTATAAATTTCTTTGTTCTCGCATTAGTACTGTACCTACGTAAGGTACTGATCTTACTCCGATTTCCCAAGAGCCTCTTTGAGTTACATAGAGATGGTAATTCTCGAGAGTGTAGAGCAAGCCTGCGGGTATGGTAGACCAATACTATGAAACTAATGAACTTTTGGAAGGATTCCTGATAGGATCACCAACTTACTTTATAAGTTGAGTGAAGGTTGAACGGGCGATCTCGTTAATCATTCAGAGGTCTCTCTTCTTTTTGCTGAATTGATTCTGATCCCGTGTTAGGTGAGATCTAATCAAAGAAATGGAAATTTTCATCAAAAGTGTAGGATGAGGTGTCAATCAAATCGAGAAGCTGCTCTACACATCCTCGTCTATATGAGCAAAGCACTTTAGTCCTAAAATCTGAGTATGAAGTACTGAAAAAGGAAAAATACTTAAATCTTAGAAAGAGGGTTACATATTACAAGTAACTGATTAGAAATGGATCAATTATTACTAATTGATCCATTTCTAGTTTGTCTCACTCAGTGAATTCTCAACCCTAAATTTTATTAAACTTTACTTTTGAATATAAAGGATTTAAGCCTGGGACTATATTTTTAGTTCTCTTATCATCATACGCTTTGAGTTCAAATAGTAATGATCTTGAGAAGTTAGGGTAGTTAGTCTTTCGATGTCATATTTCCTGTGGGAATGATATCTGATTCTTAAATATCCACTTTTATTACTTGGACAACCTGTGCAATTGCAATGATCGAGACCACACACACAAATTTTAAATGAGTCAGTCTTAAAAACAAAGAGTACCCCATCTTTTCATACATATGAAAATGTATCTTGACAAGTTTTTGACATTGTTACCATGACTCAAAAGTTCTGTGCCAGCATTCAGTAAGATTGCATACACTGATCACATCATAGTTTGGTCTCATTAAGTTTTTAAAAATACGGATTAGGTAATAGTCCTTTGGTAGTAGTGTCATAAATTTGTATATATCATTTGGTCTTAACATATACGTTATTGATTAATCCCTCTTTACTTAAAAGTTATTATAGGATAATGAAAAATATATAATAGAGCTTGTGATAGGTTTGAAGAATAAAAGATATTCCTAAACTAGTTCCTTAAAACTAGCAATCACGAGATAAGAAAATATTCAAACGTATTAAAAGGTTGAAGTTTCCTTACCATTTATGTAGGAAATTGTTACTTGAAAAGATATTTGAATGAGCATAATTTCCTTTTATCTCTCCATAACATAAAATATGGGATACACATTATAATTTCTAAAGCTCATAAGTTTGGATAGGTTTTCCAATAGTTATATTCTACTAAAGGGAAGTAGTAGTTATATTCTACTAAAGGGAGGTAGTGTGACAATAGCCGAGTCACACTGTCTTAATTATATAAGATGTCATCATTGTGAGTACCATGGTTTTTTAAACCCACTAATCGTTGGGCCTAGGGCATGACCCGCTTGGTCCATGGTCTGTCGAGCCCACGATGTGAAGCGGCCTAAGCCCATCTTCCATATTAAAACTAGGAAAGCACTACCTAGACGGGAAATCTGGAGGCCCACCTATGAAAGTCGGGGTGTCCTCCCAGGGGCTAGCCTCAAGACAGCCCGTCTAGGGTTCCAAGTCCCCTAGTCGGCCGTCCTCTTGCTTATGACAAGTTTGCTATGGATGGATGGATAAAGGCGAGAAATATGAAAAAGATATCTATCCACGAATTTCCTAGCTTCTAATCCCTTACTTAACAGAAGATTAATCCTTGATAAGGAAAACTTAGTCTTTGATAAGGAAAGGGTGATTTTGTTCATAAGAAAGGGATATTCTTTCCGAAGAAAGAGGGGGAGGATTTGTGAACCACTTTCTATAAATCAGGAGGACTCCCATGATGAGAGGTATGCAATCCTCACTGTGCGAACTTTCTTCTTCTTCCTCTTCGCATTTTTGTTGATTTAATCATCGGAGGTAGCCAGCCCATTATCCTCGGATCGCCCTTTTTTTGTAGGTTTACATTGCCCCGCTAATGCCCCGAAGGTCAAACGATCAAGGTAACAAAAATTGGTGTTGTTTATGGGAACAATACAAGCTCCTAGCTTTATAGCCACAAGATCTTGGTCAATGGTCAAGTAAGCAGCCTCATCACTTGAGATTTATCGATCCCCCATTCTGTGTCTGATTCGCCCGAGGCAGTCATAATGACGAGCATTCAGATGAACTAATCGCTAGAAGACTAATTCCTCTATTGGCGTCAGGACATGGAGAGAAAGCAAGAGGAATAAGCAAGACATATGAAAGAGTCAAGAAGGTCAAGCCGAAAGGCCACGGTATTACTCCAGAATGACTGTGCCGTGAGCCCAGACGAAAAGTCACGATCTTGGAAAAGATGTGGAGAGATGCTGCACACGCGCAACCGATCACCCGCGGATAGCGGGAAGGGCCCGCTTGTCTCGACAACGCCGATACCCTGCACCGACGATGCGCGAGCTATGAGTCGCTCGGGGAAGCTCCCATCCTTGAATCCCACCACAAAGATTACTCGGGAAAGCACAAGGACCTGATCACGTAAGAGTTCTTCGCCACCTGCCTTCCGCTGATGCCGTTAATCCGCAGATCTCGCGAAGGCAAGGAGAGAAGCAAGCGTAAGATAGCATCGCCAAATCAATCCGGGGAACCCTTGGCCGTGTCGCCTCGTGCACGCTGCCACCCGCCGCCATGCATCCTGCCTTTGGTACAACGCCAACCTTCTACGCGCACCAGCCACCGTTCCCTATGCATTCCGAGACCGACCCAATGACATGCTCTTTTCACCCCTAGGGCAACACATCCTTGACTACGAGCTACCCCGCGGGTTTGTCATTCTAGCTTTCACCACGTTCGATGGCTCGGCTGACCCCAACGACCATATGCTCCATTATAATAAGGCGATGACATTGAATGTTGGTAATGACCGATTATCGCAGGTATTCTCGGCCGAGTTCTGAGGGCGGCGTTGGCTTAGTTTCCTGAGCTCCAGCGTTACTTTGATAAATTCGTTCTACGAACTATGGGCCGTATTCATATCACAGTATCTCTGCTCGATGCAACAAAAGAGAAACATCAACTCCTTACAAACCATTCTCAAGCAAGAAGAAGAGTCGATTCATGACTTCACAAGGAGGTTCGGGCAAGCCGTCCAACAAATAGAGCCGTATAGCATGGATGCAATCCTCCAAAACTTTAGGAGAAGCTTTAGGCCATCTACTTCTTTCTTCCAATCACTAACTTTAAACCCGCCAGCAACGATAGAAGAATTATACAGACGGGCTGATGGGTACTCAAAGCTGGAGAACAATATCCGTGCAGTGACCCAGACAGTCATGATTACGAACCAGTCGACCGAAGGAAGTAATCCGTTTGGAAAGCAGCCCTCTAAATCTAAGGAGGGTTAGAACAGAGACCGGAAGTGATCCCGTGACCAATCACAAAAGAAGAGAGAGCCCCCATAATTCACCCCCCTGAACGTCTCTTACGAGAGGCTATTGATCGTCATTCGTGACCCGCTAGAGTTTAAATGACCTGCTCCGATCCAGAAGGATCCTTCCCAAAGGAATAAATCTTTGCGGTGCGATTATCATAGAGACCATGGGCATGAGACCGACAGGTGCCGAAGCCTAAAATTTATGGTGGAAAAGTTGATCAAGGCGGGACATCTTAAGAGATATGTTAGGGAACCTGACCACAGCGTGGAATCGAGGCAAGCCACGGATAGAATCACAGCTGGTGTGACAACCCTGACAGAATCCAGACTTGCCATAAACTATATATTGGGCGACCCGTCTAACGATCAGTATCAGTCGAAGCGCCAATAGAAGAATCTATTAAGAGCAGCCACAGTCAAAGCTAGGGTGAATGCTATCCACTAGGAAGGACGACATGAAGAAACCATGCCAATAGATGGTCCCATATCATTTCCTCTTGTCAACCCGAACATGATAAGTATGTCTCATTACGATGCCCTGGTACTCACCCTTTGTATTAATGGTTTTGATGTGCACACGGTACTGATAGATCCGGGTAGTGTGGTAGACTTGTTGCAATTATCGACATTCGAACAGATGAAACTCTCTTTAGGAATGTTGAATTCAACCAGGCGAATCATCTCCTGTTTCAACGGTGCGACTACCACAACACTAGGGAATGTCGCCCTCCCTGTGAAGGTTGAGCCAATGACTTAGCTGGTTCTATTCTCAATCATCGAAGACTTGGGACCTTACAATGCCAGAATGGGGCGGGCTTGGTTGCACTCGATGAAGGCTATCCCTTTAACCTACCACCAAACGGTCAGCTATTTGACTAACGTTGGGCATGTTGACCTTTTAGGCAGTTAGTTGGCCACGCGGTAGTGTTATCAACTATCTACGTCGGAGCAGACAGGGGAGAAGAACCTTGAAAATCCTCCTCTTGAAGATTAGACCCTCGCGTAGCAATCATAATTCATCGCCCAAATTAGGGCGGAAGAAAGGGATCTGTTGGCTGTGGATCCCCTAGAAAAAGTAATGCTGGACGGGTCGGATAAGTTCACTTATGCCAATTCTCTTCTGTCCGGTGACGAAAAGGAACAATTACAACTCGTGCTGTTAAATAACGTAGATGTGTTCACCTAAAACCACTTAGATATGGTAGGGATTAGCCCGACGGTGGCCTCTCACAAGCTAAATATCATCCCCACAGTTAGGCCTATCAGATAGATGTGAGGTGTTTTCATCGAGATCGCTATCAAATCATCCAGGCAGAGGTAGACAACTTATTGAAAGTAGGCTTCATCAGGGAAGTGAAATACCCTGAGTGGTAAGCCAACTTGGTGGTAGTTACTAAGAAGGAGGAAAGTGGCGAGTATGTGTAAATTACACTGACCTCAACGAAGCATGCCCAAAGGATAGCTTCCCCTTACCGCTTATAGATCAGATTGTTGACGCTGCAACCGGGCACAAAATGCTGTCGTTTTTGGACGCTTTCTCTGGATATCATTAGATTCCCATGCACTTGCCTAACTTAGAGAGAGAAAACAACCTTCATCACCCCACACAGGTTGTACTGCTATAATGTGATGCCCTTTGGTATGAAGAATGTCGGGGCGACTTACCAAAGGTTGGTGACTAAGATATTCCGACCATTGTTGGGTAACACCATGGATGCCTAGATCGATGACATCTTTAGTAAAATCGAAGAGCGCCCGACCACACGAGCATCTATAAAAGCCTTTGAAATTTCTGTGAAGGTATGACATGAAACTTCGACCCTCACGAAATGTGCGTTAATTGGTACGACAGTTCTTAGGATTTATGGTGACCTAAAGAGGAGTTGGGCGACCCATTTCAGCTCAGAAACAATAATGAAGTCCCGGAGACTCCTACCTCAGGGGTTTATGGCCAGTAGTGATTTGGCGGCTCTCGGGAGGTTTATATCCCGCTTCATTGACCAGTTAAAACCATTTTTCACCACCCTAAAGGGAGCCAAAGGGGCCGGCTAGAATGAGGAGTGTGACCAAGCCCTCATGGCTATCAAACAATATCTTACCGAACCATAAATCCTAGCTAGCCCAAAGGCAAGAGATACACTCTATCTTTACCTAGTAGTGTCAAAGGTCTCAATAAGTTCAACTTTGTTCAAAGAAGACAAAAACCGGCTCATAGATATTCTTTGTAGAAAATCAGTGACGGCTTCGATATATCCGTTTAGAACAAGCAACACTTGCCCTACGTGTGGCAACCAAAAAGCTTCGCCCTTACTTTCAGGCACACCTTATCGCCATGTTGACCAATATCCCTTTGCGAAACACTATACACAAGCCTGACCTATTAGGTAGGATGGCTCGGTGGGCGGTTGAGCTAAGGGAGTTCGGTATCCAGTATAAACTTTGCTTGGCATTAAAGGGGCAGGTATTGGAAAATTTCCTAGCATAACTACCTCAACCGGATGTGGTCCAGGATAACAATAGTTGGTGGATCCTTAATATGGGCAGACCTCTCGCCCGAATGGGAGGCTAGAAGTTGACCTGTATTCAGCCCCAATTAGGAAAGGGTAGAAGCGAGACCATACGATTAGACTTCCAGGTGTCGATAATGAGGCCGAGTATGAAACAATCCTAAGCTAGGGATCGTCTCGGCTCGTCGGTATCATCAAGAGACTCCTGCATGCGTGGCTGACTCTCAAGCGGTAGCAGGATAGGTAAATAGAGAATACGAAACGCGAGACCATCGTATGGCCAGGTATATGGGCCTGGTCAAGCAACGACTAGGGAGTTTTGAGGCTTGGAATCTTGAGCATATCTTGAGGGACTCTAAAGAAAGGGAAGACGCATTGGCGGCAGTGGCCACATCCATCCTAATAAAAGAAACTGTATTCCTCCCAATCTACTACCAGATGACATGGAAGTGTTACATGAGATCGAGTAAGTCGGATAAGATAAAACATGCCACTTGCTTGGGCGAAGCTCCTATATTACACTATCGAGCTCGGGAGAGGCTGCAGATAATAGAGGCAGAAGCCCCCTTGAGGTCGAGTCTAGGTGGCGTAATTCTCCTTGGTAAACGGCAGTTATACAAACGGTCTCTAGACAAGCTGTATCTTAAATGTCTCATCGCTTAGCATGGACAATATATACTAGCAGAGCTTCATGATGGGGTATGCGGAGACCATCTGGGCGATAGAACTTTAGCTCACAGGAGCCACACCTGAGAATGTGGCTGACCATGAGGCAGCCTTGTGCCCTATGTCGAGTGCGGCCAGGAAAGTAGCAATGACTCTATGCTCCCGGGGATACATTTCGAGACCCTAGCGCCATTACAAGCCCTTGGCCCTTTACTCAGTGGGGAATCGATATAGTTGGACCACTACCTACATTCACCGCTCATAAAAAGTTGTTGTTGGTTGCCACCTGTGGACCCTA
Organism: Tetrastigma voinierianum; assembly: GCA_016808115.1. NCBI lineage: Eukaryota > Viridiplantae > Streptophyta > Magnoliopsida > Vitales > Vitaceae > Tetrastigma > Tetrastigma voinierianum. The sequence goes on along the minus strand of JAEQBH010001279.1, from coordinate 602,114 downwards.
CCCGATCCACGGGCTGGCGCGACTCGCTTTTAAATGGAAGGAAAATGTGGGTTGATTTTCGAATTTTAGAAAATCCGTCCTCGAGTAGGACATTTTTTCTTTGGAGTCGCCACTTACTTTTTGTTGTTATTTATGAGGGAAAACCAAGTAAGAGCGAAAACCCCGATGACTCAGTATGGAAAAAGCGATGCGAAAACTAGATTCACGAGTGGGTGACACACCGCCTGCCAGGCGCTGAGGCATCTGGCCACTCCACAAATCCTAGCCGTTACCTCTAACGAATATAAATCCTTGTGAAGCGGCCGTATTGCCCCAGCAAGCCTCTATAAAATTTTTCTTTTAATTTATAACTTAGGATTTGGTAAAATCTTAGCGTAGGAAAAACCGACATGGCGGTGCACATAGTCTAATTCCAAATCCTGGCCCAGCCATCGATTTACACTATATCCAAAAATATGGCAACCAGCATACCAACACATTCTCACAAAACTACTCTATGTACATACATATGTTCCTTTATACAATTTCAAAGTCTATTCCTTACATAATGTTCTTAATTTACAGCACTTGTACAATGTCAAGACAACTCCTATTGTGCTCCAGCGTCTTGCGTACTTATTACTGGAAAATAGTTTTTTAAAATGGAAAATAATGAGTAGCAGTACCGGTGAGTGTATCTTTTTATAAAGGTTTTGCTTTTAGGAAAACATCTCAAAAATGTAAAGAATTTCTTTTCTGAATATTTTCCAGAACTTTACTTTGCTTTGCTTGCTTTTAAAAGTTTCTAAAACTTTTCTTTGCTTGCTTGCTTTTGTACTTGCTTGCTTAGACGTTTATAAAACTTTTCTTTGCTTGCTTGCTTAGAAGTTTATAAAACTTCTTAAAATCTTTCTTGCTTGCTTTATCTTGTTTGAAAAGTTTCTTAAAACCTTTCACAAACCTTTGCTTTAAAAAGTTTCTCAAACTTTTTCATAAAAATGGGAGCTTGGCTCAACCGCATGCTTTGAAAATAAAACCCACGGGAGCTTGGCTCCAGCCGGTCGTTTGAAATCTAGCGGGAGCTGGGCTCAAGCAGTTTGCTTTAAAGCTCTCGGAAGGCACAGGCGACCAGAGAACCAATGGTTGATTTTCAAAGCGGCATATCATGCTTATAAAACATCAACCCGATGGAGGCTATTTTTTGCTTATCATACTAGTGAACCACGGGAACACAGTAACTCAGCGGAGTGTAGGTGGAAGGACCTTTGTCAGGTGTCACCTTTTCAGTGGTGGAATTGACCTTGTATCGCCATCACCCGTACTTAGTTAGAGCTCGTAACCTTATATACTCTACATGCGTGCCACGATCTCCTTTAAATGCATAATGTATGTCTAAGTTTCTTGAGCCAGGCAAAACTACAATCATGTATGAAATCCTAACACCACGTGCACATCTGAATACCTCGACAGTTTGCTTGCTTAAAACTAGGGAGGCCTTGTTTTCTCAGGCTTTCTTTGCTTGCTTGCTTGCTCTTTGTAAAATGGTTTTACACTTTGAAACCATTTGCCTTTACTAGCGAAAAATGGTTTAATTATTCAAAACCATTTGCTTATTTACTTTTACTTGAAAAATGGTTAATTATTCCAAAACCATTTACTTACTTGCTTAACTTGTAATTATGGTTTACAATTTAAACCAATGCTTGCTTTTCAAAAATGGTTTAACTCAAACCATTTAGCACTTTATCTCATTGCTTGCTTCTTGAAAATGGTTGAACTCCAAAACCACTTGAAATACCAGTGTAAAGCAATTTGTAATAATAATAATAATAATACACTAGTATTTGGAAAAATGAGTTTAAGAACACTCACATCTGCGCCTTAGCAGGCACGGTTCCACACTTATCAGCCTTTACTTTTAACCTACCTCCTGAATACGACGACAAATTAATCGCATAACTTAACGTACTTCCCTAGACTTAGTCACTCTTCATACTCTTTTAAAGCTAGGTGCTAAGGGTTCTATTCAACTGGAATCCACCCAATTCGAACACGAAACTCAAGTTCACGTCGAAACAACCGGACTACTCTATGTCCAAAGCTGATGCGAATTTTTCTTGCACACTTATTTGCCTGATGAATTTTAGGGCCACTTAGGATCAGAGGTAGCGATTCCTGCTTCTTAAGTTTGTTCTCCTTGAAGTCTATTTTACGTAGCCACTTGAATCACTCAAATCGGATGAAATGAGGAAGTTATGGCCAAAATCGAAAACTGGTCAACGGGAAAACCAGGACAAGTTGTACCGAGTACAAGCTCAAGGTTATAGGTACAGCAACCAAATGACGAGAATCACAATTGTACCAGTCTGACTTCAAATTGTACGGTAGAACCACAGAAATGCCCAGATTTTGTTATTTCTCCACTTTTGATGCCAATTCCTCCATAACTTCTACTTAATTCATAATACCTCAAAAACCTTGAAATCATCCTAAAAACAACTCCACAACATGTGAGTTGGTGTTTTGGAACCTCAAAATACAAAACCTTAGGTGAAAATCCAAGAACACTACCTAAAGTCCCGCAATTCTTTATCAAACATCATATAATTTGATGATTCCGTGGTTTTACATCGATTGAGGTTTTACTCATAGCAACTGAATCAAAGGTTTGTGTGGCCTTTACCTGAAAACCTAGACGAAAAGAAGACATCAATTCTCCTTACCAAAGCCACTGAAATCCAATACACTTGATTAAGACAAAAGCATGCCTGATTTTTGAACCTCTCCTCTTCCTTCTTCCTTCTCTCTTCCTCTTCTTGCTCCCTCCTTCTCCTCCTACGGGTTTGCTAGGGCAAACTTGAGACCAAATGAATTTTGCTTTTGTTTTTCCCCTTTATTATATTTTTAGCATTTCCTTTAATTCCAAATAGCACTCATCTTTTTAATTTTGTAATTGTAACCTACTTTATTTGTACTATGGCCCATCTCTAATTTGTTTCTAATTTCCATATCCATTTGCTTAATGACCATTGTACCCTTGGTTTAATACCACGATTTAGGTTTACGATTTATCATTTCATATTTTAGTCTCCAAAATACTAATATGTCATACTTGGTACTCTTATACACCCCTACAGTGTCATGTACTGTAGACTCTCTCGGGACGGGGTGTTACAAAATCCTCCTCACCAGGAACATTTAGGTCCTCGAAATGAAAGCTAAGACTCAGACAAAGGAAGGAACATACCTCGTCAGGAGGAATAAGTGAGGGTGCGATGGGCGCATACGGGCCTCTTTGGCTCCAGTGTGCCTCTCTCATGGATTCTTCCATAAGACTTTAACTAATGGGATACTTTGCTTCGACACCTGTTCGCCGCGATCTACAATGCACGCGCGGGTATCTCCTCATAAATTCGAATTATCCTTTTAAGCTGCGGCTGGTTGCTCTCGATACATGTGAAGGATCCGGGATATATTTCCTCAACATTGATACATGGAAAGTATCATGAATCCTTGACAACTCTGGGGTTAACTTCAATTTGTAAGCTATTGGTCCCACTTTGCTCATAATCTCGTAGGGTCCAATATACCTCGGACTAAGCTTTCCTCGTTTCCCCGAATCGACCGCCTTTCGAGGTGAAATCTTCAAAATACTTGGTCACACATCTCATTGTAAGTCTCGACCAGGTTGTCGCATAACTCTTACGTATGTCTCTTGCATCTTGATTATCCACGAACAACTTTCCTTTCTGCGAAGTGATTTGTACTGATTCGGGGCCTAGTCTTCTCTCTGACCCTCATGGCCTGCTGGAGTCCTGCATTTCCTGCCGCCACAAACGCCTCGAATGGAGCCATATCTATGCGGCGATGGCTATTGTTGTAGACGACCTCCGATCAGTGCCCAGTGAGTGTCGTTCCCTTGAATTCCATTACACAAGCTCTCGACATATCCTCTAACGTTGAATAGTCCTCTGCGGTGGCCATCAGGCCGAGGATGAAATCTTTGTGCTAAAATGTAGGCGAGTCCTAGCAGCGCCTATAAACTAGGCCAAACTAGATGTGAACACAGAGGTCTCGATCTGACACCTCGACATTGGAACCCCATGAGTCTTACTATCTGTCCATCTGACTTGGCCAACTTTTCTAAAGAATCTTGACGTGGCGGTAGAAAATGGCGGATTTCGTCGATCGATCAAGTATCACTTATATAGCGTCATGTTGTCTCACGAGTCAGTGGAGACCTGTGCAAATCCATAGTAATCTTTCCCATTTTCCACCTTTGGAATAGGAGTAGTTGTATCTTCCTAGAGACTCACGATGCTCGACCTTCCTGTAAGCGGAGTTAGGCTTTTTGGACGAAACTTGCGTTTCTTTCTTCATCCCATTCCCTTTAGTAATGTTCTTTGAAGTTACGTACATCTTGAGTGCTACTGGATGCATAGCATCTGTGAGATGGATGTGCTTCTTCATGATGTCTTTCTTGATTCGCCATATACGGCACACACATTCTCTTTTGTCCTTTCCATCATGCCATTATCTCTGTCCCGGAAACTTCTACTTTCTTTGTTTTTCTATCTGCTTCTTTAAGCTTACTCATACATGGATCCACTGCATTTTGCCTATTTAGAATCTGTTCCACCGGAGTGGTGCAACATGAAATGTGGCTAACAAGGGCTCGAATCCTCAACCTCGATATCACCCTAAAGCTCTCGGATCCACGATAGTGGAAGATAACTTTGATCTCATGTAGAGAGAAAGAACTCTCGTCGCCTACCGAGGCATCACGCTCTGACATTAGCTTCTCACGGATGGTACTCGATAGATACGGTCGTAGTCGTAATCAACTCAAGCCATCTTCTTTGCCTCGAGTTTAACTCTTTTGGGTGAAAATATATTGAAAACTTTATGATGCGCAAAGATCTACTGATGAACACCATATAAATAAATGTCTCCGTATTTTTAAAGCGAGCCACATTTGCTATGACTACAAGTCGTGTGCAAGGTCATTCTCCTCATGTTTCTTTGGCTTTCTGAGAGGCATGTCTGATCACCGCGTGGATGCGCATCAAAGCATTGAGGCGCGCAGCGGGGAAGCATCACTATACACCCTGAAAGCCATCTTTTCCATTGGAGTAAAAAGCTAAAGCTAGACTGAAGTCGATCTATCTTTCAACTCCTCGAAAACTCATTGACAGGGCTTCTACCCGATCATACTTAACATCTTTTCTTTTCGGCAATTAGGTGGAACAGTATCTTGGAGAACCCCTCAACGAACTTCTGCAATACCTGTGGCAAGGAAGCTCCTGACCTCTGACACATTCTTTAATTAGTTTCAATTTACCCACTTACTTCTATTTTACGGGGATCCACATACCTACTATCTTTGAAATTACATGACCCGAGGAATGCCACCTTGTCGACGGCGCCAACTTGGCATATAAATGTCTCTCCCTTAGGGTTTTTGTATCCTGATCTCGGGTGCTCTGAATGTTCCTCTGAACTACCTGAATACACTAAGATATCATCAATAAAAACTATGACGAACCTATCCAGATACGGCTGGAATACTCGGTTCATCAAATCCATAAACGCTGCCGGAGCATTAGTCAAACCAAATGGCATCACCAGAAACTCATAATGTCCGTAGCGTGTCCTGAATGTTGTCTTAGGTACATCACTCTCCTGAACTCTCAACTGATGATATCCCGACCTCAAGTCTATCTTGGAGTATACTCGAGATCCTTGGAGTTGATCAAATAACTCATCAATTCTAGGGAGTGGATACTGATTGCGGATGGTAACTCTGTTCAGCTGCCTGTAATCTATACATAACCCAAACTCCCATCTTTCTTTTCACGAAGAGTGGGCTCCCATGGGGATATGCTCGGTCTAATAAACCCCTTGCTAAACAATTCTTCTAAGCGAGCCTTAAGCTCATAACTGCGGGAGCCATCATAAGGAGGAATGGAAATGGAACAGTCCACCGGAATAAATCAATGGTGAACTCCAGCACTCTTTACGGGAGGTAATCCGCGATATCATCAAAGGGAACACATCTGAGGAACTCTCTAATAACTGAAAAAATCTCATCGATATAGTCCCACACTCCTTCCCTGTCTCTGCATAAGCTAGATAACCTTGACATCCTTCTGCGGCATTTTACGTGGCTTGTCATGGCGGAAGTCATACAAGAAGATAACTTTCTACGTAATCCTCCCAGACTTTATCAATTTCCACAGCAATTCGGCTTCACTTCCTTTTATATGATCTAGCATTGGCTCTTATGGCGGGAACTGACGATCCATCTGAGAACCACATGAGTCCTCATATCACAAAACTCTGGTCATTGGGAACTCTGTCCCCAATCGAACTCACTATCTCGACTACTCTGTAACATTAATGGATCTCCAGCTGGAAGAGAAACTCTCATACGACCCTCACAATGGTTTGGGTCTCTATCTGGAAACGATCACAGAATGGCTTGGATGCGAATGAATCGTAGCTCTGAGTCCCATAATGTATAAGCATCATGATCAAGGATATAAATAATACGAGTGACCACATCTGGAGCTGCATCTACATCTTGTTGAGTCGCGACATATACTACTGGCACGAGGTCGTGGCTCTGTCTGCGTCACAGGGCCAACTGCCTCTACCTACACCACGACGCACCTCTACTGCAATTTTGTCTTTGGCCCCTCTACACAGGAAGCCTCTTCCGAAGTCGACTTTGTGTGCTCGTCTGCAGTGCTGGGGTGATTTAGGCGGCCCGCGATGTCTCACGCACCAATCAGTGAGGACCTCCCTAATAAAATGGCCTTCTTGGCCACGATTAGAGCTCTGCGTCTTGGATCCTCACCTCCCCATGGTGTCAGCCGGCCACGTATGACAAACGGGAGGAATACTGCGGGTGCCCTTCTTGCATGACCGGGAGCCTCAACGATCCTGACTAGAATAGCTCCTCGACACGCACCTCGGCCTCTGTAACCTACGCCCTTGTTCTTCTTTACGCTATCTTTTATCCACGAGCTTTGTTAGGAGGTGCACAGTGCGCTCCTCTTTACTCTTACTCCTGCTGCTACGATACATTCTTTGTAGTGCTTTGTTAGCTCTCAGGCGGCCTGTTAAGTCTGATCAAATCTGCAGGACCAGCGATAAATGCACTACGATCGGTCGTAGTCACGATAAAAACCTCTTGCATTCGGGACTTCATGCAGCAGATGTATGGAACCCGGCTAACTAGTTCAGAACTTCTTCTCATCTTTCGGATCTTGACATGTTCTTGTTCTAGCAGAGAACTCCTCGATTTTGAATCCTTGTGACTGCGAGGAAAGAATCGGTGGAGTGAATTCTAGCTGGAATTGGTCCATGATACCGTGGGATACCTCCTCTACTGACATCCACCCGATCTTTAGCCCATCTTCCATCGAGGCGGAAAAGCAGACTCTTTGCTCATCGGTCTGACCAGCGCTCCATAAATCTTATTTACTTAGTGCAGCCATAACCCGGTACATACGGATCCTGCGCATCATGGCTTGGCGCCCAGTTCACGTACTCCTCTGTTGGCCTCCCAGGTTCTTTATAACCTCTCGGTGGTGGAGGTTACGGCTGTCGGTCATTGTGCTACTATGTGTGATCTGGCCTTGCACTCGTAATGCTTGATCAGCATTTGAACTCCTTAAGTGTGTGAGATGGGATTGACGACCCTGCTGCTTTGGAGGTTGATTCATAGATGCGGTGGTGGAACTGTCGGTGCTCGTCCCTCGCGGTACATCGGGACAGCTCGAGAAGCTGCACAGGCTACTCTCTAGGGACGAGCCTCTAAGTTATCTTCACGACGTAGTCTTTGTAATTACCAAAATAAACCATTAATACTTTGAATCACTTCATGTATGTACTCTGGTTAAACATGCATGGTTGCCACAACATGCTCTGATACCACCTTGACACCCCCGCCCCCTAGGCGTGGGCATCTTGGCCCTCCTGAAATCCTGTGGGTTACCTCTGTATTTGCAAGAAATCCTGTCAGTAGCCAGTATTAGCCAAACCTCTATAAAATTTTTCTTTTAATTTATAACTTAGGATTTAGTAAAATCTTAGTAGCGGAAAAACCTGACGCGTAGCTGGCTGCACATAGATCTAATTCCAAATCACAATATACATCCAATTTCATATATCAAAAATATATGTGACATGCAAACAGACTCTCCACAAAACTACTCTATGTACATACATATATGTTCCTTTACTTCAATTTGAAGTCTATTCCTTACATAATGTTCTTAATTTCTGACACTTGTCTGATGTAAGAACAACTCACATTATCTTACGACGTCTTGCCTTTGTGCACGAAATAGTTTTAAAATGGAAAATAATGAGCTAAACGAGCTCAGTGAGTGTATGCTTTTATAAAGGTTTTGCTTTTCCGGAAAACATCTCAAAAATGTAAAACTTTCTTTTACAAATATTTTCCAGAACTTTACTTTGCTTTGCTTGCTTTTAAAAGTTTCTAAAACTTTTCTTTGCTTGCTTGCTTTTGTACTTGCTTGCTTAGACGTTTATAAAACTTTTCTTTGCTTGCCTTTTATACTTGCTTGCAGAAGTTTATAAAACTTCTTAAAATCTTTCTTGCTTGCTTTATCTTGTTTGAAAAGTTTTATTAAACCTTTCTGAACCTTTGCTTTAAAGTTTATCATTTTTCATAAAAATGGGAGCTTGGCTCGGCTAGCATGCTGAAAATAAAACCCACGAGCTTGGCTCAGCCGTCGTTTGAAATCTAAAGCGGGGCTTTGGGCTCGGCAGGTTGCTTTAAAACTCTCAGGCTGACGGCCAAGAGGAACCAATAGTTGATTTTTCAAAGCGGCATATCATGCTATAAAACATCAACCCGATGGAGCTATTTTTTGCTTATCATATCCTAGTGAACCGAGACACGTGCTCAGCCGTGCCGTGGAAGGACCTTTGTCGCGTTACCTTTTAAATTGAATATGGTGGAATTGACCTCGTGTCGCCATCACCATACTTAGTTAGAGCTCATAACCTTATATACTCCTGTAAGTGCCACGGTCTCCTTTAAAATGCATAATGTACATGACCCTAAGTTTAGGCAGGCAAGAAACTCCTGATAAATGTATAAATCCTAACACCCAGATACCTCCCAGATACCTCGATTTTACTTGCTTAAAACTAGGAAGGCCTTGTTTTCTCAAACTTTCTTTGCTTACTTGCTCTTTGTAAATGGTTTCTGGCTTTGAAACATTTACTTGCTTGCTTCTTGAAAAATGGTTTAATTATTCAAAAACCATTTGCTTGCCTTTCTTACTTGAAAAATGGTTTAATTATTCAAAACACTTGCCTTACTTGTAATTATGGTTTACAATTTAAAACCAGTAGCACACTTTTCAAAATGGTTTCGCTTCGAAACCATTTGCTTTATCTCATTGCTTGCTTCTTGAAAATGTTTGAACAAAACCATGAAATACGATGTAAAGCAATTTGTATAATATAATAATAATAATAATATATAGTATTGGAAAATGAGTTTAGAACACTCATCTCTGCTTAACTTGAGCATAGTTCCTTATCCAGCGCTCTTTTTAACTACACTCCCACGAATCGACTGATGAGTGTCGCATAACCCGCGTACTTCCTAGACTTAGTCACACTCTTCATACTCTTTTAAAGCTAAGGTGCTAAGGGTTCTGACTCAGCTGGAATCACGATTCAGACAGAAACTCAAGTTCACGTCAGAAACAACAGGACTACTCTGTGTCAAAGGCGATGCAGGAATTTTTCTTTTGTGGCCCCATATGGTAGATTTTTGGTATGGGATCAGAATTTTGCGATTCCTACTTCTTAAGTTTGTTCTCCTTGAAGTCTGTTTTTACGTAGCCACTTGAATCACTCAAATCGGATAGAAATGAGGAAGTTATAATGAAATCAGCCCAATTGACTTGGGAAAAGCCAAGAACAAGTTGTACCGGTACAAGCTCCAAGTTATGCCAGTGCAACTGGCCAAATGACAGAATCACAATTGTACCGGTACAACTTCCAAATTGTGCAGTAGAACACCGAAATGCCCGGATTTTGTTATTTCTCCACTTTTGATGCCAATTCCTCCATATAGCTTCTATAATTCATAATACCTCAAATTAACTTGGAAATCATCTAAAAACAACTCCACAACATGTGGATTGGTGTTTTGGAAACCTCAAATACAAAACCTTAGGTGAAAATCCAAGAATTTACTACCTAAGGTCCTGATTCTTTATCAAACATCATATAATTTGATGATTCCATGGTTATTTTCATCACTTAGGGTTTTACTCCTCATAACTTCTGACAAATCAAAGGTTTGTGCTGACCTTCCCTGAAAACCACCAGACGAAGGTATCAATTCTCCTTGCAAAGCCCTAGAAATCATTACATGATTCTAAGACAAAAGCATACCTGATTTTGAACCTCTCCTCCTCCTTCTTCCTTCTCTCTTCCTCTTCTTTGCTCCCTCCTTCTCACTCCTCTGGGTTTGCTAGAGACGAACTTGAGACCGAATGAATTTGCTTTTGTTTTTCCCTTTATTATATTTTAGCATTTCCTTTAATTGCAAATAGCACTCTATCTTTTTAATTTGTAATTTAACAAACCTCACTTTATTTGTACTATGGCCCATCCTCACAATTTGTTTCTAATTTCCATATCCATTTTGTAATGACCATTGTGCCCTTGGTTTAATACAATTTCCGGTTTACCAATTTATCATTTCATATTTGATCTCAAAATACTAATATGCTGATACTTGGTATCTTATACACCTACGGAGTGTCAGTATCTTTGTAGACTCTCTCGGGACAGAGTGTTACAGGGAGTCGAAGATTTACTGCTCGGGTACCTCATATGAGGTAGCACCCCTGACCGGAACTCGGTCTCTCTTAGTGAATTGGGTATGTGAACATATGGGTCAAAGATAAGATAGTCTCTAAAATCCCAAACATCTGACTTGAGATCGGACCCTGACCTAATTGTATCTAACATGTAGAACACTCATGACGAATGGGCGCGTGCATGGTCCTTAACCAAGCGTTGCAAGGAAAGGATTAATTAACACATTTTGAGCATACAATAATCTCTCAAAATTAGATATCAAAAGCAAAGGAAGCCAGGAGAAACCATACAGGGAATCTCAACCACTCATTGATGCTACCACTCTTGTGCAATCATATCTATTAATCCCGAAGAAACGGACTCAACAAAACATTAGATGATTGGTGCTTAACTAATCACCCTTGGACTGCTTAGATCCACGATTCTTAGAATCCAAGAATTGAACCACATTAACCTGAACTGAAACCCCATTTCAGACCTTAAACATAGCCAACGATCTGGAGCGAATGGAAGTGGGACTCATGAGGTCAGGCTTGATTAAGCTGAAATCGAGCTGATCCTTACGAGCCGAAAAAATGGGTCCGGTTCCCAACTAGTCCATCGGTTTAGAGAGAAGGCTCTCAAATTTTCAAACAACTATTCAAAGAGTCAGAAATCCAAAAAAACAAACCAAGTAGAAAACTAACTCATTATTAAGCAAGCTTTGGCAGCGCGAGACTAGCTTCTTTGTTGGCAGCTGAATTGATGAACCGGCTAATCTGGTTTCCCAACCAGTTCATCCGGTTGAGAGAGGCTCTCAAAATTTGTCAGAGCCTTCCTCAAAGAGTCAGAAATCCAAAAAAACAAACCAAGTAGAAAACCAACTTGAATGACGAAGCCAGGCTTCCGCGAGGCGCGGAGCCCAAGCTGCTGTTTCAGCAAGCTGAATTCGAGTGGAGCAAGCTAATCTGGTTTCCCAACCAGTTCATCTAGTTGAGAGAGGCTCTCAAAATTTGTCAGAACCTTCCTCAAAGAATCTGAAATCCAAAAAAACAAACCAAGTAGAAAACCAACTCCGAATGACTGAAAACCAACACAAACGGCGCCAAAGACCCAAACTTCAATTTCAGCAAACTGAATTCAGTGAACTGGCTGATCTGGTCTCCAACCTGTTCAGCCTGTTGAGAGAGGCTCTCAAAATTTGTCAGAACCTTCCTCAAAGAGTCAGAAATCCAAAGAAATAAACCAAGTAGAAAACCAACTCCGAATGACTGAGAAGCCAGCACAAGCGGCGCCAAAGACCCAGCGCGTTTCAGCAAATAGATGAGTGAACCATTTAAATCTGGTTTCCCAACCAGTTCAGCTAGTTGAGAGAAGCTCTCAAAATTTTCAAGAACCTTTTTCTAAAGAGTCAGGAATCTCTAAAAAACAACGTTGATCGATTCTCAGCTCGGATGGTGAGAACCAACCAAAACAAACCGTTGTCTGCAAAAGCGAGACTGCCCGGCCAGAAGCGTGACGGCTCTCATTGCAAGCGTGAAAACCGGTTCAAATAGTTGAAGAAAAACAGAATTTAGTCTAAAATATCATAAGAATAGGGAAACTAACAAAACAAGCGGTGCATAATTCTCGGCTTGGATGAGTGAGAACCAGAAACAACCCGTTTGTTTTCTAGAGCCAAGAGGCTTGCCAGTGGCCCATTGAGCCGGCTCTCACGTATGAGCGTGGCCAGGTTCGGAGAATGGTTGAGGAAAGCCTCAATTTAGTCGGAATGTCCATAAGAATAAGTGAAGCCAGGGTCTATTCTTTTCTTCCACACAGCAGGAAAGCCCGAGCTAAACATCAGAAAATCGACAAATGTGCGTCAGGGCCGGAAAAGTGCCCTTTAAAGGTCCTTCCACTTTGATCTTTCTCTCATCTGATTCCACCGGCCTTTGAGCCTACCTGGTGTTTTCACCTTCAAAGCTTTGGAAGAGCCCAGTGGTCTCGGAATTAGCTTCCTTATTAACTCCTCCTCATTTTCCGTGAAATTTTGAATATCTTAAGTTTCGACATGCTCTCTAAGTATCCACATGGATTCATGGTGGGCTGCATCTCAAACAAGCCAAGGCCCCAAGAAATGGACCCACAATACTGCCCATTGTCTGGTTAGGCTTATGGGCCCGAACCATATAGGTTGGGCTCGAAATCACAAAAATAGTGCTCCACACAAGTGGCCAGACCTAACCCAGGTTAGACCGGATGCAAACCAGTCGAGCCAATTGAGGAAAATTATGAAATTTTACAAAATGTTCCACACTGAAAAGAATAGAGACCAAAAAGTTAAAAGCGATTTACACCATTAGAGTATGGATGAGGAGATATGATCGAAACAAGGAAGAATGCTTACGAAAATACTGAAAAGCAGTGTTGTATCGCTGCCTTGATAGACTGATCCAAGCCCAGGGTGGTCAAGCGGTTGATAAAATTATGAATTTTAACATAAACCTCCTTGGATAATAAGGAATCGACAAACAAGCGGTGAACGGTCGAGTTCGGACGAGAATACGATCGAGAAGCGAGATCAAGTGCTCAGAATTTGACATACTCTGATAAACTTTGGTTGAGCTAAAACCTCGGGTGGAGGCCCACTTGCTTCCTATAGTACGATGCCAATAACTAAAAAATAAGCCATGATGACATTATAAAGTGAACTACATAGCACTCAACGGACCACATACAAGCTGCCCAGGCTCGAGACAAACTAAGCACAAAGAGAGTGCAATGGTGTTATATGAGAGCGATGGGTGGCGTAATGCGTAGGATAAATGCAAGTGTTGAGGGGAAAAATTGAGGGTTTACACTACCGACTAATTTAGCAAATGGATAAAAGCTGAAGCCTTCGCCTCCATCAAAGACAAGGACATCACCCAATTTGTGTGGAAGAATATCGTTTGTCGGTTTAGAATACTTGAATTCGATCATAGCGATAATGGGCCACGGAGTTTGATAGCAAAGTACAAAAAACTACCGTAGGTGAAAGTGAAACTTGTACTAAACCGTAGTACTCATGATGTCCTTGACGGGAAGCATCCAACAAAACTCTCTTGGCAGCGTCTTTGAAAAAGCGTGCGCGTGACTAGGGGAAAATGGGTGAACGAACTCTAGGGACCCTTGCAGAGCCTATAGAACAACTAGCGGTGATGGGAGTATCACCATTTGCACTCACTTATGGTATGAAGGCCATTATTCCTAAGGAAATCAGGATGCCCATGCTCCGAACCGAGGTTCCTAGAACTGCTAATGTTGAAGCTATCTCTAAGGACATAGATATGGCAAACGAGCTCTAGGAAGCGGCTGCTATATGTATAGTATCTTACCAACAAAGGATGGAAAACTTATACAACAAACACATAAAGCCATGGCATTTCGAGCTGGAGACCTAGTCTTGAGAAGGGTCTTTGAAAATACGGCTAACTCGGGGATCGAAAAATTCCAACCAAATTGGGACGGGCCATACGTGATCGGAGGAGTGGGGCTAGCTGGGTCATACACATTAAATAAAGTAGACAGGACACCACTTCCCAGAATGTGGAACACTATGCACCTTAAAAGGTATTATGAATAAAGTTTTCTTTAAGGGGGTTATCAATAAAATTTCCTTTAAAGTATTTTCTTTCAATCTTTATTACCAATCAAGTGTTCTTCTTTAAAGGCATATTTCTCAATTTTCGAATAACCTCCATTTCATATAAGCACTCACTGCATCAGGTCTGGCTATTGCCAAGCTACTTTCATAAGACCAGACTTGTGGCTCTAAGCCTACTAGCACTTTCATAAGACTAGACTTATGGCTTGAAGCTTGTTGGCACTTTCATAAGACCAGACTTGTGGCTCTAAGTCTGTTGGTACTTTCATAAGACTAGACTTGTGGCTCTAAGTCTATTGACACTTTCATAAGACCAAACTTGTGGCTATAAGCCTGCTGGCACTTTTAGAGAACCAACCTCGTGGCTCCTTGAAGAAATTAACAATCCTAGTTGATATTCGTAAAAAGGACGAGAAATAATAAAAGTTTAGTGCATAAGAGTACCAAAAATCATATTTCATTAAAATGCGATAATTAGCGTTTGTGATAAAAAAAAAAGTATGTTATGGTGGCTAAATGAGGCCCCTTACAGAGATTTAAAAAAGAGAGAGAAAAGATGAGGGATCAAAATCAGCTTTGGTCCCCAATGAGAGCATTCCCCTCAAGTCCTCCTAGGCCACCTCGCTCGGTGCCGATCAAGAAAACCCCAAAAGAGTCGCAGACTGGGGCACTTGGGGCCTATAAAGAAATCAGGCTAATAACGGACCCGAGGAGCTCGGGGCATACCACCTGAACCTCTAGTTGTTCCTCACGTATGTTGTGCTCAAAACACAACATCTGTAGCCATAGACAAAAATGACCTCTAGGGCCTTCTTGTAATCCTCCTCCATAGCCTCCTTGTCTTTGCTGACTTGGGAGTAAAAAGAGGATACCTCGTCCTTAGCCGTCCTAATCTTCAGTAGGAGAGGCGTCCGCTCAACCTCCAAGCGGGCTGCCTCAGCCTCAGCCTTAGGCCTGGCCTCCTTCACTACCACCCTGTCTTCCTCCGCAGCCGCCAAAGCATCCTGGACCCTAGCTAGGTCACCCTCCACCTTTGCCTTTGCATTACTACCAAGGGATGGCTAACGAGCCGCAACCTGAGCTCCTCCTTAGCCTCGCTCTTTCTCTCGCACCCGTAGGCCCTATGCCCTCATTGGCCTTTCTCATTCCCAATGTCTTATCAGACTTAGCCCCTCGTCGTAGATTCTTCTAGGACCCGTGCTTGGAAGTGGGCGCACTAAAGATAGAGCCGCAGCTCTTCTCGACATCCTCAAATCGAGCCAAGCTCCTATGCGTGGCGAGCCATGTTACAAAATAAAGGTGACGGCCATAAAAAAGGGATTAGGAGGAAATAACAACACAAAACCCATGCTCAAATATTAGAAGTCGGGCCATACCAGCTCGATCGTCTCATTGAAGTCGTGATTGCGGATATACATCTCATTTTCTCCCACATGTCGATAAGACCCCTTATCCAGGTAGTTGGGGAAGGGGATGTAGTACTCCTTAGAACAAGCCACCACTGAGACGCGAAAGTTGAGGGGGTAGAGATTGCGTATGTGTGCGAACGAAGAATCCCGCTTGTCGAAGGGGTTGCATTTTCTGACAAGCAACCGAGCAGCTTCCTAATCAGGTGCTTGCACATCCACAACGAATGGCTCCACTCCAATGGCTTGACATACGAGCCGAGTATCAACTTGTTAGGTGGCCTTGTCCTCTGGGCTCCAAAAAGTGTGAAACTATGTCGACTGGTCAAAGGCAGAGGGCCACCCGCTTCTTCTACAGGAAAGGCCTCGTTTGCAACCTCGTAGTCAAGGGGAGGCTCTCCGGCTGGAGCCCCATCCTTTAGCAACGTAGAAGCCTCCTAGGAGGCACCCCGGGCGTCACCCTCCAAAGCTCGTAGAACATTAGGGGCTCGTTCTGGAGAATCCACGGAAATCACTACAGAGCTTATTTGAACCCCCTCGGAAGGACGTATTGTTTATAGAATTTGCCCTCTGGACCCTTAGAGCCGGGGGTAGTCTCCTCGAAACCACTGGCGCTCGTTTGGCATCACGCGCAGCAAATCTAGCGGCGAGGCTAGTTTATCTATTTACTTTCTTC
Organism: Tetrastigma voinierianum; assembly: GCA_016808115.1. NCBI lineage: Eukaryota > Viridiplantae > Streptophyta > Magnoliopsida > Vitales > Vitaceae > Tetrastigma > Tetrastigma voinierianum. Next base: position 585,565 of record JAEQBH010001279.1, on the reverse strand, counting down.
GGTAGACTCCTTCAGCTGTGGATCAGTCTAGTCCACAAACCCCTCAAATCCCGCCCCGGCATCCTTATCCTGTTCGGTCTTCTTTTTCTTCTTCTTTGCCGCTGGGGTAGGTTGTAGATCTCACCGAGATTTGAAAGGCTGACTAAATGCTTAGGAAATTTGAGCAAGCGGGTGAATGTTTGGACGAAGAAGGAGGTTTTGGGCGGATTACGCTGCGAAGAGCTCCCTGGTATCAACTTCAGGAGATCCGTGAGGACGAAATGCTCGCCCTTCACAAGCTCGGCGGGCAATGGACGGGGAAGAACGAGCACTATGTATGGGAAAGGACTAGCGCCCAACTCCTGCAGATTCCTCACAGACATAAGGAACTCGTAGTTACGCTCCCTCTCTGTGATCTCAAGCAACTAGTTGATGCGGTCCAGTCTTGCCTTCTCCACATAATTGACCAGCCGGCCTCGCCTGCGCCTGCCTATGAATCATAAAAAAAAATAGAGGCATGTTAATAAAGAGGATCGCCTAGACAAATATGAGCTACATCAAAACTAAAACAGACTTAGGAATGAGAGGAGGCGATTCATGTATCAAAGGAAGCTTTGGAGGCAATGATCGCGTGCCACGGTACAGCAAGACAGCCTCTTTAGCCTTCGTTTTGGAGGGGTCGGGAGCCTAGTTACAGAGTCACGGTAAGGATTATGGGCTGACATAGGCAGATGAGCTCCGTCCTAAGCGAAGTGTAAATGAAACATATCTACCGTCAGGATGTCCGGTGGTAAGAGAGAGTTCATCCTGCCTGGCCAGTTAGAATATGAAAAACATTCAGATGTACGAGTGTAGGAGGTGCCCGAGTAAAGTGAAAAAACTGCTTCACTAACGACGGAATGAAGCGAAAGCCTAGGCCAATTGCTCTCGAGTGAAGTAGACGGCGTTATGCCTCCCTTAGGTTAGGGTAAGCCAGAAGCGGTCGACATCTCTAAGTGATTTTGGCAGGAACTTGGTTGTACAACCTTAGTTCCGCTGCAGACATAGCAGCAACTAGACTGCTTGTAGTAGGTGTCTCTCGGGGAGTCACCCTCCGATGCCTAGCTCGACTGTTGGAAACCTCTTTGTAACCTCTTATCATTCTACATGCAAAAAAAAAAAAGACAAAAGAAGAAGTCAGATTGAGAAAGTGGAAACGAAACCCTTGAAAGATGATAGAAATCCTCCCCCCTCCCCGGAGGTTTTACATCCCACCACTGACAAAACCTAGGAAAACGCGAACCAAAAACCTTCGCAGACCCTAATAGGACGCCCCCAACCACAAAAACACTTAACCAAACCAATGATAAAAATAAGGTTTGAGATGCGAACACTCACTAGATAATTGATGGTCGTTGAAGAGTCAAGAGTCTCCGATGGCTCCTTTGAAAGGAAAGTTCGCGGAAGCTTAGAAAATGAAAAATCACAGGAATCATAAAACTTAGAGAAAACGTAACTGAAACTGCTATCGCACCTCATACCCTTATTTGTAGGGGAAGCGCATTAAATGCGTCGTCAGAACAATATGTGTCGTACATACTCTGGGAAGCATGCACACGCACTTTAAACCCTCCAGCCGGGAAAAAGGGGGGCATTATGAGTACCATAGTTTTTTAAACCCACTAATCGATGGGCCCAAGATGTGAAGCGGCCCAAGCCCACCTTCCATATCAAAACTAGGAAAGCACTACCTAGACGAGAAATCTAGAGGCCCGCCTATGAAAGTCGGGGTGTCCTCCCAAAGGTCAGCCTCAGGGCAGCCCGTCTAGGGTTCCAAGTCCCCCAAGCGGTCGTCCTCATGCTTATGGCAAGTTCTCTATGGATGGATAGATAAAGGCGAAAAATACGAAAAATGTATTTATCCATGAATTTCCTAGTTTCCAAATCTATTATTTCTCGGAAGATTAATCCTTGATAAGGAAGAATTAGTCTTTGATAAGGAAAATGAGATTTTGTTCATAAGAAAAGGAGATTATTTCCGAAGAAAGAGGGGGAGGATTCGTGAACCACTTTCTATAAATCAGGAGGACTCCCATGATGAGAGGTATGCAATCCCTATTATGCGAACTTTCTTCTTCTTTCTCTCCGTATTTTTGCTGACCTAATCATCGGAGAGGCGGTCGACCCACCGTCCCTGGATTGTCCTTTTTTGCAGGTTTACATTGCGGCGCTAATGCCTTCGGAGATCAGACGATCAAGATAACAACAATCGTGTCTTTATAAAAAGCATTACTTCCACTAGCAATGACCTAATTCGTAATTTTATATATATATATATATATGTATATATATAGACCAATACCTTTGTCAAATTGAAAAAAAATAAGCAAAAAAATCATTTTTCTCTCTATGGGTCGTACACCCACCTCTTCATGCTTGAATAGCTTGCCAAGGAAATAATAGATTAATGGCTATAAATGGAAAACCTCATAAACTCGTAAATAAGAGACATTGGAATCGAGGTTGAAGGAGTGGAGTTCAATGTGTGGTTTTAACACTCTTCGTAATTGATGGTGAAAAAAAGGAGATAAAATAAATAAGGATATGAAGAGGTGATATAAGGAGGACCCAAAAAAAGGAAAAAAAAAGAAAAGAGAAGAAAGAGAGAGGTGGCTCTTGGATTCTCCAATGATGAGTAAGAAAGAGGAGATAAAAAGAGAGGCATTGACATTTTGTGAAAAAGAAGAAAAGGGAGGGGGAAGAGAAGGCAGAGAGATCACAAGCTGTTTAAGGTAAGTTCAATTTTTTTTTGTTTGTTAAAAGTGCATTTTTAGCTTTAACTATGGCTTAAGTGTCATCTTATCCCCTTAACTTTTTTTGTCATTTTTATTTCTCAACTATGGGTCGTGCATCAATTTAGCCCTTGAACTATTTATGTTTTTTAAATATTTTTACTTTTATAGTATTTAAAATCAATCATTTTTGTCTTACTATAGTTCGCACTTACGAAGAGGTGGAATCCATGATATGGAGTAGAGTAAAGTGATAAATTTTAATTTTCATAAAAATTTAGTTATGATTATTTAACTATATTTGATTTCTAAATTTTTAAAAGTTAAAAAATTTTCAAAAATATTTACTTTCATAAAAAAGAAAAAATAAGCAACTTAATTTAAACTATTAACATATTATATGTTTTAAAGTATTTATGCCCTTATACCTCTATATATATATATATATATCTCTCTATATATATATATATATATATATATATATATATATATATATATATATATATATACATAACTTAAAGAAGTGTGTAAAAATAAAATATTGAGCTTAAGTATGTTTTTTTAATTTAATTTAATTTTTAATTTTTATATTTTATTTATCTCACTAAACATTTTTTTTTTTCATAAGAAAATAAGGGCAAAAATTTACACAAAAATAAAATAACCAAAAAAAGTCAAGGGACTAAGCTGACAAATGACAAAAAAAAAAAAAAATGTTGAGGAGCTTAATTGACATATAGGTCATAGTTGAGGGGTAAAAACGTCATTAAACCCTTTTAGTTATTTGTCATTTATTCATTTATTTAGTTTGATTTTCTTGGTTGCGTAATTTATTTTTATTATTATCTTTGTTTTGTTTTATTTATATATTTAGATTTGATTCTTAATTTAGCTTAGAGATTTTGTTGTTACCTTAGGAAGTGATTTTTTTTGTTTAAATTACGGAATAGTCATTTGAATTAATTATTGCCTTTTTTATTTTTAGTTTCTACATTTTGATAATGTTAACCAATCTTGTAGTGAATACATGACATTTTTCTTTTGTTATTCAGTTTATATGGATTAAGTTGAATCTTAGTGTATATACTTGTTTCGGAATTGTGTTTGATATGCTAATGAGTCACGTATTTGTTATGCGTTTTAAGATAATATTGGGTTGAATTATTAGTTGCCTTAAAATTTTATTTAGATGATTCAAAATAATTTGTAGACACAATTTTATTGATTCTTTGAGATTATATTTATTTAATTCAAATTTTATTTATTCATGGTTATTTTTAGTGCTTATTTGGATTTATTCTCATTCATTTGTATAAAATCTTGGTTGATTATTTAGTTTGTATAAACTGTATAGGGTCCTTAGAACTTCACATTGTTCCGCCATAGGGGGGAGGACGTCACGAGAGAATTGGGATTTTGGCTTAAAGCTCTTGTGAGACGATTAGGATCCCATAGGTGAGTATGGTTCAAAGTTGTGATATTAGTCATCGACTCAAATGGTCCATAGATGTATCGATCGTGGTCTATCGGTAAGATATTGACTGATACATAAAATAGGATAATTAAAAAGTTAAAAAAATATTATAAAATTATATAAAATTTTAAAAAAATAAATATAATTAAGTGAGTTAAAAAAAACTAATAAAACAAACAAATTTCTTATATTTAACATTATTTATATAGTTATTGAAGCATTTAGTAAAAGTTCTTTACAAAAGAAATTATTTTATATCAAACATAATAGTTTTTTAACAAAATGATATCGATTACATCAATAATACCATGTTGAATGACGAGGGGCTCAAAATCATCATCATCATTAGTCCTTTGATGAACATACAATTTGGGACGATAATTTGCATAGTAAGAATGTGGTTAAAAGAAATTTTTATTACTTGAATGTGTCGGTTTAGTTGATTTGCTTGATGATCTATAATCAGGAAAATGTGGCATTTGAGGCTGTTCAGGCTCAACACCATACTGATATTATCCAAAACCTCGATTGATCATATCCATAGGAATCACTAGCTCGTATACCAGTAGTTGGATATTGATCAAAATCATTCCCACTAATATTAATATTAATATGATCAGATTAATTAGTCAATCAATAATAATATAATATTAATATTATAATATTAATTGTGTTTTTGAATTTGCATATATGGCTTTTCAATATCTAAATATATATATATATATATATATATATATATATATATATATATATATATAATATTTATATAACATTTTACTAAGATAATGTATATTAATATTGTAATGGGATAAGTCTAATCTCATATGCATCACGCGTGAAAATCCCGAATCTCCAAGGAGTCCGAGCCTTACGCATTCGCCTTAACCCTGTCACTCAGACATCTTACACCTTCACTAGAGCGTTAGTCCATTGGCATCGTTTGTTCAGCAAAGCTTCCTCCCTGCTTCCTTTCTTTTATTGCGTTACCAAGCGACCTCCCATACCACTTCTAAGGCTACGATGGGCGAAGTTGCACCTTCCAACCTTGTTCCTTCAATGGAACAACGAATGCTTTCATTGGAACAATTGCTTAAACAAATGCAACCTTGCTCGCTGTGATTATAACCCTTGAAACCTCTTTGAATACTTGAAATTTATGGGTCTTCCAAGGCGGTAGGAGGCGGAGCTAGCATGGTTTTGTAGTCTTCCAACCTTGTACCTTCAATGGAACAACGAATGCTATCATTGGAACAAATGCTTAAAGAACAACAGGAATCCTATCAACAATAGGAAAAAATGCTTAAACAAATGCAACCATGCTCGCTGTGACTACAACCCCTGAAACCTCTTTGAATACTTGAAATTGATGGATCTTCCAAGGCAGAGCTAACATGGTTTTGTAGTCTTCAAAGCGCTTGCTGGTTGCTCAGGTAGTTAAGTTCTCTTTTTCGATATCAAATAACGAGGCCAAGTACGAGTCTCTCCTACTCATCCTTCATGTAGCCAAAGCACTTGCAAATTCACATATCGCTCATTTCATAAAATTTGAAGTCGCCTAAGTCCCAAAATCGAGGAAAATAATGGTTGACACCCTAACAAATTTAGTCTCCAATGCTCCATACCCCTTAAATTTGGAGTTGAATGCCTTGGCACACTCTTCAATTTATGAGGAAGCAGCCATTGTCGTTTAGACTTGAATTGATGATTCATGATAACTTCGATAAACACATACTTTAAAAACGGTTCCTACCTGAAGATAGAAAAGTCACCTCCAAAACTAAAGCATGAGCAGTTAGGTATGCCATAATAAATGACACTCTATACTACAGGTCGTTCTTGGGCCCTTACCAAAGGTGCTAGCCATCGAAGGAAGTCGAGCACATCATCAAGCAAATACATGGAGACATTTTCGGTACTCACATCGATTGGTGGTCGTTAATGTCATAGAATTATGACACAGGGCTTTTACTGGTCAATAATGAAACAAGAATCCGAACGGTTTGTCAGGAGTTGTGATATATGTCAGAAATTCGTTAATGTTATACACGCCTTAGCTATTGAACTACACCCGGTATCCAGCTCATGGTTTTCTATATGTGGGGATCGATATCATGGGACCACTGCCTCAAGCCATATGCCAAAGAAAATTCATACTCGTTGTTACTGATTATTTTACAAAATGGGCAAAAGTCGAGCCTTACACACAGATTAAGGCAAGTCACTTAGCCCAGTTCGTGTAGTGAAACATCATATGCCGCTTCGGGGTCCCACACACCATAGTCTTGGACAACAGGCTACAGTTCATAAGTAAGTCATTTTAGCAGTACTCTTCAGAATTTCGAATAAAAAATGTCTACCTCACCCCTATATACACCCGGTCAAATGGCCAAGCCGAAGTGACTAATTAGACCTTGCTCAACTACCAAAAGAAAAGACTAACATTAGCTAAAGGTAAGTGGTTCAACGAGCTGCCAATCGCACTGTAGGTCTACCATACAACACCAAGGAAACCCACTAGGAAAAATCCTTATGCCTTATCTAAGCCGAAGCATTGATCCCATTGGAGTCCGGACTAGACGTCCTCCTCACTGCCGACATCACTGAGCTTGCCCTTACGTTGATTAGTTGGAAGAGAAGAGAGACATAGCCGCAATTCGAATGGTCGATTACCAATGCCAAGTAGCATGTCAAAGGGACAAATTAATCATACCTAGAGCCTTCAAGAGGGGCGACCTAGGTATAGGACGGATCTTTGATGAAGGAAAACTTAATCCAAATTGGGAAGGCCCATTTACAATCGTCGATGTTGGATGAAAGGGTGCTTACAAATTACAGTCTTCGTATGGAAGGTCAAACCCCTTCCTTAGAACTTGGCCTATCTAAAGAAATATTTCTACTAGTGTCGCTTTATGCTTTGTTTGTTAAGAGTGGTACCCGGTTGACGGAAGGCTTAAATATAGATCGCGTATTTTATTCAATTATATTTTAGCTATACCTCTCAACATTTGACATTAAATGCTATTCCTCCAAAGAGGCCCCTAGCCTAATGTACCTAACCCTTGATGACCCAAGTCCCAAGTCCTTTGGCAGCTTAGCCTACAAAGAGGGCCCTTCCCTAAGGCAGCTGGCCCTTTACGGACCAAGGTCTCGGGCAATTTACCCTCCAAAGAGGCTCTCGGTCTAAGGCAACTAGTCCTCTACGACCCAAGGCTTCATGCAACTTAGCTTTCCAAAAATCCCTTGCCTGAAGACAACTAGCCCTTGACTTCTTAATGTATTGTGTATCTTGCACCTCCACAGATACCCACAGTCCTAAGGTTTCACAACTCACCTGTAGCAATTTAAACATAAAGTTGTTGAAAGAAACAACAAGCAAGAAGATCTATTCAATATTGAAAATTTCAATTTTATTTAAAAATTGAATAGGTGGGTTAATTCTATTGAAGGTATGTGCAAAGTTGCTGAATATTATTTTCGCTCACTGTTTACTATTTCTCCTATTATACGACCAGTTGCTCACATGTTATTCCGGATAAAGCCCTAAGTTTTGATGGGCTCAATCCTATGTTTTATCAAAAAAAAAAATGGTTATAGTTACATACATTTTTAATGCTTATCGTACTTGGATGGAAAAAAAAGAAGAGTTTTTAGACATATTTAGGTTCATTTAAAAAAAAATATTAAAACATGTTTGAAATGAAAATAATGTCCAAATTAGTTTGTCTTAGCCACGTCATTATACATTAATAGTAATGTCGCAGCCGGCATCAGACCGCTCATCTCCCTGCCTAGGCGGACGACGGGGCGCTAAGCATAGACCGAGACCTTACCTCGATTTTCTCCGACATTGGTGGGCCCATTTCGAAATATAAATCCAAACTTGTAATGTCCTATACATATATTCCTAAGTCCCATTTACTTGTACTTACACAAATTCCACTATTACAAAAATATTACATTTGCATTACAAAACAGAGTAAAAAACCTACATATGGTGGACTTCTATTACTGTGTTGGCCTTGGCGAATGCATGCCTCAGATGTCCTCTTCAGTACCTACACAGATATAACACATGTGCTAAGCTTATAACTTAGTGGGAAATAGATAACATATATGACCACAACAGTAATCCTCAATTGCAGTATACAAATTCAACAGCCTATATCAAAGATTTTCTTACATCTCCCCTGCAGAGGAGTGTAGAATAGAAATTAGGATAACAAAAATTGCAGGTACACCATTAATAAACTGGACATTTGTGATTTTGTATAATTATTTCCATATATCATATTATTCAGATTCTTATCGTATAAATGTTTGCCTGTATAGACTGGAATTAATGAATGAGAGGGACATAACACAATAGGTACCCAAAGGTACGGCAGACAAGATAAATGTAGGTGCCAAGCACAACAAAGACGTTGCCCACGTAATGTAAGTGTTGTAGCACTAGTAGGAGTGTCGTAGCACTGAACAGAGTGCCGAAACACTAATAAGAGACGTGCCTACCCACGTAACATAAGTGTCGTAGCACTAGCAAGAGTGTCATAGCACTGATTAGAGGTGCCTATTCATTCGCTATTCCGTCTTAAGCAGACATACAATTATATGTATTACTGAGCTTGTTATATTGTTCTTAAACACATTAGCAAATAAGGGGCAAAAAACAATGTCTGCTCAACGACCCCTTTTCATATAATTTGTATACTTGTACGGACCCTTTCATTCACTTGTTAGGATTCTCATTAATCCAATGGATGGTTTCCAGAATTAACAAACGACAGGAACAAAAACGGGATTTCAGGTTCTCCTAGGCGAAGAGGACCTTCGCTTAGGCAAGGTAGAAACTGGAATTTTGGGGCCTTCAAGTTCGCCTAGGCGAACTGACCTTTGCCTAGGAGAGCACTCCTTCGCATAGGAGAAGGGTGTTGAGCAGAATACAAAAATGGCCAGATTTGACCATTTTCACCGAAAATTTCCTTCCACCAACTCAGACAAAACTCAAAATAAACCATAAAACTCATCTTATACCAACCAACAACATTTCTAATAGGATTTTTCCTACACAATTTAGACAAAGAGGGAGTTAGGTTAATTTTCTAACTTTCCATACTAGTATTCCATATCAAAGTTCCACACATATAGTTTCCATACATGAATTCCATACCTTGATCTTCTTGAAACCTTAAGAACCTAGCTTTCTTTTCTTATTTTCTTCTCATTGCTTGAACAAAAACAATGGATTGCACAAAAGCCAAATGATCTCCTCTTCTCCTCCACCGTAAATGCCCTAACCTAAACCAACAAAAATGGGAAATTCCTTTACTTAGAAGGCCATGTTTGGCTTTATCTCATTTTTGGCTTAATTTCTCATTTTTACTTATTAGTCCTTCCACTTCATTCTATTTGAAAATCAACTTATCCAATTCCTACAATAACATATCATCTTCTTGTGTTATGACCTTTGGGTCCTCATTTTACAAATTACCAATTTAACATTTTTCCCACTTTACACTTAATTTCCGAAAAATGCAGATTTTACTTATATTATATACCCTAAACATGTAATAAACTACTAGGGTATAATTTTGGGTGTTATAGTAAATGTGGCATTGTAATTTTTTTTAAATTATTGCCGCAAACACTGACTTCGGTATTGATATTTTTTTTTAATTGCAATGCTGCAGTCATTGACTAAGACATTGATATTTAAAAAATTGCAATGTCGAAGTCACTGACTACGGCATTATCGTTTTAAAATATAAGGCGTGCTCTTCTTCTCCTCCATTTGCTCTTCTCCATTTTTCTCTTCATCTCAATTTCTTCTTCTCCTGCATGATGGTGCATAGGAAGGTATGGTGTGTAACACCCCGAATTAGACCCTAGAGTTTTATTACAATTTTGTAGTATAAGAAAAGTAAAATCTATATTTTTCGGAATTTAAGTGCTAAGAGTGAAAAATGATAAAACTGGAATTAATTCAAGAGTCAAAGATTAAATTGGTAATTTATAAAATGAGGACCCAAAGGTCATAAAACAAGAAGAGTGTATGTTATAATAGGAATTGTGATAAGTTAGAATTGCAAATAGAATGAAATAGAAGGACCTAAATGTAAGGAGTGAAATTTGACTCAAATGGATAAGACCAAAAATTGGTCTATGGATTGAGGGGAAGATATTTTCTCATTTTTGGGAGAAAAGGACTAAGGTTAAGGTGGGGGAGAAAAGGAGATCATTTGGCTTTTGTCCAATCCTTTGTTTTGGTTCAAGCAAAGAAAAGAAAAGAAGAGGAAAAAGAGAAGAAATCAAGGTATGAAACCTATATGTATGGAATTCTTGTATGGAAAGTATGGATTTGTTGGTTAGGAAACCCTCATAACTCTCTATTTGCCTATGTTCGCTCAAGAACCCATTCTATATAAAGTCGATTTTTGTTGGTTCTAGTTTAGTTTTTTGGTTGGTTTTGGGTTTTGGTAGGAAATTTTGAGTGAAAAGAGGCAAACCTACCATTTTTACAAGTAAATCACAGTGAGTACTCCAGACAAAGTTGAGCACCCACTAAAGTTGTTTTTAGCCTAGAGGATGCTGGAGTATCGATATTGAGCTGAGCATCATCGAAAATGCGGCATTCGTAGGATGTTGAGTATCGTATTGAGCCGAAGACTCCAGACTAAAGTTGTTTAAGGTCCGAGTATCACCCCAGAACCCCGGCTTTTGTTCTTTTCTTCAGACCCTATTAATCATTCATCGGATTAATGAATATCCCAATAAGTGAATGAAAGGATCCTCGTATATGCTCCAAGTGTATGTAAAATTGTTCAACATCACCGCCGACGGCGCTTGTCGCGCACTTTGCTTTTCGCTTCCTTATTTGCTAATGTGATTAAGAAGAATATAACAAGCTCAATAATATATATAATTGTATGCATGCCTAAGACCGAATAACGAATGAAGAAAATTCTCCGAACAAGGTTTTTCGACACTCTTGCTAATGCTACTTACACTTTATGGGCGTACAAGTCTCTTGCTTCATCACTCCCGCTGCTACTCACACTGCTACGTGGCAGGCACGCCTTGTTCAAGATCAGATCGACCTTCGAATACCTATTGTGTTGTGTCCCTATCATTCATTGTTACTGGTCTATACATGCAAACATTTATATGATAAGGATCTGAATGATGAACAATAAGAAAGCATAAGGAATCAGTTCTATTATGTGATGTACCTATGGGTACCTTCTGTACAAGATCTCTGTTTTGAACTCCTACAGGAGATATGAAAACCCCGTTATAAGAATTATGTTATATGAAAATTTTTGCTATAGATTTCTGTTACATGTAAACTCTGATAAATCCATTTTGTTATATGTATGTGGACCACCCCAAGTGGTCATATATCTGTTATCTCTTATCTGTTTCCCACTAAGCTATAAGCTTAGCACGGGTGTTTCATCCGTATAGGTACTGAAGAGGACATCCGAGGTATTCCGCATTCCCCAAGGCTAACACAACAATAGGAGTACACATGATGTAGGCTTTTTGATTTTGTTTTGGAATGTAAATGTAAAAGTTTTTGGTAATAGTGGAATTTGTTTATTTACAAGTAAATGAGACTCAAGGATATGTACAAGACAGTTTAAACACCAATACGGTGGTAGTACTAGAAGTTTTATTTCCTTATGGATTTATATATGAAATGGGCCCACCAAGGTCAGGAAAGTAGGTTAAAAAGTCTCAGTCCCGTGCCACGTCCCTTTTCTTTGCCCAGGCGAGGGTAGGGGGCGTGACATGGTGGGCATGCACCTGTTCCAAACAGGTAAGAGTTTGAATTTGAAATGGGAGCGAAATTTCAAATGGAGGTAGAATTCAAGTTGAACCAGAATTCAAATATGGAGCCATAATTTGAAAAGGGGAGCCAAAAATTGAATTCAAAATCAAGAGGGAAGAGACACCTGTTGGGAAGAGAAACCAAAGTCTATAAAAGGACCTTGTCTCTAACTTGAAAGGGTTAGAGAGAGTGTGCATGACTTTGTAATAGAAAATCCTTGTATGTAGAGAAGTGTAAAATCACTTGACAATTTTGAGAAATACAAGTTGGGAATGAATTCTTGTAAAAACTAAGTCTCATTTACATGCTTTTGTGAGACGTTGTGAGGGAAGGTTGGCTAAAAGGTTTAGCATTGTGCATCCAAAAAGGCGAAAAATTCGTTGTCTTTGATTAGGGGTGTGACAAGTGGGAGCTTCATCTGACTAGCTACTCTATTTCGATCACTACAGTCCTCCTCCACAGCAGGTAACCTCCTTCTACTTCGATTTTTAGTGTTTTTTTTTTTTGCATTGGTAGAAACTGTATTAAGATAGAGGTTAAGTTTTCCACAAAGTGTTATATGAACACCAATGCGACAAAAACAATCTAGCTAGCTATTTTTTAAATGCTTAACCACCAGTTTTTGTACTAGCATTAATTGTCCTCTACCTTCCTATATTAAATATTGCTTTCTTATTAATTACTACCTGCATCTCAATCCCATATTTCACTACAAACTGCTAAGTAGTTAATTAAATTCTACAGTAGCCATCTAAGAATTTATTTACCATTTCCATCTCTAATTACCATATATAATTGGTCAGAAACCTAAATCATTGGTCTGAATCCAAACGAAAAGTAGTGGCTAGGGAGAAGAAACACTTTTTTCTAATTAACCAAAAAATATACAATTTTTTTAATAATCAACTGAATCCAAACCATTATAGCTAGCTTTTCACATAATTAATCCCATCCAATACCTTGTTGAAAGTTAGGAAAGAGTAATAAATAGCCACAAAATACAAATATAGCTTAGCTATCTATCCACGGAAATCCAACAAGAAACTAAAAAGAAGATATACTCTTATTTCATTGTTTTGTTAAGTATTAATGTAATGATTGTCTGCATTGGTTTGCTGATTAGCTGTCTTGGATTGGAACCAATGGTAGTTTGCTTCCAAAGATGTGCGGTAGTTGGTTCTCATCAATTTCGTCAAGAAGAGTTAATCTCAGCTTTCAATATGCAAAGATTAAGACATTAATATTCCACATCCACCACAAATGATTTTATGGCCTCATTAGAATTAGCTAAGTTTACATTAATCTTATTATATAATTAATTACCTTCTTCTTGGCCTTTTTTTCTATAAATGGTTAAATACTTTGTGATTTATGAATATAGGTGTTATATGAAAACTGTTTTTATTATCTGAATTTATTGATTTTTGTGTTTTATGTTTGTGTTTTTTAGAATTAGTCCAAAAGGAAACCAAAAGTGTGCACATTTCATTATACCTACTTGGTGTGTTTGTTTTATAAGACAACTATACGAATACGATTAGTTGTATTTGGTAATAATATTATCTTATGAATGACATTTTTTGTAGGTAGATAATGTGTTATTGCACTATTCCCATCATATGTTTTTATAATTGAAAAATCGGAAGGACTGAAAAATATGTGAAATATGTTGGAAACAAAATTGTTATTGTGCCTTTGCATACATCTTTCTTTGCAATCAGTAAGTATAAATGTCCACATACTGTTGTCAATCCTTGCTTGAATCGGAACCATCAACAATTAGACTCCAACTTGGTTGCTGATTATATCAAGGCAATGATTAAGGCACAGTTCACTTTGACAGTAGCTTGCTATCCAAACAACCATTATGGAGAAATTTTGATATGAAATATCATACAAGAAGGCATTGGTTGGAAAACATAAAGCACTTACAAACTTATTTGTGGACTTCCATTAGTCATATGCAGAACTACCACATTTCTTCATGGCATTAGAGTAGACAAATCCTGTTTTTTTTTTGTAACTTTGAAAACATTATACACTAATATGCAAAACACAAAGGTATTTCAACGAGTTTTCTGTGAATTTCATCCATCTATTGAATGATGCAATCATTGTCGGCCCATACTGAGTATTGATGCTACACATTTGTATGGGAAGTATAAAAGCACGTTAATGATTGCTATGGGTGTGATGGAAATAATAAGTTGTTTCCACTGACATTTGTTATTACAGAATAAGAGAATATTGATACCTGGGGATGGTTGGATAGAACTTTCTGTTATATCTAACAGACATCTAGGCATGTCCATATCTGTTTTCTCCCACTACTACGAGATTTGACGCAAACATCTACTTATAATTAGGGTATTGTAGTTCGAGCTGCAATGGTGCTACTTAAATTACAGGTTATATGACATTGTTACATTTATTGATCATTTTTTTATGAACAAACACATATAAAAGTCAATAATTATTATGTTAATATTGAATTGTTTTTTATCCAGCTCTAGTCTTGGGAGAGACTACATGTGTGGCAACTTGATTTTTCCCGACCACCAACACCTCCAGTCACTCAGCACTTACACTATGATGCTGATTTAGTTGATGGAGACGCAACTGAGAGTCTACAAAATGGATTTTTGACTGAGCCTGAGTTGGCTGATTCATAGGGTTTCGGTGGAGGGTGCCTTTATCATAAGTGAATAACCCATTTGGTGTGCTCGCCTTATATCGAGACCAATTGGATGCACATACTCGTGATCAAGTAATTGTATATTAATATATATTATTTTTAGTCATATTCACAATAATGATAATTTTAGTCATATTCACATTGACTTAGCGTAGATGTTTGTAGGTGTTATCAGAGTCATACATCGAAAGTCGGTTGCCCATCTACCTGATATACGTTTAGCTGATTAGGAGATTTAGCGGATGATGTAACCACTTATCTGTTTTGAGATTGTAGAGTGGCATCGTCTGGAGCAAGTCTTGCGTCAGTTTGGGCTTCATCAGAGGATACCTCCATTTTGCTCGATAAAGCAAGAGCTACATTGAGTTGATAGGCGAGAACACCCCAAGTACAATTGAGAGACGTATCATGCACAATACGTTGTCTTACGGTCTATGCGTGCAGAGAGGATCGTCACATCACCTTCTACGGCTGGTATTATGGACTTTCATGATCTATATATGAAGTGATATTGGCGTATTACACGACGTTTGATCACACCACCACTCCATAGGGAACAAATGAGGTATCATAATACAGGCGCAACATCCCATTGTTGGTAAGTAAGAGTCTTTAAATTCTCAATTATTTTCCAATTTTGAATGAATAGAAATTTTTTTTGCAATTGTTTGGTTTGTTTTTTTAGATCTCTAGGATGGTAGACATTGCTAGTATATCTTGTGAGTCTTCCATAGGCTTGTTGTACAACATTCATCATATTGCTAGATTAGTTTTGCGCCTTATTGGATAGGACCATCGCATCACTGCACACGATGAAGAGACATCTACGTCCCATGGACCATCCATTAGACCTCCTACGTCATCCACTGGAGTTAGGATGCAGCTGATCTAAGGTCAAGGGAGAGGTGGTGGGCGAGGTCATGGTCGAGCTGGTGAGCGATGTCGTGGTCGATTGATTGGTCGTGCTATTGCTCGTTCTACTGATGAGACTTCCATACCACCCAAGTAGTCCACACCATCCACCGAGACTTTCATACCACCAAAGTATTCCAAACCACCCTTCGAGACTTTCATACCACCTGATTATTCCACAACACCCCCCGAGACTTTCACTCTACATGTCATCCCACCATTATCATCTACATCTCCAGTCGTAGAGGCCACATGTTTACCATCTGCAGCATTGCCTCCCTTTGATGAAGCCTTGATTGACCTTGTTTTAGACTTAGGCGCATGCCCACCTAGTTGACCTCGCGCTCCACGTACACGCCGAGTCATTCCTCCATCAACTCCATTTGAGATTGCACATGCCCCTATAAATCATCTAACTATGTATTCTAAGTGTCCTAAGGGAAAGGGAAAGCCTCCATCATGTAGGACTCATTGACATCTATTTATATATGTAAATATTTATATTTGTATTACATTGTGCATATATTTATATGATTTGGTTTATATATGAAATGATCCATTATTGTGTATTGGTTGTAATTTAGATAAGTGTCATTGATTGTATTTGGATAGGTCTGGGTTAATTTGGATGAAATGGTTATAATGAAGGTGTAACGACTTGATTGTATTTTGGATAGTTGTAATTTGGATGAAAGTGGTTTAATTTGGATAAAATGGTTGTAATGCGGGATAATGAATTTGTTGTATTTTGGATATGTGTAATTGGTTCTAATTTATGCATTAGTTGAAAATTCAAATTAGCATTTTTTAGCAAAATATATATTTTTAAATATTAATGTCGTAGTCAGTGACTACGACATTGCAATTAAAAAAATATCAATGTCGAAGTCAGTGAATGCGTCTTTCACTTAAAAAAAAATACAATACAAGAGTCCCTGATTGTGTCATTATTGATGTGTATGTCGACATGTCTATGACACATTGGTTTTGACATTATTTTTATTTAAAACTTATTTTAGTAATTTATTTTTAAATTAACCTAAATATATCCAAAACTCGAAAAGAAAAAAAGTTCCCTGCTACTTTGAATGTCACGATGATCACATTCATCCCTAAATGCAACAACCCCACTTTGATGTGAGATTTACGCCCTATTGCCCTTTGCAATGTGCTCTATAACATTATTTCTAAGGTCCTTACTAACCCATTGAAATCTCTTTTACCTCTTCTTATATCAAAACACAATCAGCATTTGTCTCGGGTCATTCCATTTTGGACAATGTGGTTGGGGAGGTGGCTTTAAAGATTGATATATACCAATGTAGCATATGTTGAGCCAGTTGGGAATTTCTACGCTTTGTCATGACTAAAATGGGTTTTGCTAATGACTGAATTGACCTTATTATGATGCGTATGTCAACTATATCATATATTGTGCTGGTTAATGGGCAGGAGGTGGGGCCAATTATTCCTGGACGAGGATTACTCCAAGGAGATCCTTTATCTCCTCATCAAGGCAGTTGCGCGGACAATTCCTTCATTTTGCATGAGTACTTTCCCTATACCTATTTCCCTCTGTGAAGGGCTTAAGAGAATTATGAATTCATTTTGGAGGTGGTACGAACAAGCCTGATAGACGTTGTATCAATTGGTAATCCTGGGACAGGTTATGCATCAGAAAGGAGTATGGTGGGTTGAATTTTCGGCATTTACATAGCTTTAATCTAGCGTTAATTGGTAAGCACTGCTGGAATCCCGAATATGTTGTCAAATACCACCTCTCTAGCCTCTCCTTCAACCAGATATAATCCTCATACCAGCTTCTTGGAAGTTCATCTAGATCATAATCCTAGATTCGTTTTCTCGATGGACTATTTTTCTAAAATTTAAAATTCAAAATACTATTTATTTATTTATTCTTTTATTTAAAAAAATTCTGATTTCCAATTCTTTTTTAAAAAATCCCTAATTTGATTTTCAATTTTCCAAGTTTTTGTTTTAAACTCAGTTTTTTTTCAAAGACTCAAAACAACATTATTGATTTCATAATTCTAATAACATAGAATCTTGTGGGATTAATTTCGTTGAACAGACAAATGAGCTTTGGCGGACGCTCGACATATGCTGTATCATTTTACTAAAAGTCAAAGAATTAGGTATGAAGAATTGTTCCTGAGTTGTATTTATATAATTCATATTTATTTTTGTGCTAACTTTGTTTCTTATTGATAGCATTCGCAATGTACTACCAAGGTAAGCTTTGTTTTTCTTTTGACTTAATGTTTTATTATCATTTATGATTAATATAATGATGTTTCATTATTATTGATTACTCTGGATATCTATGGATTGGTTAGCTGATTGCTATATTTATTTTAATTTGATTAGTAGAGACCTGAAATTAGGGACTTAGCAAGGTGTTAGATTTTTTTATTTTACCTTCATAATAGGTAATTTGACATCGGACCAAAACTCAGTTTTTCTCAAACCTGTTTTTCCATATTAAGAGTTAGATTTAGGCTTTTCTTTTTTATTTAAAAAAAATTAAAATAAGTAACGACTCAAAATCCTTTTCAAAAATGATTTTTTTTTTCAAAATATAAAAGCAAATCGTCTTTCAAATGGGAAACACATCATAACCAAAAATGCAAGATCCACACCATAAGATCTCTATATGGGTTAACATTTCATTGATTTTAGTATAAACTTAATATCATATTGAGAGTTTGTACAACTAGGGCCGTAGCCAAATTTTGATTTTAGGCGGGATATTTTTAACTTGTATAAGTTCGACAAATATTAATCAGGGTTATAGCTCATTGATACAATATTAATGGATTTTCAAAGGGGACTCCTTGGACGTAAGGGAAAACTACACTAAATTATTCCAATTATGAGATAATGCATTATACTATCTATTGGATTAAACTATAAACAAATTTGGGAGAATTATGTTAATCTATTTGGAGGGGAAAGAAATTAAGGGAGTGGTTACCAAATATAAAATAATAAATTGAGATGTACTTCGGAGAAAAGTCTGCTTTCATACGGTGCATTGTAAGGGCTTTCAAAAATGCATTGGGAGTAAGGTCCAGCATGGGTCTCATACTTCAACCAACTCCCCACCACACCGACGACTTCCTTTAGAATTCGAAAACCTAACCAGCGTAGTGGAAATTTCTGCAGAAAGACGACGGCTTCACCTTGGACATGGCTGCGTTCAAATTGCCAGAAACTTTGTTCCATTTTAGAACAGCCTATCAGTCACTCTCTTCTTTTCTCCGGCACCATTCCAGATTGCATTAATAGAGTTTACCTCTAAAATAGCGCTGACCCTCAGCCAGTCGTTGGGCATCACTTCTTCAACGACGACGACATGGTTTATGTAGTCACCCTTAATGGTAGTTCGGCGAGATTTGCTTGTCGCTTTACCGTAACGTAGAGACTGGTCCAGGATCGGAAGCTTGACCGACCGATGTTCCCCAAGGTGATAGGCGAACTCCATGATTACTCCGACATCGCTCGCCTCCTCCTCTTCTATGCCCAAGGGCTATTCGGCCTCTTGAATCACAATCACGACACCAAAGTGGAACACCGCTTGGTGTAGTTCAATGAGAGACTTTTGGCTATGTTGGAGCCCATGGTCATCACCGATATTATAGCTTTTGTTAAATTACAAGGCTAGATTGAGATTTAATGGATTTCTGCCAGCATTTTGAAAATATCCAAAATCATAAATATTATTATTTATAAAAATAATATTATTAGAAAATTAAAACTATAGTAACTTTGTTTATACTTAAAAATAACAATTTTAATAAATACTACTATAAATATTAAAATGTACACACAAATTTGCTATTAGTGTTACTACTTCAACCTATACAGTAGACACGTAATGAAAAAGGTAATAATAACAAATTATTTAATCACATGTTATTTTCAAAATCATTATCTTGATATTTATTTATTTTTTCTTTTAAAATTGTTTATTTCTAAAATTATCTTGTTATTAATAAAATATCACACATTTTTATTCTTATCTTCAATAAAATAATAAAGAATTAAGAATTCAAACATGTTTTTAATAAAAATGGTTATTTCTAAAATTATCTTGATATTTAATAAAATATAAAATTGATATTTAATAAAATATCACAAGTTTAAATTGGTTATTTTTAAAATTATCTTGATATTTAATAAAGAATAAAAATAAATTTGATTAAATATCAAAATTGGTTTAAAATTTTGTTTTTATTCTTTATTAAATATCAAGATAAATATTGAAAATAACCAATGTTTGTAACTAAATAATTTATTATTATTCCCTTTTTTCATGACATGTTTAATATATAGGTTGAAATAGTAACACTAATAGCAAATTTGTTTGTACATTTTACTATTTATATTGGTTCTTTATTTATTCAAGTTATTACTTCTAAGTATAAACAATGTTACTATATTCTAAGGTACTTTTAAATTACTAATATTATTATTTTTATAAATAATATTATTATTGATTTTGGTATGTTTATTCTTATATTCGATGAAACGTATTTTTATTTTTTAAAATTTGAAATATAATTGATATATATATATATATATATATATATATATATATATATATATATATATATATATATATATAATTACTTTAATTATACTATTTTTATAAATACTAATATTATTTTTATTGAAATAATTGATTATTATTATTTATAATATATATGTATTTCTTTAACAATTAAGCAATTTGTTATAATGTAGTAAAATGTCTCAACGATGACTCGAACCCAAGACTCTTCCCTTTCCTAAATGTCCTATCTTTTTAAATTTTTAATGCCCTACCAATTGAACTACGCATGTGAACATAATATCTATGTATTTAATAAATTAAACAAAAAACAATTTATGAATTTTAAAGAATTAATGATTTTTGTATAGTTATTAATTCTTTATCTTTCGAAGTTTATATATATATAAATTGAATCGGAACATATTTTTATTTTTAAAATTTTAAAATATAATGTCCCTCCCCTCCTTTTCTCTCAATTTATTCTTTTTTAACCCATTTTTATCAAGCAATGAGGGGTGTTTTTTTGTCATTATTGGTATGAAATCACCTATTTGCATCTCTTTCTTTCATTTTCTTACTCAATAAAATGGTTCTTCCATAAATATTTAGGTATTCTCTAGTTTTTTGTGTTGTTGTTTTATTGCAACGTTTGGTTTGTTGTTGTCTTATTGCAATGTTTGGTTTATCATCGGCTTTTTACAACATGGTGTTTTTCGTCATATATTGTTGTAGCGCTTTATTTATGTGGGATTGATTCAGAAAAGCAAAATAGATTCGGTCAATCGAAAATATTAGATTATGGTCATCAATATATTGAAGAATTTGAGTCATAAATATTCTAGTCAATATATTATCAAATTTGTAGGTTTTAAAACGATTTATTACGCTATTAACCTGAATATTGTTTTATTCTTCATAATTCTTAGTAATTTGTATCTTGGATCTATCGATCTATCAAGTTTGAATTAATAAGATTATTTTTTCAATATATATATATATATATATATATATATATATATATATAATTGATTTTAATTAAAAACATTTTTTATGAAAACAAAAAAAATTCTATTGATTGAAAATTTTTGAATGGAAATCATTTTCTAGCGGGAGATCTCTTTTTTATTTTTCTAATGGAAATTATGATTGATGATAAAAAAAAAAAAAGGAAAAATGTGGTATTCTTAAAATATATTTTTATATTTAATTATTTTCACTTATTTTTTAAAGGTTATTTAAGAAATAATTAACAATAAATGTTTGTCATTTTATCTTCTTCCCCCTTCCTTCCTTAACCCAACTAACGACATACAACACCTAATGTCGTCTCTACCACCCCTACGCCCTCCTCTATGTACTCACCACTAATATTTTTGTCCTGTACCTAAATAACCAAGCCCACTCAACTAAGCATCCCCATAAGAACGTCTCTTTGATTATTAGAGAGATCGAGTCTTTGCAAAAGAAACTCGCGCAGATGAAGAATGAGATTCTTGGGGAAAAGAGCATTGATCTTTCGAGGCATAATACCGCGAGCAAGCTAAAGTTGTTTTTACAACGCCGTCAACTTCCTCTTGGGAAAGATTCCAAGACTGGGATCTCGAAAATGGGTTTTCTGTTTCTCAGGGAAGCCTTCATCGGATACACAGTGGGGGATGTATGTGGGAGAGTTGGTTGAAGTGTTATCCATAGTGAATCCCACTGCTATGGCATTTTTAGAAGCTTATACAAAGCATTGTATGGGAGCATACATTTGAAAAAAAATTTCTCAACAGGACAACTCAATTTATTGATGTACCTTTAGGTGACCACTCCCTTAATTTCTTTCCCCTACAGGCAAGTTAACATAATTCTCCCAACACTTTTTTGTATGCCACATGCCAGGTTAAAAAAATTGAATCGAGTTTTAAGAAAGTAGTTGATTATGAATGTAATTATGAATGATGGCAAAGGCCCTACTACAACTGGATGGAACCTAGGACATCTAATGCCATGAAGTCAAATTAGGTACTCAAAATTATTGGATTTATGTTCTAGAAACAATATGGGTCATCAAAAGCCAAAATTAATAATGGATCGTTGAATCCCTAGGCTAGCTAATTAGCGACATACCCCATTAATTAATTGCATAAAAGGCAAAAAACCCAGTAAGACAGAAGTTTGATTACTTGATAGGTAAGAAACCTTGTAAGGTAAGGATTAGTTGCTTGTCAGACAAGTAACCCTATAAGGTTAGGATTTGAAGTTTATAAATAGACCCCTCTCCATAGGACCTTTGCACATTCTCCCTAGGGCCTTTACACACATACGCGGGTGTGCTTTCCTCTAGTCTCTTGCAATTAGGTATACTCACACACAGATCTGTCGTGACTGGAATTGCTTGAAAGGTCCCATACTAAGAGGTTAATAAACCCTAAGGATGATGACATTAGTTTATCACACATCTTGTTCAATCATGATCTAGGTTTCCGTTATACATTGATCATAACAGAATTCACAATTTTGTTAAAAGTGGAATTTTAAATTCCTTAATCTTAGAACCTATACCAATATGTGAATCATGTTTGAAAGGTAAAATGACAAAGAGGTCCTTTACAACCAAAGAACATCGTGTTACTAAGCAGTTGGGATTGGTACAAACTGATGTGTGTGGACCAATGAGTGTTCAAGTCAAAGGCGAGTATGAGTATTTCATCACCTTATTGATGACTACTCAGGATATGGATATGTTTACCTAATGCGCCATAAGTCTGAAGCTTTTGAAAAGTTTCGTGGATATAAGGCTAAGGCAGAAAAACAGTTGGGTGTCCATATTAAGCAACTTCGGTTTGACCAAGTGATTCGCGGTAAATCGTAGCATGCATAGGGTAGAGATTTGGTGCTCGGAATCAAAAATATTTATAAACCTAAACCTCTCATCGACGAAGAATGCTACCGCAAAGATAAAGTGGGCTCTAGGACTAACATAGGGATGAGTTTTCTTCGCATAAATGACTCATAGCTGGAAGCGCCAAAATGGTTAATTTGTTTCGATTTTAAGGTTTGATGAAAACAAGTGAAATGTTTTGGAAACTAAAATAAAACAAGTTAAAATGTAAAGAACTCCTTGAAGTGTTAGGTCACCTGGCTGATTCATGGCAAATCGAGGGTTTCGTGGTTCTTCCTCACGTCGGGGAGGATGACGTATAGTCATTTCCCGAACCGGATCTTCATTTAGCTATAAAACCTAACCCTTAATAACTATCCTTTGAAAAATTGGTAATCACAGAGCAACAATGGTCTCGGCAGTGAAAAACAACTCTCCTTGACTTACCTTACAATGGATTATAAATGATAACTAACAAACATCAATGGATCTAACATTAAGCATTCAATGAGCCCAAAAGCTTACCAAGTAATAACCATTCAAGGTGAGTCTAAGGGATTTAAACCTATAGTTCTAGGGAAACACAAAACTGCCAGTGAGTACCTGCGTGAAAATCTTATGGAAACCTCTAGCTGCCATAAGATCCTACACCCAACAACCTTCTCCTTCAAGAAGGAAGGGTTTCTAGCCACTCATCCTCCGAGTTGTCATCCTCGGAGGGTGTTTGGCTGCCTAGAAAGTGAGAGAAAATGGGAGAAAGTGAGAGAAAAGGAAAAGAGGTGGGAGAGCAAAAAGCTTCCCGCCAAAAAGAAATTTTATTAATGCCAAAAAAGTCTTCATACATGCTGAACATCGGGGTTTTTATACTCAAACCCCTTTACAAAATACCAAAAAAACCAAACCAAAAGCTATTGTGGGACAAATCTGAAGACAACCAAAAGTGACAAAGTCAAAAGGTCAAAGCGCAGGGAAAGGTGAACAAAGGGCGTGAACTTGAATGAATGCGTAGTAAAGGTGCTGCGAAATTTCTCAACCTACAAAATTTCACTCCACCTCCCCATTTTTCGCCTTTCTTTCCTTCTCATGATGATCTACAACGCTAAGTTTCCTCGACTAAATTTTGATTTGTTATGATCTAGCGACTTGAAATTTTGGCATGATTAGCTCAAGAAACTGCAAAATTTGTTTCGCAAAATGCGATCAAAGAGTATAGCAGACCTTAATGTGCCATCAAGACTACTGACAGGTACACAAGCTGTGCCTAAACCTATAATAAAATGTGGTTCAAAATAACACTATTTGGGCTCTAATCACACCCCCCAACCGAGACATTGCTAGTCCCTTAGCAATGAAAGAAAGAAAGAGAGAGCATACAAAACAATAACAAAATGATGTTCACAAAAATGGTATTTCAAAAAGGTTGTGAATGAGTAATGCCTAACCCTTAGTAAGAATCACCAAAACCCTTGCCCAATAACTATCTCGAGAGAATGAATGCCATACAAAATTGGGTATCAAAAGAGCCTCCCTCTTAGTGAATCAACCAAAGACTTCCACCAAAATCTAAGTGTTTGTTTGATCAGCTTCAAATAATAAACCGCTAAACCGCACTCTCCCAACTAAGTTACTGCCACCACTCAGACACTAACCAACCTAAATAGATCGGGACCCACTTTATTCCACAACTCTTGTTGTGCAATGCTGAGGAATCAACTCACCCAAAGTCCATGTAATCTGGATTTACCATGACTCTAACCAATTAAGGCTTAGGGCACCAAGTCGTAAGGATCTTTCGACCACTAACTTCCCCGTGTTTCACCTGACTAATGATTTCGAGATTTCAAAGACCTACAACTTGCTAAACCTTACCCATGTACCCATGTAGTGAGCATAAAGTCGATGACTCCCAAACTACCGGGCTAGGCACCTAAGCTTTAAAGACTTTCGCTATATACCCCTTGCACCGTGCCTGCTCTCAAGGCAAAGCGCAGAATTTTCTCTTTTCTTTTCTTTCTTTTCTTTCTTGTTTTCTCTTTATTTTTTGGAAGACACATTGACCTTCTTTTCATGGGGGTCCTTAACCTATTAAAGGTAGTCAACGAAACTAGGATAGGTTTTGCACAGTTTAGGAGGTTAGACAGTTTTGCAGCTTATTGAAGAAACCTGATGTGCACATTGTGTGGTTAGCTAAAGGTGGAAGAAAAGGTCGAAAGCAACAAGAATTCAACTGATCATCCACTTAATTAAGCATGAAACCAATATAACATCAACAGAATTGGACAATGTTTCAATTTTTCAAACTACAGGCTAGGCAAAACACAAAAAAAAAAAGGAAAGGATTTCAAGCCGTAAATGTCGATTGTATATAAAAAGAAATGTGACTTAAATTTTCAGTTTACAAACAAAACTAATAGCTTCACCCAAGGATAAATAACAAGCCAATCAGACATCAAGCAAATGGGTTTGTTCAAAATAAGACAAAACATGTATAAAGCCACTTCCTTCGCTAACTCTCCCAACCAAATGTCACATTGTCCGCAATGGAGCTCGGATTGGAAAGTTAGAGAAGGAAGTGATACCTCCTTGATGAGATTTACCCGTCGTTGGATAGGAGACTTCGCAAGCTTTCCACCAAGACCTTATTCATTACATTTGGGCTTCAAATGAACAAGTTAGAAGAAGGAAAGAGAGGAAAAAAATTGTGACGCCCCAAAACCCGGGGGTCCATTGACTACCCGTCAACTCGCGGAACACAAGTGGATATCGGGTTACCCGACTTTCGTAAATCGCGTAGTCTCCTTGTACCGGAGCTCTACCCACTAACAACGCCTGCATGAAACCTGTCCCAAACAGTCTAATATAATCACACTAATACAAATATGGATAAAAACGTCCTCGTCTTGTCACTACAATATCCATAAACATACCAACTATATACAATAGTTACAAGAGTTAAAATTTTACTCTTATACAACACATATTAAAATCTAAAATTCTAATACATGTAGTACATCACAAAATCAAAGCCACAACTCAGCTTTCTTCTAAAGTGGCCTCTATGATGAGCCGCTCCCGTGCCTCCCGTGACCGAAATAATAAATTCCCACGACAAAAGTGAGCTATCTTCTCGCAGTAATCGCCCTAAAACAAGCTACTCTCCACCCAAGTCATAAACAAGTAGTTGTTCAAAATAAACACACATTCAAGCAAATGCATGATCCTACTTGAATGTCTACATGACCAACTCAGATCCCGAGTCCTCACCGACTCTCTCACACTCGCCTAAGCCTTGTATGAGAATTATTGTTTTGTTAGTTGGTGGGCAACCCTTCGACGATTGATATATTATTTATTTGTGGACTACTCCTCCGAAGGAATACTGACCACGCTTCGTATCGATTGATATTTTTTAAGTTGACCACCTCCGATAATTAACATTTTAGACTACCCAACCATTTCTATACTCATCTCATGTGCACTCAATTCTATCATCCCATAGCGATCCCACAAGATATGGAATGCATGATGCCAATTCCATTACTAGTTTAATTTACATGCAAATATATAAACATGAATATATTCACATAAACATTAAATCACACAATCATGTTATGTAATTATCATTTCAAACATCAAAATTAGCTTACTTGGGCTAATGATCAACACGAGCAATTTAATTTAAATCACTCGACCAAACACATATTTTCACAAAAATATATTTTTAGAACACTGTTTCAGGAATGTGAGAACCGCAGTGTAATCGCTCCTATAAAGCCCAATTTGTCTGGGCTCTCACTCAACCCACTCGCCGATCCCTTCCGACCTCATACACATCACAACACAATCCATAGTATAAATCACACCATTAGTTGTCTAAATACCGTGAGTGGCCACGATCGTAAATTGGGTTCCATAAATCCAAACAATTCGGTCCCAAGTTTTGAGACCGATCAAACGGCCCCTCACGTCCTCAAACAACTCAAGCATCAACATAGTTCTTAAACAAAAAATAAAACCAAGTAGGGAGAAACCCTACCTCTCGAAGTTTGAGGAAACTCCCTAAATCTGGTACCCACGCGAAGCCCTCTCCGCGTAGAGCAACTCTCCTTCTTGTTGTCCGAAGACTACCGGCGCCTGGACGCTCGTATTTTGTGAGAGAAGGAAGATCTTCGCCCCCAGAAAATGAGATCGAAAAACTTCCCCGTGATCCCCTTTTCCCTCTCCCATCGTTTTCCTTTCCCCTCTTGAATTTGAGGAGATGAAAACTATTCACTATCTCTTTGGCCCTTTTAGTGACTTCAAGTCCATTTAATTAATTAATTCCCTTCTTTCTCCTTTGACATTCTAAGACTATCTCAAGGTCCATTTTCCATTATTTCACTCACACCACTTATGGCACATGAGTACTTGTTATATGTATCTTTGTCGTGATCGAAAACGATTTACTAAGACCGAAATGCGATTCGGGAACGTGTGGCTAACTCCGACCGTCCCGAATTTTAATGGGGCCCCATTGCTAGCTAGATTTCGAGAGACGATTCCAACGATGCAATCCGTTTTCTCATCCGAGATCTAGAGAATAAATTTCAGATTTTTAACCGAAATAACAATTTTGTAATCAAAATTACGATTTTGCCCCTTTTTCCAGAAATTGGAATTTCTCGGGTCTTATATTCTTCCCTCCTTAAAAGGAATTCTCATTCGAAATTCGACAATAATCAATACACCACTCACATGCATATGCAACGTGCACTCTATCATGCATGTAAACTAGTCATTTAAATGTTAAACGACTAAACCACGTACCTTCATCCCCCAACAAGAAGGGATAGGTGGCCCGCATCGTGTCCTCTCGCTCCCACGTGTACCCTCCACCCATAAGGCTCCATAGTACCTTCATTCGCCCCACGGTCTTGCGTCGCAAAACCCGATTACTACTGCCAAGGATGCACACCGGTCCTTCCTCGAAGGTCCCATCCGTACACCAATCAGCCCCCAATCCACCACATGAGCCGGATCTGGAGTATATTTCCAGAGCAGGGAGACGTGAAACACCTCGTAAACACCCGACATGCCAAGGTAACGCTCAACCCAGACGTTAACTGGCCTTACCCTCTCGAGTATCCTGAAAGCATCCAAATGAACCCTAGCGATACTTCCCACGCCTGTCGAACTCGACCACTCTGTGTGCATCACCTTCAAGAAACGGATCCCCTAAACTCTCGAACTCTAAGTGGGTCGACGCGCACATCCGCATAGCGCTCTTCCGCCGCCCGAGCCGTGGAGAAGACATTGTCAGGACGTTTCACCTTCCTGAGCTGTGCCTCTAATCAAATCGTGACCAATACTTCAGCTCTCTCCCACCCTATCCAAACATAATGGCGAACACTGCATGGCCTCCCATAAGTGCCCATACCCAAGTGCTGCCATCTCGTATACCTCGCTTGATAACTCGTTGTCAGAGGTGAATTCCACTGGAGCGGGCAAATGCTCCCTCCCAAACGCTCTTATGATCCAGACGACGCGCCTCGTATGACGCCCCGACACCGTATAGTCCCTCTCAAACCGACCATCCGTCTCAGGCAACGCCTGCACTCACCGTCGCCGTGCTCAGCCTGAAACTCTTCCAAAAGTGCGCTGTGAACCTCGGGTCCCTATCCAATACTATGGATACCGGTACCCATATAGCTCCGACTATCTCGAATGTAACCCGCGTAATCTCCAAGGCGAAGGTCATCCGCATGGCTAGAAAAATGCCGACTCCCGTGAGCCGGTCCACTATCACCCATGTACCGCGATCATGCTCTCTGGGCCGCGCTCAGGGCAAGTGGGTCACAAAGTCCATCGCGACATGCTCCCACTCCACCGCCCAATCTCCAGCGCATCAAGAGCCCTCGCTAGCTTCCTGCTAAGCTCCTTAACCTTACCGACACGCGGAGATATCGTCGAACAAAGTCCCCTACGTGTCTCCTTCATCCCACTCCACTAGTATCATCAAGAAGAGTCCCGATACATCTTCGTGCCACCTGGATGCACTGCAAATCGAGAGCAGTGAAACTCCCTGAGAATCTCCTCTCTCAACTCCATTAACTTAACCACTACTCGTCCCCCATCAAGACTGCCATCCGCGTGAACTGGGCCCAAAATTTCTCACACCCATGCTGTTCTGATCGTACCTGGCCCCGACGGATACCATCTCCTCTGTCCCACTAATCGTGATCAATCACTCCGCTCAATAAAGACTCAGCCACTAAACTCCCAAGGTACCCCAGTTCCGGTCATCAGACTGTAGCCTCAAACTCGTCCCACAAGCCTCGAAAGCATCCGCCACTCCCGAGAAGCCATACTCAGCCTAACGCCTCCGTGACTTCCGACTCCCAGACGCCCACCACACTGGCCTCTACTGTGGATGTACGCAAAGTGAAGTCATAATCCCTAGAACTCCATCCATCCTCGCGTTGCCTCATGTCGAGGTCCCGTCACGTGAAAAATATACTTCGGGACTTTTAGCGGTCCGAGTACACCTCGAACTCCTCAATCGTGGCAGCTTGCACAAATCTCGCAAAGACTACTACCGCAACTCCATGTCGGTGTGGGTAATCTCCGCTCGTGACTTTTAACCGACGAGAACCATAAGCCACACCTTGACCGCATCAAACACATCCCAATCCGCCCTCGAGGGCATCACAATACACCTCCAAATTCCCCTGTCCCCCGTCCGAATCCACAAGATGGGAGTCAAGTAAGTCTCCTCTTCAACTCCCGGGAATGCCTCCTCTCATCTGGGCACTATCCTAACTGCAAACTCACCTCCTTCCGGTCAACCTTAGTCATAAAAAGCCGCTATTCGAGAAATCCTCAATGAATCTCCTAGTGGCCCAGCCAGTCCTAAGAAACTACGATCTCAAGACCGACTTCGCCTCTCCCAACTCATCACCGCCCTCGACCTTCGGTCGACCGACACCTCGATGTCGCCACCACGTGCTGTCCCAAAATCTCACCCCGCAAGCTAGAACTCGACGATCGAACTCAAGGAGGATGATGGTCTCTTAACAACCTGTGAAACGATCCCTGCTGATACCCCATGCTCCACTGACTGATAGCGACTGGATGTCATCCTCATACTAAGACTACGACAAACTGATCTAAATAGGGTTGGAATATCCTATGCAAGAGATCCATGGGAATGTCAAATACGCATTCGTTAACCAAGGGCACTAAATGTGAAACTCAAAGTGCCCATAACGCTACCCTAAACGTGTTGTGATATCTCAGACTTAACCCTCACCGATGGTAACCGTTGTAAGGTCTATCTGAGTAGACCTGCTCCTCCCAACCGATCAAACAAATCGCCAATCCCTGTACGGGGTACCGATTCTGATCAGTAACCCGGCTCAACCGTCTCAGAATAATGCACAAATGGTCTCACTCTTCTTCTTTTGCAAATGCAACCTGAGCCCGCGGTGAAGTGCTTCTGGCCTAGACGAACCCCTGGTTTAGTAGCTCCCTGTGAATCAGACTCGAGTTCCCGTAACTCAACTGGGTGCCATCCCATGAGTCATAGAGAGATAGGTAAGTACTGTGTCAGAACTCACAATCGAAGTCTACATCCCTATGTGGAGGTAACTAGGTAGCCTATCCGAAAACATCCAAGATACCCAGACACTACCCGAGGTAGATCTAAGTCCTGGGCCTCCTCCCTCTTCCCTCTGTGGTAAGGCTCTGCAATCCAACCCACCAACCGGCCCCGCCTGACCTGTGATAATTGGGTCTCGGGGCAAACATCATGCTTCGTCTCCGAAATACCACACACGAGTACCGTCTCCGTTGGGATAGCAGAACCCTCCTTACCTCACAATCGAGCACCGACCGTAAGGTCGTCACCAACCCTAATCCCTAGGATGACATCGAACTCGACATGTCCATGATTCTGTGTCCACCGTGAGTGAGTCCCCGAGATCTCCAAACAAGAACCCGACATATCATCCCTATTCTCGCCCTAATCCCTGGGGGAGAACTCACACAAAGGCCCTCTTAAGGTCTCAACCCTAAGCCCAACTCGATCACAACCGATGCAAGAATGGAATGAATGCTAAGTACTGTGAGTCAAAATAACACACTAGCCCATAAAGTAGATAGTAGCAAACGGACTGTATAACCGGGTTGATTCCGTTGACTCACCAGAAGCAGGACGGCGTGCAGACACGCCTGACCCCATGCCCCCGCCCACGTGGGCCTGGCTCCCGCTACCGACACTCCGTCCTGGCCCGCTCTATGAAATGTGGGTGCCCGTAGCACCGAAATCGAGACTGGCCCCGTGGCCTCGTACTCATGCCGCGGAGGAATGCAATCGTATCCCTCTCATGTCCTTACTACCGACCGAGACCGTGATGTCCCAAAACCCCGATCCCCGTCTCGGGGCAATCCTGCCTCATGTGTCCAGTCGGGCCGACAATGGTAGCACACCATCCGCCTCATCGACCGGGCAACTCTTTATCCGTCCCGCCTCGACGGCAATCTCCCATTCGTCCCCCGGCCTGACGGCTTCATCTCCCGGCTCCATAGCCGTGACTCAGATCTCGCGAATCTGGGGGGCCCTTCGCTCTTCCCCGAACCGAGAAGACTGACCGCCCTTCCTCTCTTACTTCAACACTCGTGGTCCCGAGCCCGAGCATCCCCATCTTCTCACGGTCGGTCGTCCCAACCATGGAATCCATATCCCGTAGGCGAAGTCCCATAATCTGCCCGAATGGACAACTTCACCCATTCTTGAATCTCTCTCGCCTCAAGGACGGCGGGCACGCACCACAAGAATCGGCTAACTCTCGTAATCTAGCCACATAGTCCATCGCGCCATCGCCCGCCCAGCTCTAGGAACTCCCCTGAGCCTTCTCGCATGTCTCGCAACTGGAAAATACTTACCCACAACACTCCCGAAACTCGCCATGTCATAACCTCTAAGTCTCTAGGGAAGTCTTAACCCATCTCCACTCCATACCCGGCCTCGCCTAAATTGAAAAATGCAAATTTAACCCGATCCTCGGGTCGATCTGAGAGGACTTCCATAGCCTCCAAGACGCTCTCCGACCGCATAAACCAATGGTCCGCACCACCTGGGTCCCTCCCGTGAATGCCTGAGGGCAAGTGGTGAGCCCCAAACTCGGGAGGTTACTAGGACCTCCCCGAATCCGCCACACTAGCCCGCAAGGAGAAGTACCAAGTAACACCTAGCGCCCCTACAAAGGCCCGCCGACCAAATGCTCCAAGGGTCAGTCAAATGGCCTCAGCCCGACCAAAGCGTCTCCGTGACGACTCCTACGTCCCGTCCCTACTCAGTCATCTACACAATTAATATGACAATTAAATTTCAATACATTCTAAGGCATAAACACACTCGAGACACTAATCATACACGCAAATCGCGTAACATAATGTCCTCGTATTTTCATGTAACAAAAAGGCAATTAATTTTGCATTTAAAATACTTTCAACAAAAAATTTTTCGAAAATTTCATTTTTTGAAAATTATTATTATTTTTCGAAAATTTTGTCTAATTGAAGTTTAAATTGATAGTATCTACGAGACATAAACCTGACCTCGAGATCTGTTCTGCCAGGAAAAATTTTCACGCCTACGTCCCGATGCATTTATAGTAAATGCAATATGAATATCTCATATATTAAATCACCCCCAAGAAAATTTTTAAAATTTTTGTACCTTTTTTTTTTTTTTTTAACCTTGTGAACAGTGCTCATGAACAGTGTCCATGAATAGTGTCCCGAATAGTGACCACTAAGCGGTCGCGTTGTCACAAAGCGGGTTAGGTGCCGCGGTCGCCTGCAGGAACCGGTCGTAGCGCGCGCTTCTTGGCGCGGTGCCTAATGAGTGAGCCTTCTTCTGCGCCTGACAAGCTTGTCGGCGCCCGTATCGTATGCGGCGACCGGTAGCGGTCGCGGCGGCCCGGTAGCGGTCGCGGCGCTGTCTGCTGGCGATGAACTTGTCGCTGACTGCGCCCGAGCGACTGCCCCGAGTCCGCAACCGCGCCCGATGTCGACATGGCGGCCAGAATCATGGCGACATCAAATCGATTGGCCAGCGACACCGCGAACCACACCATGTTTTGACGTAAAATCGGTGTCCGCGACATCTTTTCTCTGCCCGATCCGAGGTAGGTCGCGGCGTCGCTTTTTCCAGTGCGCGACCTCCACGAGCTTTCGCTATGTCGCGACATGTTTTATATCAGCGACCTCCACCGCGTCGCCCGTGTCGGCGACCTCATGATGTCGCGACATCAGGCACACTCGTACTTTGCCACCCGTATGGCGACCTCGAGATGATGTCGACATCATTTCTCGGCCGAATCTCACATTGCGTCGCGGCGCTGAAGCGGTGTCAGCGACCTCATCCCGCCTTGCGCGCACAGCGTCGCTGACTCCGAATGCGGAGTCGTGACCCGGCAGAATTTGGCGATAGCCATTCCGGCTTACGCGCTATGCGATTTTTATTTTTTTCAAAATTCTCCGGTGGCTTCCTTCTTTGCTCTAGGATCACGATGGCACAACCTTTGCTCTTTACCCGTATCAAAATCTCTAGAACTTAATTCCTGACTCTTTCCACTTGTCTGGCGGAAATTTTCGAGAATTCCTAAATCCCGATACATTCATGTTAAAACTAGACTATTGTCGGAAAAAAAAAAAAAAAAAAAATATATATATATATATATATATATATATATATATATATATATATATATATATATATATATATATATATATATATATATATATATATATATATATATATATAATTTTTATTCATTTCCACCTCAAAATAAATTTATAAAATTTTATTTCTCGATTTTCTTCGATTTTACATTTGTAAACCTAGAAAATCATTTTCTTCAATTCTAACCCCGAATAAATTTATTAAAATTTATTCTTTTATTTTCTTTTCAGTTTGTACCTTTATCTGACTCAAATATTTTCTAAAATATTTTACAACACATCCATGTCTTTAATCACCAACACATACAATCTCACATGAAACATGCCCATGCACACCAAACACAGATAATTCACCGATCACACAAAACCTTCTGACACTGCATTATACATTGTCTAGTTTTTGTCGTGATTTCCTGGGTAATCTCGTACCTAACTTCGTGAGCCACCAAAGTGGTGATGTTCTTAAACAAGCATGGCAAAGCCCCGAATCCTCCCGAGCCACTGGTGTGGTATGCACAGGCTGATACCTGGTTGTGCTCCCGAGAGCCCCGGGGGTCGGGTGACTGCCGTCGACTCGCCAGATACAAGTGGATGTCGGGTTGCAGGCTCCTCTTCGAAGAATTGGGCGGAGTCTCCTTTGTACGGGGAGCTTTACCCACTAACAACGCCCGCATGAAACACATTACGACGGTCGATATAATCACAATAATACAAATATGGATAAACGGCCTCTTGGGCCCATACTACAATATCCGTAAACATACGACTATGCTCTGATAATTCTGAGAGTTAAAATTTTACTCTTATACGACACATATTAAAATCTAAGAATTCTAATACATATGGTACATCACAAATCAAGCCCGACTTCGGCTTTCTTCTAAAGTGGCCTACATGATGAAATAGTCTCCGTGCGCTCCACATTGCTGAAATAATAAATTCCCACGGCCAGGCGGTATCGTACCGATGGTGGAATCGCCACAAGTGAACACTCTGCCATATAAGTGCGGTCGATGCTCCAATAGCACATTCAAGCGAATGCGTGTGACGTGTAGTGATGATGTTAATGTTGGCGCGCCAATCCTGCCGAATGTCTGCATGATGACTTCGGATCCAGAGTCTCAGGCTCTCTCACCTTCGCCCTATTGTATGAATTATTGTTTTGTTAGTTGGTGGGCGACCCTCCGTGTATATATCAGATTGGGCCGCTCAGACGATTGATATAATTATTTGTTGTGGACTACCCTCAGATGAATATCAATTGGGCCACTGACGATTGATATTTTTAAGTTGGACTACCATAGATAATTAACATTTTAGACTACCCTCAGAACCATTTCTCTATACTCATCTCGTCGCTCCTCTATCATCCTAGGGTGATCCCGGTGCATATGGAATGCATGATGCCAATTCATTCTGATGCAATTCACATGCAAATATATATGAAACATGAATATATTCACATAAACATTAAATCACACAATCATGATTTATGTAATTATCATTTACGAACATCAAAATTGGCTTTCCTTGGAATTTAATGATCAACACGAGCAATTTAATTTAAATCACTTTCGACCAAACACATATTTTCACAAAAATATATTTTAGAACCTTGTTTGAGGAGCGATGGGAACCCGTAGTCTTTGTTCTATAAAAGCTGATTGTCGGTTCACTTGGTGAACATTATTTCTCGGTCGATCAGGCCTCATACACATCATGACTTACAATCCATAGCATAAATCACCATTAGCCACCCGAAGCAGTCAGTGACGAGTCATGAATTGTAAATTTAAGGTCCATAAATCCCAAACGGTCGATCCCGAGTTTTGGGGCCGTCAACGACCTGCGGCCTCGAAACAACTCAAATATGAACATAGTTCTTAAACAAAGAATAAAACCAAGTAGGGAGAAACCCTTACCTCTCGGAGTTTGAGGAAAGTCCCTAAATCTGGTACCCACGCGAAGCCCTCTCTGCGTAGAGCAACTCTTCTTCTTGTCCCGAAGATTGTCGACGGTCGGATCGCTCGTATTTCTAGAGAGAATGAAGACTTTCTCTCTCTAGAAAATGAGATCTAAAACTTCCTGCATCCCCTTTTCTTAAATATAAACGTTTCCTTTTTCCCTCTTTGAATTTGAGGAGATAAGCGGTAAGCTATCTTGTCCTTTAGTGACTTAAGTCGATTTAATTAATTAATTCAGCCTTTCTCCGAGTTTTGACATTCGGTACTATATTGGTAGTCCATTTCGACTATTTCTCTACTCACACCACTTATGGCACGTAGTACGTGTTATATGTGACTTTAAATCATACTTAGAAAATCGATTCTGACACCGAAATCACGATGCCAGTAAAGCGTGCCAACTCAGGTGTCTCGAGTACTGCAGTACGTGCTAGCTAGATTTCGCGAGACAATTCCAGCAGTTGCAATCCCACAGTTGATCATCGAGATCTAGAGAATAAATTTTGGATTTTTAACCGAAATAACAATTTTGTAATCAAAATTACGATTTTACCATTTTTTTAGAAATTGGAATTTCTCGGGTCTTAC
The DNA here is from genome assembly GCA_016808115.1 of Tetrastigma voinierianum. Classification (NCBI taxonomy): domain Eukaryota; kingdom Viridiplantae; phylum Streptophyta; class Magnoliopsida; order Vitales; family Vitaceae; genus Tetrastigma; species Tetrastigma voinierianum. The sequence goes on along the minus strand of JAEQBH010001279.1, from coordinate 549,187 downwards.
AAAAATGATCAGTTGGAGCATTTTGAAAATTACACCTTCATCATAATTTCAAAAGTGTTCTTTCTGGCTATATTTAGATTCAACACTCTCTAAGCTTTCCAACAATACCAAAATTACCCAAAACAGAGTTAGGATGAAAAAGTTATGGTCAAAACAAAATCGGGCTGTAAAAATAGAGGGAGTTGCGAAAAAAAATTCGCAACCATGCGAATATTTTTTTTTTATATATAAAATATTTTCAAAGACCATTTTTTTTTTAGAGACAATTTTTTAATAAATATATATAAAGAAAGAAAAGTTTTTTTTTTTGGAAACAACACATTCACTTTGTTTTGTCTTTGTACCAGCTGGTTCATTAGGTACGCACCCTTTCTGATGCGGTTGTGAAATTTCGTAGTTGCGAGGAAATTTGCATGATGCGAAAATTTCCTAGTCTTTGCCTTGAAATTTGCTTGAGGGTTCTGAAGTGCGAAAATTTACGCATTTGCTCTTGGCTCCTTCATCTCCCCTACTTAAAAAATTAAGCACATATCTGCAAAAATAAACAAAAGAAAAATTAGAAAAAAAAGCAAAAAAAATGAAAAATAAGCTAGGAACAAAGATTAAATTAAAATTGGAGGAAATCTACTGCAGTATAGTGGCTCTAGGATTGAACACATGGATGGGTTTTTTTTCACACAAATGACTTGCAGTGAAGGCCAAAATGGTGAATTTGTTTTGGATTTTAAGGTTTGATGAAAACAGTTGGGTGAAATGTTTGGAAATTGAAAATAAAACAAGTTAAAATGTAAAATAGAACTCCTTAAAGTGTTAGGTCACTAGGGTCGGATTCATAGGACAACTGAGGGTTTCCAGGGTCCTTTCCTCGCGTTGGGGAGGATGACCTATAGTCATTTCCCAAACCGGATCTCCATTTAGCTCTAAAACCTAACCCTTAATAACTATCCTTTGAAAAATTGGTAATCACAGAGCAACAATGGTCTCGGTAGTGAAAAACAACTCTCCTTGACTCACCTTACAATGGATCATAAATGATAACTAACAAACATCAATGGATCTAACATTAGCGTCCGATGAGCTGAGCACCCAGTAACCATTTTCAAGGTGAGTGCAGGGATTTAAACATATAGTTCGGGGAAACACCATTGCCGGTGATTATTGATTAGTGCTTTCAAAAGTGCTATTTTGAACCTGTTTATTTAAGGTTTTGAGCACTTTTGTATACTAATCGGCGTAATTAACCAGTTGCACATTAAGGTCCTATTTATTCTACGATCGCATTTTGTAGCTAATTTTGTAGTTTTGCAAGCTATTTATCTTGAAGTGTTAAAGTCTGATCCAAGCACGAAAAATTCGAGTCAAACTGGCATTCTTGAATCGGAGACCAAAATGAAGAAAATCTGAGGGTGGAGCACTGAAATTTGGTTCCTACGAACCTTTATTAATCTGCCAGCACTATTCCTGATTCATTTTCCCTATTCACACGTCTTTGCTTTTTGTGTGTGCCTGTTTATTTCAATTTTTGTTTCTTCCCATTTTGTCCCTATAATAGTTAACTACTTTTGTTCATTTTGGTAATTTGTATTGTTTTAGGAGCATTATTTAAAGCCCAAGCAAACATTGTAATGTGAGACTTGATTTTCGGCAATAAAGAGACAGTGGGTGGGGGTTTTCCCGCTGCTTTCATTTTCTCCCATTTTCTTTCCTTTTATCTCCCTTTCTCGGCTACCAAACCTCTCGGGATGACCTTTCGGAGGATGGTTGAGTGAACCACTTTCTCCTTGAAGGGTTCTTGCTAGGGTTTGGAGGTAACTCACGGTTCTCTATTTTTAACGCACGCATTTATGAGATTGACAACAACAGTCTGGGTTGATGTGTGAAGTGTTGATGACGATGTTGACGATCTTTCAGATTCAGTGGATCTTATTCTTGAATCCTTGAGATCGTCAGTTGCCCTCTATTTGTCATATCACGCGGGGAACATTTATGCTTTATAAATCTTTGTTTGCAAAGGGAAAATCATAGGGTTTAGTTTTTTAAGCTAAATGAAGATCCCAGGTTCGGAAATGACTATAAGGTGCATCCTCCCAGCCCGAGGAAATAAACGAGAACCCCTTGTGACCTTTTGAACCCCGAATCCGTGACGACACTTGAGGATTCTTTTTTATATTTATTGTAATTTAAATTTCGAGTTTTCCAAACAATACCCCTCACTTTGTTTTTACCAAAACTTAAAAATCAAATTGAATTCACCATTTTGAACTTCAGCATAAATCATTTGTCTGCGAAAACCCATCACTGAGTTGACCTAGAGCCGTATCTGTGATAGCACTATTCTGGTAGTAGGGAATCTTTGAGATACAAATTTTTTTGATTCCGGTACACCTATTGTGGCACGAATTAAGTACTTGCGTGAAAACCATGGAAAACTCCGGTGCCCGTGAGATCACGCCCGGCTGACCTTCTCCTTGGAGGAGGGTTTCTAGCCACTCATCCTCCGAGTTGTTATCCTCGGAGGGTGTTTGGCTACCCAGAAAGTGAGAGAAAATGGGAGAAATTGAGAGAAAAGGAAAAGAGGTGGGAGGTACAGCTTCAGACAAAGGAATTTTATTAATGCGAAAAAGTCTTTGTTCTACCGATTGCTTGTTTAGGGCTTTTATAGCTAACCCCTTTACAAAAATACGAAAAAACAAAACAGCTATTATAGGGGACAAAATGGAAGACAACCAAAGTGACAAAAAAAGTCGAAAAGATTAGCGCGGAAAGGTGAACGGTGTGGGAGCTTGAGCAGTGGCGAAAGGCGGGTTGCGGTTTCCGCGGCCCACGCGAATTTCTTACGGCTCAATTTCCTTGCATTTTCTGCTCTTCTTTCCTTTTGGTTTCTGATCTACAATGCTAAGTTCGACTCGAATTTGCTTAGATTTGTTATGATCTAGCCGACTTGAAATTTTTGGCACGATTAGCTCGCAAAAACTACAAAATTTGCCATAAAATGTGATCAGTAGCATAACAAGGACCTTAATATGCCAATTGGGTTAATTACGCTGATTAATACACAAAAAGTGCTCAAAACCTACAATAAACAGGGTTCAAAATAGCACTATTTGAGCACTGATCACCGAGGCGATAAACACCTATATGAAGAGTCCAAGTCTTACTTTGCTAAAGAGTAGATAATTTCTCTATTATTATCTCTTGGAATGCCCTAGCAAAATGGAGTATTTGAAAGGAGAAACATAACCCTTTTAGATATGGTGAAGTCAATGCTCTGTTACTCATCATTACCTAAATCGTTTTAGGGATATGCCTTAGAAACAATTGTTTACATACTAAACTTGGTTCCATCTAAATCTGTTTCAAAGAAACCCACAAAGTTATGGAAAGGGTGCAAACACAATTTTAACCATATTCGGATTTGGGTTGCCCCAACACATGTCTTAGCACAGAAATCACAAAAATTGGAATCTCGTACAAAAATGTGTATGTTTATTGGCTATCCTAAGGGAACGACAAGTGGAATGTTTTATAATATAAAGGAAAATAAGGTAATAGTGAGCACTGACACCACTTTCTTAGAAAAGGATTATATGAAAAAATTTAAACCTAGGAGCAAAGTGGTTCTTGAAGAGCTTGGCTCGATTCGAGATCCACAAGAAACTCCTAATTTTCCACCTCTGTTTCCTGCTAATGTTCAAAGAGGGGAATATGTATAACATGTATCCAAAGGTGAACAAACACAAGAAACAGCTAAAGACCAAATTCAAGAAACTCAAGAACAAGAAAATAAGAAGAGATTATAAATCCACCTTAACCATAAAACTTGAATCTTCTTGTCCATATACAACAACCAATGCAGTAGACTTGTAAGGGAAGGATAATACATAAACCTGAAAGGTAGTCCTTGTTAGGAAATATGTATTAAGTCACCACATACGAAGAAGCATTGGAGGATGTTGATGTACAAGAGTGGAAAAGGGAAATGGACAGTGAGATGGAATCTATGGGTTTAAACTCAGTATGATCTCTTGTAGAAGCTCCTAGAGGGGTAAAACCCATTGGAAGGAAGTTGATCCATAAGATAAAGAGCCCTGGTAAACCATGTGTGGATGTTGATGTGCAAGAGTGGAAAAAGGCAATGGACCATGAGATAGAATCCATGGGTTCAAACTCAGTATGGCCTCTTATAGAACCTTCCAAAGGGGTAAAACTCTTTGGAAGCAAGTTGATCTACAAGAAAAATAGCCCTGGTAAACCATGTGTGCATAAAGATTCAAGGTACAGTGGTAGTCTTCCTGTGCAGTGGGTAGATAACATCCTGTTATGAGACAGGAATAATAAGGTGTTAGCTCTGTCCCAAGCTTCCTAGTGGTTAGTTTTGGCATGGAGAATTCCAAGAGGGTATTTCTACCCTTCAGACATGGAATTCATCTTTCTAAGGGATGATCACATAAAACTCCCGAAGAGAAAAAATTCATGTGTGAGAAACCTTATGCTTCGGTTGTAGCTAATCTCATGCATGCCATGTTATGCACTTGGTGAAATATTTGCTATATAGTGGGAATCGTAAGTTGATACAAATCAGATCTTGAAGAAGAACACTAGACTACAGTGAAAACATATACTCAAGTATCTAAAGAGAACGAGGGATTATATGTTGATGTATTCCAGTGGGAGTCTTGGAATACTTGATTATACGAACTCTGATTTCCAAGGGGATATTGACTCTAGTAAAATTGCATATGAGAAGAACCCAACATGCTTTTTTACTAAGAATCTTTTCGAGCTTGTATTTGAGAAGCATGTAAATTGTATGGGTCTTAGGAGTGTCCTAGGCTTACTTTAGAGTAAGTGGGAGTTAGTTACATTTATGCTCTAGGAGCAAGACAAAATGTAATTTCATTTTCTGATTTAATGGTATGAATTTCTTAAATTCTTATACAAGCATTGTTTCATGTATAAGGTCCAAATTGATTATGCAGTATATGATCATATGGATACGTCCATAGAAGACATGGTCATATGTTCTCATAATTAATGAATTGTCTAACAGTTGATAAATAAAGTTGGACACTTTATTTAGACTGTAATATTCTATGAAATAATCTATCTTGGTTATTGTAGAATATTAGAGTGAGTTATGATGTACTCACTTTGAGAGGGTTGAGAGAGATTTAATTCATAGTAATATTTTGTAAAAAGGAATTAAATCTTTGGAAATATTGGTTGTGCTATTTTTCTTAATCCTGAGTATATTATAAATAGGTAGTTAAATAATTATCATTCTTTGAGTTCTCAATAAGTGAAGTTTTCTTTTAAAGACCAATACCTTGATGATTTGGGAATAATGATCATTTGACTACCAGGGTTTATGAGATATACAAAAATGGAATTTATATGAAATATCATCCTAATATGTTTCGGTACTCGGATGTTGAAAGACAATGGTTAGTGCATTGGACCAGTTTGAGAAACTAATAAGTTAAAAGAATAAATAATTAATCGATTGATAGAAACCTTTATGATTAATTATCGATATTTTACCAAGGAAATATACATTTAATATGTACATTATTAATCTCGGAGTTCACATCTAGGCTTTTAGTGGAATAGCACTGGATAAGTTCATAGTCCCAGACTTACTTCAGAGTAAGTGGGGGATTGTTGGATTTATGCTTTAAAAACAATCTGAGTCGTTCACCAAGAACCAAAATTAATAATGGGTTGTTGGATCCCCAGGCATTAATGATAGAGCCAATTAGTGGTGCTTAAGAGCGGCCGACTCGATGGCGGAAGTTTGGTTACTTGATGCGAGAAGCCACGTAAAGGTAGGGATTGGTTGCTTATCAAACAAGTAATCGTATAAGATTAGAATTTAAAGTCTATAAATAGACCCCTCTCCCTAGGACCTTCACATATCTTCCTAGAGCCTTTACACACATACAAGAGTATTCTTTCCTTTGGTCTCTAGAAATTAGGTACGCTCACACGCAGATATGTCGCAACTTAAATAGCTTTGAAGGTCCTGCTCCAAGAGGTTAGAAAATCCTTAGATGATGACATTAGTTTAGTACACATCTTGTTCAATCGTGATCCAGGCTTCCGTTGCACATTGATCCCTACAAAAATTTGTTACTATTCTCAGGCATATAGTGGGGATTCTTTTCCCCAAAAAACACAATACTCAAATAATGTTAGAATCTCGGGACATCCCTTCATAAATCTATGATTTTATAAGCAACGGAAGCAAAACCCTAAACAATGAAACAAAAAAAAAAAAATTATTGACTTGGTAAAATACATACTACTTGAAATGGAACTATGAATCACTTCGGTAATGTAGTTGTCTTGACCAGAGTGTGGGCTCTAAGAGCAAATTCAATGCCCTTTGCTTCGAGATGCGGGACACGGATAAATTATTTCCTACAGAATTAGTTTATCACCTAAGCTTAAATATAATGTTATATTTATAATAAGACTAGTGGGCCCATTAGATCACTTACATGCACAGGCCTATAATTGGCTCATATAAAGTTCAATGGTCAACTTAATTAAAACTCTAGTTTTCTTATTTGGGTTTAAAGATTACAACATTCTCTCGCTATACACAAAGAAAACGAGCTTGAAGGCTCGCTCATATGGATCATAAACTGCTCATAACACTAGCCACTTATAAATGGGTTTGCCTGGGAACCCATGGTACTTTCCAATTTTGGCTCCCGTGGAATTAATCAGACATAATTCCATAATTGGTAAATCATACCACTATAGTAGACCCATTTGCCTCCAAAATCGAAAACTTCTCATTCAAACCATTGTGGAAGATTACGAACTCACAATCACTCTTTGCCTCCTTATGAATCAATACTAGTAATTTCACACATTATACTATAGAATATCGAAATTACCATTTTACCTTAGGGCTATAAGCTTACCTTTTGACTTGATCATGTAAGTCCTTTATTTCAGTGTTTGCCACAGTTCAGAACCTTATTATGATCGATCACCTTAAACTACCACTGGGTTGTATCTTGTCTATAATTAGGGTCATCATGGTTCCCATGTTTGGTCAAAGCAAGATTACATGAGCTCAATGAGAAGTCATCAAGATCCTTTATAGTGAATATCGATAATAGATGGTCATAAGGAGCACCTCAGTAATGACTACTCCCCTCGACTCTCCAATGACCCTCAGGGTTAAGAGCTCATGGAGATAATAGTTAGGGGCAAAACCGTCCAAAGATAATATATGACGATTTGTGCTCCTAAGTCCCATTAAATATGCACCAAGTACATATTGGTATGATATCCTAGAGACCAACTCTAGTAGTTGTGACAAACTACTCCCGATAACTAGGCAGATATCATACCCGCGACTGCTATGGTTACTTGAGTTCCATGAATTGTTGTGACAGCTCAATTCCTGAGACCGCATATGTCTGTGCCATCCACACGCACCCCGGACTCGAACCCCTTCCCTCCCGTATCTAGCCATTTAATGTTAGCGGCTTTAACCATTGGTTAGGCTTGTGAATGATAACTAATTACATTAAAAACCATGAAACTCAAAAACTAGAGAGTACATTTGAGACCTATGTTGTATACATGAGAGTCAAACACTTTAGTCTTAAGTGATTTAGTAAAAGGATCTGCTAGGTTATCCTCAGATGCAATCTTCTCTACTATGATGTCTCGTCTCTACAAAATCTTTGGAACTAGGTGATACTTCCTTTCGATGTGCTTATCTTTCCTATGATTCCTTGGTTCTTTGGCTTGAGCCACAGCCCCACTGTTAACACAATATAAGATTATAGGATAAACAACCTTAGCTATGACTCCTAATTCCATAAGGAATTTTCTAAGCCATACTGCTTCCTTAGTTGCCTCTAATACTGCCACATATTCAGCTTCCATAGTTGAATAAGCAATACATGATTGCTTTATACTCCTCCAACCAATTTTCAGCCCGTTGCTTAAACCATATCCAGGTGGATTCCCAATCTGCGTATGGTAGAAAGTCATCGATATATCTATATGGGCGACTCATCGCTAAATGAAACTAGCATATAATCTCTTGTTCTCCTTAGTTACTTGAGTATATACTTCACAATGATCCAATGTTGTCACTACCTAGATTAGGCCGATGCGTACTTACTATCAGTGAATAGCATATATCCGGTCTGATACGTAACATTACATACATAAGACTACCAACTGCTGAAACATATGGTACTGTTTTCATGTATTCTTTCTCTTCCATTGTCTTAGGACACTGGTCTTGAGAAAGATTGATTTCATATCTAAAAGGTGTAAATCCTTTTTTGGAATCTTGCATGTTGTACTTAGACAATATACTATCTAGATAATTTTCTTAAGAAAGTGCAATTATCTTATTCTTTCTATCTCGCATTATCTTAATACCTAAAACATATTACGCCTCTCCCAAATCCTTCATTTGGAATTGAGTAGCTAACTAGATCTTTACCTTTGACAACATCTCAAAACTGTTTCCAATCAACAAAATGTCGTCCACATAAAATAAGGAAAACCACTATATCATCCTACATCTTTCTATATACATAAGGTTCCTCTTCATTTTGATCAAAACCAAAAGACTTGATTGCTGTCGAAACTTTTTGTTCCATGATCTCGATGCTTGCCAGAATCATATATGGACTTGTCACGACTTATACCATGTGTTCTTGACCTTCAATTATGAAACCCTCTAGTTGCATCATTTAGATGTTTTCTTCAAGATAGTCATTAAGGAAGACTATCTTGACATCCATTTGCCATATTTCATAATCATAATATGTTGCATTGGATAGAAGTATTCTAATGAACTTGATCATGGCCATTGGAGAAAAAGTTTCCTCATAATCAAAACCTGATTTTTTACTATAACCTTTTGCAACCAGTATGGCTTTATATGTCTCAACCTTTCCATCTACCCCTTTATTTCTCTTATACATCAATTTACAACCAATAGGTTTAACCCGCTAGAAGCGAATCTGAGAGTCGAGACATTAGAATACCTGATTCTAGTGCGATTTCATAGCCTCTTTCCAAAACCCGGAATCCTTATCATTAATTGCTTCATAGTAACCTGTGGGATCATCCTCATGTGACTTTGGGACTGTCGGAGATGATTCTCCCATCAACGTGAGCTTAACATGTGGTTTAAGGACCCTCCCACTACGACAAGGCATATTTGGTGTATCAGTATTAGGTATTAGTGGTTGTGGATCAATAGGAACAACGTTATCTTGAATACTAGGGAATCAGTCTTTTCCATCCATTCATTATACCCCTAATTATGTGATTCATGATGTATTATGTAACACACCAAATTATACCATAGTAGTTTTATTACAATTTAGTGATATATATAATAAAAGTTAAAATATATTTTCATAATTCAGATGCGAATAATGATATATGGGTTGAGTGAGGTGAAAATATTGTGTTGGAATTAAGTCATGCAAGATAATTATATTAAATAAATAATATAGTCAAGATATTCAATGAGATTGAATTCTGCAAAAATGAAAAGGGAAAAATTGAGATTGAATGCCTTAAAAGCGAACATGGCCTTGTTAGAAAGGGAAAACTTCTCATTTTGTTGGCTTTGGCTAGGGCTACGGTTTTGAGAGGAGAAGCCATTCTTGGTGATTGCTCTTCATTTGCTTTAGAGATCTAGCCTTGTTCAAGAGAAAAAGTGAAGAAAATAAGAAGTTTGGTTCAAGTTTTTGAAGATTAAGGTATGTAAACTATATGTATGGAAACTATTACAAATCCCTCCTTATTTAGGTTTGTATAGGAAAAATCCTAATAAAAGTGTTTTTGGTTGGTTTGAGTTGGAATTTGAAGTTGATTGAGGTTGTTTTATTTTGGAAGGAAGTTTTCCAATGAAAAAGGGTAAAAAGCCTTATATTATGCTTCTAGCAGCGTTTCTTCGCTAAGAGAAGGAGTGCTCCGCTGGCGCGAAGGTGCCGCCTAGGCGAAGGTGTACTTCAGGTGGCGTCGAGTCACCTAGGCAAACCCGAAGCCCATAATTTTTCCGTCTCTGCCTCGCCTCGACGAAGATTCTCTTCGCTTAGGTGAACCTAAGGTCCTGTTTTTGTTTCCTTCTTCCGTTAATTCTAAAAACCATCCATTTGATTAATGGAGGATCTTAATAAGTGAATGAATTGGTCTATACATGTATACAAGTGATTTCCTGTTGTTGGGCAGACTTTGTTTCTTGCCCCTTATTTGCTAATGTGATTAAGAACAATATAATAAGCTCAGTAATGCATATAATTATATGTCTACTTAAGGCCAGAATAATGGCCCAGATAGAGCCGCATCGATTAGTCACGACGGCACTCTTTGTCAATGCTACGACACTCCTACATTGTGGTACGACACCTTTGTTACGTAGGCAAGCACGTAATTTGCTTCGGCACCTCTGTTCAATACTGTATTATACCTTCGGGTACCTATTGTGTTGTGTCTCTCTCATTCATTATTTCCGATCTATATAGGCAAACATTTATATGATAAGTATATATAGTGATAGAGTATAAGAAAATAAAGTAAACAACTACGATCTTGGCGTATCTCGATTCACCTTTCTGTAATGTCTTCTTGAGTGCTCTATTCTGAGACTTGATTCACGCCTCCTCACGGGAGATTGAAAATTCTAATATATGCATTGTTGAATATGTATACTGTAATTGAGGACTACTGTTGTGGTAATATATATATTATATGTTTTCCCACTAAGCTATAAGCTTAGCATGGGTGTTTCATTTGTGTAGGTACTGAAGAAGACATCCAAGACATTCCGCATTCGTCAGGGCCAACACAACAATAGAAGTCCACCATATGTAGGTTTTTTACTTTGTTTTGAAATGTAATTGTAATATTTTGGTAATAGTAGAGATTTGTGTAAATAAATAAATGGAACTGGGGAATATATGTAAAGAACTGATTTTAAGCAGCCTTCTGATAGTAGTTTTACAAGTTATATTATGATATGTGGATTTGTTTATTGAAATTGGTCAGCTGTGACATAAAGCTCGAGAAAAAAAAAGCTCGAGGCAGGTGTGGCGTTCCATAAATCACCTAGGCGGGATGGGCGTTACATATTCTTCTTCGTAGACTTAGCATTTGTACTCCACAAATCGCTTCATGTCCAAACTATAAAAATAGTAGCCCTTTGTACCTTTTGGATATCCAACAAACCAACACAATTCTAACTTTGCATCCAACTTGTCAGATGACTTCTTTAACACATAAGCGAGACAACCCCATATACGGATATGACTTAAATTAAGTTTCCAACTTGTTCACATTTCCATGAGTGTCTTAGGTACTGACTTGGATGGCACCATATTCAAAATGTAAACTGTTGTCTCTAAGGCATGTCCCCAAAAGGATAAAAGTAATGTAGAAAAACTCATCATTGACCTTACCGTGTCTAATAGCGTTTGATTTCTTCTTTTCGTCACTCTATTTTGTTGTGGAGTTCCTAGAGCACTAAGATGAGATAAAATCTCATGCTCCTTGAGGAAAGAAACGAATTCAATAGACATATACTCACCACCTCGATCAGAACGAAGTGATTTAATGTCTCTTCCTAATTGTTTCTCTGACTTAGCCTTAAATTCCTTAAATTTATCCAAGGCCCCGGATTTTTTCTTCATTAGGTACGCATATCCATATCTTGAGTAGTCATAAGTAAAAGTGATGAAATACTCATAACCACCTCTTGCATGGACACTATTAAATTTGAGCACATGCGAGTGTATCGAATCAAACATCCACTCATTTCTAACTCATACTTAATTAAGAGGATCTCTTAGTCATTTTATCTTAAATACAATTCTAACATAAGTGTTCAAATGCTCTAGGTTAGAAGTGGCTAATGGCCCCTGATTCACTAATCTTGTATTATTTTCAAATTTATGTGACCAAGCCTTAAGTGTTATAACTGAGTTTGATTAATACTAGGTTCTTTTCTTTTCAATGATTTTTTCACTTTTTTAACTTGAATCATAACACAGTCAATATGATATAGATTATTCATCAATGTGCCACTTCTAACAACTTCATTTTTATTCATAATAGGAAACAAAGTTTTATTAAAAGAAATTGAATAGCTTGTCTTACATAATTTGGAAGCTGGCCCAAGTGCTATAGAATATAAGCGCGAATAAGCAATCGTACGAAAACTACAACTAAGATCACTATAAGTATGATTGATTGATGCTAAGAAAAGACAAACATGTTTATCTTGAATCAAATTGGTGTTAGTCAATATGTGTTCATTACTAGCATAAGACATGTATAATTATATGTCTGATTTGTCTTGTGATCCTATAATATAACTTCAAAATACACACATCAATACGGGAGAAATTAACTTCCATGAGAACTTGCTGCTCCCTACTTTCGACGGGTCTATCTTCCACAGAAGTTAATAAGATATATAATCCTAATCAATTCCAAAAGTCACTTATCCTTAGACTAGGTGATTGACTTACCCTTTAAACACAGCTTCTTGAAAATAAATAGGGACTATTTTAGATGATTTATTATTTTCTTGAGGTTAAGTGTATCTTGTGCGATGATCTTAGTTTCGTTATTTCTTAAGTAAAAGAGCCTCAACTTTAAGTAGGTTGGTCCCCTGAAAATATTTATTAACTAACCATAAGAAGTCTGTAGCCCAGGATTCTCACATTTGTCAAACTTTAGGCTGATCCAAACATGAATCCTAAGACCCTTTCAGTGGAAGTCCGTAGGCTTGCTAAACCTTATCTCACTTAATTATTTAAAAAACTTGAGTGTTTTCTGCTTATTTTTAAATTCAACCAAATTTGATATCTAAATTTATCTAATTTAGTAAATTTATATAGTTAAACTAATTATAGAATTAGCACTATAAACATACTAGATATAACTTTCTTGAACATGTAAGTTGCTTACTTTAATTTAATAATTTAAATACTTTAAACAACATCATAATTAAATCCATCATTTATTATTAAATTAAATTATATATCTATTTAACATTTATCCATTAAAGGATAATTCTATTTAACATATAATTTGATTTCTAATAATAAATTAAATTATTTATTTATTCAACAATTATCCATTAAAGAATAGTTCTTGTTAAAATATAATTTAATTTATAATAATAAATTAAATTGTTAAATATATTTAACAATTATCCATTAAAGGATAATTCTTGTCAAAATATAATTTGATTTCTAATAATAAATTACATTGTTTATTTATTCAACAATTATCCATTAAAGAATAATTCTTGTTAAAATATAATTTAATTCATAATAATAAATTAAATTATATATCTATTTAACAATTATCCGTTAAAAGATAATTCTTGTTAAAATATAATTTGATTTCTAATAATAAATTAAATTATTTATCTATTTAATATTTATGGATAATTCTTGTTAAAATATAATTTAATTCATAATAATAAATTAAATTATATATCTATTTAACAATTATCCATTAAAGGATAATTCTTGTTAAAATATAATTTAATTCATAATAATAAATTAAATTATATATCTATTTAACAATTATGAATGATAATTCTAGTTAAAATGTAATTTGATTCTTAATAATAAATTAAATTATTTATATATTTAACAATTATCCATTAAAGGATTCTTGTTAAATATAATTTAATTCCTAAGAATAAATTAAACTGTATTTCTATTTAACATTTATAATATAAATTTTGTTAAATATAATTTTAATTTATAATAATAAATTAAATTATTTATCTATTTAATATTTATCTAGATAAATCTTATTTAAAAAATAATTTAATTTCTCATAATAAATTTAATTATTTATATATTTAAAATTTATCTATTAAAAGATAAATCTTGTTAATATATAATTTAATTTCTAATAATAAATTAAATTAAAATTAATTTATGTAGGAATTTTCAATATAAAGATGCAAAAATAGTTAATAAAATAATTCCAAAACTGCGGTTGAATTGAAAGAAAGGAAACGAAACATGCACTTTAATTAAAATAAGCGATGTAATAGCTGCGGTTGTGCATTAAGAATTACATGAAGCATACTTTGTTCATCAAACAAATCTTGACATTGGTGCACCAAGCAAATCACATTGACCTATGTCAATATCTGAACATTCTAATTTATTCGAATGATCATTTACATGCATCTATCAAATATCAAATCAATAAACACTGATTTTTTTTTTCTTAACAATTCTGAAAGCATATATGAAAGTAGATCAAATAAAAAGAACGATTTTTCTTTTGATTAACCTATGAAATCTCAATAATTCAAATCTGAAATCTAGGAAACCAACTCTGATACCATATGTTAGAATCCCGGGACATCCTTCCATAAATTTATGATTTCATACGCAACGGAAGCAAAATCATGAACAATGAAATAAAACAATATATTTTATTGACTTGATAAAATACATACTAACCCCAGGAAATTGAACTAAATCGTAAATCTTCGGAGGTAATACTTAGATTTGATGCTTGACCATACATAGAGTGTGGAGCTCTAAGAACAATTCAACACCCTTTTGCTTTCAGATATAGGATATAGAGAAATTCTCTTATCTCTTAAATTAGTCTATTACCCTAAACCTAAATATAATGTTATATTTATAATATGGTTTAGTGGGCAATTGAATCCACCTATATACTTGGGCCTATAATTAGCCCATATAAGTTCAATGATATAACTTAATTAAAACTTTGATTTGCTTATCTAGACTTAGTTCTAACAAATAGTATGTAAATAGATCGAGAATAATCTTTGTTCCCTTTACTACGTGAAAATGAAATATCTCCTTTTTTTTTCTTCATGTACACGTCTTTTTATTATAAATAATAGGGATATCATTTAAAGTTGTATTTATTACATGTCTCGACTTTCATTCTCTTACTATTTTGAGTATCTGACTTATTTTTGTTCAATGGTGTCGATGATGCCTTTTCCAGCCGGGCCCCGGGAGGTACGGAGCGTGTAGGGGTCGTTGGAAGTGGGACCAGTTGTTTGTGGACTAGGATCACGAGCTCTTAGTTATGCAGAAATTTGAGGTAGGATCGGCTGCCTTGTTGATCGGCGGCTCTGGACGTAAGCGCTCCTGAGAACAAAAAGAAGAAAAAGGGTCGTGAAATTTTGTGCTAGTGTAGCTCAGATGCTAAGTCGATTTCTTTACGAAAGAAAAGAGGAAATTTGCTTAGATTGTTTGGTACTAGCGTCTAAGAGTATGTGTAAGAATGTTGGCGTACCTTTCACTTAGATCGTTGGCCTCGTATTTATAGTAGAGTTCGACGATTGGATGGTAATTAGAAGTCCTTCACCATTGGATGGAATATTTCTTTATTTTTAGTCCATGCTCCGGATCCCAGTGCAGGGATATAGAAAAGTGGTTTTACTTGGGATAGTCTTCTTTCCTTATAGGAAGATGTCAATTGCGATGATCTATCATAATCCTTTCTTTTTCCTTATGGTGGGATCAGAGAATAAATAAAATATATCTTTTACATTTTGTTTAGATGAGATGTATGGGCTTATTGGACGGTTATGGACTTTTCAGCGGAGTCGGTCGGCTTTGGGTTCGAGTGAATCGAACCTCAGCCCGAGGTTGACATAAGGGCTGGTTTTGATGGGCCGTCGTTTTCCTCGGGCTAGGAATTGGATATTGGGCCTATTTTCTCCCATATCGGTTGCTGACCGCGTATCACGGTAGCGTGTGCGAGGGCATCAATTCTTCCCTTGCTTGGCGTCACGCTATTCCCCGCAGCGTCAGATTCGAAACAAAGTGACTAAGAAGATGATTAATGGTGTCTCTTCGGGTTTCGTAGCTTGTTTTCATATTCTCTTTGACTCCTCGGTCCCTTTCATTGACCCTTTATCTCGAGTTCTCTGATCTTGTTCCTTTACGCTTTATTCCTAGGTCTGCGTCTGCTTCTTTTCGTGTGGGGTCCTTTTCGGTTGATAGGTGACTCACAGGGTTTATTTATTCACGATTCTCGTCTATTACTGTTTGCTTCACGTCGTAGGTCGAATCCTCTTCTTCTCTGTAGCGTATCGGTGGCAGCTCTTTGATGATCTCTTGGTCCAGGCGAAATTTGAAATGATTCCTTGTTTAAGTGATCGTGGTCTCGGCTTTGCTCTGAGTGCCTCCCATCCGTTAGATAAGGGTAAAGAAATTGAACGTCGAATACCCGGTCGAGATTTCACAAATCTTTGCACTTGACATCTTTTGTGAATGTGGGACCTAAGCGAGTTGGCCCCTTTATATGGGACCATTTTCTTGATCGCTATCGACCTCCCACGGTGTCGAATATAGATTTGAGATATTACGACCCTTTATCACATTACTCAGGTACGGGATGGTGCTTCTTTGAAGTCGCCTTTGAATGATGGCGCCGTTTTCCATTGCACCTTCATGAAAGGGTTCTGTGACATTTCAACATTTGTCGCTGTAGCTCCCGATGGTACGGGAGTATTTTTGGTAGGCCCTTTTGGTCTTGTTTAGGGATAGAGGTTCGCGTCACAGCATAGCTGCGCTCGCCGTGCTTTCATTCAATGGTACTCGAGGGCTTCATTTTCTTCTCGGCAGCTGCGGAGCTCCTCACGATAATCTCAGGCCTACCTTCTTCACGCCGTTCATGGAAGGGCGGTATTTCTTCGTGGCGGTCGTTCTTGGGGTCTGATCTTTACGGCGGGGGCGATACTGGGTGTCACGACCTGTATACCCACGATAATCTTAGGTAGTATTTGCTCTGTTTTTAGCGTGGCTTGTCTGAAGATGGTTGAGCGTTTACGGTTTTATACTTTCCTCATGTTTCTCGGGTGCTCGTTTGACCTTAGCGAGAAGGCAGCGTCGTAGCTACGGCTTTGGCCGGAATGTCTGTTTGGCCTTATGCGGAGTTGATAAAGTCGGGCATTCTGGTCATCCCAGGTCGATGTCCATCTGATCCTGCGCTGGGACCTCGCGCCTCCTTCCACCTCGGGGTTTTTCCCTTTGGACCTCTTTGGCGCTCAGCGGGAGAGATTTTAGTTCATTTAGGAGCGTCCGAGAAGCCCGCGTGAAAGGAAAAAATCCGCGAAATCTCACGAGAGGGATGGCGGTTTTGCGAGTTAAGAAATTGGGGCGCCGCCAGGCTTCCCCACGTCGAGAAATTTGGAGCGGGCGTTGTCACCATTGGCTGATGCTTTGCTTGGGTTTATACCTACGCCCTCTTCGAGCTGTTTGGAGCGGAGAATCCTTTGGGTGAGGCGTCGGCCGGCCATTGTGTGTTCATGCTGTCAGCAGTATTGATCCAGCCTTCTAAAGGTATTTGGGTTGCCTCCTCGAGAGGTGGCGGAACAGAAGAGGAAGAAGTCGAAAATAAGGGCTAATAATGCCCAGGATTCTTTGCTCTCCAAATCTTGAAACTGTGATGTTTCTTATTATCGAGTTCGACCTTGGGAGGTCAAGGGCTTCAGTTGATGAAGCTTTGGCTTTATCCTTTAGGGTAAAGCGCGGTGAGTCTCACAATCACGTTTATCACCATTACGTTACGCGTCGATCTTGACTTTGTGTTTGATATGCGGAGTTGCTACTAATTTGAAGGTCGTAGAAAAGGCCCAGGTGATGAAGCATGTAAAGATATTCGCATTTATAAGGCGAAAGTGCCACGTTCAGCTGCTTAGGCGGGCGAAGAACTAATAGGGCGGCGTGCGGCGTTTGGCTGAAGATCTGGAAGGCAAATCGACAGAAACACGCCAGTGAAACCGTGCTCGGTGAATTAGAGAAGATGAGGTTCGTAGCGGCAGGCGGCGGGTGGGCGAGCTTGAGGTTCGGGACGATCTCGATCGCCAGGCAGCGGTTGAGGAGCTTAGGAGGGACTAGCGTCGCCGGTCAGGGCTTCAGGCTGGTTAGGATGAGCTCGTCCTCTGGGGCGGCTGAGATCTTGAATGGAACTCGTGCGACTGATGCTTGGCCGATGGGAAACACAGCGAAGTGGCCGTCGCGAAGCCCGGTGGGTGTTGAGGCGCTCGTCGCGTTAAAGACTGCTCGTCGCGAGTCTTTGGAGGCTGGTCGTCGGAGCGTTTGAGAGCTCGAGTGTCGCGGTGCGTGATCTTCGTCGGCGGTCGGTGTCGGTTGCCTGAGGGACGGGGTTATTAGAGGCAGCGGGATGTGCAGGTGCTCGTGTAGACTTCTGGGTGGCTTCGCTTTTCAAAGCCAAGCGGTTCTGTGCGACACAAGATTTCAATTTTGATCTTCCTAGTGACGGAGAGGCGAGTCTACCTCTGCGAATTATTCCCCGAGACCGCACTCCCCCATTGAAATCCATTCTCGTTATAAGTCATCCACTTCCTCGGCGTGACTTTGAGGGCTGATCTTGGCCCTTTTCTCCTTTTTTTTTTTTATTTTTTTTTTTATGTGTATGTATAATACCCGTTTTGCAGAGACTGGGGCTAGGATCCCATGTAGCTCTTTTTTTAAAATAAATACATATTTGTTATAATTCGCATTCTTGTTGGGATATATGTCGTATTCATTCCTAAGCAGATGATTCGGTTAAAGGGGTTTTGAAGCCAATTAGGCTCGCTTTTCCTTTTGGGGACTCGTATGCCTCTTCAAACTCAGATCGTGAGGAAGCTTCGTCCCGATATAATTGAGAGGTAGGTGCTTTCGTCAGAAGCGAAATGATGTGCGAAACTCGTCGATATGAATAGTTGAGCAGGCTTCTCCATGGTGGCGGTAGTTAGTGCTTAACGCATAGTTGAATAGAGCTCGTCACGTTGGGTGATAGGGAAGAGCTTCGCCCGAGGAATTAGAGCTTCGTCCATGTTGACGATAGGAAGAGCTTCGTTAATGTAAATTATGGAAATAGGGGCTCGTCCGTCTTGGTGATGGAAGGCTGGTGAGTGATATATCAAGTAGAGCTCGTCCATGTTGACTGATAGGAAGAGCTCGTCAGAGTGAATAGGAGATTAGAGCTCGTCCGTGCTTGGCCCGATGGGAAGAGCTGGTGATGTAGTGTAGTAGGAGCTCGTCCGTGATGGTGATGAGAAGGCTCGTGGGTGAAGCCAGTGAGCTCGTCCATGTTGGGCGATAGGAAGAGCTCGTCAGAATGAATAGTAGATTAGGGGCTCATCCATGCTGACTGATGGGAAGGCTCGTCGATGTAAGTGTGAAGTAGGGCTCGTCCGTGGCGGTGATGAGAAGAGCTCGTGCGGGTGAAGCGGT
Source organism: Tetrastigma voinierianum (assembly GCA_016808115.1). Lineage (NCBI taxonomy): Eukaryota > Viridiplantae > Streptophyta > Magnoliopsida > Vitales > Vitaceae > Tetrastigma > Tetrastigma voinierianum. The sequence goes on along the minus strand of JAEQBH010001279.1, from coordinate 529,919 downwards.
AAATAATCCGTATTATTGATAAAGAGCTCGTCGGAATGAATAGTAAGGTCAGAGCTCGTCCATCTTGGTGATGGGAAGAGCTTCGTCGATGTAAATTGTGAAGTAGGGCTCGTCCATGCGGCGATGAGAAGAGCTGAATCTGGGTGAGAAAGGCGGTAGAGGCTCGTCCGTGTTTCAGCGATAGGGCTCGTCCAGAATGAATAGTAGATTAGAGCTCGTCCATGTTGACTGATGGGAAGAGCTCGTCGATGGTGTGAAGTAGGAACTCGTCCATCTTCAGCCCGATGAGAAGAGCTCGTCGCAGTGAAGAGTTGGTCTCTGGCGGCTTGTGGCCTTGTGGCGATGTAGCTGTGGTTGATTAAAGCATGGACATCAGTGAAGCAGGGATCTCGTCGGAGTGAGCAACGGGGCTCATGGCTTGTGATGGCACGGGTGGCGTTCAGTGAAATGGGTTGATCGACTCGTTTAGGCGGCGTGGCTGTGTTGAAGCGAACGACCTCGTCGAGGGGTGAGCAAGCAGGGCTCGTAAACGCTGATGGCACAGGTGGCGTTCAGTGAAATGGAGTTGATCGACTTCGTTTAGCGTGTGGCACAATGTTGGCGAGCGACCTCGTCGAGTGAGCCGCGGGCTCATGGCCCCGCTGATGGCGGTGGCGTTCAGTAGTAGGTTGTCCCGACTCGTTTAGGCGTGGCTGTGTTGAAGCGAGCGGCCTCGTCGGGGTGAACAGCGAGGCTCATGGTGTGTGATGGCACCAGGTGGCGTTGGCCGCCGCGGGTTGTCCGGCTTCGTTTAGAGCGGCGTGGCTATGTTGAAGCGAGCGACCTCGTCGGGGGTGAGCAAGCGGGGCTCATGGGCGTAGTGGCTGGGTGGCGTTAAGTGAAATGGGTTGATCTGACTCGTTTGGCGTGTGCTGTATTGGCGGGCAAACCTCGTCGGTGACAACGGGACGTGTGCGATGCTGGAGTGGCGATGCGGCCGAAATGGGTTGTCGACTCGTTTAGCGGCGTGACTGTGTTGGCGAGCGACCTCGTCGGGAGTGGTACTTGGGGCTCATAGCGCGATGGCAGGTGGCGTTCAGTAAAAATGGGTTGTCCCGACTCGTTTAGGCGGCGTGGCTGTATTGACGACCATGGTGAGTGAACGCGAACGGCGGCGTTGACGGTGTGGATTCGGTAGAAATGGACGATACGACTCGTTTAGGCGGCGTGGCTTTGTGTTGAGGCGAAGGCGACCTCGTCGGGAGTGAGCAACGGGGCTCATGGCGCGTGCTTTGGAGTGGCGTTCAGGCCCGAAATGGGTTGATCGACTCGTTTAGAGCGCGTGGCTGTGTTGAAGCGAGGCGACCTCGTCGGGGGTGAACCTTGGGGCTCATGGCGATGGCACGGGTGTGGATCCGTCGTTAATATAATCCCGAATGGGGTCCATCCAACTCGACTCGGATCTGCGGGCGACCATCGTGCTATAAGAAGTGATAGAAGGTTGCAGCTAAGTATTCGACGGTGTTGGCGTCACGAGTGTTTACGAGAGAATTTGTGGCTAACTGTCGAGGCGTCGGCTCGGGAATTCTGCACTTACTGGGGACATGTGTTCTGGACGGCCCGAACCCTGATAAGTCCGCGAACTATACGGAGATCTGGGATCATTTCATAACTTTTGGCCTCATATGTGTCTTCTATCATCTAACCACCCGAGTTAGAGTCAACGCAGACCTCCTGGCCCAGTCAACCTCTATGAATGAGCAAGGTTGGGCTCTTTATGTGACCTCATATTCGGCTTCATTGTTGGATGTTCTGAATCTAAACCTAAGTGCATATTCAATGTCTATTCCCTCTGGAGAGGTTAGGATAAGACCTTCTCCGTCTCCCTTGGGCGTTTGAGGCTCCATCTACAAAGAGCTTCCAAGTGGGTCGAATTTCTTTGCTTGGGTACTGCGTCGAGATGCAGTTGATGCAAATTCCATGACAAAGTGCACTTGAGACCTGTCCTTTATGGCGGTTCGGCCTATATCGATGTCAAATAAACAGCTCTATAGCCCGTTTCATTAGATGCACTTTGAGGTCTACGGTTTGTCGCGTGCTTGCCGTTGGGTATTCAGTTGGGACTTATGGTATGAGCTTGGAAATCTGGTGGAGCTTAGACGGCAGTCACCAGGCAAATTAATTTTCCATTTACGGTATCTTTCCTCTGCACTCCTCTTAGGGCTGGTGCGATAATAAAGCGGGATCTTGAATCAGTTCTTTATCTCCCCGACGGGGCGGCCAGTTGAAAAAGTTGACCGCGTATTTAAGTATAGGGTGAGAGTTCCCCTCATTGAGGGCTTCTTAGGATGGGAGGGGAGCTCAGGTATGTCTTCAGTGTTGAGAACGCTTCCTCGCACTTCGTATCCCATTGAAAGGCTTTCTTCGAGGGCACGGAAGGCGGCATCACTTGCTCTGGACACGGCGGGCTGGTGTTTATTCTCCTGTCCGGTCGTTGCGCTTCTTTTTATTCTGACGGCGGCGACATGGCGGAGAAATAATGCCTTTATTTTGTTCGGTTGCTTGATTCCCGTGATTGACTATGAAGCCGAAATTTTCAGGTGACGCGCGAAGAGCTGTTTGGGTGGGCCGACTTCATATTATAGTTTCTTAAAATCTGGAAAGCCTCTGAGAGATGAGCGATGTGGGTATCGGCAGTTGTGGACTTAACCAGCATGTCGTCTATGTATACTTCCATAGTGGGGCCTATCTGCTTTTGAAACATCCGATTTACTAGCCTCTGGTAGGTCGCTCCCTCATTCTTGACCAAACGGCATCCTTTCGATATGATAGGTCCCTTGTCTTTGTGACGAGCGAGGTTTTTCTTGGTCTTGAGGGTCCGTCTTGTCTGGTTCTTTTGGAGGCGATCCGTAAGAACTAGAAGTTCATGACTCTTTGTAGCATCACGATGAATCGATTCTCGGTAAAGGGAAACTGTTCTTTGGACAAGCTTTGTTTATGTCGGTGAAGTCGTCTGAAGTCGCCGTTTAAGTTTGCTTTTACTTAGTCTGACGTTTACCCGACCGCTCGGGGTATTCCACTTCCACTGATCATCACCTTGGAGGTTGCCCGACCTCTTCATTGATGGCTTTTGCCTTTTCGGTCGCGACTCTGCAACTACCTTGATCGGTTTGAAGGATGGGTTGGTGTTGATTTATGTGTGATTCTTGCGGTCGATTCCTCCCGTATCTGGCCGATTCCATGCAGCGTCCTTGATACCTTGAAGCTAGCGAGGCGGCGAGATTTCATGTTAATTTGGAGTAGATGTAGGCGAGATATTCCAGTCGTCATCCGGGAGCCGGTTCAAGTTCTCCGAAGGTTGGTCGGGTGAGCACCTCGTCGCGCGTGTTGAGCTCATCCGTATTGCGTTGTCATTGCTCTGTTTGACGAGAGGTTGTATAGCACTCCACGGCCACGGCGATCTCCTCCCGAACCATCCACTATTCAGTGAATGGTTGGGAATTTGATAACCAAATGTGCAGCGGAGAGGGATGGCTTTGTGCGTTGAATGGCCTCCCGCAATAACATATTTATAAGGCGATGGGCGTACCTGATAGAAATCTCGTATCGTTATCGCTGGCGGGAAGTTCTCCCAAAAGTGAGTACCCGATTGAATTTAGCCCGGGGCAACACCTTTTCCCAGAAAATCCTCGCCGGATGCGTGTTGGCGGAGCTCGAAGCTTTCTCCCACGCCCATTTGTGGTGGCGAAAATGATGTCGTAGAACTTAGTTGTCGATTAAAACCCAGATGTGGCTTTGTTGTGTTGGCCTACGATCGCGCGAACCACCAGTAGGTCGTCGTAGAGTCTTGATATCCTCAGTCCCCGAGTCGACGTGATGGTTGTGTCTAGTCGAGGTAGTTTAGATCTTATTTATTATTTCCCCGTCTCGGCGACATGATCTTTGTAGTGAGCTTTCACGTAGAACTAGATTCTCCTCCTCCTGCTTGAATCCTCACGAGATTACGTGGATTTCTCGAGGGTTCTTTGGTCTTTGAGTTGTCGTTTGTCGGCGTGGGCTGGCGAGTTGGCCCACAGTCCTGATGCAGGCTTGATTAAGGCTGATTTTGGAGGCTTGATTTCTGGAGATATGGCGGCCGGTATTCTCGTTGTATTAGGTACTCTGTTCTCTCCTTAGTTGTATCACCGAGTTGTCGGTCGCGATGCTGTGGTCACATGGGGCTTCCTTGATACTTAGTGTTGTCTCCCAGCGGCGGGATCGGGTTCATCTGGGTTGGCCATCTCGAAGCTTTGCTCATTCAGGCATATGTTATTTATTTGTAGTTGCCGACAACCACGCGGGGGTGGTAGCGGGTGAGCCCATTTGCGATAACGTCGTCGTCTTCACGATTGTGAGTGGGCCCCGAAGCGGTCTCACGAGATTTCCCGCCTTTTGGAGATGCGTTCTTGATCTTTTCAGAGACTTCTCCTGATCGTCTTGCCTCTTAGAGGCTTCGTCCTCATGGATTTATCGTTGTACTTTTCCTTTATGGGTGGATGAGTTCTCCCTCTTGGATATGAGGGCTTCCTCGCCGTTTATGTATTTTTCTGCTTTGGCGAGTACCTCGACCATACTTGCCTGAGGATTTTTCGAGATGGAAAACATTAGGTCCTTCGATTGCACTCAGGCCATGATGAGCAACGATGATGGCGAATTTTCATCGAGGCCAAATCTATCTTCAAAGAGTTCGACATTGAATCTTTGTACATATGACAGGGCTCTGCGAGCCTTGTTTGGCGGTCCCGATAGATGGTAGCTCGGCACTACATGCGTCTAGCTCAGATGAAGTGGGAGGCAGCGGCGATGGATAGCTGCCGGGCGAAGAGATTGATGAAGGAGGGATTTTGTTAAACCAGGCTAAGGCTGGGCCTTTTAACGTGGTAGCGAAAGCCCTGCAGCGCACAGGGTCTTGATACCCATGCAACTCCATCTGGTTCTTGTAAGTGTTAAGATGGTCGACGGGGTCTTTTGGCTCGCCAGACTTCAGCTTGCGCGACATTATGAATTTTCTTTGGGGCGGGTAGCGTAATATTTATTTGTGAAGGGTGATTCGAGTTTGTTGTACCAAAGTATCCGCTAGTATGCGGGATTCGTCCTTTAAAACTACCTCTTTAAATGCGGTAGGCTTCTGTTGAAGACTCTAAACCTCTGCTCCCGTGATTGTTCTTAGATTCTTTGGTGGGGATGAGGAGGTTCTCTATTCTGAGCACGTCTTTTCGAGGATTGCTTCTTCTGCGGGGGCTAATTGCGGCTCGTGCCCCCTGGCTTGATTGGATGCATACCTTGACATCTTGAGGGTTGAACGTTGCCTTCGTGGGGGAATGTCGGCGTCAAGGCTTGTCGAGGCTCCCTGGATGCTGTGACCGTCTTCGTTAATTGTTCCAATTCCTCTACCAGGCGTTGATTGACGAGGCAGAGTGCTTCCACTTCGTTCGTGTTGGCCCGCGTTGCTTCTGCCGTCCCGAGGGGCCCCGCGGTCCGCATTCCCCGTGGATTCTCGCATCCTGCGATTGGCGCGATCTCGCCAGGCCCGAAGATATCATCAGAATCGAGAAATCAGTTATATTTGCACAGAACCGCGCCCACGCACACGCCAACCGATGATGCCTTTTTTCAAACCGAACTGGTCGGAGCGCAGGGTCGCCGGTCGACCCGGATTGTTTGTGGATCAGATGTGCCTGGATCGTCCCGCCGAGGTAGGATCACTGCACTGTTGATCGGCCGACTCTGGATGTAGCACTCCTCTACAAGAACAAAGAAGAAAAAGGGTCGGCGAGGGCTGTGCCCGTGGCCGCTCCGATGCCTAAGCCGCTTTTCTCTGGAAGAAAAAGAGAGATCAAGTGATTGTTTGGTACTAGCGCCTAAGAGGCGTGAAGAATGTTAAGGCACTTCACCATGGGGTGGTCTCGTGATTATAGTAGAGGTTCAAACCAATTGATGGTAATTTAGAGTCCTTCCTATCGATGGAATATTTCTTATTTTTTAACTATATCTGATCTGCACAGATATGAAAAAGCTTTGCTTACTTCAGATAATTCTTCTTCAGGAAGATGTCCAACCTGGCAATGGATCTATCATAATCCTTTCCTTACAAACATCCCGGAATAAATAAAATATATCTTTTCTATTTGTTTGATGAGATGTATGGGCTTGGCTGGACGGTTATGTGGACTTTTCAACCCGCTTCCCGTGATCATTGGTTCTGAATCCTGAACCTCCGCTCTGTGTCGACATAAGGGGCCCTGGTTTTGATGTGGAGCCCGTCATTTCCTCTGAGCCTAGGGAATTGATATCGCCATTTTTCGCCCATATCGTTGTCTTTTTAATCAAGTGTTTTAAACCATGATGATTTACCTGTGGATGTTGAATCCACAAAAATTACATTCCACATCATAAACAATAATGAAATTACTTAAACTACCTAAGGTGAAAAGACATTATTATCTCTCATTAGAGTTTTACTATCTATTTGTTACAATTAAAAAAAATGATAAAATTGACTACCATGAAATTGAGATAAAAATAATTATTTTAAATTTCATTTTTAATTATTCATAGTTTCATATATAATTATTTTTATTTTCACATAACGCTACATGACATTTGTTTTTTTGGATTTTCACAAAGCAAATTCAAGTTTCAAAGATGCAACATGTTTGTGCTTAATTTTAGTCTTACCGAATATAACAAAGCCAAAATATTTGGTTTTTTCTTAATATTTTTTTGAATGTTTTTTCTATTAAGAAAATACTAGATATTAAAATATGAGAAAAATGATATTCATTGAAACTGTTATTATTCTTTACATGCTAATTAAATAAAAGCATATGTATTTTTAAGTTTTTATTTAAAAATTTATTTTTTCAAAATTTAGATAAAATTAAAAGATTTATTTTTATTAGAAAAACAAACGAACTTAAAATACTTTGACTCCTTATTTTCAAGTTGTATTCATAACAAAAGTGATGCAGTCACAATAATAAAACTAAAAGAAAGCGACAAAGAAACGGAATGAAATTCTCAAGTTTAATATTAACTAAGTCTAACAAAAACACAATATAAAAGCATGAGTACAAACAAAATCCTAATGGATAATCCCAAAAATCATAACGGATAAACTCCAAAAATCCTAATAGATAAATCCAAAAATACTATCGGATAAATCCAAAAATTAAATTAAATAAATAATTAATAGTAATAAAATTCATCATTGGACTTGGGCTTTCTATCTCGTTTAGGCCTAGATATGAGCCTACTCCATGCCCCATCATTCTCACGGTTGAAAGGGCTCGACTCAGAAAGAGGTGAAAGGGAAGGTAGCAATCAGCATTTGGGAATCCAAATGGCGGGAATAAATCCTCTGCGTCAAAATTAGCATGAGAATCGGGACGTGTACCATTTGATAAGCTGCAGAAATATCCTCATCTCTAGACTCACGATTTCATCGTGGATTAAAATTATCACAGTCTCATAGGAAGTGATGGTGGGTTGCTGCCTTGTAGCCACTGGGCATGCTGAGAGTAGATAAGTTTCTCCGGTAGGTGAGTCCTCTGTGAGCAGAGCCAATATCCATGTCATTAGGCAAATCAAGAGATATGCATTAGATCTGCATTTCACGATGATAGAATGGGGCCCATGGCTCTTGCATAAAGTTTTTGAAAAAGTTTTGGAATTTCGGGACGAATGCGAACCATAACATGGTCTAACATTAAATTCTTTAGATCTCGATGCATCGACCAGTTTATACTCCTCATTGCTTAGAATTTTCGCCTAATCTCAGCATGTAAGTCATGGATGTGTTTTGCAAAGTTTTCTGCAGGTTCAGATACACGCATGTGAGGTGGTAAAGGAACAAGATCAATAGGTGTGCGGGGTGAGTAGCCATTAACAATTTGGAAAGGACTTTTACCAGTTAGACGGTTGAAATTGACCCATAGGCAAACTCAATTTGTTGACAAAAATTAAATCTAAACACCTTGTTTTACTGACGAACACCTAAACATATTACCCGGACTACGATTAACCTCGGTTTGCCTATCGATCCCCGAGGATGGCTTGAGATAGAAAATTTTAGAGTAATTTTAAACAATTTCAAGGGTTTCAAAAATAGCTAACAAATTTCACATCCACTATCAGATACAATGGTGGAAATGGCTGTCTGATTTAACCTTCTCTAAAAAACAATTTAGCAACATGTGAAGCATCATTGGTTTTGTTACATGGAATAAAATGTGCCATCTTAGAAAATCTGTCAACAACAACCAAAATAGAATCATGTCCTCTAGCCGTCCTAGGCAATCCAAGAACAAAGTCCATACTAACATCTTTCCAAGGTTCATGAGGGACAGGTAAAGGAGTATATAAGCCAGTGTTTTGTTTCTTAGCCTTAGCTATTTGACATGTTAAATTTGTGCAGCTATCTGGCAACATCTCCTTTCGAGAGAAGGCCAATAAAACCTATCTTCAACTAATCATGACTGGTTTATCCTCCCAAAATGCCCGGCTAAACCCACCTACATGCCATCTCCCCGAACTAATAAATCCCTAAATGATGTCCAGAAGTGCGCAACCTTAGTCACTTTAAACAAATACCCATTTTCAACAAGGAAGTCAGATACTCTTGGCGGTTACCATTTACTAACACTCATTATAAATAATACCAAAGTCAGGACATACGGAATACTCATTTTTTCAATCTATCAAACCCAGTGGCACTTGAGCACTCATACGATGAAGTGTAATAGTTAATCGACTAGTGCATGGCGACTCTGTTTTCAATACCGAGCTTGATGATTAATCCACGAAAGAATATTCATTTAAAAATTCAACCCACGTAGCATGTCGAGCATTCCAATTTCTTTTGTGAGTTTAAATATCTTAAAGCGATGGGTGAGGAAAACAACACAAATTCGATTAAAAACGATAAAATCTCCCAAGCGCGGACTACGCCTTTATAGCATAAAACTCTTTATCCTTATGTAGAGATATAGTCTTTTAGCATCATTGAGTTTTTCACACAAAAGCTATAGGGTGACCTTCTTGACTCAAGACACCACCAATACCTACACTGATGCATCACGAAGCAACCTCGAAACTTTAGTAAATCAAGGATATCATCTCAGCTGGTGCCTCAGTCATTCTGACCTTGATTTCTTTAAATGTCTGGCTAGCAGCTTTAGACCAATGAAACTCCTTATTCTTGAAACATTCAGTGATAGGAGCCATAATAGTGCTAAATCCCCTTATAAATCTCCTATAAAAAGAAGCTAAACCATGAAAACTACGAGTCTCGGTGATAGATTGTGGTTCAGGCCACTCCTATCTTTCAACCTTTAAGGATCAATTTGAAATGCCATGTTCGAACCATGATAAGCCTAAGAAAAGCACATGTGGTTGCATAAAAAGGAACACTTCTTAGGTTAACATAAAGCTTGGCCTCGCGAAGAGTGAGTAAAACCTGTCTTAGGTGTGCTAAATCTTTCTTCTTTAGATTGACTATAGATCGATATGTCATCCAAAGTAGACCACGAGAGGCTACGATGAGGGGTTGGGACATGGGTCATAACTCTCATGAAAGTACTAGGAGCATTAGATAAACCAAAAGGCATGACTAACCACTCAAACAAACCATCTTGTGTTTTAAATGCAGTTTTCCACTCATCTCCTGGCTTAACACAATTTGATAACGGCTACGCAAATCTATCTAAGAGAGACAGCTAGAACCGGCTAATAGGTCCAACATATCCTCAAGGCGAGGGATGGGAAATCTATATTTGACTGTGATCTTATTGATGGCTCTACTATCCACACACATTCTCCAAGATCCATCTTTCTTAGGGTGGCCAGCAAGGCGCCTTTGCCACGGGACTAAGGCTATGCCTAACAAATCCTCTTTCTAAAAGTCATACCTTGCCTATTCGGCTCATCTCTCTTTGATTCATCCTATAATGTGGAAGGTTAGAGCGGTTGAGAGCACAGAACTAAATCTATAGCATGTTGGATGTTTCTTAAAGGTGGTAGTTCACTAGGTAACTCATCGGGCAGCATATCAACAAAATCATCTAGCAAATTCTTCACTTCCAAAGGAACATCGACAATCGAAGAAAAAAAGGGAACTTCTTTGGCCACTAATGCTAAGCACATACCAGTCTCAAATCCCTCTCTCTCAAACTGCTTACATTTTAAAATATGCAAATTCCTTTCAGGAAGTTTAGAGATGTCACGTTTACCAATGCAAACTTTAGGCTTAGCAGGTCTCAAAATAATGTTCTTACCCTTGTACTTAAAGGAATAAATGTTATCTTTACCAAAATTGGTAACATCAAGATCATAAAGCCAAGGGCGGCCTAAAAGAACATGGGCAACATCCATGGGTAGCACCTCACAATAGATTTCATCCTTATAATCCCCCCATTGAATAGAGACTAGACACCTTGCTTTAGTGTGAGCCAAAGTGTGGCCATTCTGAGGCTACTCTAAATGGATTTGGATGTGGATTACTTTTAGGTTTAACAATTTATGGCATCCTTAGAAACCACATTCATTGAACTACCTATCAATCACTAACTTTACATTTCTTATCTCCGCTTTGTATGATTTGTGTGAAAATACTAGATAAGCTGTGATCATTATCTATAGTTGTGGATAACGCATGAACCACACCAACACACGCATCGTCATCACAATCCTCATAGAAGACCATCTTCATTACGGAATAATCTAAAGGATCGTGGTGATGCTTCCTCATTCTCAAAATACTTTGTTCAACATCTAATGCCAATGCATGTTAGGAACTGACAGGCGATATGACCCTTATAGTGGCCAGCATGTGGACTTGTCGATGAGTTACTAGCCTTAGGCATGATAGGGCTGCGAGGAAGAGAGTTACGTAAACTAGACTCTTTGCTCCTAATGTTATTAGGCGTAGTATTACTGGATTTGTGTATGGATTGGGACTTAAATTGTGTTACCAAAAGAGGAGGGTCTATTGAACTTCTCGACTTCTAAGGCTTTTTGGTATGCCTCCTCTACAATTTGTGGAGCATGCAATCTAACCATTCTTTGAATGTCGAACCTAAGACCATTAACAAGCGAGTCACGAACTGACCAAATTGGTCCTCAACATGGAACTCACTACACCTAAGTCTAGCTTCCTCAAATTAGCAGAATATTCAGCTACACTAAGAGTCATTTGTTTTAGATTAATCATGGTGGAAAACAATTGGCTCTTATATGATGGAGGAATGTACTTTTCTTGCAACTTTGCTTTCATAACAGCCCATTGGGTGATGGGTGGATTCCTGAGAGCAAGCATAATCTTCTGACACGATGCACGGTATCTTAGCTAAATTGGTTAATTTCATTTTAGCAAACTGAACCCGTTCACTATCAATCATTTCATACCAATCAAAATATTCCTCAATAGCAACTAACCAATCAGAGAAAACATTTGGATCCATTCTACCATCAAATTCAGGAGCATTAACCTTAACTTTTTTTTTGTGATGTCCCTTTGAGGTTGTCTAACACGGCTCTATCCTGATCTCTACCCGAGCACCATGAACCACTGGGTGGTATCGGCGAGGAGGCGACATCTTCTCTCTTTGGATTTGGTGGGTGCTAAGTTTGCCTTGGTGGTTGGTAATCTAATGGGAGATTGACATTAAACGGGTTGAAATTGATCACCTAGAGTAGGCGGGGTCTCCGTTGTAAGGTAACCTTGTGTGATTTAAGAGCAATTGAATGACTACCCAAGTTCATTTGAGTGTCATACACAAACCATTTCACGAATTCATCAGATTGAGTGTGAACCTTTAGAAGGACTAAACCCCTAATTATTGTGGTGACTAGACGTGTTTCTTAACGGTTTCAAGAGCATAGTCACCTATCTCATGTTTACCCAGATGTTTTAAAAGCAAGTCCATTTTTTTATTTATTGCATGAGTTTGTTGTTCGAGGGCAGATTGACGTTGAGTCAATTGACCACACATTGAATTTAAATTACCTACCGATGCAGTGACGGAATCAAATTGTGCGTTGTTGGCATCATGATGACGGGTAATACAAACTAGACTATCATTTAGATCTTGAGATAAGACTTGTAGTCTTAAGTCAAAATTATTAAGTCTCTCAATTGGATCATTTGGGTTAGGTGAAGAAGAAGATGCAACAATATCACTTTTGGTGGCTGACATGCTAAGATAGAATCTAAAATTCCACTGAGTAAAGAAATTTATAAACTATATGTTAATGCAACAAATACAAATCTAAAAAAAATGTAATGTGATTATATATCACAGAGTGCACGAGTCACTAAAAAAAAAACAAAATTTTATTTTTTTATTTTTTAAATACTTTTTATGCTCTATCAAAGAAATTGAAACCTAAAACAATCAAACAAGATATACTTAAATACCACAAATATTAATTGAGTTTTCAAAGTAAAAGAAAATATACCCGATGAAGAACTTTTAGGACGCCTACAATTCTTTAGCGAGGTTGCAAGCGAAACAAAAGTTGTGTGCAATGATGAAGGCAAGCAATGATAGATCAGGAGAAAAGGCGAGATATCCAGCGAAATAGAAGGTAGCAACCTGCAGTAGAGAATAGAAACTAAAATAGAGGCAGCTAGAGCAACTGATCACTGTCTTCATCATCAATTCATCAACTTAGTATATATAATAATATATATACTGGGCTTGTGGTGCATACTGTACGACAAAAGTGTGAGACCCAAAAAGAAAATCTGATTAAAGAAGCTTCCTTGTAAACTTCTTCCTTGTAAAAAAATTTCTCTATTGTTAAATTCTGATGCAATTTAACTAGTGTCAATCAAAGTAGCTAATCCTCTCTCCAGTTTGTCTGCACGCCAATCAAAATAAATTGCAGGAAGTCATTCTTGTGATCTGTTAATATGCGGGGATTGCAGAAATCGAAAAGGGTTGGGGTTTTGTTTGAAAATTTCCGTGGAGTCTTGCGGTGAAAGGCTCGGTTGTTGACGGATGACGCCTTCGATCTTGGTTTTCGAGAATGAAGGCAGTAAACGATTTGAAAGAAACAGGACAAGGATTAGAAACAAAGAAAAATAACTTGATCTCGGATCAAAATTAGGCTCTGATACCAAACTGATGTAGCTCGGCTACAAAAAATAATAAAACTAAAAAAAGAAAGCGAATAAAATAAACGGAATGAAATTCTCAAGTTTTCAATATTAATCAAGTCTACCAAAAACAATAACATAAGGTGCTATTTATAAGCACAAACAAAAATCCTAATGGATAATCCCAAAAATCATAACGGATAAATCCAAAAATCCTAATAGATAAATCCAAAAATACTAATAGATAAATCCAAAAATACTATCGGATAAATCCAAAAATTAAATTAAATAAATAATTAATAGTAATAAATTCGTCATTGGACTTGGAAGCTACATCTCGTTTAGGCACAGATATGGGCCTACTCCGTACCCGTCAAAAGTTATATTTAGTATCAAGTAAAAAGAACCAATGCCACCTTAAAAAATAAGTAAAAATAATGGAATATGATTAGAACTTGGTTTTTCAAAATTTTCACTTTTTTATAAATTTTTTTTTATTTTTATGTTAGTTTTACAATAGCCAATTTTATCAATTTTTTTATTTTATATATCTATTCATTTTACATATCATTATGCTTGATGCTGTTTTTTATAAGATTCAAACTTGGAAACTCTCATTTTTCATTACTATCCCTTTACCCTTGAATACCCAAAATGCTTATCAATTTATTTTTACTCTAATAAATAGATAATAAAAATCATAATAAAAAATGATAATAATATCATTTCACCATAGGTTATTTAACTAATTTCATTATTTGTATATGATTTGAAATAACAAGTGGACTCAAGTTTTGCTGATTCAACATCATAATAAGCTTTAACCAATTAGAAAACATTTGATTTAACAAAAATTAAGAGTTAAGACACTTGATTATATAAAAAAAAAAAGTTCAAACATCAAAATAAAAAAAAATCCAAATATTAAAACATCATTTATGTAATTAATCTTATACTGCTTATTTTATTCTAAAGATGGGGCTATCCAATGAGTTAAAAAATAAATCATGCTAGTTTCTTTTCAGGACCCTTTGTGACCATTTAGCTCCATAACTATTTTCATATCAGATCTGGGTAATGTCCGCTGAAGGAGATATAAGGACTTGCATCTCACTATTCAGTTTTGTCTTAGGTTTTTTTTACAAGCGTTTAATGGATTGGTCCAATGCATTAGGTAGTAGATGTCCAGTACAACAGGTTAGCAACCACACTCAAATCCACTTCTACTTAGGAATCTTAGAACGATGCTTATAAATTTTAAGCGAAGCTATTTGTTTGTCACTAATCATTATTACTTTATAAGTAGAAATGCATGAGAAAGTCTTAATGGAACCAATTTTTGATAAGATCTCATGTCCGTTCCACACAAAAATGTGGAGTGTTATTTAAGTTTGATAGGTTGTAAAACCCGAGAAAAAATTGAAAATTTTGGAAAAAAAAAAAAGGCAAAATAGAGATTTGTCAATACAGTACGGGTTGAAAACCTGGAAGTTTTCTAGATATCGGATGACGAAACGGACCTCAATATTGAGTTCGTCTCGCAAAATTTAGTTACCTAAACGAATTTCTTTAAATTCCGAAATAGTCAGAATTTCACGTTTTTCAAGACATTGGGTATCGAATGACACACGACAAGCCATGAGTGTGACACATGGCAAGCCATGTGTCAACTTGCATGGAATGTGAACTTTGTGTTAAATGGGATGTGTTCGTAGAAAAAGGAGAAAAGAATGAGAGAAAAGAAAGAAAAGAAAGGAAAAGGAAAAGAAAGAGAGAAAGAGGAAGGAGGCCGGTGATTTCTTCCTCAATTCATTGGCGTTCCGAAGGTCGGAACTCGTTGAACCATGGAGTAAAATTCGGAGATTCGACAAGGGGCTACGCTTCAAGAGGTAGAAATTCTTCCTACTTTGGTTTATTTAGCCTTTAGAATTTGATTTTCAGGCTTGTGTTGTGTCATGTTATTAGCATGGGAAGGGTTGTAGCTAGTTTAAGGAACCTTAGGACGAATTTGGGTTCGAAAAATTGCATTCCGGGAGTTGAAATGTTCCACCACAACCCTCGGGCACCTTCAGTAACGTGGATTAAGCGCGATAGTGTGGCTCTGATAGCTGACTTGACGACCATATATTTCGTCCAGAACTCGTTTGCCAGTTCTTAGACTCTATGAAAAGCTATTTGAGTCTAGAATCTAGCCATATGTCATTGATTGGAATTTAGCGCTCACGTCATTGCTGAAATTTTGATCATAACACCAAGTGTACTAATTGCATGGCATGACATGCTTGTTTGATGAAATGTTAATATGTGTATTTGACATGTGATGAATTGTATGTGTAGACATGGCCATTACATGGCATGTTGTAGACTATTTTGTGGACATGTTATGTCGTAATTTAGCCTAGAGGATAAAGTGCTTCATTACCTGACTAAGTAATGATTTGTTTGTGATGTGGATATATACTTGTGTGATACATTGACATGAATGAGTTAATGTAGAGAAGTTATATGCATGTTTGATATAATTGCCTAGGATGCATTGGTGATTTGCATGTTTGATAAAATTATCGATATAACATTCATCATATATGTGGCATGGTACAAATAGGCAATGGCGCATACATTGCATATGCACGGGAACATCGCATTGAATGGGTGTAAGTGCATAGTGCCATCACACACCATCCTTGGTGGTTGATGAGCGGGTTATGTACCGTTGAACGAAGTTCGGCGGAGTTCCATTGTTCGTAGAGCATGAAAACTTGTGTCGAGTAGTAGCAAGTAGGGATAGATACCCATTGGGTAAAAGCCCTAGTATTTTTTGTTATACATATGTGTCCAACGGTGAAAGCCCGTGAAAGTGTAAGAAGGCATGCGAAGCCTACTGTGAGACCCAAAAAATTCGCCTACCCACAAAAGACACATGTGTTGTTAATAAAAAGATCATTGGAGGTACAATATTCAATAGGTTTTGGTTTATAAAAATAAAAGAATTTAGTTTTGGAAAATGATCATTGGATGAGAACATCAATGATGGTTTATTACACATTAGCCTGTGCATTGTGTGGAGGGAGTCGATGAGGACTCGAGACATGATATATGATTGAGTCACATCTCATTTCATGACATGTAGGATTCCATTGTAGAAATTACATTTTACATGGAATGATCGTAGTGAGTGTGCGACTATTACATGTGCATTTAGGTGGGAAGTAGCATTTGTAGGAGTTATCTCTACTAAGCGTGGCTCACCCTTTATGGGAAAAACATTTTAGGTGCAGGATAGACATCGGTGGACGATGCTCATCTGAGGTCGTAATTGTGAAGAAAGCCGACATGTGGACTTGATATTCATTTTGGAAAATATATTAGAAAAAAATAGTTTTAATATATGATTTTGTATAAGAGTGTTGTAATAAACTCTTAAGGACTATTGTGACATAGTCTTAGGTAATATTTTGAGTATGGTTGAAAGGGCTAGATGGGGTTACTTTTACTCATAAATGAGTCTCGACGAATGAGACACGATAGTGTGGTATTGAGATATGTGATACCCACAGGTATTCTGCAGGTTGATGATTGGTCAATGGGACCCCCGAGGTTTGGGGCATCACAGCTTAGTATCAGAGCTTAGGTATACAAACACGTAGGGCTTGGTGGGCATTGGTTTAGATCATGGCATTTATGGTGCATTTCATGTTTTGTGCTCAATATGCTACATGATTGTGTGTTATGTGAATTATATACATGGTAAAATGTATATAGGAAAAGATGAACACTAGTATTAGAGAACATAACCTTAAGGGTTCAGAAAATAAATAAACGGAATTCAGGATGGAATGTCATATGCACTACTAGTTAGACTAGAAAAAGGAATCTCAATTTTCTATGTGACACTTGTAGATGGCAAGTCGAGGAAAGGGATGCCAAGGTAGTGGGTGGAGCAACAACCCACTACCACCAGCCTTTGACCAACAAGCCTTCATGGAGGCTATTGGTGCAGCGGCTGCTACTATTGCACAAGCTAGTGCAACGGCGGGCCAAGAGGGCTTAAGTAACCTCCAAAGGTTCAAGGCACATCATCCTCCGACCTTCAGGGGAGGAGGGGATCCAATGATAGCTGATCATTGGTTCCAGCAAGTTGATAGGATTTTGAAGGCTATGGAGGTCGCCTCCAAAGTCACCTGGATAAGACTAGTGACATTCCAGCTAAAGGGTGAGTCCCAAGTATGGTGGGATTGGGTCAAAGCCTCGAGGGACTTGGAGGCGAGGACATGGAAAGAGTTCCGTGGGCTCTTCATGGAAAAGTATTTTCCAATGTCTACTCGACATGGAAAGGTGTGGGAGTTCCTAGAGTTGAGATAAGGGACGATGACAGTACTTGAGTACGTGGCTAAGTTCATAGAGTTAGCTTGTTTTGTTGATGCTTATGTGGCCACATATATGGCTAAGGTGAGAAAATTTGAGGATGGTTTGAAATTGTCCGTCTGGGGTAAAATTGTGGGACTTCTCCTACAAGACCTGGACTTGATGGTCAGGACTGCTATGGCCACTGAGAGGGGGGTGGAGAATGCATGGAACATCTAGGATGCGGATGTTGTTAAAGTTAAGAGGATGGAGAGTCAACCTTCTTCTTCTAGCTCGGGAAAGAAGTAGAGGACTTCTATTATGCGAGGGTTTCAGGGATAGGGCCGTAGCTATCAGGGCCAAGGCTAGGTCAGGGCTCCTAGCCAACCAGGGCTGATGACATGTTTCTATTGCCATCAGCCTGGACACATGAAACGAAATTTCCCTCGGAGGCAGGGATCCCAAGTTTGTGGGACATCGCAGTCCCAATCAACAGTGGGACGTGCACAAACACGGTTGTGTTCTCCTTATCCCGGTATAGGCGGGGAACGATGCTCAGTCTCGAAGTCTTGCCACGGCACCTGCTACTTCATAGGTGAGAGCCCGGGCGTGGTTCGAGGTCAAGGGGAACTACGGTGGACGAGGACCAGTACCCTGCGCGGGCCCACCCGCAATTTGAGGATTACCGTCGACGGTGATTCGAGGTACTTTCTACTCTTGTCTATGGACAAGAATATTGTTTGATTCTGGTGCATCTAATTCTTTTATTATTGCATCCTCTATGAAAGATTTGGGCTTAGAGGTTGAAACCTTGGAAAAGCCATTACATGTGAGTTCTCCCCTAGGAACTAGGGTGAGGGTTGATTCGATATGTCATGGTTGTGAGTTAGAGATCTCAGGGATTCTGCTCATGGTGGACCTTCGAGTTATGGACATGTCGGAGTTTGATGTCTTCCTCGGGATGGATTGGCTAATGGCCCATCGTGTTGTCGTCGATTATGATCGTAGGAGAGTTACTACCTACACACAGGATGGTATTCGTGTTATGTTTAAAGGGGATAAGCATGATTCTTTACCTTAAATGTGTGTCTGAGCTCCTAAGTGTACGGGCCATTGATGGAGTTGGTGCGGGCCCCACCTCGGAGGGACCCAGGTGAGGGGTTGAGTCTACCTCGGGTGATTTGTGAGTATAAGGATGTTTTTTCGAACGAACTACCAAGATTACCTCCATATAGGGATGTATACTTTCACGGCCCTTTATTTCTATGACTGCATGGGGCCAAACTCACCGTGCGAACAGTTAAATTCTAAGGACTTATGAATAAGATTGTGTGAGCACTTCACGCAGGAGCTTCGGTATTGTTTGCAAGAATAAGAGGCAGATTCTTTGGTTTATGCTAGATTAACAAACGGTTGAGCAGGGTTACTATTCGAGAATAAGTGCCCTTCTGAGGATTAACACGTTGATTTGTTTGAGTAAGTGAGGCGCGAGTGTATTCAGATGAATCTCACAGGTTACCATCGATTGAGGGTTGGGAGGTAGATATCCACACAAGACAACGTTTCGGACTGTGATGTGTTTGTTTGAGGTTCATAGTGATGCCTTTCATATTGATAGATAGCCACACGGGATTGATGGATCTGTGCGCAGATATTCCAACCCCTATCTAGGTCGGTTGTGGTAGTCTTTGTTGATGACATCCTAGTCTACTCCAATTCTAAGGAGGAGCATGAGAATCATTTGAGGACTGTTCTCCATGCTTTGAGAAACCATCGATTGTATGTCAAATTCAGCAAATGTGAATTTTAGCTTATTGAGGTAAGATTCTTAGGTCATGTGGTATCGACTTCGGGTATCTCAGTGGACTCGGAGAAGGTTGAGCGGTTTAAAGTTGGGAGGGGACCAAGTCAGTCTTGGGATCTGGTTTCTTTGGATTGGTAGGAGTGTGCGGAGGTTCATTGAGGACTTCTCCCGATTAATTTGCGCTATGTGAAGTGACGAAGGAGGTTAAGTTTGAGTGGAATGACTTATGTGAGAGGCATTCTAGGAATGGAAAGGGAGGCTTACTTCAACTCCTGATACGATGATCTCGGACAGGGACCCGGGGGAATTTACCGCGATTAATAAGTGATGCCTTTAGAGACGGGTAGGATGTGATACGATCTGATCCTAGAGGGTTGTGGCTTATGTTCTGGTGATTAAAGAAACACGAGTAGGGATTACCCTCGCACAATGTATGAGTTGGACATTGTCATTACCATGAGAATATGGTATCCCTTATCGTATGGTGAGGCGTTGAGTGTTTTTCGAACCCTGAAAGTTTGAAGTACATCTTTACACAGCGGGACCTCAACATGAGGCAACGCAGATGGTCATTTCGAGGTTATGATTTCACTTTGCATTACTACCTGGTGAGCGATGTGAAGTGATTGATACTCGGTAGGAATTACGGGAGTCTTGTTTAATGCGACTGGGAGTATGATCGTGAGATTATTGGGACGGTTCGATTTATGGTATAGTGATCGGGCTTAGGGGGACTTTAGGAGTTTGGGTGGCTGCGACCCTCCCGAGTAAAGTGATTGGGGCCTAGAGCGGGGACACGAGAGATTCATCATTCAGGATGGAATGGTCAGATGGTGGCCGAATGATGGACCATGCATATAGATGGTGGTCTTGTTTTCAGGGATGGATTGTGGTTCCAGTTGGTGGATTTAAGAGTGGAGATCCTCGGGAGTTCCGTTGCTCTCCGTTCTTTATCGCCCAAGTAGCGAGTCGCCGTCATGTCCTTGTCCTTGATATCAGGTGGAATGAAGCCAGCAAAGTTGGGGACTTTGTTGCGTGGTGTCTCCACGTATCGATGAGTAAAGGCTGAACCGAGAGGCGATTAGGCTACTCAGTAGTTAAAGGTAGCGGAGTGGAAGTGGGAACACATCACGATGGATTTTATGACTCACTTGCCATGAACATCGCAAGGGCATGACGCGGTGTGGGTGATAGTGGGCCAGAAGCTCTGAAGTCATTGCTTTTCTAGTTGTGTGGATGACCTTCTCTCTGGAGGCATTCTACATATTATATATATGAGAGATCGCCTAGTTGCATGGAGTACCAGTCTTTATCGTATCAGACCGGGATCTCAAGTTTACAACTCTTTTTGGAGAGTTTTCAGCGAGCCATGGGGACGATTAATTTGATGAGCACCACTTTTCCATACAGTGGACGGTCGATCGGAGAGGACCATCCCGAACATTAAAGGTGTGCAAGAAACATGTAATGCAGATCTTAAGAGTGAAGCTGGAAAGCATTTACACCAGTGAAGTTTAGCCTACAACAACGATTGAAATGAGTATACGGATAGCACCCTATGAGGCATTATATTGGAGGCTGTATCGATCTCAATCATTGGAGCCCAGGAGGTGGGAAGAAACTCTCTGGTCGGCGGATTGGTGAGGACACTGTGAGAAGATAAGACAATCTGAAAGCATATTCTCCACGGCGGGGCGTCGAAGGCTGCGAAGCCAGGCGACGCCGGCTAGAGTTTAGGTGGGAATCGCACCTTGGTGATACTGAAGGTAAGTGATTGTAGCGGGGAAGCTTTCTTTGAGGTATATTGGACCGCCCAGAGATGCCAGAGCATGGAGTGCGGTCGTGTCAGGTTAGCGATTATGTGGGGCTTATCAATTGTATGGTATTCCATATCTCCATGCTCAGTACACTCGGATCAGAGCTCATGGTGGATTGAGGCTGGCGTATTATTGATGTGATTAGACTTTGAGGAGGGACGTGCGCGTGAATGCCAGGGATGGTTTGCGAGCGAGGCGCGAAATTTAGTGAAGGTGTTGTGGCAACAGTAGGAATGAAACAACATGGGAACGCAGGACACGATCGTGCCACTTATCCTTCTTATTGAGGATGAAGGCGTTGTTTAGTCATTTGATAATAAAACCCATTTGGTGCATATGCATGTAATGAAATATGTATATGTGTGTGTGAATTTGGAATGAAATTCTTTTTAGAAGGAAAGAATGTAAACCCGAAAAAATTGAAATTTAAGAAAAAAAAAAAAATAGCTCGTAGATTTGTCAATCGTATAGGTTGAAAGCACGGAAGTTTTCTAGATCTTCGGTGTGAAACGAATCCGTTGTTCTGCCGGTTTTTATCTCGCGAGAATTTAGTTACTTTATCACAGTTTAGTTCAGATTTCAAGATAGTCAAATTTGTAGTTTGAAGTTTATGGTTGTCAAATCTGGTGACACGTAACGATCATAATGAAGTGTTGTGGCAGAACAATGGTCATGTTGTGACATATGGCATCCCAATATCTTTTACAAAACACGTAACAGTAAAATAATATAAAGCATATCAGATAATATTTGTATAAATAGATCTTAATTCAGTAAAGAAAAGAAGAAGGGCGCGGTTTCTTCACCAGTTCGATTGTTATTAACGGTTGTTTCGTTAAAATAAGGTAAGATTCGATTGACGAGAATAACCGAGGTAAGATTCTCACTTTGGTTATTCTAACGTTGATTTTGTGCAACGAGCCGATATGTTGTATCATCATCCATCGATCGTCGTTATGCCGTTCTAAACCTCTTCGGGGTGGTCGCGTGTCATGAGTTACCGATGTCTTCTGACTTCAAACTGTGTGGTGGATCCGACTCAATGATGTGACTGGTGTATCCAGCCGTTTGACCTCGCCTCTTTCGCGATTGACTCGATTGGCGTTCTTGGACTCGCCGATCTTTTGGGGTTGAAGATCAAATCGCCCATGTATCGTCGCGTTGATTTGCTCCGTCGTTCAAGTGCAGTCTGTACGAAGTCTTCGATTGCGTGGCATGTTAACGTTGAACAAGAAATGTTTATAGTAACATATTATTTATATATTGACGTAGCGATAGGTACGCCGTGTGGGTATCTTTTGCTTACGAATTCTGCTGACGGTTTTATAACATGTTGAATATCAACCAAAGTAAAGACATATTTTACGGAACAGATAGTAAAACCAAAATAAAATAAACGGGATTAATACAAGAATCAAAGGTCAAATTAGTAATTACATTTAGTCAGATGAATGGAAGAATAAATATCGATGAACTATATTAAACTTGTTAAGCGACTGTTTCAAAACCGGATTGAACCTTCAGAAAATGATGAAGGATGGAAAGGTAAATGGTTAGCGTTGATAAGATCGATTTTAGATAAAGAAGTGCGGGTTTTGTATTCTGAATCGATGTTAATGGATGATCAAAACTAAGAAAAGATGTATTTTGAAACTCATAAACTCACGGGTATTATAATATCTTGAATAATAGATAACGGGTTTGGCGACATTATTGATTGAATGGATGAAAGAGCCAGTAGATAAATTTGAAATGTTTGTGTGTCGGCAAGTCAAAAGGCTGAACTAAGTTCAAATTACATTGAATCCCCTTCCAATTCCTCAATGGAAATTGGGATAGCATACCATGGATTTTTGTATCGGGTTCCCCTCCTGGCAAAGCATGGCTCTGTCTAGGTGATTTGTGCATTAGGCTCCTGAAAGTCGGCCCACATTTTATGCCAGTCATGATTGGTAATGCAGCGGATCAGACTGGCTGAGTTATATGTGGATGGGATTTTCTGATTGCATATGGTGTGTCATTATCTGTTATTATCGAGATAGAGATCACGATTTACATCGGGATTCTGGAAGAGTCTGAGTGCCAGCCTTGGGAACTCGGCAATTTCAATCTGACATTCCACCATGACGGATGAACAATCAGAGAGGTTGATTGATGATGAAGATCTCGCCCCGGGGATGTGTAATGGAATTCTTTGGAGATTAGGATAGGTATATTCCATTGATGAAATTTGCCTATAACAAGCGAGTTATCAATCAAGCATTGGCATGGCACCATATGAGGTTTTTGTATGGTGGGAGATGTAGAACTCTGTGTATTTGGACATAATTGAATGAGCATAAAGTGATTGGTCGAACATAGTAAAAGACCATAGAAAATGAAAAGTTCGAGGTTATTCGGCCAGGATAAGAATTTGCGGTGGTAAGACCAAAGTCATCTTAGATTTGAAAAGAATGACATTGAATGGAAGTGGGTGATAAAGTGTTCTTAAAGGAATGTCTCCATGGAGGAAGGTGCTTAGATTTGGGAAGAAAGGGAAGAGTGATCAGGGTTCATTGGCCCATATGAAGTTTTGGAGAGAATTGGACCAGTGGCATATCGGTTGGTACTCCCTCCAGAGTTAGCCAAGTTGCATGATGTGTTCATGTTAATACATGCTTGAAATATAGTTATGATGGTGCTTTTATACTACCGGTGCAGAGAGATACAAGTATAGGAGGATTTGTTTGTCATATGATGAGTACCAAAGGCTATTCGCCGTAGAGGTGCAGAAACAGCTTTGCGAACAAACAAGCACCAGAATCAAAATGTCTAAAGAATACCATGGCGCAGAAGCAGCTACTGTGGTTTGGCTACAACTATGAGAGTTACGCATCCGCCTTCTAATAAGTACAACTTTCGAGGATCTAAATTTTCAAAGGGGGAGAGTCAACATTCCCAAATTATACCCCGATGCTTTATAAATACGCTTAGGTAGCATAATAAATGTAAAAGCATATTTTTTCGAAATAAAATAAGCAAAACCCGGAATTAATACAAAAGTCAAGGGTAAATTGATAAATTGCCCATTTCAGGACCCACGGGTCATAATTGAAGAAGATTGTATGCTAACATAGGATTAGGGATATGGAATTAAAAACAGTATGAGTCTAAAGGACTCATGTTCTAAAAAACATAATTTTATGTCAAATAAATAGGATAAAGCCAAACATGGCTTTAAAGAAATCTCATTTTTTGGCCTTTGGGATAGGGCAAATCAGATAAGGGAGAAGAGAAGAGAAGGAGAGGAAGAAGAAGAAGAAGAAGAAGAAGAAGAAAAGAGAAAAAGGAAGAAAGAAGGAGAAAAGAAAAGCAAATATATGGAACTTGTTATGAACTTTTGTATGGATTTTGGTATGAATTTTTGTATGAATACTTGTTTGGGGGTTTGGAATACCTCTTTTTGTGTGGAATCCTTGTTTGGAATGGTTGTTTGGTTTGATCACAGGGTCCTCAATGGAGGAAAATTCCCTCAGGATGTGAGAAAATGTCGGCTCTTAGTAGACGCTATCCTTTTTTTAAACCCATATTTTTGTTTTCGCTACACCTCGCCATAACTCATCTAAATTAAGTGATTAAAATTCCAAATTCATTAATATCTAGAAGAACAAATCTCCCCCGAAATAATTATATCCAAATTCGACCCCACTGATCCAAAAATTCATCAAAGTGAGGCCTGCTTTCTCAAAGTCATCTCTGTTCATTTACGATACGCGGTTTCGAATGGGCTTTAAGATTTGTGCCATATGTCAGTTTCACTCATTCAAACTGGAAGGATTCAAATTTTTATGAACTAGAATTTATTAGAACAAATCTACTTGAATTAAAGTATATTCAAATTCGACCCCATCGACCTAGAAAATTACAAAGTAAGGGAACAATTATGTCCTCGAAATCGCCTCATAACAAATCCCGAATCGAGTAATTCATTGCTTAAATTATAATCGAGTTATACCATTCAAATGAGAGCGATTCAATTTCAGACAGTAGACATCTCAGAGTAACAACTTTCACAGCAGAAATTATGGTCAAATTGTAAACCCGAAAATTCAATTTTTCCGAAAATTCAGAAACGGTATCATTTAAACCTAAAATTTTCGTATCTCGAATGACGAACTGACATGCCGCAAATTGGCTCGTGAAATCTAGTGACCCAAAGAAGCTTCGTCGACTCGAGACACACATTTTACGATTTTCCCAAGGTCACTTTAAATGACTTCAGGACAAGATTTTAATAAAAACATCGAAAGTTCTTAAAATTATTACAAGCTTCATTTAAAAGAAAGGAATTGAAAAAATAAATTCGTTTCTGGGTAGAAACTGACTCGAATAAAAACAATATGAACCATGTATTCAAATAATAATATAATAATAAGAATAAGAATAATAAATAAATAAATAAAAGATAAAAACGAAAAAAAATAACACAGTAAAGTCAAACGGCATGTGAGAGAAGAGAGCGTACTGAGAGAGATTTTTATTTTTATTTTTTTCTTCTCTTCGCTTCTTTCTCAGATCTACGAAAATCGGACCGCAAGTTTTCATCGAGATCAAGGTTAAAGTCGATTCACGCGATAAGAGCTACGCGTGGACACCAAAATCTCGTGTGGAGCCACAACTCCATGAGGTAGAGAATTTTCCTTACTTGTGTTATTTATAGCCCAAAGACCATTTAATGGTCAGGATTGGCTAGAGGTCGCGGGAAAGTCAGAAATTTCGCCAAATTTTGACTGGTAGTATAGGAATTTTTTGTGAAATTTAATTGTTACGTCAGCTTAATTTCTCTGGATCGTTTTCAAACAAGCCAGCTGAATTTTCTGTGATCGGTTTCGACAATCATACGTAATTCTTCGACTATTTTCTGGGCAAATTCCTGATCAGACGAGGCTTGGTTTTGATCCCTAGACTCCATGTCTTGAAGTTTGTGGGTGTGTTTGTATCACAATAACGGATGAACCGTGGAGGGACCAAGAGCCTGCTTATACATGGCTCGGTATTTGAGCCATTTTGTGTGTTATTGTTAGAAAGTGAATAATATGATTGAGTGGTTCGTGTGTCATTGTGTGACAAATAAATTACACATAATTGTACATGATTGAGGCCATTACATGGCCTGCCGAGGCTAGTCAGGACAAATTGTGGTCACTAGCCTGTGGATTGATGTGTGTCATTACCTGTGTGGTAGTGACTTCAGATGTCCATGTATGCTTGAATTAGTATGTTTGATTTGGAATTTGTATGAACTTTAATATGAATGTCCAAATGATGGATGGATAATATGCATGAGTATGTATGCAATATTAGTAGTTCTCATTATATATGTAAAGATGGTATGAATAGTAAATACTATAACAGATTATACATGCCAAAATACCATAAATACGGGTGTGAGTGCATAGTCGTAGATCGACACCGTGTTGTGTCTGATGGCGTGTCGTGAGTACATCTGGGCTGCGGATCAATACTCGTATGTGCCGACAAGGCCTTACACAGGACAACCCACCAAATGAGTCGTGATTTATTAAGGAAATGGAAATGGCTCATTGCATTTCATACGCATCAGGGCAATCTTGTAATGTGGAGTGAGTATTATGGTTTCTCGAATCGCTTCAGAGGGTCAATTACCAATATTATTTATCTGAGTGTGTCCACTACAACACTGAGGGTCGTTCATATAATATCAATCGCTCGAGTCTCCGCCCCAATTGATATACACTCTGAGGGTCAAACTACAAAATAGATTATCTGAGGTGTCCACTATTTATATCTGGGAGGGTTGTCCACTGCTAAAAAACAAATGTTCTTGTTTGGAAATAGCTTTCATTCATGGCAAACGATGCTCGAGGAGTCGCGGTGGACTGGCCATATGGTTGTAAATGAAAAAATGAAAAGATTAAGAGTAATATCGGGTTGTCATCGGAATGATGAGTTCACACTTGGCAACTGGTGTGAGGGAGTCATGAGACTCTTCGATATGGGATGTGGTGAGTCACATTCTCATCCATGACATGTAGACATTTAAGTAGGATATACATGATCTAATTTGAATGCTCGTTGTTTTGTTTGCTCGATGTCACAGATGTGCACTTAGGTAGGAGTAGCCCTTGTAAGAGATTATCACTATCAAGCCATACTCCCGCCGTGAGACTCCTTTAGGTACTAGTCAAAGAAGGGCTTAACCCGCATTCGATCGCACATATGAAGAAAGCCAGATTAAGGCTTTGATATATATTTTGTAAATATATATGGTTGTATTTATTCAGAGCAGAGTATGTAATTTAAACTCTATGGACTATGGTTTTATACTATGTGCGATATGTTTCAGTATGGATAAACGGGGCCCACGTGGCCATTTTTATCAGGCGGAACCCAAAGGTGGTCGCCAGATAAATATCAAGCCATGCTGCCATGTAATCAAGAAGCCGCCAGGCTTCTGCAGAGCTCCCCATACAAAGGAGACTCTGCCCGATTTTCGTTAAATCATGAGTCCCTAAAAAGGGGACACGATGGTGTGGTGTCGGGTTACTCGACATCCACGTGTATTCCGAGGGTTGATGAGTTGTTAACGGGACCCCCGAGATAGGGGTGTCACAGCATGGTATCAGAGCATAGGTATACGACTACCTGTGTACTGAGAGATGGGCTAGCTATTGCTATCAAGTATGAAATTGATACTACTGGCCATACCGGGTATCGTGAGTTTCAGTACACGAATACCCAGGAGTTCATGCGACAGTTTGCACTTCACGTGATGCATGGTGTGTTTCTGTCAGGTTCGAATACGTGTTCCATGCTTGTGATCGCGTGATCATGGTTATTGCGCGGAAAATTTATATGCATGACATAAATGATATAGAAGATTGAATGCTAAGATTAGGAACTATAACCTTAGGGGTTCTGAAATGAAATGAACTCCGTAAGTGTCGAATTTTATTGAAATAATAAAGGAGTGGTCGAAGGCGAAGACCACTTAGCGATGAACTGTTAGTTCACGGTCATATATATTAGTAATTGGCATGTGCATTACTAGTCTCGACCGAAATGAGATTAAATAAAGCTCATTGCCATTCGACATGTGTGGGACGGGTAAGTCGGTGCCGGCAGACGTAGAGGTCGGCCCACGCAGGTGCCAGCCGGCACTCACTTGTAAGTGATTTCACCGTGCCAGGCCTTTGTCGAGGCCGGGTTGTCATAGCCATCGCCATCAGATGTGCTAGTGCAGTCGGTAGTCGTGAGTATCCGGTAACCTCCAAAGATTTAAGCTCACATCATCCTCCGACGCTTACAGGAGGGATCTGGCCGTGGCGGCATCATTGGTTCAAGTAGACAGAATGTACGAGGCTATGAATATTACCCGATGCGCCTAAGATCGTTAGCCGCTCCATAGAGGGTGAGTCCTGGGCGTGGTGGGATCAAGTTAAGACCTATGTGTGGGATTTGTGAGGCAATGACTCGCGTAGTTCCACGGGCTCTTTATGAGCAAGTATTTCCAGCACAGACATGCCACATTCAAGAGTTCCCAGAGTCGAGGTCGAACGATGATGCTGATGGAGTACTATGGCCAGATTCACCGGGAGCTGGCACTGCCAGTGATGACTATGTGACCACGTATACGGCCAAGGTCGAGATTCGAGAATCAACTGTTTGTCCATTCTAGCAAGATCGTAGCCTCTCGCCACAGACATGGACTCCCATGGCCTGACATCTTCGCCATAGAGAGAGATGGAAGACTACTGCAGCATCTCGGATGAGTGCCTGGGTGGGAAGAGGCGGAGGACACCTTCGAGTTTGGCAGCAGACAGAGGACTTCATTCCACGAGTGTCCTGCATGTGGCCACTGGGGCGACGATGCTTCTACTTCATAGCTCTGACATATGAAGTCGACGTTTAATCGAGGTACGATCCTGTGGCTGGCCTAAGGCACTCCCGCTTATCGGGACAGCGCAGATACGCTATTCCTCCACACCCCATGGGTCAAAGGAACCGGGGCTTAATGTAGAGTACTATACAAGCACCTTCAAGCAAAGACGCATGTTGGGAAATGGATTGGCTGGTCGAGGTCGTGGATGTGGCTCATGCACTGCACTTCTAGACCTGGTGGCGTGCCCACGCCAAGAAACACAAGCCGAGCTGGCAGGCCAGCCTGCCATGTAGGCAAGCATTTTCATACCTGATTTATGCCGTTCGATGCACGCGTTCATTATCGTATCTTCGTGAAAGGGGGCTGGTCAGAGGTTAAGGCCTTCGAAAAGCCATCGATGGGAAATTCTCCCATGGTGGATCTGTGTGGTGAGAGTTGGTCGATATGCTCTGTGGATTTCATGCAGTCGAGATCTCGTGGATTCGTCACGGTGGACCTTCTCGAAAGTGGTGTATATATTTCCAAGCTTTTGATGTCGTTTTTAACAAAGGATGAGTTGACAACCCATCGGGTTGTCAATGATTGTGACTCGAGGTGGTTATCATACCCTAATGACGAGCTCGAGTCATGTAGGCTGCATATGCATGCGAGTGATGCATATAGGTGGAATCCTAGACCTAAATCGTTAAGGGGAAGAATATAAAACCCAGAAAAACGAATTTTTCCAAAAGTAAACGGTAATTTCGGGGCTGAAAAACTAAAATTCTCTAGATCTCTGATGACCTAAACTGGATTGCTACTAAACTTGTCTTGCGAAATTCAAATAATCTTAAAAGTTTCATTAATTCCAGATACTAATATTTATGTATTACTTTTCTGTAATAAGTCACCACGACTTCAGAACGAGATTCAGACGAAAAATCCCGAAATGGAAATCTGTCGCAAGCCCATTTAAAAATAAAGTCGAATCGAAAAATAAATCGTTTTGAAACTTATCTAATGAAACAATACGAACCACAGATTCAAATAGCAATATAATAATAAGAATAAGAATAATAAATCAAAGATAAAAACGAACAAAATAAATGTCAAAGAAAAAGTCAAACTAAAGATGTGAGAGAAATATGAAAGATATTGAGAGAATTTTATTTTTATTTTTATTCTTTCGCTTCTTCCCTCGTGATCTAATAAAATCGCATCATGTGTTTTCATCTGATCGAAGGCAAGTCGATCTACGCGACGAGAGCTAATACGCAAGGACAATTAAAAATCTCTAGCTTTCACAACTCCACGTATAAGAGGAATTTTCCTACTTGTATTATTTCTAACCCAAAGACCATTTTAATGGCTGTGGATCGGGCTAGAGGCGTTGAAAGGGGTCGTAAACGCTTCAAATTCGATCGAATATAGGAATTTTGAAATTTTGGATTGTTTTTATTACGCTTAATTGGGATTGCTTTAGAACATCGATGAATTTCGAGATCGTTGACAATGATGCACTTGGGACTAGTTTCGCGCCCGACCGGTGGCCGAGGTTCGTTTTTGATCCCGAGACTGATGTCTTCTGGTTTTATGGTGTGTTTCGCATATAATATTTGGTGATGAACTGAAGGGACCAAGAGGTGCCTTGTTTTATGTTTTTGCCTCAGATTCAAACATTTTGTGTGTTATCATGGAAATTCTGAATAATGATTGAGTGGTTCGTGTGTCATCACAGGTGACAAATAAATGACACATAGCTGTACATTTATCAGGCCATTATACAACACTGGCTTACCGCTTACAAATCAGGTCACTAAAGCCTATAGGATCGATGTGTGTCATTACCCGTGTGGTAGTGACTGCGATGTCCATGCATGCATGAATAAGTATGCTTTGATTTGGGAATTTGCATGAACTCTAATATGAATGTGTCCAAATGACGCATGGATAAATATGTGACAGGTATGTACGCACATATAGTTTCATTATATGTAGCATGGTATGAATAGTAATGACATAATCGCATTATAAATGCACAAAACATCGCATAACATGGGTGTGTGGTGCATAGTCGATCATTAATCAGTGTTGGTGTTCGATGGTGTGTCGTGAGTACACTATTGCGGGATCAACATCAGGTATGGTGTCGACAATGGGTCTCGTTATCAGACAAACATCCAAATTATTACACGTTAAGGAAATGGAAATGACTTATTGCATTTCATATGGCACCAGCAGCACCCTGCAACAATAGGAGTGAGTGCATGAGGTGGTTTCTGATGTAATTGTTTCAGAGGGTCAGACCAACAATATTATTTATTCTGAGTGTGTCCAATGCTAACACGGAGGCACATCCATATAATATCAATCGTCGGAGTCATCAATTGATATACACGGAGGGTCAATTCGCATATAATATCAATCGCCTGAGTCCATCAATTGATATACATCTGGAGGGTTGTCCACAAAATAGATTATCTGAGTGTCCACTATTTATATCGCAGGGTTATCCACGCATTAAAACAAATACTTGCTTGGAAATGGTTTTCATTCATGGAAAACGTATTTACTCGCGCAGCTGGCACTCGGCACGTATGGTTGTAAATGAAAATGAAAAGATTAAGAGTAATACTGGTCATTACCCGAAAATGACGTATTCACACTTCGCAAATCAAGGTGTGAGTGGAAACAAAGGGAGCACTGAGATACGGGATGTGGTGAGTCACATTCATCCATGACATGCAGACATTTACATAGGGATACATGATTCACTAATGTTTGTTCGTTTATTCGTTTTCGGGATGTCACTGTGTACGCGCACTTTAGTCGAGGTACCTCAGAGATTATCACTACTGGGCTTCGCCTCATCCACGCGGACCCTTCGTATACAGTCATGTGCAATACGACCTAAGATTCGGATCGCATTATATGAAATAAAGTTTGATTGCGGGTTTCACATATATTTCAGAAATATATACGGGTCAGATTTATTCAGATAAAGACTGAATGTAATTTAAACTCTATGGACTACATGGTTTTATACCATAAGTTCTTATATGCTCAGCATGGACAAACAAGCCCTACGTAACATTTTTACTCGCATGCGAACTCGTGGTGGTCGTTATATATCATCAGCTGTTGCCATGTAACTGCATGTTGTATTTCGTAGAGCTCCTCATACAAATGGCATTTCGCTCGATTCAAATCACGGGTCCTGTAAAAAGGATACTGATGGTGTGGTGTCTGGTTACTGACATCCACGGGGTATTCCGAGAGTGGTTGATCGTTTGTTTAACGGACCCTGATAGGTGTCACACAAATTATGTCTCTAATGTTCCTTAAAATTTTCAAATATAGGACACAATTCCGTATTCTCGTTCGAAATTGTCTTAGGAGTACTCGAATGTTTGCACATATCTCCCAAATTAAAGTCCAAATGACATGATATTTCAAACTATAAGAAACTTAAGACATAAAGAGCATTGAAGTTAAAATATCACTTTCTAAGTCACCCATTTATAAGGTCAAAATTGTAGTCTAAAATGGACTCGGGAGCTTGCCTAGAACCTGCTCGTGCGTAATTGGTTATGGAAACCGAAATTGTATAAAGGTTATATAAATGTATTGTTATATGAAGCAAGATAACAAAACGAGCACGTGTTATACGAAAAGCGTAAAATACATTAAACGTTTATAGCAGATTATTCGATAATGAATATCTCATAAGTATACATGATATCAATAGCTATTCATGATAGCGAGATATCTTTTCTTATTCCCCCGAAAGATTGTTAAGAAACATAATAAAACTCGATCGTGACGCTTACGACCGTGTCGATGACAGTACGCCATAGAGGCAATGGGTCGCGAAGATACACCCTACATGTGATATCGAGGCCCCGTCATCTGATGACACATGATCCCGTTGGACACATACACTCGCTTCGTCATACGCCAGATAGGAAATCTCTATCTCGTACACTAATAAGACCTTCACATACGCTTCCCGTATCCACTTCTATGATTCAGTAACAAAATATAAGATAAAATGACAAGAATATGTAAATGTAGTATGACATGATATGAGAAGCATAGCATCGCTTATGTGATGATACGTAAACAAAGGATAAGTACAAGAACAAAACGTGCAGAAATGAAAAGATGATACGGAATGTAATACTTACAAGCATTTAATAAAGATATATATGAAGATATCTATAACGATATGTTCAAATATTAAATAAGCATGTATATGTAAATGAATGTTAAAGTTATATGTAGTTATCTAAGTGTGATGACTTTAATTAGAGGTATTCCATATGTATTAATACTAAGCTATAAGCTTGAAGACAAGCCAATCCTGTGTAGGTACGTAAGAGGAAACCAGAGGATGTGACAACCAGATTAGCGCTTAAAGTCAACACATCATTAGGTGCCCACTGTAGTTATACTGTATAATGTATATGTATTTTTGTTTCTTTCAGAAGAATGTAAATATCAGAATGTTGAACACTTCCATATATAAAGCTTGTATATATTTTGTAATCCGTTACTACAGAATATAGTACTAGTTAAGTGTTTAACATTATATGAATGAACAAGCTTAAAGATTATAAGTTTACAAAGAATAGAAAAATGACACCTCGTCACTATCCATGCCGAAATGCAAAGGCCACAACATGGCCATTGTTATATTGAATGTTTTAGGCTATTTTGTGGACATATTATGCTTGTGAATTTAGCCTAGAGGATAAAGTATTTCATTACTTGACTAAGCAATTACTGTATGTAATGTCGATATATGTTTGCAGGATCATCGACATGAATGTGTTACATGTAAATTATAAGATGTTTTATATAACTGCCCGCGACGACGGCATGAGCATGATGTTTGATAAAATCGTTCACATAAAGATTTATCATATATGTGACACGGGTACAACTGTGCAATGGCGCATACATCAGATATGGATTCGTGGACATCTCATCGAATTCAGCGTAGTAGATACGGCCATCACACACCATCCTCGTGGTCGACGAAAGTGGGTTTTACACGCCGAACTTAAGTTCAAAGTGGAGTTTCGCTTGTTCGGGAATATGAAATAAGGTCATCACACACCATCCCGTGCAATGATGAGTTACTAAGGCATCTGTTTAATCAAGTTCAATGGAGTTCCCCGTCAGGTAGCATGAAAATCAGGTCGTAGTAACAAGTGTGGGATAGATACTCCCCATGGGTGAAAGCCCCAAGATTTTGGTTGTGCTACAGGTGGTCCAACAAGTGAAAGCCCGAAAGTGGTGGTGCATGCAAAGCCCGCTGAGACTCCCGAAAATTGCTCTACCCACAAAAGACACATATATGTTAATGCACATTACTGAGGTACAATATGCAATGGGTTTCGTTTATAAAAACAAAGAATTTAGTTGAAAATGATCATCGACGAACATCAATGATGGTTTATCACACACTGGGCCCGTGCATCGTATTATGTGTTTCATGGTACTCATTGCATACGATCGAAGCCCATCTTTATTTCACGGCAGCGTAGACCTATGGTAGAAATTACATTTACATGTAATGATCATGGATGAGTATGCGATCATTACACGCACTTGCAGTGAGTAGCCTCTCGCTGAGTTATCTCTATTGACCGTGGTTCATCCTTTATGAGAAAAACATTTCAGGTGCAGGATAGACACCGGTGGACGACGCTCATCCGAGGTCATAATTGTGAAGAAGGCCGGCCTTGATATTAATTTTTTAAAATATATTATAACGAAATAGTTTTATTATATGATTTTGGATAAAAGTGTTGTAATAAACTCTTAAGGACGTATCAGACATAATCTTCGGGTATATTTCGGTATATCGAAAGCGGTTCGATGGGGCTACTTTTACTCATAAATGAGTCTCGATAAATAAGACACGATAATGTGGTATCGATATATGCGATAATTCGGGCAGTATTCTACTGTGTCGACTATTTACTAACTGACCCTCGAGGTTTGCGGCATCACATAAGTTCCCACCCATCGTGTCTTTGAAATGGGCTCTTCTTATTGGGGACTTAGCAGACTTAGAGATATGGAATGATAATCCTTACATCAAGTTCCATACAAGAGCCTGGAGTGGTACTTGCTTCTCGAGAGGCTCGACCCATTGCAGCCAAGATTCGGCTCTGCCTGACCTGGCCTTCGAGACCCTATCATTATCCCAGCACTGCCCATAAGAGTACGGAAGTGAAGACTTCTAAGCTCGAGAGGTTCTCCACCATCAGCCTAGCTTTTTTAGTCGTGCTGTTCTATCGACTCGAGGGCACTCAGTGATACGAACGATAATGACCACATCAAGCTCCCCTACAA
Organism: Tetrastigma voinierianum; assembly: GCA_016808115.1. Lineage (NCBI taxonomy): Eukaryota > Viridiplantae > Streptophyta > Magnoliopsida > Vitales > Vitaceae > Tetrastigma > Tetrastigma voinierianum. The sequence goes on along the minus strand of JAEQBH010001279.1, from coordinate 494,592 downwards.
GAGCGTGGAATAAGACTTTGCTTAAGGTTCCTCTTAACATCAAATGACTGGTTTAACTCTAATTAGGCTTGAAACCCTATCATGTCGAGACTATAACACCCTCGAATTATGCCATAAGAAGGCTATTACATGTTTATAAGATAATATATAAAATTTGCATTTTTCGTAAATTAAGTGTAAAAGTAAAATGGTTAACTGGTAAATTGTAGCGGGACCCAAAGGTCATAACACAAGAAAATGATATATTAAAGTAGAAATATGATAAGTCGAATATAAACGAAAAGAAAAGACGGCCGACTAAACGCAAAGGAAATTTTTAGTTCTCAAAATGTGTGATAAGCCAAACATACTTTAAGCCAATTTGGGATAAGACCAAATATGGTCTTAGATCTGATCATTTCATTCGGGGGGGCTAGTGGAATTTACAAGTGGAAGAGAAGAAGTCATTTTGGTTTCCAATAAATTCAAGTAGAAGTTAGAATAAGAAGAAAGGTTTGCTTCAAGAAATCAAGGTATGGAATTCAGATGATACTTTTGCTTTATTCTGTAGGCGAATTACTAAAAAGATGATTTATTGAGCAGAAACCTCCTAACTCTCTTGTCATAGTGTTCAGTTCAAGAACCCTATCTCCGTATAAAAGTGAGTTTTACCTATTTTAGCTCATTTCAGGTTATTTTGTAGTTTTGGTCGGGAAATTTCAAGTGAAAATAGGTAAACCTTCATTTCATAGAAATCGGCAGACGGTGCACGACATCAGAAACAGTGACTTACTCAAAGTTGTTTGAAATTGCAGGATGCTGAGAAGGCACGATCCAAATTTGGGCCGTTATAGGTAAAATTTGTCATGGGCGCCATCAGCGCGCAGCTAAATTACAGAATTTTGTTTCGTCTTATTCGCAAATGCTGGCCAGTAATACGTAACAAGCTCCAAGAATATATAGCACTGTATGTCCGTCTAAGATCGAATGCGGAATGAATAAACACCTCGACACCGCAAGACTTCGCTAACGTTATTTACACTTACGTTACGCTGGCAGACGCCTCTATTCAATGCTTCCTAAGACTTCGCTACCGCTATGGCACTTCCGCTGGGCCGCTACGACACTTCGCTATATGGAAGACGACGTCACCAAGATCAGATCGCACCTTCTACCTATCACACAAGGTCCCTCTGTATTCTTTATTCTGGCCTATACAGCATAAACATTTATATAATAAGAATATTTAATAACGAAATAATAAGAAAAACATAAATAATCAATTCTACTATATTCTATATCATATCTACAAGTACCCTCCTCGGTACAAAGATCTCCTCGTCAACTCCTACTGAAATATGAAAATCCCGTTATAAGAATTACGTTATACGAAAACTCGTTATAGATTTGCATACTATAATGAACTCGACATATACATTATGTTATATGTATCATAATTAGCGAACTACTTCGTTTCACACATATCTATTATTCGCTTCTACCAAGCTTATGTTTAAGACGGTTGCTTCATCCGCAGAGACTATAATTTACACCGTGCGATTTCAGACATAACAGCAATTAACACAAAGAATGTGAGCCCACCCGACATAAGCTTTCTGATTTTCTAATTTCTAACTTAAACGTAAAAGTTTTCAATAATGAGTTTGATGTAAAGACAAAGAATTTACTGCATATATATATATATATATATATATATATATATATATATATATATATATATATATATATATATGTATATATATATAGAGAGTGACATTTGAACGCCACTACGATCAGATTTAATTAAAATATATATATAATGGGCCCATCAACAAACTGAAGTTGTGCTGGGCTTGAGCCCTCACCCCTACGCCCCGTTTTCTCTCTTGGTCTGCTTAACGCTGCCTGGGTGGATTCCAGCTTTCTGAAAAGTAAAGCATTGGGAGTAAGCTTACAAATATTTCAAAATGAGAAGAAAGTATAACACTGACCAAACGCCCTTTAATACAATGGAAAAAAAAAATTGAGTGGGGTCAAGTACCCCTACTGGTCATTAGAGAATCCAATTCAAACTGCAGTGTATGCATGTTAACCTATCGAAGCTCAAACTCAAGACCGAATTAATAAATAAAGAGACCTTTTAAATTTAAAGTGATTTATTCTACATTATTATATAGAACCGTTGTTTGGATCTATAGAAAAGGTACTTGGAAACTTGACATTGAGGCCGGGCCAGTCAGAAATAAATGCTTCAATTTTACTTATACAGTACGCAGAATTTAGTGGTGTTATTAGTACACACTCACTCCTAATTTTTAGCAAATTTGTAAACTTCATACCATACACTTTGTGTGCCTACCCCGCACTGACACGTTCTGCTCTTTCCCAGATGTCCACATGGAACCTACCTCCACGCACTCTTTTAAGATTTAGGTTTTCATTAAAAAATTAATTACTTAAAATATATATTGAAAAATATTTATATTATTTAAATATATGATAATACTTATATTTGTAACAGAGTGGCTCGCTGCTTTGAAATCAATGATCCATTTTTAGCCTTGGAAGTGGGCCCATTGTTCCAATGGTTCGACCTTTAATGCCGGAGTTTGACCTTCCGCCATCCCATTCCTGTACCAAAACTTAAACAAAACAAAAAAGACGTCAATATGAGACAGATTTATTGATGGTATTTATTTTCGTTATTTTTCCTTCATCATAATTTTCGCTACCTACCCACTACTTCATTATTAACATCACAGACGTGGGGGGACACCCAACCCAAGAGATAAATCACGAGCCATGCCGATCAACCCTCTCTCATTTTTCTCATCTTAATTTTTTTTTAAAGGAAAATTATTATTAAAAACCTATAACTTTTATGACTTTTTCATTAAATCTTGAACAAAAAAACTTATTTTTTAAATATAACAATTTTTATTTTAATTATAGTTATAACTCAAATAAGACTCACAACCTCTACCATGTCTAACACGCTACTATCAAATCGATATCATTTTTGATAACAACCCTTTCTTTTAATTATTTGAGTACAAACTATAAATTAAAACGAAAAATCAAGTATTTAATGTTTTATTTCTAAAGATTTAAATATAAAAGTCATTAAAGTTTAGGTTTTTAATAATAACTTTCCCTTTCCTTTTTAAAAATGTTTTTATTTATAAAGTTTATCTCCATAAATTTTCTTAACCTCCATTCTTCATCTTCATCTGAATATAGAGATGTGAATAGTAAGATACTATTCACACAAATTTTCAATTTTTTTAATAATAAAAAAGTGAAAAAAAAAAGTGAATAGTAAAATCTCATTTTCTCATTTTTATAGTGTTTTAGGATATGAATAGTAATTTAAAGATGAATTTAGAAATTTTTTATTGGAGTTGAAAGTGGAAAAAAGTGAGCATATCATATTCAAATATAAATAATAATGAAGAGGTAGAAAATTTTCTATTTTCTATTCAAACTTTTCGAAAAATGAAAAGAAAAACATGCTAGCCATTTAGATCATTAAAAACAAAATTCAAAACAAAGAACAATCACTATTTTCAACATTTTGATATACGAATCAGAAACGTTTTTTGTTGTTTTCCCTTTGCTGAATTAAATCGAAAACAAGAGATTTTATTTTCAACATTTTATAATCTCATTTTCAAGAAATTGCTTTTTACAAACGATTTTCTTATTCTTTATCAATCAAATTCAAGCATCAAACGCATTTTCTAAAATTAAAACTAAAGATTGTAATACATCAAAATTTTCATATTCCGACATTTTTTGACATACTAAAAATTTTCGCTAACTAAACGCCTGCCCAATTCAAAATAAAATTGAAATCTGCGGGTTAGGATACAAGACACATATACTCGACAAGCATTCTATGTTTAACTTGGACTACTAAATCTTTTGGGTCCAATAGTACTTAAAGCTTGTTCAGATCTCAAATTTACTCTTACTCGCTTAACAAAGCGAACAAATCGAGATTTTAACGCCACTAACGCCACTCATATACGATAATTTGGCTGACAAGGTCACATCGTTAACGAGCGACGCCACAGCGTTAGACACTGCTTTACCATTTCTTTACTCCATTAACAATACATATTTAAACTACAAACAAACGCATGATAATATTGTAATTCAAAAAGTTTAACGAATCAAGTTACACATACAACCAAAACATCACGCCCATCTACGATAATTTACTAATTTTGTACAATATAGAAGTATAATAAATTTATCTGTATTAATTTTCTTTATATATTAAAAAAATTATAAATAAATGTTATTTTTATATATTGAAAAACATGATATTATACCATTTTGGCATCAAAACTCAAGAATGGGATTGGATACAGAGGCGAATCATCTGGGGGCACTGGCCGCTAAGAAAATCAATTTTTTTGCTAGCATATATATATATATATATATATATATATATATATATGTGTATATATATATATATATATTGTATTTGCCCCTTAAAATGTAAAAAAAAAGAATATAAAAACTAAATAAATAAGATAAACTAAAATAAAAACCAAAATACATAAATGAAATCTGTTATCAAAAATGAAATAGTCAAATCAATTCCAAACAAAAAACTTCAATAAAAAAAAGTTTAATGAAAACTTTCTAACCACTACAAAAAAATGGGGAAAAAAAGAAGCCTAGTTACACTACCTAAAACATAGCCCATGTATAAATAAAATAAAATAAAATACAATCATATACTCGTATCATAAAAGCTTACATATTCTAATTTTTTATTTCAAAATTAAAATTTTTGAAGACTGATATATTCTTTTAATTTCGCCTCGATATATTTGGTTGTGATGCGCCAGATGGGATCCTTCATTAATGGAGTTCCACATGCTACTGCACGGTGACTTCAAGATATTTTTATTGCTGTACATATAAGGGATGTAGGTACGAGCACCAAAGCATGCATCATCAATGGCGCCAACTGTTGTAGAGCCTTTCTCTGCTAAGACTCCATCCACGGTTGATCATAGTTTCGTCCTCGACGAGGAGGAGCGTCCCAGAGTAGCATACAACCAGTTCCAGTTATTCATCCTGATCTTCCTCGCCCGGAATAGATGAATCCGACGGCCGTAGGTTGGAGATTCGCCAGAATGTGGAGAAGGCCTGTGAGGAGTGGGGAATCTTCCAAGTCGTTGATCATGGCGTTGATTCTCATCTCATTTCAGAGATGTTTCGTCTCTGTGGGGAGTTCTTTGCTCTTACTCCGGAAGAGAAGCTTCGTTTTGTAGGCGGCAAAAAGGGCGGCTTTCTCGTCTCTAGCCATCTTCGAGTAATTTCCAATCTAACACATTTTTCTTTTCCGTACCTTCGATTTACACAATTAACCGTTTAAAACGCAGGAAGAAGCCGTGCACAATTGGCGGGAGTTTTTGACTTACTTGACGTACCCACTTGGGACGAGGTGTTAAAATTGTTAAATAAGAATTGAGTAGAATATGGCTTTGAGGCGTGTAGATTACACTTTCTTGAGTGTAATATTGCCTCACACAGAAGCAAGTTACCCCAGGATACAACAAAGCCTTAAGATTTCTTTGTGAAAAGTCAGAAAACAAAATTAGAGAGTGATTCTAGAAATCAAACGTTATTTTATAATGCATGAACAGACATAACTGAAAGGTTGCAATGGTCTGATAAGTTACAACCATTCATTTTTTCAGACATAACTTTTCAGACATAACTGAAATTATGTCTGTTAGAAAATCCATGCTAAGCCCATAATCTCAGAAGCTCTTTAAGTTACACTTAATGTTTGTTTCCTTTTTATAAATATATCATCTTACTCATTTATGAGCAATGTGGGAAATTGTTTTCTGGCATTTATTACAAGCTACTCAACAATCCTCCACTAGCTTGTAATACAGGTATCGTTTTCAACAAAAGTGATGCATAAATGAAGGTATCTTATTGTTTTAAACCTTCAATTAGTGTAAGTACTTAAGGATGCTGTTGAAGTTTATGGTGTCCTAAGTTAAACCATAACTTCTTGCAGTTAGGATCGAAAGTACCACACACATCATCTTTGTTTATTTCACAAAGATCTCTTATTTGCTCCTAACACTATTTTAATGGCCATGTGTTAGGCAATCCCAATTTCTGTGAATATTTCAAGAGTAGAACCCCTTAAACTCTTGTTGAAGTGGCACCACTTCATATTCACATAGGTGGAGATCCTTTTTTATTGTCCCTGTTACTTTAGACAATTTCAAAAAAAAAAATCTCCATTAAGAGTTTAATCTCAACCTTTTATGTAACAGTATCACTTTCTTCATTTTCAAGTATGAGACTCCTATTAAAAGTGCTAAACAAACACTTATCAATAACTTGTTATTATCCATTAAACTTTAGTAATTACCAGTTTGGTAATTCAAAGTTGGGTTACCATTATTGATGTCTTGAGGGTTATATTTTAATCCCATACTTCATCTGTCCTCACACTTTATCTCTCCTTGAAAGGCTTTTGTAGAGGATCATGGAAATTTTCTGCAGATTTCACATATGTGATTTTAATGGTACCACTAAGATCAATTCTCTAATATAGTCGTGCGCCAGGAGCACATATCTAGACTTCTGAGTATAAGTATTGAAAGCACTAGGCGTTGTTCTTCACTATCACGATGTAAAGAAAGTGGTGGCATCGGTTGTGGCCGCAGCTCAATTTCAAATAACATATTTCTTGGCGCTCGAGAACTGCTTTGCCAGCGTTGCTAAAAAACATAAACTCAGCTTCCATAGTTGAGTGTGCATGACAGGTTTGTTTCTTGAATTTTAACATAGCACCACCAGCTAATGTAAATATCAACCTATAGTTTGAAATATTATCACTAGCTTTTGTTATCAACTTGCATCTGAATAACAGCTAAAACAACTGGGAAATCATAACATAATTTTAATTTAATAGTTCTTTTAAGGTAACCAAGTACCCTTTCAATTGCCACTCAGCCATACTAGGATTACTGGTAAATCTTGACAACACACGCAGTAAAGACAATATCAGGTCTAGTCTGATACATAGCATACATCAAACTTCCTATAACGCTAGCATACATTAATTGCTCTAATTGTGATTCTAGCATCATTCTTTACAAGTTTCACTAGAATCATATGGAGTACTATATTCTTTTTATTTTAGATATTGATATTTATCTATGACTTCTCTATGTAATGGTGGTTTAATATAAATCCACTATCATGCTTTGTAATTTTTATTCCTAAAATTGTATCTACTTCATTAAAGATACTTTCATCTTAAATTTAGAAGTAAGAAAATTCTTAGTTTCAGTTATACAGTATGTTAGTACCAAATATCGGCATGCTCTGTCTACCTTACAAACAAACAATCCTCCATAATCACTAGTAAATTTAGAATAAATACACATTTATCAGCGATATTATGCCTAAAAACCAAATGATAATATAAGCGAATCAAAATTTTCATGCCATTGTTTAGGAGCTTGTTTAAGACCATATAAAGATTTAACAAACACAAACTTCATCTTCATTCCAGGAAGAATAAATCCTTCAGGTTGTTCATGTAAACTTCTTCTTTTAAATCATAATTTAAAAATCTGCGGTTTTAACTATCCAGATTTGGTGAACATGTAAAGCTTATTTATAGAAGCTAAGGCAAAAGAATTCTAATAGGCGTTATTCTGGCTATTGGAGCATAAGTATCAAAATAATCTAAGCCTTTTTTTGTGCAAAACCCTTGTAACTAATCTTGCTTTAAAGGTTTGAATACTACCATCAGAATTGAACTTTCTCCTAAAAACCCATTTATTTTTAATAGGTTTTGATCCTGGGGGTAAATCCACCAAGATCCATGTATTATTAGACATTATAGAGTCTATTTCATCATTTACAGCTTCTTGCCAGAAAGCTGAATCTCTTGAAGCCAAAGCTTCACTCAAAGTTTTAGGCTCATCTTCAATGGTACAATAATATCTTCATTTTCCTTAAAATTCTATCTGTACCTTCTACTAAAAAGGTAATTTGATCAGGAGATATAAAATCAGAATCAAGATATTTTTCTTTTCTTGTCCTCTGACTTCTTCTTGGTTCAGATGGTTCAATTGTATCTTTAAGCTTAGTTAAAGGATCATAGGCAATAGATGTATTTTGATCCTTTTTTGGTTCATTCATAGTTTGACTTTTAACAAAACTATTTTCAAAAAATTCAACATGTATAGATTCTACGATAACATTAGATTCTAAATCTAGTAATCTATATGCCTTTGAATTTTGTGCATAACCAACAAAAACAGACTTAATTCCTCTTGAACCTAATTTAGTCCTTTGAGAATCAGGAAGTCTATAATAAGCAATACACCCCCATACTTTAAAATAATTTAAGTTTGGTTTCCTTCCATTCAGTTTCATATATTGAATATGCTGTTCTTTTGAAGGAACCCTATTATGTATATAACGAGGCGATGAGGCTTCACCCATAAGTTGAAAGGTAGTCCTTATTTAAAAGCATGGCATTACCATATCAACTAAGGTCTATTTTTCCTTTACACTTGAAACCATTTGTTGAGGTGTAAAGGGTGATTTTTGGTGAGATTATTCCATGATCTTCACGGAGACTTATCAAATTACGTTTGAGAAATTATTCACCTCCTCTATCACTCCTTATAATTTTAATTTTCTTTTCCTTTTGATTCTCTACTTTAGATTTAAATTCCTTAAATTTATCAAAGGCTTCATCCTTGTTTCTAAGTAAGTATACACTAGTATAACGTGAACAATTATCTATAAAAGTTATAAAATATCTATTTCCTCCTCTTGTTAATTTTCCATTTAATTCTAGTTATCAGAATGAATTAATTCTATTAATTTTTGTTTCATGTTCTACTTTAGGAAAAGGCTTTCTAGTAATTTTAGCTTGTGCACATATTTCACATTTATCTAAATGATCATGCTTACAAGAAATATAATTATGATTCGTATATATTTAAGCATAACATAATTTAAATGTCTAATCTAGCATACCATAAAGTAGAAAGATTCAACCATATAGCGAGAAGCAATATTTATGTTATTAATACTTAGTTTGAACATGCCATCGAGAATATCCACTTTCCTACAAATACAGCATTCTTAGAGATTACAAACTTATCAGATTCTAAGGCAATCTTAAAGCCTCTCTTGCACAACAGATTTGCAGAAACCAAGTTTCTCTTGACATCTGGAACATGATGCACATTAACAAGTGTAAGCTTCTGTCCAGATGTGAAATTGAGAATCACATTTCCTTTTCCCAGCACTTTGACAGGAGCATGGTTTCCCATAAAAACCTCACTATCATCTTCAATGTAAGTGCTGAAAAATTCTTTGTTGTTACAGACATGAATTGTTGCTCCTGAATCAAGAAACCCCGATCCATTGTTCACGCATTTGTTGCCATGTTTGGTCGGTAACCATGGCTACAAGTCATGTCTTCTTTAACAACAATATTGGCTTGAGCAGATTGTCCAGAACTATTGTCCTTATTTCTTTTGTCTCCTGCTATCTTTATTCTACAATCTTTGATGTAGTGCCCTTTCTTTCCACAATGAAAACAGGCCTTGTTCTTCTTGTTGTTGAACTTTTTGAATCCACCAGTTTTCTGGACTTTGAGTTTGTTTTGATACTTTACAAACTTATTTCCAGATTTTCCAGAATTGCTCCCTATGGCATTTACATGTGAATTCACATTTGAATTCATAGCCTTCTCCTTTGGAGGCTTTTAAATACCGATTCGAGTTTCACCTCTGTCTATGATGAATACGGAGATGTTCCATTGTGAAACTCTCACAGTTAATACGTAAGACTTTTTTAATAATTGTTCCATGAAGGAGGCAACTTTGATAGAATTGCTCAGGGTTGCAAGTGTCGGAGCAGTCACTTCAGTCTCTCAATCTAGAAACCCGATATTTGTAGTTCATGGACTTGATCCATGGTAGCGTGTCATCGGTCGTTTAAAATCAAAAATAATTAAGTGCGAAGCATACGTGCCTTTCTTCTCATTTTGGTATTTGGTTTCCAAAACATGCAGATCTCCTTTGGTCTTGCATAGTTTGATGCGAGATCATAGAGTCGTCAGTCAGCGAGTTCAAGATGTGACCACGACACACCCGATTCATCTTACGCACGTTTCTTCTTTTATTCCTTTATTAATCGGTATCTTACAGTGAGTTACGCGATGGTTGCAAATTCGGATCCAGAACATAAAACACCTTCAGAGTGGTGAGAAGAAACTTCATTTTGTCCTTCCATCTGATGAAGTTGGTTTCGTCAAACTGGTTCAACTTGACAGGATCTTGCTGATTAATGAACCACGGGATCTTCTTGATTAATGAGCGGGATTTATGCAGGTGCCATACTCACGAATATTACACTCAATTGTTAAAATTGTTAAATAAGAATGGAAGCGAGAATATGGCTTTGAGGCGTGTAGATTACACTTTCTTGAGTGTAATATTGCCTCACACGAGAAACAAGTTACCCAGGGATCTAATGAAAGCCTTAAGATTTCTTTTTTGTGAAAAGTGGAAAACAAAATTTAGAGTGATTAAGTAAACGTTATTTTATAATGCACATGAGCAGACATAGCGAAGGTTGCAATGATGCGATAAGTTACAACCATTCATTTTTGAGACATAACTTTTGAGACATAAGCGAAGTATATGCATTGAAAATCCATGCTTAGCCCGTAATCTTGAAACTCTTTTCGTTACACTTAATGTTTGTTTCCTTTTATAAATATATCATCTTACTCATTTATGAGCAATGTGGGAAATTGTTTTACGGCATTTTGTACAAGCTACTCAGCACGAGGGACCACTCGGTGTGGCGAGATGGCCGGAGGGAGGCCAGCCAGCAGGCTGCGATGGGAGATTTCGGCGAGAAGCTCATGGGGTTGTCTGCAGGATTCTTTGGAGGTCTTGTCACGGTATGGGTTTGGAAAAGGGCCTTGTTTAAGGCACGTGCGGACTATGGACCCGAAGGTGATGCCCGATTTCTACCACAAATGTCCTGACCCGGACCTTACTCTCGGACTCGATGCCGACCCGGCACCATCACTTATTTGCCGGGACAGTCGGTGGAGAAGCCCGGGCTACTAGGGATGGTGGAAGACTTGGATCACTTGGGTCCCGACTGTCGAAGGAGCTTTTGTTGTCAACCTTGGAGATCATGCTTATGTGAGTTCCTACTAACTAACTAACTGAGCTAATAATAATGCTGCTTATTAAATTTATGCTTCACTTACGGGATACCCGTAAACAACTAAACTAATTAACCGGCCCGAGGATATATACGCATATGCATGCATGCGTACATGAAGCGTGGAAGATTGAGCGCGGAACACCAAGTGGTGGTTAACTCGACCGCTGATCGATTTTCGATCGCGGCGTTCAAAATCAGGCACTAGGCGCTTAAGTTTATCTGAAGATAGAAGAAGGAGAAGGCAATCTTGGAAGTAGATAACCTACCCGAGATATGCGTGAGGAAGATGGCGGGGCGTCCACCGAATCCACAGCTAAGAAGCGGTCGGATCATAATGAGTCTTATGATTTTCATGGATGAACTTGGTCCTAAACATTGAGGATATTTTTCGTTTAAACTCATCTCAGTCGTTTGCTTCATGTCCCTCTGCTCTCACGCTCGCTCGCAACGTCTACGTATGCGTGCGAGCGTTTTCTTTTCTTTTTTTCTTTGTTTACGGTCTCCTTGGCAGGTCTATAGCGGAGTACGTTTTCCATTTGTGGATTGAATCCCCGAATCTTCACGAGAAGACCTCCTCCGGATGCCTTCTCACGATGTTATTTTATCTTTGTAAATTTTGGAAATGTCTTTTACGCACAAAATAAAATTCTTAAGCGAAAAACCTAAATACGTGGTTATCTAAAGTGGCACCTACATAAATGTCGAGCCATTTTTAATTTAAAATTTTTTAACAAGTTGATGATTGAAATTATTTTTAACGAGTTGTATGATATTCAAGAGGTAGTAATGACTGACCTTTTATATATCTGACCAATGAGGACGACATAACCCGAGGAGAATTGCTTCGGATGGGTGGTCTCATAACTTCGGCGAGAGGTCACTTGGTTCAGTCTCTGGGCCACCTACCCGAGGAATTCCTTTGCGTGCCTGCAGTGTCGTGGGTTAGTAGGGTATTATGGCACCAGGGATTAGTCGATGTCTTGGCGTAAAGTTGGCGGGACACCTCTGTAACACCGGAATCGAGAGAATTACTGATGCGCAGCCTTTGTAGGGGTGTATAAGAGTACCCAAAGTGTCTACTTGAAATATTTTGGAGACTAAAATATGAAATGAAAGTTTATGGGCCTTCGGAATTTGTGGTATTAAACGAGATTGAAATGGTCGTAGCAAAAGAATATGAAAAATGAAAAATTTAAGTGTAGAGATGGGCCGTAGTAGAAATAGCATAAGTTACAATTGCAATAATTAAAAGAAGAGAGTTTAATTGCAATTAAGGCAAAAATATGGGGCTAAATGTGGAGACCGAACAAAATGATTCATTTTGTCTCGCACTTCTGGCTAGGGCTTCACGGTTGGTGAGGAGGAGAAGAGGGCAGAGCAAGAGGAAGAGAAGGAGGGAAGAAGGGAGAGGAGGGATCGGAAATCGGGTATGCGCTGTGCTTTAGAATCGAGTGTATTAGATTTAGGGCTTGGGTATGGAGATTAGTTCTCCTTTGATCTAGGTTTTGTGCAAAAGGCACATGGAAGCCTTTGAATGGTTGGGGTTATGTGAGTAAAACCCCGATTGATGTAAAAGAAACTTGGAATCGTAATTTCGCTGATGTTTAAAAGAATTGAGGTGGACCTTAGGTAGTGTTATTTGGATTTTTAAACTCAGGTTTGGGTTTTGAGTTTCCAAAACACCAATTCACATGTTGTGGAGGTTGTTTTTAGATGATTTCAAGTTAGTTTTGAGGTATTATGAATTATAGAAGTTATATGGAGTGAATTGGCGTAAAAGTGGAGAAATAGCAAAATCTGGGCATTTCGGGTAAATCCTCTGTCTGATAGGAGTCTACCGGTGAACTTTGCCCGGTCATTTTGGCGGAGATCTAGGTAGAAGTTAAGTCTACCGGTAGGACTTATCGACCAGTTCTTTGTTTCGACCAGGTTTTCATATTTCGGCCGTAAGCTTCATAGTTAACTATCGGAATTTGAGGTGATTAGTGGCTACGTAAAATAGACTTGGAGAACAAAACTTAAGAATAGGAATCGCCAAGTCGATCTAAGTGAAATTACGAAAAAGTCGTTTCAAAAGTGGGTAGTAATGCGAGAAAATTCCTGCATCGACTTTGGACATAGAGTAGTGGGTTGTTTGAGCATGAACACGAGTTTGGTGCTCAGAATTGGGTGGTCAGGTTGGAATAGAGCCTTAGCACCTTAACTTTAAAGAGTATGAAGAGTGTGTGACTAAGTCTAGGAAGTACGTTAAGTTATGCGATTAATTTGTCGTCGTATTCGTTTGAGTTGTACGTTAAAGTAAAGGCGGGGAAAAGTGTGGAGCGATTGCTCAAGTTAAGCAGCCCGAAGGTGAGTGTTAAACTCGTTTTCCAAATACTAGTGTATTATTATTATTATTATTCTGAAATTTAACACACTGGTATTTTATGGTTTGAATGCGAGCCATTTTGAAATGCTTGATGAGATGAAATGAGTAAATGGTTTTGAAAAGTTAACCATTTTTTGAAAGCGGCGTTGGTTTTAAATTGTAAGAGCCCTTAATTAAGCAAGCAATGGCTTAGTAAATGGTTTTGAAAAGTTAAACCATTTTTGAAACAATGGCTTGACTAAGCAAATGGTTTTGAATAATTAAACCGTTTTCAATGACGAGCAAGCGAATGGTTTGAAGTGTAAAGCGAATTTCTGAAAATGGCAATGACAGCGATGAAGGTTGGTAAAGCAAGGCCTTCCCTAGTTTTAAGCGACAAGCCGTTGGTATCGTGCGTGCGGTGGTGTTAGGATTCGTCGTGCGTTGTAGTTTTGCGCGGTCGTGAGCTTAGGGCGTCATCGTCGTTTAAAGGGAGGCGGAGTGGCACGTGCGAGGGTATATAAGGTTATGAGCTCGCTTAAGTATGGTGATGTGCCAGCGAGGTCGGTCCGCCGTATTCGCCGGAAAAATGAAAAGGTGGCGCGGACGAGTCCTTCACGCAGCCTGATTGAGCACGAGTTCCGTGTTCACTAGGGTATGATAAGCGAAAATAGGCTCAGATTTGGTTGATGTTTTTACAAGCATGATATCTGATTTTGAAAAATCAACCATTGGTTCCCACGTCCTTGAGAACTGGGGAGGATTTTAAAGCAGCGGTTGAGCGAGCTCAGTTTAGATTTAACGATCGGTTGGCCGGCTCCCGTGGGTTTTATTTTGGCGTGTGGTTGGCTGGTACCGTTTTTATAAAGAAAAGTTTGAGGAAGCTTTTTAAGCGAGTTTGTGAAAGGTTTAAGAACTTTGGCGTGATAAAAACAAGCGAGAAGCAAGTATAAAAGCGGCAATCTGTAATGAAAGCGAAAAGTTTTAAGAAACTTTTAAAGAAAGCAAAGCAAGCGAGCTTGGAAAATATTCGTAAAGAGAGTTTTAAATGTTTGAAATGTTTTCAGGAAAAGAAAAACACGTTTATAAGCATCTGTTCATTTTGGCCGTTTAGGCTAATTTATTTTTGTATTTTAAAAGCATTTTTGCCCCAGTCTGGGATCCATGAGCTATTTGAACCTGATAGGATTAGTCGACATCGGTTTAAGTCTTTGTAATTAAATTATATTTTGTAGAAGCATACTTTGAGAAATGGTATAATGGGACATATGTATGTACATAGTTAGTTGTGAGAATGTGTTGGTATCTTTGGTTCAAATGTTTGGATATTTGGATATAATGTAAATTGGATATCTCTGAGTTGGAATTTGGTATGTGCGTAGGTAAATGCTTCTTAGAAGTTATTCGCATTTGCTAAGATTTTACCAAATCTAAGTTATAAAATAAAGAAAATTTTATAATTAGAAGGAAATAATCTGAACACGACTTATGGGGATTCCCCAGTCGTTAAGTGGCAATTTGAGGATTTACGTGGGTGGCGGCAGCCTGTCGTGAGGGTGAGGGTGTGTCACCCTCATTATCGAAAAAAAAAAATACAGAGCAGCATGGTCCATTATTTATTGTCGACAATGACAACGTTAGACGCTATTCCCAACTGGGACCGGACCAAAAAGAACGAGAAGATATTTCCAATGTTATTTATTCAATTTTATATAATTGTATTAACATTTTAACTTTTATGAAAACATAAATATAATATTTAAATATATTGAAAATGAAAAATAAGGTTAGATATAATTTTTATATTATATCATATTTATGTTATATTTATATAATATTTATCATATTATATGACTTTTCAAAACGGAGCTATCATTCAATGCATGGTATCCATCGGGTATCATATAATATAATTTTTATATTATATTTTATCATATTTATATGCATTCAGAACAGTCAACAGGTCATAGTTTTCACATGGAACTCAAAATTTTACATGTCTTATACAAATCCTACAAATCCCACATCAAAAGGGCAAGAGGATATATTAGCCTTTAAATAATTACTTCATTGCTTGTAAATCCAACCAAGGTGTTTGATGGGCTACGTGGTGGGCTCCTTAGAAGAGGCCGTCTGAACGTTGCATTAATTTTAATTCTCGTGGCCCAACTTTTGTAGGAATGAACAAAGCTTTGGGGGTTAGCTTTGAACAGCTCGGTTTGTCCAAAATCGGCCGGCTCACCCGGTTTGGCTTTCGGACCGTCGGTTTTAGAGGTTCAATGTAATTCGGTACTGAGAATGAAATCGGACGGGAATGATCGACGGTCCGGGGTCCAGTTTTTAAAAAAATTGGAGCTCGATTTTCCGCTGTCAGCGTTGAGTTTTGTTGGTATATAATATATATAAATGCGGATCACTCATTCCCATAGAGGTATTGGAAAATTTCGTGAAACATTAAGCTATCGTGATGATATGATATTATTCGTTTCTGAAGCTGGAATCTAATGATTTTGTTTTTAAATTTTTCCTTCACAATATCTCATACTAATTGAATATTATTCATATTTATATATTTATAACACTCTCAATTTTTAATCATTGTGAGATTTTAAGTGTATACCCAACATATATAGATGGCAACAGAGTTTTCGCAACTAGGTTACAAAACTCAAGAAGCTATAATTTGCATGTCATTTTCACAAGCAGGTTGTGAAATCTTCAAGCACATGCGATTTTTGATCCAATTTCAGAATTTTCACCATATTTTCTTATTTTTAGCATATTTCCTATGTTTTTTAGGACCATTAAAAAATGACCACATGACAAGTTTTGTCATTAGTATAAATATTGTATTTTTCTCTTGGAGAAACATATTAGATTCAGATTGGAGATTTTGAATTGTAACTGAAACCCTAGTTCTACAATTAAGGTTTTCAATTGGCTTGCCATTCGTCTATCCTTTTCTATTATTTTCTTGATAGCCAAACATGGATGTGAAGTGTAGATTTACGTCTATGAGTGGCTTAACTCCTTTTATTCTTGGGCAAGGATGTAGTTAGAGGCTAGATCAAAGGGATTTTGACACCAAATCTATAACTTCAAAAGGTACTTGTTTTATTTAATTAATTCATATTTTTAAATGGAAGAAAACGCTCTTTCAAACTACTTGTATGGTTATTACACTATAAGCCTACACCATAAGAAAAATGGTTAATAATGACACTTTCTAGGTGTCAAGAAATGCATAACATTACACTTCCTAAATGTGTCGTATCTGCTCATGTCAAGAAATGGGTAAAAGCACCTATGACACTTTTAAAAGTGTTATTTTCAACTAATTTTGGGTTAATTTACATGTCATATTTTCAAAACATGACATTCTTATTGTCATTAATTTTTTAAAGTATCATTAATGCCCACTAACAATGACATTTTTAAAATGTCATTGTTTACATAATACCTATAATTTACACTATAAAACGTCATTTTTTATACATTCACGATGCCACTTATAAAAACATCAAGGATTATGAAAAATCATTTGTTTATATTTTACACTCATTTGAAGGGTCGTCTTATGTACTCAATAATATGAAAAATATATTTTATATGATCGGTTATATATAATTTTCATTTGACTTTTCATATAATTCAAAATAATTACTCTCCAATTTAAAATGAAATTTAATACTAATAATTACATCTTTGAAAAGAAATTGAATAACTTTCTTAGTAACTTTCCCAACAAATAAATCTTTTTCAACTCCAACAAAAGAACAAGTATACATGTACCAAAAAAATAAAATGGTATATATGTAAATTCCTTAATAAGAGTAAGATTACAAGATAAAAAAAACAAAACAAAACTATATTCGGTGGTTCACTCTTGACCTTGGAATCTTTCAACTGCATATATTACAATAAATAAAATGAAGAAAGAAAATTAACAATCTTTCTAAAATTTACTCTCATTTTAACAATTTTCAACTCCAGCAAAGAACAAGTATACGTGTACAAAAAAAAAGGTATGTAAATTCCTTAATAAAAGTAAGATTACAAGTAAGATGAAAAAAAAGAAGTAAAACTATATTTGGTGGTTCACTCTTGACCTTGAAAATTTTCATTTGCATATATTACAAGATATAATATGAAGAAAGTGAAAATTAACAATATTCTCTAAAAATTTGCCCTCATTTATATATTACATTTTATAATTGGTCTTAAGTAAAAAAAGTTTCTTCCCATCTTTTAATAAAAAATTGAATATCAGGTTTCCACCTTATAGACATAGGCATTTGATGGAGTTTTGATTTGATGTATTTTGAAGGGCAAATGCAACAAAATTTACCCTCATCATTAACAAAATTATGTAGTGATCCCCCTATTCCATATAGGAGTACATAATCACTATATGTCAACTGTCAATGCGCTCGATTCAATTTTAATGAAATTTCGGCAACACTTCCCTATAGTTCTCCAAGTACACAAAATGGACAAGGTATAATATATGACATTAGTTTAGGGCATGTTTAGTTTCTATTTTTTAAAACTGTTCTTGAGAACAATTTTTTAAAATATTGAGAACATCATTTTGGTATTTTTTGAAAACCATTTTTCTTCTATGAATTTAGTGTTTTTTGAGTTCTTTGTGTTTTTTAGAACAAAAAAAACCTAGGAATCAAACGTTCCCTCCATTTTTCTTCCCTTTGTGTTTTTTTAAATTGCTTAGCAGTAGAAAAGTCATTACTGATCCAAACAAGATATCAAAAGATTTTCTTTCAAATAGATTTAATTGAATTGGAGAAAAAAGTGAATGTTTACATGCCAACTGCAACTTGATAAAAAATGAATTGACCAACACCGAGATCGATATGATAGAATTGAGGTGGTTTAAGCAGTCCTTATATACCTGTATACCAACCACTTAGCATCAAAACATCATTGAAAAAAAAAATTCTGAAAGTCTGAAATATTTTTAACATATTTTTAATAATTTTAAAATTTTACCAGTTTCATGCAGTCACTTGCAACCAAAACCAAGTGATTCTTCAACTGAAACCTAAGCCCCAAATGGAACCTAAAAATGAACATAGTGAGAATTATCAGTTTCATATCTTAGATATTTAAAAATGGGATAACCTAAAACATAGAGAAATGTAACCATTTCAAGCATCAATCCAATTGGGTATGAAAAACAGCAAAAAAAACAAAAAAATTATAGAGGGTATCTATTGCAACCCCAACTGCTCACAATGCCCATAATTATCAAGTTCAAGCTAGAAAACTATTTAAGGTAGCTCAAGTGGGAGAGTGTTTACCGTTTTAAATAGGGAAATGACATAGGAAGGAGGTCCCGGATTCGAGTCCTAATGGAGACAATGTAAGACCCCAGAAAATTCTAATTTTCTGAAAAATGATAAAATGGTAATTTCGGTCAAAATCCGGAATTTTTCTAAATCTCGAATGACGAAACGAACTTTATCGTTGGAATTGTCTCGCTAATCTAGCTACCACGTCAAATTATGAGATAGTTGGAATTTCACGTTTTTTGAGGCACCGAAAGTGGACCGGGACACTTGGCACATTGTGAGTGGCTCAAGAGGTGTCACGTGTCATATGCAGAATGAGTCAAACATGAGCTCAAATGGGACCCATGAGAGACACATGCCACCTTGTGATTGGGTAGAATTCCATGGTAGATGGATAAGAGGATAAGGAAATCCTAAGAGCCAATGAGAATTGGACATGTGGTAAGTGAGAGGACAATTCTCTTGACCCAACTTGACCCAACCGGATTGGATCGGGGAAAAGAGAGGGAAAATAGAGAGAGAAAAGAAAGAGGAGAAGAAGAAAAGGATTTTAGAGAGAGAGAGTCTACCTTCTCTCTAGATTTTCCGGCGATCAGTCCTTCGAATCCCGACGAGACAAGAAGCAAAGTTGATCCCCATCGCAAGAGCTACGAGTGGGCATCGATATTATGGAATTTCGGCAACTCCGGGAGGTAGGGGTTTTCTCCTACTTGATTTATTCTTTGGCTAAGAGTCATTTTAATGGTTAGGGATGTTCGGGGCTGGAATGAAGACCGTTGAGTTCCAAAAGCTTGGTAGTGGCGAAATCCCTAGTAGTTTTCAGTGGAGTCCGGCTGACGTGGGTTTGTATGAGTTGCTTATGTGTTGATATGTTATTGCTATGTTTGAATAACATGTTGTGTTGTTTGTGTGATGCTTCGGGCAGTCCCAAGATGGATTGTCGGTTTGTTTATTAGCCCATGTGAGCTAATTTTGGGTGTTATTGCTATGAATGAATAACATGATGTTTGTGTATGATTTTCGTTAATATATGCACTTGTGATATATTAATATGATTCATGGTGAAATGACATATTGCATTTCATATGCACTGGGGCAACCTAAAACAATAGGTATGAGTGCATGATATGAAAAACATGGTTGTCAAATGAATTTGATAGAAATATTTTCCGAAGAATTGCCTTGGAGAGTTGTCCAACGGTTCATCTGGGAGGATGACCCATGACTGTTTTGGAGAGTTATCCAGCAATTCACCTCGGAGGGTTGTCCAATAGAATTTTATCGAAAAATTGGTATTACGTTTTCAAGAACAAAAAAACCTTTTGTTTTGAAAACGGTGTTTCTCACACATGGCTTAGGCATGCGTGAGGGAGTCGGTGAGGACTCGAGCCATGGGATTGGGCATGTAGACATTCGAGTAGGAATCATGAATTCACTTGAATGTGTGTGTTTGCTATTACATGAGCACTTAGGTGGGGAGTAACAGTAAAACCGCAACCTTATTGAATGTTAAAATGGTAGTTGTTGAACTGATTAGAGGTCCAATGATAGAAGTGAGGGTAGATTATAATTGAGAACGCTCCGAACGTCATTTGGGCATAAAGTAAAATTTTCGAAAGTACTGCGGATGCCCTAATGAATAGTAATTCTTATTATTATATCGGTTGAGGGTTTGCAAAGGAATTTTTTTAAGAAATTTCGGTTCCTATGACTTGAACCTTTAATATTTAGAAGAGAATTGGAGATTTAAGTGAATAGTGATTTCGTTGAAATTTGGAGCTGCGGCGAAATTTTCGAGAGGTGGGCCGAAAATACGAAAATGTCGAATTAATTATAGAGTCTAAACGGCGAAAGCGAGTGAAAGCAGTCGTTTGGAATGGATTTCTAAGCGTCCAGAAACGTATTCGGATAATAATACGCTATTATCGGATTTAGATTTAATGATTTTAAATCCGATTTCGGTGATTTGAGCACAGAATCCCTTTGTGAAGGATTTAATTATAATATTCAGGTCAATTTGAAGTTTAGGCGACATAGAATATTTTGGCGTTTAATCGGTATAAAAAAAAGCGGTATAAGAATAAAGTAAAAATCGATATAAGTGAGATATTTTCTTACGAGCGATCAAAACTAACTCTTAATGGCTAAGTTATGATTTAAATAATAGATTAATGGATTTGTGACTCATAAGAATGGACCAATGACAAGGTGACATGGGTAATTCACTTTGCATAAACCAATGAACTTCTTTGGTTCAAGGGCAATTTTGGCAAGTGTGAGTCAAAATCTAAATTTAAGAGATTAAATTTGCTCAAAAAGAGGAGAGCTCGGCCATGAGAGAAAAGAGAGAAGAAAAGAGAGAAGAAAAGAGAGAAAAGAAGGGAAAGAAAAGAGAAGGAAGAAGAAAACATGTAGGGCCAAGGTATGAGATGTGATTTTTCTCCTCATTCAAGCTTTCCAAGTGATATCAAGAGAGAAAAGCCAAGGAAAATCAAGAAACAAGTAAGTTTCTATTGGTGGGAAAGTTGGTTTTGATGTTTTTCATTACTAATGTCTTGATTTTCTTGTATGGATGTTAGATTAGTGGTATTTAAGGTTGAATAATGATGATTTTGATATAAGTTGAACAAGAAATGAATTAGGTTAGGTTTTGAAAAATAAAATGAGTGATTGGTTAGGGTTTGATAGTGCATTTGTGTGATATGTTGAAATTGGTTAGGGATTAGTGAAATTGAGGTATAAAGCATTAGATTGGAGTGATTAGAATGAAGAAAAATGAAAGATTAAAATTGAATATGGCTTGTGCATATTTCGGCCAAAAAGGGGAAATGAGAGGGGTCAAGGGTAGTTTGGTAATTTCCATGTGTTTTAAATTTGAATATTAACTCTAGAAATGCGTGGAATTGGTTAGCAAAGAAAAAGGTTTGAATTGAGGGTATTAAGGTCATTTGTAAGTGATAAAGAGGTATTTGGTCATTTCCTTGGTTGTATTTTAAAGTATCGTTGATGGGATTAAAGTGAATGTGATGGTTGGGTGAAAATGAATGTGTATGGTGATTAAAATGGAAGTTATGGTTAATGTTTAAGTCGTGGTTTCTTGAAAAAGGTAGAAAGGACTATCGGACCCGGGAAAGCTGAGAATTCGACGGAAGCCCGGCGGGATTGAGCGGTGAGCGGTGAGTGTAAAGCGATGTTTTGAAAATTGAGTTTTAAAAGTGACGATTTTAATGTTAAAATGAAAGTTTCATGTAAATGTATATATGTATATTAATAAGAATGTAGTAAAATGTTATATGTTATTAGTATATATATATGTTTATCTTGCTAAATATATGTTATATTAAATTATATATGTGTATGTGCATGTTAAGGCATTATGGAGTTTAAAGCGTAAAAATGCATATGTATAATTAACGTATATGTGTTTTTAAATGATAAAGTAAAGGATTTAAATGAATTTATAAATGTATTTTAAATAAATGTTTCTTGATGGATTCTGCTAGCACTTATGTAATTGTTATAGTGATATCGGTGAGGTACCTTAAGCGTGTAAGTTGGGGAATAGTTATAAGTTAACGGAGAAATAGATTTTTTAGGCGTATGTCCTTACACGTGATAAGGTGCTATGGTGGAACCATATGCAAGGCGTGGTTTACATGACGTAGTGGTTATGGTTGGATTGAGCGAAACCTCACGAGTAGTGCCGAGGAAGCGATGGTGTGTTTACCTCACGGGTTCATTAAAGAAAGTTTAAAGCATAAATTGATTTTGAATTGTATAAGTATTTATTACTTTGATATCTTTTTGGAAATGTTGTCTTAATGAAAATGTAAACTCCTTTGAGCTCCTTTAGCTCACTCTTTTAAGTATGTTCAAAAATCATTTTAGGACTGAAGGCAGTGCGTAGGTAATACCCTCTACTTGTGATGAGTCGAGCCATCGAGGGAGGCGATGTGTGCATTGTATATATATTTTGCATATTGTATATGTTGAATATTTTTGTCATGTATATATGTATATATTTTGAAAGAGGCGCATGGGCTTGCAGTCTCGATTGAATGAGGTGCGTGGCGGTCGGCTTAAATTCGCTCAAGCCAATCCTTTTTATAAAGCGTACATGTGAGAGTGAAGAAGTTTTTGAATGTTTGATGATTGAAGTAAATAAATGTATATGTGTATATATTTTGCTTGATTGAGTTGTGTGCTTAATTGGGTTGTGGACGAGGAGTCCTAAAATGGAAGTTGAGAATTGAAAGATTAGAAGTGTTTTTAATTGTTTTCGTAGGTTTTTGTAAATTTGGGGAAAGTCTGACAAACAGAGGAAACTCTGGCCGATTTTCTGAAAAATCTAAGGGTTTGAAAAAGAAAGAAAAGAAAAGAAAAAATTTTTTTACCACTTACAGCTTCCATTATTTTAAAGATATGTTAAGGATTGTAAGAGGTTATTTCCATTGGATTTTATTTGATTGTTTTGAGGAAAAGTTTCTATATCCGTTGGAATCACGGAAGTCCCTCGGAGTTCATGAGGTTAATGCGGGTGGGATCCTTCAACGTGGTAGCCGAGCCAAGTTTTGAAAATAGTATATAAAAGATTTTGAAAATTTTATTTTCCATATGATTGTTTAATGTTTTATTTTAAAAATTGTATAAATCATTTATGTGATTTTAAATCATATATGCATTACATGACATATTAAATTTTTGAATTCACAGAAAATCGTCGTCAGAGCCGGCTAGGTCACTAGGAGAGCTCTGGGGCATTAATACCCTGCAGGAACATGTTGATGAGTTTGCGTATGTTCCTCCCACGATACATAGTGACCCTATGCGCTTCAGGCCACTATAGACGAGCCGCCACCGCCTCCCGAGGTCGTGGGAGGACAGGATACCTTTAAACCAGATGGCTGTTTTCAGCCAGCGCATTGGCATTCCCCGAAAGGCCGGTAGCTTCTGTAGGGGCGAGCTAGGGAGCCTGAAACTATGATGGATTGGGAGACCGGAAAAGGCTTGATCATGGTTGGAAATGAGCGGGTCTATAAAGTGATGAGTGTACGGATGACGGATGGTGCTTTTTTGCCTTTTCTCCTCGGAATGAAGCATTAGAGTGGTGGAGGAGTTCGGAGGATGCCCGGAGAGTGTCACGAGCCTCGGGTTCGAGAAGGGTTCTGAATCAGTTTGTTCCGACCCGATTACGGAGATCTGGTGAGGAGTTCTTGTGGAAGCAGAGGATACTCTTATGACCCCAAACCGGGTGTGGATGTTACCCATCGACCCCGTGAGCCTGATGGAGTCGGGTTACTGACGCCACTTTAGAAAATCGGGCGAGTCTCCCTTTGTACGGGGACTCTGCCCCGAATACAAAACTTGTCTAAAACACACATATCTGTACAACGATTGCAATATAATCAATATATATATCGATACATTACATGGGCCATAAACAATACTCAAAATTTTCACTCTTAAACAATACATATATTAAACTTAAAGAGTTCTAATACATGTAAAACCACCAAAGCCACATTAGGCTTTCTTCTACAGAACTCGACCTCTAGGGCCAGGCAGTCTCCTCACATGCTCACTGTGCACGGCGGAGGATCGACGGGGGTGACTAATGCCGATGGAGAATCGCCACAAGTGGGCTACTCTGCCTAAGTCTTGATGCAATGTTCCAATTTAACATTCAGCGAATACGTGATCTGCGAGATGTCTGCAGCGGCCCGACTCGGATCAGAGTCCTCATGACTCCTCACACTCGCCTAAGCCTCGTATGATTATTAATTTTGTTTGTTTGTGGACAACCCTCCAGATGGGTATATATCAGATTGGGCCCTTTCAGAGCGATTGATATATATTATTTGTTTAATGGACTACCTAGATATCTAGTTCTAGGCAGCTCAGACTGATTGATATTTTAGTTTGGACTACCTTCCGATAATTTATGTTTTTAGACTACCACCAGAACCATTTTCTCTATGAACTTCGTCATGCACTAACTCCATAGTCCTAGGATGTTCAGTGCATATGGAATCTATGTGTGCCAATTCGATCTGATCCCAATCACATGCAAATATATAAACATTAATATATTCACATAAAATCCAATCACACCAATCATGTCCTTGTGGTATCATTTCAACGTAAATTAGCTCACTTGGGCTAATGATCAAACACTAGCAATTTAATTTAAATCACTCTGCCAAACACATAATTTCACAAAAATATATTTTTAGAACACTGTTTCGGGAATAGTGAAACCCTCGGTTACTATTCCCAAAAAATCACAACTCAACGGTTCACTTAGTGAACCCGCAATCCACGGCCATTCCCGACCCAATGCATACCAACCAAATATCTAATACACAAATTACAACACCAACGGCCAGTACCCACACACGGCATCAATTTTCTTTCAAAATTGTATCAATTAGGTCCCAGTGCGGGGCCAGAATCAGGCCAACCCCTCACGACCTCATTCGACTCAAACATCGACAAAACATAAAATGGGAATAAAACTCAGAGTAGAGGAAGTGCTATCTCTCGAGTTTGAAACTCATAATCCGGTACCACCTTGAAGCCCTCTCATTAGAGTAGTTCTCCTTCTTGTCCCGAAGACCGCCGACGGTCGGATCGCGTACAAATCTAGAGAGAAGTGTTCTCTCTCTCTAAAACCTCTCAAAAAGAAAGCTACTGGATCTCAAAAATGTCTCCCACGTTTTTCCTTTTGGCTTAATGAAGGAGAAGAAGCACTATTGACAATTTAGTGTTCAGTGACTTAAATCAATTCAAAATGACCATTATATCCATACACGAGAATTGTTCGACTACCTCGATTAGATCCATTTTCATCATTTCTCTACTCCTTACCATATGTAGTGCGTGAGTGCGTGTTTATATGTGACTTTCGTCGCATTGAAAATCGTTTTACGGCTTTTGAAGCGATGCCTCGAAACGTGTCAACTCATTGTCTCTCGGAATATTACGAAATTTTTAAGTTTTAACTAGATTTTTGAGCGATTCAGCGGTGAAATCGTTTAGATCATCGAGATCTAGAAAATAAATTACGGATTTTTTTAATTGAATTAACAATTTTTGTAGCGAAATTACAAGTTTTGCCTTATTCCGAGAGAATTGGAATTTCTCGGGGTCCCCTTAGTGGCTGATTATGAGCGGAGTTTTAAAGCTTCGACCAGGGCGTGTTCCATTTATCGGGGATGGCCAGTTTCGAAGACCGAGAGGTTTCGCGTAGGTCTTAGTCGACGGGTGGGTTCTGATATCGATGTGATGCATTTCTAGGTAGTAAGGAGCCGTGGTAGGGTTGAAGGAGCATGGGGTTGAAATCGAGGGCTACGCCCGGTCGAGACGAAGCGGAGTGGGTCGGCGTGGATTCGGGGAGGTTGATGGCTGTCGAGAGGGGAGAAAGACACAGAGTGGACCGGGTGGCAACGAGGCCGTCGAGGAGGCCGCAGTCTAGCCGGGGGTTCGGTGAGGCCCGCAGACGGTAGCTCAAGGGTCAAAGCCAGAGTGTTAACCGGTGTAGGAAGAACCATTATGGTGAGTGCGGATTGGGCACGGGGCAGGTTGCTTTAAGTGCGGACGGCGGGACACTTTCCATAGAGTGCCCGCGGATGGTTTACGGCGGTGGATTAGGAGTGGGACGAATGGGACGGGCGGTTCGGTGCTAGTAGAGGTCAGGGTCGGAAGTCGGAGGGGCTCAGGCGGAGGCCCACCCCATTTCTTGGGCTGGAGGACCGTGGTGAGGTCGGCCATGGGAGGACGGATGGACTGAGCCTCGGACCACCAATTTAGGGTGTTCTGATCACCGACGGGAGGCGATGTAGCACAGAGGTCATAGCGGGTATTATCAAGTTTTTGATAGTGATTGCTTATGTCTTGATAGATCAGGGTGCTACTCCTTTCGTTTGTTCTGCGGGGAATTTGTGCCTGAGTGAACATAGAGATCGACCCGTAGATTGTAGTATGGTAGTCTCCACTTTCTGGGAGATTCACTTATAGCATATAGAGTATACATGGGTTGTAGAGTGATTATTGAGGCATGAGTTTAGGGCGATTTGGTATTGTTGGACATCGGGACTTGATGTGATCTTAGGGATGGTACGGTTGTCTCGACATCACGCCATGGATTGCTTCGGGAAAGAAGTTAAGTTTTGTAGGCCGGAGAACCAAGGTACTTTTGTGGAGTAGGAAGATATTGTCCTCAGTATGATGTACGTGATGATGAAACTGCGGTGTATTGTGATGCCTCAGAGGGCTAGGTTGTGTTAATGCGAGGAATGTGGTGATTGCATATGTAAGACGGTGAAAAGCATGAGCGAGAATTATCCTACACCACGACCTTGAGCTACTGGCAAGTAGTATTTGCCCCTTGCGGATATGGAGGCATTACTTATATGGGTGCCTGTATGATTTTACGGATCATAAGGCTTACGAGTATCACATTTATGCGGAAGGCTGAACATGAGACGGAGGAGATAGATTGAAGCGATCAAGGATATGAATGTACCATTGAATATCATCTGGAAAATGACGTGGTAGCGGATGCTCTTAGTAGGAGACCCGTAAGTTCCTATACTTAAAGGTCGTGCATCTTCCTCGACTCTTAAGATTGAGGTCCTTGGGTGTGGGGCTGGAATTGACAGTTCGGAGAATGCGTAGCCACATTTCATGTACGTCTTGTATTGATAGACGAGATTAGAGGAAGCTTCGGTCGGGATCCATAGATGAGTGAAGTTGAGAGGTGAAATGAAATGCAGGTATGAGGGATTTGTCATTGAGAGAGGATGATGCAGTGGTCATGGGACGAGAGGTTGTGTGTACCGGATGTAGGTGATGTGGAGAGATTATGGAGGGCTTTATTCTCAAACATATATATATCATCAAGGAAGCCTTAGATGTAATATCTTTGCAAGGAACACGCTGCGGGTGGAAGAGGGTATGAAGAGGGATATTGCAGAGTTTGTCTCTAGATGTCTCACATGTCATCGGGTGACAGAGGCATCGAAGCACACGGGACTGTGCAGTCACTCCCGATCCCTCGGTGGAAATGGGAGAGAATCATATGGATTTTGTGGTAGGACTTCACGTGCCAGGAGTGGCCATGATCACGATATGGGTGATTGTAAACAAGCGTGAGAATCTGACCTATTTCCTACCTAGCAAGGGAATAGTGATTCATTGGATAGTTGGCCCCAATTATATGTTAGAGAGATTATCGGAGGCGCATGAGTACGCCGGTTTCCATTGTTTAGACGAGAGATCCCGGAGTTTACCTCACGATTTTAGCCCGGTTCTGAGAATATAGCAACCTTGGGCCCATTTCAATATGGCTTTTCATCCTGCAGACGAATGGCGTGCGAGAGAATTTATACGGACTTTAGAAGATAATGCTTAGGGCATGTGTTATGGAGTTTAGAGGAATTTGGGACACCCATCCCACCCCAATTCAGGGTTGCATCTGATAGGTTATCGAGACCGGTATTGGTATGGCCTTATGAGGCTCTTTATGGATGGAAATGTCGAACTCTAGTGCATTGGGACGGTGGCTGAAAGGAAATTAGTAGGTCAGGAAATTGTCAGTGACTTGTGATAAGATCAAAGTTATAAGGGATAGTAGCGCACAAGGCAGACGAAAAGTTATGCGAATAATCGTAGGTAGGACTAGAGTTCGGTAGGGGATTTGGTATTTTGAGGATTTCCCCATGGAAGGCGTACTAAGATTTGGGAAATGTGAAGTGGAGTCACGATATATTGGACCATCTGAGTTGTTGAGGATTGGGGAGGTGGAAAATCAATTGGAGTTGCCATCGAGCCTCGATCGTATTCACGATGTTTTCCATGTTTCTATGCTCACGTAGTACATACGGACCCTTCACATGTATTGACAAGGACGACGGTGGAAATATAGGAAAATTTGACATACGAAGAGGAACCAGTGCAGATCCTCGACCTTCGAGAGCAAGTTCTGCGCAACAAGACTATTCCGCTAGTGAAGGTATTGTGGAGGAGTCATATAATAGAGGAAGCTACATGGGAGCATGAGGGCGAGATGAGGCATTACCCCATCTCTTTGATGTAGATGCAGATGTTTTAATTTCGAGGAGCTGAGAATTTTTTATAAGGAGGGAATTGATTGTAAAACTGACCTTATTGAATGTTATAATGGTAGTTGTTGAAGCGATTAGAGAAGTCGATGATAGAAGTGAGGTAGATTATAATTGAGAGGCAGCTCAGGACGTCATTTGGGGCATAAAGTAAAATTTTAGAAAATTTTCGCGGGATGCCCTAATGAATAGTAATTCTTCTTATTATATATCTGGATGGGAGGGGTTTGCGGAGGAATTTTAGAAATTTCGGTTCCTATGACTTTGAATTGATATTTAGAAGAGAAATTGGAGATTTAAGTGAATAGTGATTTGGAGGATTTGGGAAATTTGGAGCACAACATTTGAAATTTTTCGAAGTGGGCGAAAATCACGAAAATGGGAATTAATTATAGAGTCTAACGGCCAGAGAAACGGAGTAAAGCGGTCCAGTTTGGATAGTTCCGACGTCCGAGCGTAGTCGGGATAATAATACGCTATTGTCAGGATTTAGATTTTAATGATTTTAAATCCGATTTCGGTGATTTATTTGGAATCCTTGTGAAGGATTTAATTAGAATATTTCATAGTCAATTTGAAGTTTAGGCATTCATAAAATATTTTTGACATTTATCGGTATAAAAAAGCGTATAGTAGCCCGAGTAAAATATGATATAAAGTGAGATATTTTCTTGTGGTAATCAAAACCTTTCTTAATGGCTAAGTTATGATTTAAATAATGAA
Organism: Tetrastigma voinierianum; assembly: GCA_016808115.1. Lineage (NCBI taxonomy): Eukaryota > Viridiplantae > Streptophyta > Magnoliopsida > Vitales > Vitaceae > Tetrastigma > Tetrastigma voinierianum. The sequence continues at coordinate 464,845 of JAEQBH010001279.1, read as the reverse complement.
TTCAGTGGATTTGTGACTCATAAGAATGGACCCGATGACAAGGTGACATGGGTAATTCACTTTGCATCAACCAATGAGCTTCTTTGGTTCAAGGGCAATTTTGGCAAGTGTGAGTCAAAATCTAAATTTAAGTGATTAAATTTGCTCAAAAAGAGGAGAGCTCGGCCATGAGAGAAAAGAGAGAAGAAAAGAGAGAAAAGAAAGGAAAGAAAAGAGAAGGAAGAAGAAAACATGTAGGGCCAAGGTATGAGATGTGATTTTTCTCCTCATTCAAGCTTTCCAAGTGATATCAAGAGAGAAAAGCCAAGGAAAATCAAGAAACAAGTGTTTCTATTGGTGGAAAGTTGGATTTTGATGTTTTTCATGACTAATGTCTTGATTTTCTTCTTGTATGGATGTTAGATTAGTGGTATTTAAGGTTGAATAATGATGATTTTGATATAAGTTGAAAAAGAAATGGATTAGGTTAGGTTTTGAAAAATAAAGTGAGTGATTGGTTAGGGTTTGATAGTGCATTTGTGTGATATGTTGAAATTGGTTAGGGATTAGTGAAATTGAGGTATAAGGCATTAGATCGAGTGATTAGAATGAAGAAAATGAAAGAACAAATTGAATATGGCTTGTATATGTTTCGCCAAAAAGAATGAGAGGTCAAGGGTAGTTTGCAATTTCCATGTGTTTTAGGGTGAATATTAACTCTAGAAATGTGCATTGGAATTGGTTAGCAAAGAAAAGGTTTGAATTGAGGGTATTAAGGTCATTTCAGAAAGTAAAGCAGATGGGTCATTTCCTTTATTGTATTTTAAGTGTCGCTCAATGGGATTAAAGTGAATGATGTGGTTGGTGAAAATGAATGTATGGTGGATTAAAATGGAAGTTATGGTTAATGTTTAGTCGGTTTTTTTAAAAGGTGAAAAGGACTAATGACCGAAACGGTAATTCGACCTTAAGCCACTAGGATCGAGCGATTAACGGTGAGTGTAAACTGGTGTTTTGAAATTGAGTTTTAAAAGTGACCACGAATGTTAAATGGAAAGTTTCATGTAAATGCTTATATATGTATATTAATAAGAATGTAGTAAATGTTATATGTTATTAGTATATATATATGTTTATCTCATTTCTAAATATATGTATTTATATTAAATTATATATGTATGCATGTGTTATAAGTATTATGGAAGTTTAACCTAAAGAATGCATATTATAATTACAGATATACGTGTTTTAAATTTATAAAGTAAAGGATTTAAATGAATTTATAAATGTATTTTGAATAAATGTTTTAACATGGTTACCCTAACCCTATATGACCGGCATGACCGATATCGGGCCGAGGTACCTTAAGCGTGTAAGGATTTGTATGGTCAGCTTATAAGTCACTAACTAGGAGGGAAATAGATTTTTAGCGTAATATCCTTACACGTGATAAGGTGCTATGATCGAACCCATGCAAGGCGTGAGTTTCCCTACAAATATAAAGGGTTATGACCGGATCGAGATCGTCCCTACCGTCAAGCATTCTAAACTGCTCTGTGTTTACCCCCTAGGTTCCATTAGTTAAAGTTTAAAGATAAATCGATTTTCAATCGTATAAGATTTATTACTTCGACATATACCGGAATGTTGCCTTAATGAAAGGTTGCACACTCACCGAGCTCCTTTTAGCTCACTCTTTCCGTATGTTTCAAAATCATTTTAGACCTCGAGACAAAAGGCCAAGGAAATACCCTCCCGGCCGAGTCGAGCCAACAGGAGACGACGCATGTGATCGCAGACATTGTATATATATTTTTGTGATATTGTATATGTTGAATATTTTGTCATGTATATATGTATATATTTTGAAAAGGGAACTACGGGCTTTCGATCCTCGCTGGCAGGTACGTAAAGGCCGGTTTAAGTCCTACCAAGCCCAATCCTTTTTATAAAACCGTGCATGGGAATTGAAGAAGTTTTGAATGTTTTGATGATTGAAGTAAATAAATGTATATGTGTATATATTTTCATTGGACAGTTGTGTGCTTAATCGTCAAAGGGACGAGAGTCCCAAATGGAAGTCGAGGAATTGAAAGACAAGTGTTTAAATGTTTTCGATGCTTCGTAAATTGGGAAAGTCCGACAAACAGAGAAACTCGGTCGATTTTCCGAAAAATCTATGGTTTGAAAGAAAGAAAAGAAAAAAAAATTTTTTACCACCGCCTTCCAAGATTTTCTAAAGATATGTTAAGGATTGTAAAGGGGTTCGTCATGGATTTTATTTTGATTGCTTGGTGAAAGTTTCTATATCCGAGTGCTCGGAGGTCCCTCGTTCATGAGGTTAATCCAGATCGAGATCCTTCAGTAACCCTCGTAGGATATTATCACTACTGGGCTTTGCTCACCCCGTCAGCGATCCCCTTTCAGTACAGAGTATTCACTCACATTCCTTAGAGGTCCGGATTATGAAGCCGGGCCTGGATCGTGACCTTGATTTTGTTTTCAGGTATATACAAATAGAACTAACTAGTTTTAATATATGTTGGTATTAAGAGCAATGTAACAACTTCAATCTATAGAAATGTATGGATTTGTAACTGTAGATGAGTATGCATTTACGGACCCTAATGAGTCATTTTACTACGACGTCTCATGACATGAGACACATAGAGCCACAGTTTCGATTTATGGTCAACTAACCCCCGGGTTTTGGGCGCCACGCATAATATCATCAACATGATATTTGGATATATCAAAGTCAATCCTCAACCTCAACGACAGCATATATAGTACATCTACTTTAACTCTTGGCATCATATATGAGATTTAACTTTAATTTTTATATTATAAGATCCATTGATATGGCTCTTAACTACCATAAAAATTATAATAATAGAAGCATATTATTGCATTGTCGTGATCTAAGTGAATATCTATTTTTTTATGTCCCAATAATGCATTTGTTAGTCAATAGTGTCAACTATATAAAGAGATTATATCAAAATAATTGATTTAGAAATCAGATAAAATAATCACATGTTAAAACTATTTTTGAAGATATAATGTCACGTATTTCTCCATACACTATAAGGAAAAAGTTCATCAATGACGCGCTTATAATGTCATTGAAGAGTTTCAATGACACTTCTCTAAAGCGTCATGTTGTAAACTGTCATTGTATATGTTTAGATTAAAATAACACTCATTTAAAGCGTCATCCTTTATATCATCATATTTCAATCTAATATATTAACTATGACACTTACATGAGCGTCATTGATTTTTATATGTTTATATTTTAGAACCATGACACTCATTACAAGTGTCATCATCTTTCCACATTAAAATCCTATTTGCATTAATTTCATTCGTTATAAATTATAATATAACAATATCATAATTATTGAAAATGTACACATAATATGAAAGTCGTATTAATAAGAAAAAAACTATATCGAAGTCATATGGATAAGGAAAAAAAGCTATGCATATATACATTGATCTAAAATTACATTTTTTATATTTCCAACAAGTTTCATAGATTCTATGAGTAAGAGTACAAAATGTTCTTCAATTTGTCAGTAAAGGGAGGATCTTGTATCGAGGAGTGCTAAGCCCATCAAAATTCACCACATAAGGCCTTCTATTCTTGTTCAAGGTTGGTAGATAGAAATCCAGCAAGCAACAATGGTAGAGTAGAAAAGGGTCCACCAAATTTCATAAACTCTTGCTTTGTCAGCCAAAAGCTGCTTTTCCGGCCGCAGGATTACTGAAAATGCAAATATCAACCACAATGTGGCCATATTTAGTCGATATAGTTCTAACATATATATTTTTAGAAACAAATATTATAAGAGAAAATGCTTGGAAGAGAAATCACTCACAAATGGAGAGTTATCCACCCCTAGTACGCCATTTACGATCAGAGTTCTCTGGGACTGCCAAACAGATACATGATCGTGGAGTTCTCGACCCGCCAAACAGATGCAAGAAATATTGAAGTTCTCGAATAACTTGCTATGAAACACTTGGCCAATGGCCCAAATTCGAGTTTCATCTTTCCTATTACGGGCTAATTGCTGCTTTACTCAGATGTTGAATTTCCGTCCAAAATTGCATTCTTCAAGTACCTGAAATGCTTTGACATGGCTTTAAACCCAAAAGATATGTATGGAGAAGCATTTTGAAGCCCAACAACAGTTTCAAAGGATGCAACTACAGAATGCATCTGCTGACAATATAGCTTATATCTCCTGTAGACCTAAGGGAGATGAAGGGGAAACAAAATTACACATGTATCTAAATCTCTTTAAAGGAATTGGAAACTTCTCTCTGTATCAAATATGGGCCAAATGAGGTTATGAGGTAAAAATATCAATGCCTTATCTTTAAAAATATCCAGCTTTCTCAAATAAACTATAAATAGGAACCAGCACCCTAATGCCTAAATAACATGTTTTGATTGATAATGTATTAACTTATTGATATGGCTAATATGGATGCTTCAAGAAACATGTTTTGACACAATCCAATACTAGAAGTGCCTTTTCAACTTCTAATTAGAACACATAGGTCTTGTTTAGTGATCTCTGATCTAGAGCTTTGAGTTTTCTATCCTGGTTGAAACCATTTCCAACAAAGATGCTGCCTATAGAACATTGCAATATTGGAAAATACAATGCGGTCCTTTGAGAAAGGATTTCATTTAACTGAAAACAGATGGTGCTAAAAAAGAAAAAGAAAAAAATAGACTATGTGGGTGAATCATATGGATTGAAAGGCATTAAGCTCACTCACTTTTTAGCGCATAAGTAATACTATTTCAAAGCTAGGGTAGTTTGGGAATCATAAATATCTTTCTACTAAACATATTAGCATAATAGCATACCAATGAAAAGAACACAAAAATCATAAGTATCTATTCTCCACTCGAAGTCCTTCAATGGAATATTTATAAGAAGAAATAATCAAAAGCAATCTGCTTTCCAAGATGCGGATGTAAATTTACTACAATGTAAGTTTATAGCCCTTATTAAGATTACTCAAAATCAGAGAGAAAGATCATAAGAAAAAGATAAGGACTTATAAAATAGTTTTCCAACTAATTCAGAAACATGTCGTAAATTTTTTTACAAAACAAAGCATTGGAAGTGAATTGTTTGTTTTCAAGTCAACTAGTCTGTAGAAAGCGTCTTGGTATAATTACCTCAAATTTGCATCATTCTGATCAAATTTGTTGCCTACATCATTAAGAATAACTTCCAGCCTTCCACAAACTCCACGCCTTTCTTGCTTACTTCATAACCATCAAGTCGTAGCTACCAACTTATGAGACTAAGACCAAAAATGAAAAAATAAATAATAATAAGACGCCGATCATCTGCCTATAATAATTTGAATGGGTCAGTTGACTTGATTTGGTTGATAATTGCTGAACACAACTCAAATTAAGAAATAATAAAAAACTACTAAACCTGTACCTCTAAATAAAATAATGAATCACAAACCCATCCATCCTAATCTTACGTTTAACCCAAGATATTAAACTTAAGCCCAATCCAACTTTATCTCTATGTTAGGTTCATTGAGTAGGTTGGTCAGATTACACATTTTTTTTTAAAGCTAAACACTTTATTTGTAATATAGTAAATTGTCCCCTCTGGGACTTGAACCCAAGATCCCTCCCCTTCTTATGTCATGCGTTTTTGAAACGTTGAGTACTCTACCACATGAGCTAGGCATGATGAGCGATCAAATTATACAACGACAATTTCATATATATATACATAATAACTGTGGATGTCCGGGTCAGCTTGCACGAACCTCGACTAATCCCACGGAACCCTAAATTTAACAACCGCAACGCCATCGGCCCTAAGGAACTCAACCGCGATACCATCAAGCAAATCCCACCCAAGACTTAGACCAACTAAAACTACCCCCAAGGGCTTAACTGGATATGGTATATAGTGGGTTGATTGCAAGTAATAACTAATTAAAATAAGTGGAAGCTATCCAAAACCAAAGATAAGTTCTTCAATACCCATTGTGTCTTGAATAGATACATTAGCTATCACAACCTTTTAATACGATTCCCATGATGTATTCAGTCCTAGTGCCTGTAATTAGAAGGTAAGAAAAATAAGAAATATGTATAAAAGCTATAAATGGGATGAAACAACAAATTTAGTCACAACTTTGAAATTAAATTCTTCTTGTCAACTCTTAATTTATTTCCATATATCCCTACACTAAAAGGTAGTTTTTTTACCTTCTAATGCACTAGAAGAACCTAGTTTAATGTTTAGGCATGAAAATAATAATAATGAGAAAAAGTTAGTCCATTTGTACCTGATATAGTAGTTGGTTCGTGTTCCCTTGTTGTTATTGAAAGAATAAAGATGAATCCAAAAATATGTGAAGTGATGCTTATGGAAGGCACATGCAAACAATAAGATTCGTTCATTATTCCATATAAATGGAAGATAATAATTCAAAATAAATAATGTCAAGTAGATATATTCAACAACCTATATCAGCAGAAACTAGGAAGCCCTCTATATTTATTCCTTGCAAAGAAAAGCTACTCTTATTAATATCTCTATAACTATATCTCAAATATAACCTACATGGTATTCACTGCATTCACAAGTCAACTTTTATCATTCTCCATTTTATGAAGGGGTTAATGGCACCCTTCTTTCCCATTTATTTGAAGACTTTGAATGAATTCCAACAACTCCATTTCCTAGCATGATATTATTTATCATTCTTAATCTGCTTTTTCCATTAGGCGGATGCAAAAGAGAAAAATCTATAGATATATCAGTAATCAAATTTTGTTATTATGCCTTGACAACAAAGATAAAATAAAATGACCGATGAAACTAACAAAGGGTTGAAAAGATGCAGTTTGTAGAGAAATCTTTATTGAATTGCTTTATATCTTTCACAAGTTCTGTGCAAAAAAAGAGATTGTTAACTTTGGAACTTTTTTTCCTGGCTCACATATGTTTGACTAAAGATATTGTAAAATTACAAGAAGGAAAATTTTCCTCAATCAAAATAACAGCGTATCAATGGAACAAAATTCAAAAGAAAAATAAAACCTTGTATATTCCATACCAATCGTGAAACATTCGGCCGAGGACCATGTATATTCCATGCCAATCTCCAATGAAGGCAACTTATGGCAAACCCCACTCCAAGGACAAAGATGTGACGGAGACAACACCACTCGTTATTAGAAATTATAAGATTTTTTTTAAATGCATCATTTCTATATCCATCGCTCCAACCCCACCCTTCATATAAGCAATGATTTCAAGATAAAAAAGAACAAGATCAGATAATATCGGTTAAAGAATTTTGGTAGTTGGAGAAAAAGAACATGAAGAAACTGAAATAAGAGTCATAGGCAAATAAAAAGTGGCTAATAATTCCAAAAGTAGGTTTTGAAAAAAAGGATACTTATAGAGGACTCTTAAGGAAACATCCTGTGTATGAGACATATATTTGATAGTTTCACCATAGCCTCTGAATGCTTGCCTAGCATTTATAAAGCCTAAATCAAAACAACATATAGTTCAAACATTTATGCAAGGTTTCACATCAAAATCACCAAACAAATTGGAAGAAGAATAATAAGTTCATTTCTTTTCAAGATTCAAAATGTGGGAACATCGAAGTTGGCCTTTTCTCAAACTCCCTTTATAGATTGGTGTTTTTTTCCACTAAAAAACTGTCTAACAATATATTTGGGCGAATTTTGTTGAACCCAACAAGATTTCTCAAAACCCCAACCGCATACGCCTAAGAACCAAGGGTTTATGCCTCACATATCTCCAAGAGAGCTCCAATCCCACCTCTGGTTCCAATTGCTTGGGCGCCTCTCTTGAAAAGTTTGCGGTGAAACCCCGAACTCCGGGTTCGTTGACCACCAACCTCGCGGAATACAAGTGGAGGCCCAAGTTACCCGATGCCACTTCGTAAAATCTACGTAGTCTCCTTTGTACCTGGGAGCTCTACCCATTTACAAACCTCGTATTTACTCCGTCCCAAACAACCAATATATGCAATGTATATCCACTCGCCACTGGGCCCATAAACGTACTCAATGTACATGCCAACTATGAAACCAACTATATACCCAATAGTTACAAGAGTTAGTATTTTCACTCTTAAACACTACATATATTAAATGAAAAGCATTCTAATACATGTATACAACGTGACACCAAAGCCACATCCCGACTTTCTTCACAATAAATCTCTAGATCGAACCGTCTCTCGCACGCCCCCGTACCCGTAAAGCGGGGGATCCCATCGACTGGGTGAGCTAAAGCTCAAGAGGGAGAATCGCCCTGCGGGCCACTCACCACCTAAGTGCAAGGTAATGTTCCAGGCAAACACACATCCAAGCAAATGCATGATCCTACTCAATGTCTACGACCATCCCGGTGATTCAGTCCCTCACCGACTCTCTCACAGTCGCCTAAGCCTCGTATGGGAATATTAGTTCTTATAGTGGACAACCCTCTGATGTATATATATATATCAATCACTAGCCCGACGATTGATAAGGCATTTGCTCGTGGATTACCCTCCGATGAATATCAATCAGTCATCTCGGACGACGATATTTTTCTTTCATTCGACTACCCTCCGATGATTAATATTTTAGACTGTTCCTCCGAACCATTTTCCTCTGGGGACTTGCCTTACGCACTAACTCCTAAAACTTCTAGATGTTCCAGTTATATATGGAATGCATGTATGCCAATTCCACACAAATTAATCCACATGCAAATATATATAAACATGAATATATTCACATAAAAATTAAATCACACAAATCATGTTATGTAATTATTCTACAACTCATACATCAAAATTAGCCCTCTCGCTATCGATCACACACGAAAATTTGATTTAAATCACTGAACACATATTTTCACAAAAAATATATTTTTAGAACACTGGCCGGAATAGTGAAACCCCTAAGCTATTCCCGAAAAATCGCAAATCAATCCGCTCAATTCCTCAGGAAGCAATCCACTCAGCCATTCCCTACCAATCAAACTAGTCACACATGATGTGCACATGAATGTACACTTAAATCAACTCCAAACAGCCTGCGGAACCACTAAATTTTCTTCGGATCGGCTACCATGGTGAGAAAAATCCCAAAGAATTTCTAACAATTCGGTCCCATGTTTTAGGACCGATCAAACGGCATTCAACCGAAACATTAGTAAAACATTTAAAATGGGAATAAAACCCAAGTAGGGAGAAAATCCTACCTCAAGGAGTTTGAAGAAACTCCCGATCCCGGAGCCCACGCGTAGCCCGGTCCCGCTGTAGAACATTTCTCCTTCTTCGCCTCGAAACCGCCAAGGCTCCGGACCCTCCTGCATTCTGTGAGAGGCGCTCTCTCTCTCTAAAAAGCTCTCAAATTGCAAGCTACTGGATCCCCAAATTGTTTCCCACGTTTTTGTTTGGCTTGTTGAAGGAGATGAAGCACTATTTGCTATCTTGTCTTATTCTCATTTAAAACAATTCCAATAATGCCATCTATGTCCTTTTTTTACTAGAATTAACGTCCATTTTCATCATTTCTCTACTCATACCACTTATGGCACATGATTACTTGTTATATGTGACTTTCGTCAGACGAAATTGTTTTACTAAGACCAAACGCGATTTCGAAAAACGTGTCAACTTCGACTGTCTCAGAATTCAACGAAATTTTACATGCTAACTAGATTTCGTGAGATGATTCCAACGGTACAATCCGTTTTCTCATCTGAGATCTAGAGAATTAATTATGGATTTTTAACCGAAATTACAATTTTATAATAAAATTATTATTTCTTATTCCGTAATTGGAATTTCTGCCCACATTCTCCTCTTAAAAGGAATTTCGTCCCGAAATTCGAAATGATCTTTATCAAACACATGCATATGCAACATGCACTCTACTCATGTATGTAACTAGTCATTTAATTGCTAAACAATTAAACCACGTACCTTCATCCCTAAACAAAGCATGGACAGAGTCTGCATCGTGTCCTCGCCCCACGCTTGACTTCCTCCACTCCACGTCGCCATAGCACCTCATTCATCTCACGGTCTTAAGGCCGCAAAACCCAAAGCACGATCACGGCTATCCAAAATGCACACTAGTCACCATAAAAAGGTCTGAAGTGATTAATCGACCTCCCGATAAATCACTAATCCGCCCACATGAAATTTGGATCACGAATTATATTTTAAAGACATGGAGGCGTGAAATACCTCGTGGACACGACATGCTGGCGTACTTCGCAGATACAAGCGTGCCCTGCCCTCTCGAGTATCTCGAGGTCCCGATAAACCTCGTGATAGCTCAGCGCTTCTTAAGGCAGTCACTCACTCTCTTAGGCATCCTTGAAACACGATCACTAACCTCTCGAACTGGGGTCGGCGTCGTACACATCACTTAAGCTCTTGTCGGCTCACGGCGTGAGAAGGCATTGTCGTATTAAGCTCACCTTCTCTAAGGTGTCTCTAATCCGATCAGGACCGGTGATGGAGCTCTGCTTCCACGCCTGTTGACTAACGGTGACTGCATGGCCTCCCATCTAAGTGCCTCATATGGTGCCATTCGTGCACGCTCGCGATACTTGTTGTTGTAGGCGAGATTCCACTAGAGCATTCAATCCTCTACCCTTATGATCCATGACACATGTTAGCAACATGCCCTCCCAACACCGTATGTAATCCATGCACGTGGCAGAGTACACAGCCCTTGCTTGGTGTGTATGGCAGCCTAACCTCTCAAGGTCACAATCACTTTGACAATCAATGGTATCAACTCGATCCATGCCATGCGCGACATCCATTCTTGAGCCCGCGCCGACTCGGCAACATCGATGCAATTTCAAAGGGTATCGAGCCTCGAGTCACCTAGGCTCCTATCCACTTTCGACTCTCGGTCTACGTGACAGCCATGTTCGTGTGTTTTCATCTCGAGTCACTCCCGGCTCCTATCACTTACGACTCTAAGTCTGCGTGATAACTTTGGCCGTGTTTTCATCTCCATGACATAACTCTTGACCGTAGGGGATTGCGGCCCCTTTTCGCTTGCCCAACCTGCTAATTACTCTTCATTTCTGATTCGAACTATGGTCTTCATGGGATGTAGTCCCTAAAGGCAAACTCGACTCACACTCACCAAGAGTGGTGAATGAACTATCTAGTGCACCACACCACCTTTCGGCGATATTCTGTGCACATAAGCGTAATAATGTCATAGTGTAACGCGATCGAGGGTATATGAGTAGAATGCGAGGAGATCTCTACGCTCGTAATCCCGACCCTATAGGTCAACTCTCACCCTACATCCTAGGGAGAACATTTATGCACAGCTCTCTAAGGCCTTAACCTCCTAAGCCCCGAATCCAAGGTCGTATCGGGTATGACAACCGGCCTAGGTCTCGGTGCGACAACCCGATGGTTGTCAGCTCATCCATGTAAACTTTGACAATCAACAACAACTGATGAGTCCTACCTACAAGGTCCTCCACGCATCCATTGCGCAACTCGATCATCACGACTTTGTGCCTCACGGCCCCTACGGCTTGTACGTGTTCTTTGGAAGTGCTTGTATAGCACCAGCGAAAGCACGGTTCCTCTAACCCTTACTAGGATGTGAATACATTTGTATCTCTCTGTCCTCACATTGCTTGGAATTTGCATTGTCCCAAAAAGTCTTGGAATCCACATGTCTCTGGGGAAATCCGGGTCATTCATGCTCGATCTGGCCACAGTCACGAAACTAGTGTGAAGCCAGTGTTGCCTCTTCCCCAGAACTAGGAAAGCTGATCCTCCTCTTTGTTACCAACGCTGCATTATCAGGAGTGTTCAGGCATGCTCAATTTCTCTCTTTATGGTGGGCGAGTCTGACCATGGAGTCCATATCCGTGGCGAAATCTCTGATCCACGAATGGACAACTTGACCCATTCTCGAGATCTCACTGTAATACCCGGTAATCCCGAGAAACTTCGTATCTCGAGTTGACATTGATCTCGACTCATCAACCTCCAACCTTCTCTGGGTCGGCCCGGCACTCCACAGTCTCCCGGCACCCGTGTCCCAAAGGAAATCTCCTCGATGGCTAAAACTGCACTTCTTGAACTTAGCGTCTAAGCGATGGTCTCTTCGCAATTTGTAAAACAATCCTCAGTGATACTCATTCGCTTGACTCGATTGGGAGTAGATGAGATGTCATCGCCAGAGGACTACGACAGCCCGATCTAAATAGAGTTGGAATATCTGTGCATAGAATCATAGAATCTTCTTTGGTGCGGTCGTCAATCGAAGGGCATCAGTAAGCTCATAGTGCCCATAACGGCGTCCTAAGCGTCGTCTTTGGGATATCCCAGGTATACCTAACCACGAGGGCGTGTAGTGGCTCCGGTCACGAAGGTCTATCATAAAGTAGACTCGCTCCTCTCAGTGATCAAACAAATCATCGATCCTAGGTAATGGAGTGCCGATTGTTGATCGTAACCTGTTCAAGCATGCCAGCCAACGCACGGTCGAGAGGAGTCTTGCCCCTCTTCTTTGCATTAGAAACTGAAGCGCCCTGTGGTGAAGTGCTCAGTCTAAATGAACCCCTTGTCCAATAGCTCTTGTGGTTGGACTGCAGGTTCTATGACTCAGCCCGTTTGCCATCATCTTGAGTCATAGAGATGGGTAAAGTACCGGTGTGGCTTCGATACGAAGTCTACATCCACATCTGGGTAGTCCGGGTAGCTCATGCGGAAAAACATCCATAATTTGGCAAACCACTCGGTAGATCTAAGTGCGGGTCTCACCTCGTCCCTAGGAGTAGGCTCGTAGCCAAGCCATGGCCATCCACGACACACACGGACTCGTATCTCTTGTCTTGGGCAAAATATCATGCTTGTCCTGATACCATCACAGTCTTGTCCTGCATTATGGCGGTAGCCCTCCTAAGCTCCTGATCGATAACGATCTGTAAGCTGCTCCAGTTGATCCATCCTCAGAATGACATCGAACTCTGACATGTCTAAAATCCTCAGGTCCATTGTGAGTAGAGTCACAGGATCTCTCTAACTCGCAGCCTGCGACCTATCATTCTTATTCTCGCTCTAATCCCACTGAGGAGACTCACGTCTGGCTTGGCTCCTCTAAGGTCTCTAGGAGTCCTTGCCCATCTCCATCATATTTGGGCCTCATTCTCTAGTAGAGCAGCGGCTAGTCTAATCACTGGTAGTCAATCGGAGGTAATCTCCATGACCTAACACCTTCGTCTGCATGAACCAATGGTCGGCCACCACGGATCCTCTCCCCACTGTGAATGTCGGAGGGGATGATCGTCTACAAACCTGCGGAGGTTTCTAGGATCTCCTGTCTACTGCTATCTGACCTATCAGATGCTTGTTCAACAATAATACCTATAGCCTCGTGAACGCTATCAAATCTGGTGGTGTTTGGCCCGGTACCCGTGGGCGCCCTGTCCTCGTCCTCGGCCAGCCATGCATCTTAGTTCAATGCTTGACAAGAGTCATTTAATTTTCATGATCCCAACTGTGTCACGAGATCACGATTACTAATAGACGTGACCATGAGCCAGAGCGTTCATTTCCTAAGTACTAGAATTCCAACCGCTCCAATTTATTTATTTCAATAAGGTTAAAGTTCTCTTGTTCATTTAGTATCAAATCCCTAAGGTCATAGTCCATAACCTTAGCATTCACCCTTTTTCCTATACGCATTACACCATGCATATAATTTTCTACGCAACTACTGCGCAATCACGATTTCAAATGGTAGTTAAATCCAATACAGTATCTCTAAGGCATAACCACAGCCCCGAGACACTAATCATACACATAACTCAGTGTATACGCAATCAATTTCGTGTTTAAAATATTGTTTTCAACGAAATTTTATTTTCAAAAATTTTACTTTTTGAAAATTTTATTTTTCGAAAATTTTATCAAATTTTATTTTATTTTATTTTATTACAATAATTAAATTAAAAAAAAATTTGTTTTTGTAATGAGCAGGTGTTCATGAGCAAAGTCAAACGGTGACTCGAAGCACTAAATTAAGCCAATTAGCAAGTGGCAGCATAGGCCCCATTGTGACGAGCACGGCTTGGTAGTATGTCCGGAGTGTCATTAGCTTGACCAGTAGCCGTATTGTGGCGGGCTGCCGGCCCAGTCATCAGCGGCCAGTGTCGTGGCGCCCAGTCTTTGTATCGCGAGCATAGTGCCGCTCGCCCACTGCGGCGCCTTGTCTCGCGGCGTGTCGCGAGGGCCCAGCTGGCCGTGCTCAGCCGAAGTCTTTGCTATTGGCGCCCGTGCGTGTGTGGCCTTGATCCTTGCAGCCGTGTAGCAAGACCTCCCACCTTGGCCGGGCTCCTATCTCACGATACACTTGGTGTATTGTGACACGGCTCCCTCAGCCACACTAGCCTTTTCCTGAATTCGGCTGTGCAATCTGATTATTGTATTGTGACCTGGCTTTCTCTTGAAACTACTGTGACACACTTGAGTCTTACTTGATACAATCCATTCTTTTCAAACCTAAATCTCTGCTTGATACAATTTTTTTTCTTTTTTGATACAAATAGACGATGGCCATTCCAGACCTTCTGCGCAAAATTTTTCTTTTCAATTTTTAATTACTATTATAATTTTTTTCATTTATTTCAGTAGGAAAGAATCTCTAAAAATCACTAAAATCATTTTTTTTCATTTTCTTGGACACTCATCATTCATAAAATTTATTTTTCTCCAATTTTCTTAAAATTTTACACCATATAAAACCTTAGAAAATTATTTTCTCTCCTCATAACCAAATAAATTTATAAAAATTTATTTTCTTTTTATCGATTTTCTTGAAAAATTTTCTCTACTCAAATAAATTTATAAAAAATTTATTTTCTTCCATTTCTTCAATTTTACCACTTGCAAAATCAAGGAAAATTATTTTCTCCTCCATACTGTAAAATAAATTTTAAAAAAACTTATTTTCTTTGCTTTAAAATTTCTTCTCACTCCAACAACCCCGAATAAATTTAGAAAAATTTATTTTATTTAATTACAAATCAGTTTACTGCTTTGTAAAACCTTAAAAATTAAATTTCTTCACCTCTCATCCAATAAATTTATTAAAAATTTATTTTCCTTCATTTTCAATTCCAGCTTTGTACACTGTACCACTCAAAAAGTTTTCTACACATTCATGTGCTAATCCATGAAACACCTGTATTTCAAACCACACACTCCTGACATGGCATACACACGTCATGCAATATTTCGTCAAATCACACAAAACACATCAACACACGTGCATGTGATCCTAGTTTTTGTCAGAAGTGATTTTCTGGAGTAATCTCATGCCTAAATGAGACATCGAGACCACCTAGTGGTGGTATAAATCTCGACTATGGCCTAAGCCCAAACCCTCATTCCTCTGGACACACACCTATACTCCACATCAAACCACCTAGTGGTGATGGATACCAAACTTAGAGCTCCTAGATTCGTATGCCTGGCTCACGTCTGGTATTGAAACCAGGGCAGGGGTCAGTTGACTACCTTCAGCCGCAGAGTCTGAAGTGGAGTCGGGTTGCAGAGTCTCCCTTTGAGGAAATCGGACGGAGTCTCCTTTGTACGGGGCTCATACCCATTTACAAAACTGCATTTACATCCCCCAAACGGTCAAGCATAATGCAATGTATATCCAATACGACCACTTGGGCCCATAAACAGTACTCAATGTACATGCAACTATAGAGCAACTATATACCCAATAGTTACAAGGTTAGTATTTTCTCTTAAACAACACGCATATATTAAATGAAAAGCATTCTAATACATGTATACAACGTGACACCAAAGCCACATCAGGCTTTCTTCACAATAAATCTCTAGGGCCCAGGCAGTCTCCTGCACGCTCCTTGTGCACGTAAAAAGAAAGGGGATCCACAGCGGGAGTGAGCTAAAGCTCAATTAGAATGCGCTACTAAGTGTTGCCACCTCACCATAAGTGCGGTGATGTTCCAATGAAACACAAAATCCAATGATCATAGATCCTGCTTGAGATGTCTACATGACCAACTTAGATCCAGGAGTCCTCCACCAGAGCTCTGCAGTCGCCTAAGCCTCGTATGAGAATATTAGTTCTAATAGTGGACAACCCTCCGATGTATATATATATCAATTGGGCCGCTCCGACGATTGATATATTATTTGTTTGTGGACTACCCTCCGATGAATATCAATTGGGCCGCTCCGACGATTGATATTTTTCTTCATTTGGACTACCCTCCGATGATTAATATTTTAGACTACCCTCCGAACCATTTTCCTCTAGACTTGTCTCATGCACTAACTCCTAAAATCCTAGGATGTTCCAGTGCATATGGAATGCATGTATGCCAATTCCAATACAGTCTAATCCACATGCAAATATATAAACATGAATATATTCACATAAAAATTAAATCACACAATCATGTTATGTAATTATTCTACAACTCATACATCAAAATTAGCTCCCTTGGGCTAATGATCACACACGAGTAATTTGATTTAAATCACTCGATAAACACATATTTTCACCAAAAATATATTTTTTTTTAGACACGGTTTTAGGAGATAGTGAAACCCTCGGTTACTATTCCCGAAAAATCACAAATCAACGGTTCACCTTGTGAACCCGCAATCCTGACCATTCGGCCCATTAAACCAACACATGATGTACTTTGAATAATACTTAAATCAACCCAAACAGCCCGTGACTCCACTAAATTTTCTGGACTGTCACGGATGGTACGAAAAATCCCAAAATTTCTAACAATTCGGTCCCATGTTTTGGGACCGATCAAACCTGACCTCCACGGCCTCATTCCATGAAACATTAAGTAAAACATTTTAAAAATGGGAGATAAAGCCCAAAGTAGGGAGAGAAAAGAATCCTACCTCAGGGAGTTTAGAAGAAACTCTAGTGGGCCACGTGTAGCTTTGTCCCATGATAGAGACATTTCCTTCTTGCTTGAAGACCGCCGACCAGTGGGATCTCCGTGATACAGAGAGAAGTGCTCTCTCTCTCTAAAAAGCTCTCAAATTGCAAGCTACTGGATCCCCAAATTGTTTCCCACGTTTTTGTTTGGCTTTTTGAAGGAGATGAAGCACTATTTGCTATCTTGTCTTATTCTCATTTAAAACAATTCCAATAATGCCATCTATGTCCTTCTTTTACCAGAATTAATATTCGGTACTACCTCGGTCGTCCATTTTCATCATTTCTCTACTCATACCCGCCTTGGCACATAGTACTTGTTATGTCTGACTTTTCGTGCGCCAGGTGTTTTCACGGCACGAAGCATGATGCCTCGAAAAGCAGTGTCAGCTCCGTGCAATCCTCCCGGGGTCGCCCAGAAATTTTTTCGTGCTGGCTAGATTTATTGAGACGGTTCCAGCGAGTGAGGTCGTTTAGGTCATAAAATCCTAGAGTATTATGGATTTTAACCGAAGTGCAATTTTATAATAAAAATGACGATTTTGCCCTATTCCAGAAATTGGAATTTCTCGGGTCTTACAAGTTGAGAGCTTCAGGGCAATACAAGCTTTTTCCTCGGCATACCCACTTCTTCATTCTAAAAGCCTAATCAATTGGTTCTCCAATGAGTCCATCTTTTAATCAACACATGTTTGAAACTATCCACAATTGAAACCCTAGAAATCACCGACATTGCTTTCGCCCTCATCTTCCGGCAAGCAGAGTTTAACAACCATGTGAGAAGTCTAGTGAGTTTTGCTAGATCCTAAACATAGATTTTCCCCCAGGCCAAACTAAAATATGGAATTTTCCCACATTACCTAGATCCTAAGCAGTGTAAGAAAATTTGTTCACAAAATTTCAACATGCTGTTGGCAAGCAAATAGAGAGCATATTGTGTCTAAGAAATCTAGAGAAAATAAAATGTACGTACCTACTCAATCATTAATAACGAGTGGGCTATGGGATCCGATGTTGAAGTGTCTTATGTCCCGTATTCTTGTGTTTGTGCCTGAAAAAAATAATTCCAAAGACCATTAAGTTTTTCTACTAAAAAAGGCTATACTTTACAAAATTTATAATTTATGTTTTTTTGTTTCTCTTACCTTTAATATTTCATGCTTTCTCCTAAATATAAATATAATTAATTATTCTTTTGGTATCAATAAATCCTTTCATCACTAGAGATAACATTGCATTTTCAAAAACTGAAAAAAGGGCTTCTAGTCAAAAATTTTAAATATAGGCAAGAAAAAAAATTGTAAGTAAAGATTGAGGACACAACCATGAAGAAACACATTTTAAATTTTTGTCCTTCATTAAGCATCTTGAAGTTACGATGATGCCAACATCTATATTTAAATGGTCTCCTGGCACCATGATCTTGGGTATATATATATATATATATATATATATATATATATATATATATATGATCTCCAAAATAATAACTAAGTCTAAAGCCTGTCTATACAAATCAGTCCCTAGAACCACATGATCTTAGGCAATATATATAAATATATAAATAGTCTCCAAATGATCTCTAAGTCATCTGAGCCATACATGTCTAAATGATCTCTAAGCACCACATGATCTTGGGCAATATATATAAATATGCCCCTATTTCCAGGGTTGCCTTAGCAGTTTGATATTCATAAAGCTTCATATGTGTAGTGTTATGAAACAGAAACAATGAACAAATAAAATTTCAAAAATCTTATAAATAATAAGTATACAAGTATACAAGAATTTACAAGTATAACTATGAAAAATCTTTAAAATTACATTTATTATGAAAATCTTACAAGTATAACCATGGAAAATCTTATAGAATTTACAATTATACAAGACATTCCAATCCTAGACTGGAAAATACTACAAAGAATAATTTTAAAAAATAATTATGTTAAAATAAAATAAGATATAACTATTTTTTTTGATAAGCAAAACAAGATATAGCTATGAAAGTTCAATTTTTTTAAAAATTTGGTAAAGTGGTGCAAAAAATAAATAAACTATAATACGCAGACAAATGAGGCACAAAGTATAGCCCAGACTACAAACCCGAATTCCACTAATAAGCGACCCTGGAGCTACGGCTCGAAACATCACCATATTGTGAGAATGTTTAAAAAATAATAATATTATGTATTTGCTTATAATAGTAGTAGCAACAACAAAAATTAAGTTATTGAAGATGGACAAAACAAGTCAAACAATAGTAGAAAAGGCCATAAATAAAGAGTCATGGATTTGGATAAAGTGACGGAATTTAAAGTAGGAATTTAAGGAAAAGAGGATACACCAAGAGGACTCTTGAGGAAATATATGATGTATGAGACATATCTTTGATAGTTCCACCATAGCCTCTGAATGCTTACCTTGAATTTCTAAAGCTTGAATCAAAACAACAAACAGCACAAACATTTATGCAAAGCCTAAAATCATCAAAATGACCCAAAAAATTACTAAGAAGAGGAATAAGTTCATATTTTTATTTTAAGATTCAAAACAGGGGAACATTGAGTTCCCTTCAAGTAGCCATGAAGCCAACTCCCCCTCAAGTTTTCTTCTCTCCTCAAACGACCTCTGGAAAAAAATATGCACACAATGCATGAAACTCCAGCTAGGCCAATGAAGCTGGAGAAAAGAAAATGGATGGTTTGTGAAACCCAAGAGTAGGTTGCCTATGAAAAAGGCGAGAATCTCCCTAACTACATTGATGGCGATAGTCAAGTAGAGGTTGAAGCTGAGGTTTTCAACTTTGAGTGGAATTTCGGAGTAAACAAACCTAACGCTGAAACCAGCTACCATTACCGCTACCATTCTTTTCGCAACCCACTCTATCCTTCGAAGAATTTTCTTCTTGACAGATTCACCTTCACGCACTCCAGCTGGGTTCACAAGTCTTAGAATCTTCAGTTTGGCCAACTTGTTCAACACATCTAAGGCTTCTTCGCCTCCCCCTAACGAGCAACCATCGTGACGATTTCGACACGAAGACTAGTATGAGGAGAGAGTAAGGGAGAGGAAGAAGGGTGATGATTCTATAAACATTTCTTCAAGAGGTTCTTGAGAGGGAGGTGATCAAGGGAAGGAAGAGGGAGCCGATGGTGAAGAAGAAGAAGCAGTATTGGCCAATTTAGTCGCACCATTTTCAACCCACAACTTCTGTGGAGAGGATGAGACAACAATTGGGGTTATTAGCTGAAGCCCCTCTATAATCAACCCAAGTTTGCATTATCCACAATCGAAACCCTAGAAATCCCCCACATTGCTTTCGCTCTCATCTCCGGGCTAGTAGAATCTAACAACCATGTGAGGAATCTAGCGAGTTTGGCTACAAACACAACCCATTTTTCATTAAAGGCTTCCACGTGAGGAGTGTCCTCCGATAGAGCCTGTTTGCTCATTTTCCTTTGCAGCACCCAGGTATGAATATAGAGGTTTTGAGATCGTGAACATCGGGTTTGGGGAGCAGGTTTTAAAGAGGGATATATATACCCACAATTCATCAAACACTTTAAAAGCGCCATCGTAAAGAATTTGTGGTATGACGCTTTGAATAAGTGTCATGGTGTATCAAACAATATTTAAATAAGTCGTAGAAGCGTCATAAACTAAAAAATTTAGTAAAGTAAATAATGATATCTCTAATGAGCGTCATGAATCTCACATCCAAATCTAAATAATGTGGCTTTTTAAAAAGCGTCATGAATCAAGTGTCATTATTTTTATTTTTTGTAGTAGTGATACCAACCTGCCAAAAAGATGTTAATATCTAATAGACCCAGAAATTTTGTATACATTAATTATTCATTGGAACTTACATAATCCCTTTTTTTCTTATGCTTAAGTGATCTTATATAGAGATAGGAAACAATCAAAGATCTCTTATTAAGTGCCTAAAAATAGTTAAAACTACACCGGCAGAAAAAAAAGTCATCATGAAATAGCAATCTCGTATCCGGGACTTATTCATGGGGACTTCGTAGTCTTACTTTTTCTCCCTTTTTTCTTTTTTGACATCAAATGGTAACATACGCGGTCAAAAATCCCTTATAAAGTGCTAACAAATGGTTAAGACAAATAATCCCAACTCAAACTGAGTGATTCTATTACTTTGCGATTATAACTCTGACCCAATAAAAATCTAGTCGTAGAAAAATAGCTATGTTCCGAAGGGCTGCACATACACCCGAAACATCATAAAGATATAGCTGAAGTTCTTTTTCGACTTTTCGGGAAGAAACGAGTAGGCCACTTAGATCAATCTTACCCTATCCACTTTGAACTCGTATTTGAAGGTCTCTTAGGGCAAGATGGGACACTGGGTCACCCTTTTCGTTCCGTCAAACCATGGCATCCCAATCTGGAATATTCAAGAAGACAAATGATCATAAGATTTAGAACTGCAAAATTAAGCCTAGAAGGTGGAAGAAAAAAAAAAAAATAATTAATCTTTGCTCTACTTGTTTGATACCATGCTTGTGGTTTGCTACATTTTCTATTAACAAACCGTTTGTGAGCTTAACAAATAACGGTGCCTCCTTTTTCGGCTGGGAGTTCCTTTCTGATCTAGAGCCCAAGGATGAATATCTTAATAGGTAGGGATACGTTGGTTAGATTTTTTAGTTCCTTAGAGTTGGCTGCACCGGTTTTGAAAATTCTTCTACCATCCATAAATTAAATTATTTTTTAAAATATTTAAAACCTAAATCTCATAATGTCAGCTTCTTACATAAACATGTGTATATCACTAAACTTACTTGAGTAAACACCCCCAAAATCCAAAATTCCCATTCATAATCCACTATGAAGCATGGATACGGCAACCTTAAGGAGTGTCTATATGTTGGACACTTGGATACGCGGACACAGGCCAGACATGCGTCGAATATGTGTCCGATACGCCACGTGGCGTATCGTTGACCAAATAGTAGGTCAAGGCCTTGGATACGTATCAGACACGGTGGAGACACGACTTAGACACAGCTTAGACACGGCTTAGATAGATTTTATGGGCCATTTTCTTCTTTGGGCTTAAAAAAAACCCTAACTTTGGTTTTTGCTCTTCTTCCTCAAAGAGTAAAAACGCGATTCTCTCACAAACACAAAAACGACTCACAAAAAACTGGATTGGAAGATGGAGATTGACACGCCCGAAAATGCCGATCGCGGAGAAAGGTGTGCTAGCGCTAAGTAGTAAGTTCTTTTTTTTTTTCAAGCAATGATCGATTTCTAGGGTTTTTCTTTCTGTGAAATTGCATTTTTCCTTGAGAAAAACACCCCAGAAAGAAATCGTGAATATGTGATATCATTTCACATCACCCAAAAATTCGAGAAAAAATAAATTCAAATAAGGGCTATGAACTCATCAGTCATCAGACTCATCACATGAAGAAGAAGGAAGAAGAAAGAAAAAATAAGGAAGGTGGGAGGGGATGCATACCTTAGGTTAGGGCAAGGGGGGTAAATCGCGGGGCATGCTGTTGTAGGATGAAAATCCGTCGGGGTATGCTGCTGTGGGATGAAAATCTGTCGAATAAATTTCATAATTTGTTTCGAATGGTAAGACTTAAGAGACTAAGAGCCTAAGAGGGGCAGTTGTTCCAATTTCCAAATGGTGAGAGAGGGGCACTTGGAAGTTGGAACAAGTGTGTGTGTGTGGTGAAGCTACTAATTCCCAGTACTTTCAAATATAAAATTGTTTTATAATTTATTTTGAACTTAATTATGATTGTTTTATAATTTATTTTGAACTTCAATGAATGTAAATATGCAAATTTTATGGAATTAGCCTAATTGTATGGATGGACAAAAAATTAGATTGATTGGGTTTTGAAATAATTTAGATTTATTTAAATGCATGATTTTTTTTTTTTTTTATCATGCAGAATTATACAATGAGTAGTAATTATGAGCCTTCAAGTAATCAACAGAATAATCAAGATGACAATGCTCCATTATGGAGGTACGTCACGAAAGAAGCGAAATTGGGTAAAGGGGGAGGAAATGTTGCTTTTCAATGCAATTTTTGTAGACATATATATAGAGGATCATATTATAGAGTCAAGGTTCACTTGTTGAAAATTAAAGGGGCTGGGGTTGCATCTTGTACTAAGTAACGAATGAAAATTTAGTTGAGATGCGAAGGGTGATGGAGGAAGCTGAACAAAAGGTGAAACAATCTAATCTTAAGCAAGTTCCTTTACCCACATCAAGTGCTGCAACATCTAATTTTCAGAATTCCTCTTCTAGTGCTAGTGCTATTGATCCAAAAAGGAGAAAGGGGGTCTATTGGATCAATTGAAAAGGCATTCCAATATGGTGTACATTAAAATAGTTGACAGTGGGAATAGCTAGGATGAAACTTTTGAAACCCCAGAGTTGTCTTTTCACTTTGCTAGAAATCCTTATTATGCTCGTGCCTTTAAAATGCAAGTCCCGACTTCTGGGTTATGTCACGAATATAATGCATTAAGAACTACATTATTGTAGAAGGAAAGTAATATTGAGAATCTATTGAAACCAATCGAAGACTTGGAATGAGAAAGGAGTGAGCATTTGCGTGATGGATGGTCAGATCTTTCCCGAAAAGAAAACCACTTATTAACATCATAGCGGAGTCTCGAAGAGTGGACGATGTTTTGAAAGCAATAGCGTGAAGGAGACTAAGGACAAACACTTTATAGCTGATTTGTTGATTAACACTATACAAGATATTGGTCCTCAAAAAATAGTTCAAGTTATAACTGATAATGTTGTAGCTTGCAAAGCAGCAGGACACATTGTGGAAGCAAAGTTTCGGCATATCTTGCTTTGAAGAACATATGTGCACCATCAACACACCCAAGATATGATGATGTGATGGAACAATGTGGTTGGATCTCTCGGGTTTCAAGTGATGCCTCTTTCATCAAGAATTTCATTATGAATCATGCGATAAAGTTATGCGATGTTTAATAATCATTGCAAGTTGAAGTTACTTTCAGTGGCCGATACACGTTTTGCTTCAACTATTGTTATGCTTAAACGATTTAAGACAATAAAAAGAGACTTGGAGCAATTAGTGATAAGTGAAGAATGGGAAATGTATAAAGAAGATGATTTAGTGACTAAAAGTAAGGATAAAATCCTAAATGAAGACTTTTGGATGGATGTGGATTATATCCTCGACACAACTCCGATATGCAGGATGTGATTAAATTGCTGCTGACAAACCTTGCCTTCACAATATTTATGAGTGGTAGGATTCGATGATCGAAAAAGTGAAGGAAGCCATTTATAAGAAAGAACATAAAAGCTTCATAGAAAATTCAAGGTATAATTAAGATTTATTAGTTAAATATTTGAGTTTTGATTGAAAGTTTAATTATATTTGAACTTATATGAATCGTTTTGTAATTATACTTGTAGGTTTTTTGATATTGTGAATGGAATCTTGGTGGAAAGATGGACTAAAAGCCACACACCTTGACATTCCTTAGCTCATTCCTTAAATCCAAGGTAATCTTAAGAGTTTAAATTGTAGGCTTTTATAATTTAAATATAAATGATATTTTATGATGTTTAACTTTTTATAAATTATGTCATAACTCGACTTATACCAGTATTATAGTCAACAATGGCAGTGAGTCTCATGATCGTGTTCCACCGCATCGAGATATGGAAGTAGTAAGAAAAAGAAAAAATTGTTTTGAGAGATATTTTTCAAATGAAGGTGAAAGGAGGCAAGCAAATGAGGAGTATGCTACTTTTTCTGCATGTTTGGAAGATTTTTCTAGTAATGATTCCATCAATGACAGGTGGTACATGAGTCCTATTAAATGGATGGTTGTTCATGGAATTTCCGCACCAATGCTTCAATCTATAACATTAAAATTGCTAGGACAACCTTGTTCATCCTCATGTTGTGAAAGAAATTGGAGCACATATAATTTCATTCACTCCATGAAGAGAAACAAGTTGACACCACAAAGAGATGAGGACTTGGTTTATGTCCACTTGATCTCGAGCTTACGCGTCAGGAATCTCAAACTATAATGAAGCGAATCTAAAATCTTGGGACATTAGAGGTGATGGTTTTGACTCAATGGATATAGAGAATGCTGGAATTCTTGAGATTGCGGATCTTTCTCTTGATGAACCTGAACTGGAAGCCATTTTATTTGATTCAGAAGGAAATGCTAGTCTTTAGTTTTAGTATTACTTATGTTTGTGTTTGAATATTTGTAAAAATAATGTTTGAGCACTTGTTTTTTATTTATCTAAATTGCTTTTAAGAGCCGATATTTGTAAGGATAATTATTTTGATTTTATCTTATTATGCCGTGTCCTTGCCGTATCCGTATCCTAGTTTTTTGAAATTTGTCGTGTCCCCGTGTCCCGCCGTGTCGTATCTCTGTGGCCTTATCTGTGTCCGTGCTTCTTAGATAATCCATTTTACCGTCAAAGTCCATTCTCAAATACTCCCCAATATGCGCTTTGATGGAACTGACAATCTCGTTATGATCGACTTCCTAGAATCCTAAGTTGACTTTTCTGTTGCAATCCCAGACCCCAACGCACATCAACATGGAAGAGAACACCACAAACCCATCACCCACGAAAGGTTCTCCCATAATCCTCAATACCTTTCAAAACATAGTTTTGTTTATGAGAACTACATCTCCGATGTGGGCTTAAGTCAAACCTTGTGCTTGGCATTTATAGCTAATAGATTTATCGACTAGATTGTGAGATAAAAGTTATCGCCTTTGATGAACTTGCTGATGCAA
Organism: Tetrastigma voinierianum; assembly: GCA_016808115.1. Taxonomy (NCBI): domain Eukaryota; kingdom Viridiplantae; phylum Streptophyta; class Magnoliopsida; order Vitales; family Vitaceae; genus Tetrastigma; species Tetrastigma voinierianum. The sequence continues at coordinate 439,003 of JAEQBH010001279.1, read as the reverse complement.
GTGCCTAGCAGAGATCGGCTGTCTCGAAGCCCGATGTTGAGAGTTCGCCGACCAATGACTCGCTCACAGAGTAGACTCGATTCTTCGACTATGACTCAAACCCATTCCTACCATAACCCTCGATCATGGTTGCGGCTCAACTCCACACCTGTGATTAAGGATTCTAAAATAATCATGTTCTCGTTTGGATTAATTATAAAATCATTCATCTTGGGAACGCAATTCCTTGATAGCCATGTAATCAGTGAATTTATGAACTGGAAAAAACCCTAAGTCTAACCTAAAATTCGGCAGTCTAACTGAAAAGGGAACTTAGAGACAACCAAAAAATCAACGACAAAAAAAAAAAAAGCAAAGCCTTAGAACTATGTTTTGCACTTATTCTCTTCTCTAGGATAATCACAAATCGTAAAAAATGACTCACCGAAGATTGATCGAAGAGCAAAGCCGTGGAGAAGAGGAGTCGTGAAAAAGAAACCCCTGCAAGTTCCTACAAAAGAAACCCCTACAAGTTCCTGCAAAAGAAACCCATGCAAGTTTCCAATAAGCATGTTCGTGTGGTTAAGTTGTGGACAATATCCTTTATATAGTACCGATGGTGAGTCACTTTTTATGCATAATATATTTATACTCATGATTCAATGACACTTTGAAAAAGTGCCATGACTTACCATTAATTCAAGACGAGATCTGATTTCGAGAAGGGTGAGGGTTTCTGGTTTGGGCCACCATCCCATAGAGGCGTTGCCTCCTAGACCAACGACGTTGACATCTAAGCCAATGAGGTGGCATTGGAAAAAGGCACGATGGTGGTGGCAAAAGTTGAACCCAAGAAGACAGGGGTGATCCTTATGGTGAAGGAGGCGCAAGTGGCGAGCTAACGGCAAGGCCTGAGCTCAAATGAAAGTTGGTGTCAGACAATGGTGGAGATGGAGAAAGGAGAGAGAGGAGTGTGGATAAAAATAATTTTTTTTAAAAATAAAAAATTTGGGTCCAATCAGTGGCGGAGCTAGACTTCTACTTCATCGGGGGCAACTTATAATAATAAATAAAATAATATTTAATAAACTATAAATACAAAAAAAGTCATATTAATTGATAGTATTGTAATCGAACACATATTACAATTGTCCTCGATGAGTTTTCATATTTTGAAAGTGTTCCATAATAGTTTCATTGTCAATGGTATCAAATATATCTTTTTCTATATACACAAGCAAGTGGTAATTCATCCATTGATCTCCCATCCGATTTCACAGTCGATTTTTCACAATATTCATAGCAGAAAATGTTCTCTCCACAGTTGCAGTAGCAACAGGTAGGACCAAAGCCAATGTAACAAGCAAATAAATAAGCGAATACACAATGTGTCTTTTTGTCTCAACCATCTTTTGTGCAAGATCACTAATTCCTTTCAACTCAGAAAATTCACTACTAGAGCGCATATCAATGATGTATGTCTCAAGTTGATCATTAAGGATCATCAACTCTATTGGAGAAAATTCTTGTGGATAAAATTGGGCAAGTCGGAGTAACTTTTGCTTGTCAAAGGCAATAAATGAATCACGAGGATTTAGACAAGCCACCTGAAAACCTTTCGGTGTTTACCTCGGTGAAGCGACTATTAAGCTACTTGAGTTGCATATCTATGCTACATAAAACAACTCTACTTGATAATGATGCAAATTTGTAATTTTATAGGCTACGATAAGTGGTCTCCTCGAGTTAGAAATGTATCATTCATGCTTGGAATATCAATGTTATGTCTTTCACAAAAATAGAAACTTGATCAGTAAGGAACTCGACCATTGTCTCTCATCATTTATTTGTTGTTTTGCACACTTTAACCAAAGTCATGGCATTAACAATGTCTTGATCCTTCCTCTGTAATGCTTGTGATAATTCATTTGTGATTCCTAATATAGTTCTCATCAAATGTAAACTAAAGACAAATTGAAAGATTGCATTGACTCCAACAAGTTGGTTGCTTCATATCTTTGCTCTGAATTTGAACCATTCTCTACAATAATCTCAAGTACTTCAATCACAGATGAGAACATGTTAATCAATCAGAGTAAAGTACCATAATGTTACCCCAACGTGTATCAAAAGCACGTTTAAGAGTGGTTTCTTGGTTTAATCCTTGTCCACTAGAAAGCTCACCATGTTTGAGAGATTCACTAACCACTACAAATTGCTTATCATGAAGGATATCACGATGTTTGGATGAAGCACTAACAACATTAACCACATTAGTAACCACACTTAATAGAGAAGCGATTTGAATATGATTTTTTGCCACGCCACAAGAGCTAACTGAAGTTGATGAGCAAAATAATGGACATAAAAGGCACATTCATTCTCTTTCAGAATAAGTGTCTTAAGACCATTAAACTCCCTTTGCATGCCCCATCATAGCAACCACGTCCGCTGACCTAGACATGTAATCCATGTCTAGAGAAAATAATAATCAATAAGTACGCCTTAGAGTGAAAGAGCGTTGATGCCAAACAACATGCTCAATACCAATAAAGCGCTCAATTACATGCCCTTTTCATCCACATATCGTAATACCATGACCATTTGCTCTTTTCCTGAGAGATCTCGAGATTCATCAACTAAAGTAGAAAAAATTGCATTTCCAAGATCTTTGACAATAACATTCAAGGTCTCAATTGCAATAGCTCTAACAATGTCTTTTTGAATTTTATGTGTTGTCAATTTCAAATTTTCAGAAGCATTTTTTAAAGTAACCGCTTTAATATCCTGATTATGATCTGCAAGAAATCTTAGAAGCTCAAGAAAGTTTCCTTGATTGCTAGAATTTTCAAATTCATCATGACCATGAAATGCAATGCCTTGTCTTAAAAGAAATCGAACACAATCAATAGATGCATTCAAACGAATTCAATACTCACTTCGAACTTGATTTGATTGCTTGGATAGAATGGTTTCAATGTGTTGCTTTTCATTCAATAAGACTTCACATTTTCTCCAAGCTTGATTATGAGCACTAAAGGGGCCACCAACATAAATATTGAATCTTTCTTTTTTCTTCCAATTTGAGAACCCCTTACTAACAAAGGAATCACCACCTGCTTGTTCTCCAATATCTGGTTTGAAAAGATAGCAACGCAAGCAAAATGCAGCATCTTTCCCTATACTATACTCTAACCAATTAACATATTCAAACCAAGAAGGATTGAATCTTCGTGATAATTCTCCAAATTTCTTAGAGGGAAAGTATGCTTTTTAACCTGACATAGACCCTTTTGTAAATATGCTCTTCGAACTTGATCTCGAATGTTAGGATGATAATCTAAATCTAATTCGCACGGGAGTCTACAGGAAGATCATCTAAGTTAATTTTCGTGGACATTCTTTCAAATCTTTACTAATTCATTTGAAGAAGATGAAGACTCAAATTTTGATTTTCTTTTAAAGTATTTCTCCCTTTTTGTTTTAGAATTTAATTTTATATTATTAATAATGTCAAATTTAAAAACAATAATACTAAAAAATATAAATCCATATATATATATTTATAAAAGAGTTTACCTATAGAATTCATAAACAAATATATTTATAACATTCAAGTTCAAACCAGTATTATATTTAATAAACATTTTATACAATATTTCTAAATGCAATAATATTTTTACATATTTATCATTATATTATATAAAAATTAAATAAATTAAGTACATGATATATCATATAAGTATAAATAAAAATAAAAGTTAATACAAATTCCCAGAAATACATGTTTCATTATACAACAAACACTATATAGAGTATTAATCCAATAAAAATATAAAATATCAACTTAATCATAAATATATATATATATATATTCCAACTTCCAGAAACAAAGTTTCATAATCATATTATCAACTTAATAAAAATATAAAATATAAATCATCAACGAAATATATTTCATTCCAATTTCTACATAAATTCTCATAATATTAATTTTATATGAACAAAAATATAAAGTACCAATATAAAATTTAATAAAAAAAATTTAAAATATTCATCAATCATCATCATAGCATATTCACATAAATATTAATTTATTGGTTCCCCCTTGTATGCTCAACAAAATTGTTAATCCAAGTGATATTTTTGCATTGTTTGCTTTCCACGTATCTAACTAAGTAGCATAATTTTGATGATTACTTTAGGTTTACAAGTTTATTAACATTTCCTACAGTTTTCACAAGAAAATTTCTCATCATATAATTCCAATACGAATAATTCTTTCCATCCAATCTCACCTCCACCTATTGAAGCTTTTAGTAGTCATAATCAAGAAACAAAATACATGAATAAACATAAGTACTAGATTGTAAAGAAACAATTGCAAATGAAACAAATCCAAATACCCAAAATCCCATAAACAAGTCCAAAGATCAAAATCGTCAAAACACCAATTATACGATCACGCCAAAATTATGCGATCCTCAGTGGATATGAAGCTATAAGCCCATTCACCAAATTTACCTTCTCATGAAGTCTCGTCTGATGCTATGTTGGGTATGAAGCCTTGAGTGAAGACAAAGAAAAACTGAAATATTTCACTAAGGTATTTCTGCTGTCATAGTAGCTATTTGCTACTACATAGCTACTATGTGTTAGCAAAAGTAGCTTATGTGTTAGCTACTAATTGTAGTAGCAAATAGTATCTAAATAGCTACTATATAGCTAATAAATTGATGTCAATCACTAAATAACTACTACACAGCTACTATTTATAAGCTAAAATACTACCAAGCCAAAACCTTGGCTACTAAGTAAGCAACTCGTAGCTCTTTACGTGTTAGTAGTAGCTAAAAGTCTCAACCCAGGCGGGCGAGGCCGCCTGGAGAAGGCCTTAGGCCCGGGATTGGAAGGCGGAGGCCTTTACCCAGGCTTAGATGACCGATCCAACGGGCCGGGCTTAAGAAAATTATAAGGCCCATGGCTCAGCTCATGGGTCCAAATAAAACAGGCCTCCCCCCCTTCCCCTGACCCACACCCCCCCTCTCTCTCCTCTCCTCTCCCCTTCCATGATTTTGAAAATTTGAAATACTAGTTATTTGAAATTTTTGATACTTCAACAAATATTTTTGTCTTTATTATATTATCAACTTCACATTTGGTCATTATGCAAATAACTAGTATTTATATGATCTTACAAAATTATTTAAGTTATGAAGTACAATAGTCTGATTTTACTGATGATAGAAAAGATTAAAAATATTGGGGAGAAATACCTTTGATTTATTATATTGGTTTAATTGTGGACCCTAGATTAAAATTTGGTCTCTAGATGAATGGTTGCAAGTTATTTGTGAAGATCAAATAAAATTGAAGAAATTAAAAATGAAGTAAATTAGTTATTATATATTTTATACAATATTTGCCTAAAAGAAAAACTATGGAAATAGTATTAGTTGTTAAAAATCATATTCGATGAAAGTCATAAATGCTTTTATAAAAACCTTTTAGAAATGTTTAAAAAGTAGAAAAGGCAACAACTAGTTCTCAAACAATACAATAGATATAGATAGATATCTAGTGCTTAAAAACAATTGTTTAGAGAACAATGAAGATTTTGAAATTTTAGAATGGTGGAAAAAACAACAAATAAAATACCTTGTGTTATCTATTATTGCATGTGATGTATTAACCGTGCCTGTGAGTACAGTCGCATTGAAAGCTGCTTTTAGTGCAGGTGGAAGAGTGGCTAGCAAACGTGTAATTTGTGCACGAAGCAATCGAGGCGAGTAGCATGTTTAAAAGGTGGGTGCTTTAGCGGAGAAAGATTGCACGATCATGTTCGAAGGCGCATAGCGACTGATATAGAGAACTTAAATTTAAGTAAAGCAGCAGATAGATCTGTGGCGCCCCCGATCACGGGGTGTCAGTTGATACCGTCGACCGCGAAATCTACATGTCTCGTCCATTGAGACCATACTGCGATATGCAACTGACCCGATTGGGCGTATATCCATTCTTTAATTACATATTTTATACAAAAATGATTTATTTACAATTGTGTTTGATTACATTTTATACAAGCTGGGTTTCTTGCCCGAATTTTCTGAAAACGAATACGAGATAGGGCCGATTTAGTAGTTTCTTCACTTCTAAAACAGGATCGCGTCCCGTCCCAATGCGTCTTGATTACCTAAAAAAAATGAATCCCACAGCGGGGTGAGCAAAGCCCGGTGGTGGAATTTCCTGGAGTTACTCCCGCTAAGTGCGATGCAATGGCACACCGCGTTCAACACATGTAATATATCACTCATGCATATATTAACTATAACTAATTCCCTTACATCATGTTATTCGGTTTATAATAATAACATAAACTTAGCTCCACATGGGCTAAGGCACAATCCAGCGTAGTTCCTCTTGGAACAACCTGATTTCACACCAGTATTATTTTCTCATGGCGATAACATAAAACATTTCGAATCAGGCAAAACACCCCAGCGATCCAGGTAGACTGTCGAAACACTCCCAGGGATTTCTTAACTCGGTCAAGCTTTTGGGCCAAGAGAGCCCACATGACCATCAGACTCGAAGCCAAAATCTGTCAATTCATAGCCACTTAAGCGTGAAGTAAAACAAGTGAGGGCTTACTGCAACCGAAGTTTAACTGAGAAACTCCCCGAATCGGCTCTCACACGTAGCCCTCGCGTGTAGACCAACTTTGCCTCTTACTTATTTGAAACGGCCAGACGATCCGATCGTCGTAGATCTTAGAAGCCAGGACTTTCTCTCTCTAAAATGGAATCCAGAACTCACATTACGGGCTCCCATCTCCATGTTTTTATAACCTTTTCTTATTTCATTTTCCCGTTTGCTTTTCTTTCTTTTTTCCATTTCTCTTTCTCATTTCTCTCATTTTCTCCCCATTTTCTCATTTCTCTTTGCCTTTCTCTCCCCTTTTGGGAAATTTGGCCAAGTATGGGTCAAAGGAAGGCTTCCTCCTCTTTTAAAGGCGATTGTGGCTGTGATTTTTAAGTACTTTTTCTTTTATTCTGTTCCTTTTGTCGATAAAACCAAAAATTGGATCATTTGTGAAACCATGGGATCATGCCACCCATGTGTGTCAATGTGAGCCATATCTTTTATGCCAAGTGTCACACCTTTTGGCGGTGCGCCGTGTAGCCTCTCCTTAACCCTACCACGTGATAAATGTCCAGGCGCCTGCGCGTCTCGAAAGCGAGTGAAATCAGGCCACCGAGGAATCCAACGAGGTCGGCGTGGTTGCTAAATTCGAGGCGATTTCAACGAAGAAGTCGTTTAGTCATCTGAGATCTAGAAAAATTCGGTTTGACCCGAAGTACCATTTTACCCTCCTTTAGGGAATGCAGGATTTTCCGGGGGTCTCACGGGATCCATGATAGTTCCCCGTCACGAGAAAATAGTGATTAAAATATTTCCTAAAATGTATATTGTATTTTTATTTTCTTATGGTTGAAAAGTACAAATGATTGACAAATAAGTAGGTACCAACCAAGTTGGGATGTTCTCATTTTATAGTGATGTAAACTTTTCATACATTTCCAAATGTAATTATATTCGATGAATAAAATTTTTAAATGAAGTATTTTTTATTTTGAATTGTTTTTAAGCTTACTTTTTATTTTTATTTAATTTTTAATCTGATTTAAATAAAAAACCTAGCTCTTCCTTGGAGGTCGAGCTTTTAGGCGGGCCTCTTGACGGGCTTTTAGGCGAGTACTGCAGGCGGGCTTTGGCGGGGCCCACAGGCGGAAAAGCACAAGGGTGGCACAAAGCCCATAAATGGGGAACTGCCGTCAGCCGGGCAGACCTAAAAATCCAAACCCGTGGCACAGGCCCTTATTAAAACGAGCTTGGGCCGGGCTTGGCCCGCTCGGGCTTGGGTCGAGCTTTAGCTCGTGGGGCCGGGCCGGACCCAAGGCGGGCCTCGGGCCGCGGGCTTTTGGGGTCCTAGTAGTGGCTAAATCGGCTGCTATTTGTATTAACTATTTAGTATGCCATGCCAAATTTAACTGTTTTTAGTTGCTAAATAGCTATTGAATTGTTGTTAGTCACAAAATAGCTACTACATAGCTACTATTTAGAAGTTAAAACACTAACAAGTCAAAAACCATAACTACTAAGTAGTAGCTATGTAGTAGCTGAATATCTATTACATTGCTGGTAGTAGCTAAATAGCTACTATATAAGTACTACTTAATAGCTAACATACTAATTTAACTACTAAGTAGTAGCTATGTAGTAGCTAAATAGCTACTATATAGCTACTACATTTGTTTAAGTCACTAAATGGCTACTATATAACTACTGCATTGATGTTAATAGCTAAATAGCTACTACACATCTACTATTTAGAATTTGAAATACTACAAAGCCAAAATCGTAGCTACTAAGTAGTAGCATGTGATAGCTAAAGTAGCTACTACGATTTATTTAAATGATTTATACAGTGTAACCTATTTAGCTACTATTTAGTAGTAACATATTAATTTGCTCTTATTAGTAGCTATGTGGCGAATAAGCTTCTACATTTGTTGGTAAGCGGCTAAATGATAGTAGCTAAATTTGTAACTTTAAAATCGGTCATAAAAATTAAAAATAACAGTTTAGATTCAATTATAAGTTTGGATTCATTTTTTAAAAAAGATTTATAACTTTTAAATGTAATTCAAAATTTGTAACTTCTCTAAAATTGTGACAAGTTTGGTTTAACTTTTTAAAGGTATACTTTCTAAAAAAAAAAAATCAATTATGGAAAAATTTAAAAATTAGTCAATTTGCACATATTACAGATATAAATTTTAAAAGAAATCTAATTGTGGGTTTTAAAAATAATAATTTAATGGAAATGATAAAAATTCAACTATAAAAATATATCTTTAAGTGTTTGGCAAAATTTAAAATATTAAATTATTTTAATAGCAATCAAGTGAATAAAATAATTAAATTAGTACGATTATTTAATTTTACATTTTAATAAATTTTATAAACTAAAAATATCTAGTTGTAAACCAGTAGGTGAATTTTTTCATAAAAATGGTAAAGCGTAAGTGCTCACTTGATAGTATAGGTTACAAACATGTAATTTTTATAGATCTCGGATAGTAAGCCAGAATCTCGCGTTGGATTCCTCTTTGCTAAAATCTAGTTACTGGAGGCCGAATTTCGATTAAATATATGATAAAAATCGAAAAATGGTTTTTAAACAATAATAGTTTTCTTTTAAAAACACTATTTTTCAAGTTATGAAATATATTATCTAATATTTACTTAATTTTCATCATTTTTAACTTTTTTTAAATTTCCATTCAACTTCTCTAAAATTTAGGTTAAACCCACCTAACTATATATTTATTTTTCATGTATTTATCCTTTTTTCAAATAATGAAGTTTCTTTTAGGGAAATTTCAAACTTATAACAAATAAATATGTTTAATTTAGTCATATGAGCAATGTTTTAAAAATCGAACCAATGATTGAACCGAAAAAGTTACCGGTTAAAGGTTTATTGGTCCAATCGATTATCGAACCGGTGATGTCATAAATATATAATTTATATATTATTAAATTTTAAAATAATTATAGAAAATGATAAATTTTTTGACAACATCTGCTCTATTTATTAAAAAATTTTATAAAGTTTTTTACATGTAAAAATCACTACATATCATATTTTAATGCAATAAAAAATGTTATACATTATAAAGTAACATAATATTTATTGAGACGAAATGTGATTTTTTTCAAGGGATATAGTGCAGTTTTATTTTCCAATGTTCTAAATAGACCATTGTGACTAGGTTTAAAGGGGAAAACACAACCCTTTAAAAAATATTCTCTTTTATCAAAATTTTAATTATAATTTTCAATATAAAGAAATATTCTACAACTTCCTTTTCAAATATACTATATAGTCTATACTTGTATATCTAGGAGCGAACAGTCAGCTAGCAGACAATTTTTTTTTTCTAACTTTTGGTTCCCATTTTCTTGATGTCTTTTCTCTATATTTACATAAACACCATTTCTTTGAGTCCTCAGCCGCTCAAATTGACACCATAGAAAACTTCTTCTTCAAGTCTAAGTTTTTTTTCCTTTGTTTTTTTGAATTAGGGCTTTGTAAGGAAAGGGTTTCGAGACCTTCCAATATTGATTGTTTCCTTATTGTGGATTTTGAGGTCTTCGGCGATTACAGGGCTAGACGTAGCGGCTTCATAAACGCCCTCATCAGCGGTTTGTTTGCCGTCTCCTTTGCACATATATGCGTATCGGTTTATGTTTTTTTTCCTGGTTTTGTTCTTATTTTGTTCGTATTTGGGTTTTCAGAGAAATAGGTGAGAGATTTAAAAAAATTTGTAAACAAATGCAGCGGGAACATTCATATTGAATCATCAAGATCAAAATCACGGGTTGCGGAAACTGCGAATCCATAACAAAATATTGAGATATTTGAATCTAAGTGCGGCTTTATCCTTCTTCGGATCTGAATCCCGAAAGGTCTGAGGCTTTGATCTTCAGATCTAAATCCTGAATCTGAGGCTTTATGATCTTCGAGGATCTACACTAGTTTTGTTTAATATTTCTCTGCGACAATGGAATCGAGAAGAAGAAAAACACATTATGATGCGGGACCATGACCCACATTTATAACCAATTGTGTACGTATATGAGCAGTCCACGATTGTTAAATAATTTCTATTTTAACCCATCATAAAAATAGAAATTAAGCTTATCATCTACACATTCATGCCCACCTTTATAATATATTAATTAAGGCCCCAAACTTAAATTAATCACTTTAATTAGCCTAACTTTATTTGTGACCTATAATTCATATTTATTTAATATATCAGCCCTTATATTCGATTTTACTCAACAATCTCCACTTGGGCTATATATGTAACTTTACTTAAACCATGATTCACTTACTTTATAGGCTCATGAGTTTTGCTATCAAAACTTTATATACATTAACAATCTTGTCCATTAACCACTGTAATATAGAGCTAAGTGATCGATAGATTTACATATTTTTGTAACTAGACCATCAATGATCACATATATATCAAAGTATAACTATTTGTATTAAAATCAAGTTGTAGACCCCAAAAAGCAGTATTTTTTTTTTATTATTTTATTATATAATTAAAAAAATAAAAATAAATAAAAATCAAAATCAAAATCAAAATCAAAAAGTGGGGGACATAGGGTCCCCCACACACCCACATTCCCATGTTTTAAGCATTAAAACATGGAAGTGGAAGTTTTTGGGGAGGAGCTTCCCTTTGTAAGAAGGAGCCCAGCGTGAGTGGGAATTGGAAGTAAAAAAAAAAGGAGAAAGAGAAAAAGGAGGAGACAAATGGGAAGAAAAGGGAGAGAGCAAATGGGAGAGGAAGAGAGATCCAGCGAAAAAAGGGGTAGAAGGGAGAGGAGGAGAGAAGAAAAAAAAAGAAAGAAAAAAAGGAAGAAAAAGAAAAGAAGGGAGGAAGTGCATAATATAGGAGAGCCAAAGCAATCGGAGGGAAGGAAGGAGGAGGGAAAGAAAAAAAAGAGGAAGGAGGAAAGAGAGTAGGGGAGGAGAAAAGAGAAAAGAGTGAAAGAAAGGAAGGTGGGAGGAGTGAGGGAGGCCCAGTGGAGGAAGGCGAGAGTGAGAGTGAAAAAGCGAAAAAAAAAGGGAGGAAGAAAATTGGGAGAGAAAGGAAGAGGGTTTGGAGAAGAGGAGGAAGGATTTTGAGGAGAGCCGTGAAGAGCCTGGGGATAATATTCTCTTGGAGGAAACATTTTATTTTTTTTTTTTTTTAAAGTGATCATTTCTCTTGGGGAAGTAGTTGTTTATCAAGTAAAAATTCATATAGAACACTTGGTTCTTGCTCTTCTCTAATATTTTTTCTTTTTCAACCTTGGAATTTGTTTATTATAAATCCTCATCTAATAAATTCTGTATAATATATTACTCGTAATGCTAATAAGAGTCCATTAGTTATCTGTTTAGCGTTACTATAACACTGCGATTATGAAATATGGTTGAGTGATAGAGCTTGAGACTCTAAAGTGGAAGATTCATGTGTCTCTGGCTTCCTCATTTATTATTATTTTTTTATTAGATATTTTATCATCCCGCATCTTGTTCATTCCTGAGTATCAAATGTTTATATATATTTATTATTATTATTATTCAAGAATGCGATGTACGATTTGTGTTTTTGGCATGAGAATTCATTTAAGTTTGTGATCTAATGATGGTTTTGATGTGGCAATAGTTGAAATAAAAGATGTGAATGTTTGTGTGAAAAATGTTGGCGCATGGTGGTAGCCGTATGGGTAAGAGCGGGGATCACGGGAAGGCATTATCTAATGGGTTTTGTATGTGAGTTACATTATGTTGGGTTTGTTTTCCCCTCTGATATTATTATTATTTTTTTAATATTCATTAGTGGCACTGTTTCATCAGGTATATATTTTTATGTGACCCTTCCATTTGTTATCCATTCCATGTTTGTTTGTCTCCTCCATTTATTATTTCTTTCCTTTCATGTTCTATTTCTTTTTACTTACATTTAGTACTTATTGTTTGTTGTTTTATATATATTATATCAATGTATTATGATCTATATTTAGTTATTGTAAAAATTAGTACCATTGTAATTCCTAGATGACTTTAGAGCGCATATTACGGATATCTTTTGTTGTTTGGTATACTCAATTTCTGTGAATTTGGATTGTCACTTTTGTTTGATATGTGATTAGCGGAGATGGTGTATTGGGTTTTATGTTGGCTGACTGCTTTGGTGATGATGTAGTATGGTTAAAGCGCTGAGTTTCTATTTTAAATGACACATGACTTTGCAACCTTCACTCTTTCATCTTGTATTTTGGTGATAATAATTATTTTAAATTTTCTCTTTGACACCAAATTTGGCCAAATACATTTACCTTAAACTGACCCAACGTGGACCAAAACCCCGCCCTGGGCTAGCCCAATCTATTAGGATCAAACCCATTTACCTTAGGCTGGCTTGGCTGTTAGGACCAAACCTTCTAGATTCTGACCATTTACCATCTGTTGACTGACCTATTAGGACCAAGCCCACTTCCCTGGAAGCTGACCCAACTATTAGGACCCAGGCCATTTACTTAGGTCCGGCCATTTTACCTTAGGCCCAACCCAACCTATTGGGACATTACCTTAAACAAAATAAGTCCACTTCATGGGTCCAATCAAATTGTAGGCCCATTAACGACGAAATCGTATTCATTGATCGATTAAATTGATTGGCATCGTTAGGCTGATACGACAGTTATGTCCAGCCATGGTATCTATGCTCCAGCTCATCCATTAGTTCGATTTATTAACTTAGACCCCCATATTTAGAGCTGACATAATATCGACCCTTTGGGTTATTTGCCCAGAGCCATAGGTCATTCGACCAAGCACTTTGGCCATGTATTCTGATCAGCTCTTTAGCTGGTCAAATTCCACTCTTAATTTATTCACAATTTATCATTTAAAAAAGTAATAATAAAGTCTTCAAAAAAAAAAATCAATTTCTAAATTTTCATTTTTTTTCTAATTTTCAACTTCATTTTTTTTTTAATTTCAAAATAACATTTTTCTAATTTCTCAAAATTCAAGATATCTAATTTCAAAAGTCATTTTCCTCGTGTATTTTTATTTTATTTTATTTTTTATTTATTTATTTTATTTTATTTATTTTATTTCATTTCATTTCATTTATTTTTATTTCATTTTATTTTATTTTATTTTTATTTTTATTTTATTTTATTTTTTCTCTCCTTCTTTTTCAAGTTTCAATTTCAAAATTCTAATTCCCTCAATTTTCAATTTCATTTTTTTTTATTATGTTTTCCATTTCAAATTTACAATTTCCAAATTTAAAATTCAAAGTGTCACCGTTTAAATTTGAATATCCAATTTCTATTTCAAATTTCTAAATCTCAAATCTCAAATCTATAAATAAGCTTCCAGTTTTCAAAATCTCAATTCCAAAATTCTTTAGCTTCAAATTCATTTAAAAATTCTTAATTTTCAATATTTCAAACTACCAGTTTAAAATTTAGTTCAAATCTGATTTTCAAAATTCCAAACATGTGAGTGTTCTATGAACCACACCTCTAAAATGGGATCTTGTGGAGTTAATTTGTGCTTGACATAAATGGGCTTAGGTAGGGCCCGACATCATATCTTTTTAACAAATAATTTGACCTACAATACGCAACTGACTTTCCAGAATTAAATATGAATATTTTATATTTGTTATTACATAGCATTGTTTCTAATTGGTAGCGCTTTGGATATATCGCAGTACACATTTTCTCATCTAATTTCATTTATTCATATATTTATTTATTTGTCTATTCCATTTCTATATCTGCAATTGTGTTATTATATTTATTACTACTTGTTTTTGGTATCCAGCGGTCGATTAGTCAAAATTTGTTTTCCCACTAGCTTGTTTGGTAGAGACCGTTTTTATACGGGCTTAAAGGGTGCTCTGGCTCCTCACGAGTACCTTCCGATCGTGCTTGACCTCAGAACCTAGACTTTGTTTTCCTCGAGACTTGCCTTTTCTTTAAGTCACATTTAGGTTTTTTCTTTCTTGTTGTTTTCCTTTAAAATAAAAATATCAGAGTGCGACTCAAACCGTTTTTAAATGGTTTTCCAACCACACAAAAGCAGGTCTCGCCCATCCAGGCAGGACGCACGTGAAGCAGCCAGATTCACAAGTGTGGATGTGTAGCATGGAAATTTCATGCGATGTGATCTCGACATGCCTATTTCAAGCTGGTATCCTTTGAAGCCTTGGTGAGATCAGACCACACAAAATCAAAGTGGATGAAGCGAGTTACTTTCTTTATGAGTAAATAACCTTTTAAAATCATAATATCATAACAAAAGTATCTAAAAAAGCATCTAAAAATACAAACTCCCACTAAGCGACACATCTTGAAGAGAAACACACCCGCTATGAAGCGATTGTGCTCATGAAAGACCCAACAAATTGGTAATCCTTAGTCGGTGGATGCAATTATGGAGTTTGTCTCAATATGCTCTATAAATATAAGTCCACTGAACCCTTTCTTTGACAACTAGGAATTTGATGTCTATAAATTTTGACTTCGTGAACTCACATTGTTGTTGGAATCTGATCTGGCGATTTATTGTCTGAAATAACCATTCGTCTTTTAAGTGCCATCCATATCGCAGCCCGTGACAAAATTTAGCAACCATATTCCATGATTGGATGCCTCATAACAAACTCTTATGGGCAGAAATTCAATTTTGGAAAAAGGGCAAAATCGTAATTTTAGTTCTGAAATTATCAAATTTAGTTAAAAAATCCATAATTTATTCCTCTAGATCTCCAGATGACAAAAGCAGTTTCAAGTTGGGAGGATCGTCTCGCGAAATCTAGCTATTACGTAAAATTTTGTCGATTCTGACATGATTTGAATTTACGTTTTTCGAGGAGCATTACGTTTGGTCTGGTAAAGCAGATTTCAATCAGGCGGTCGCATGCAGCGTCTTTCGTATGCGTAAGTGGTATGAGTAAGCGATGAAAATGAATGGTAGGGATAGTGCGAATGTCAAAATTGGAGAAAGAAGGACATATATGTCATTTTGAAAGATTTAAATGATATTATGCCAAAATAGCCAATGGTGGCCTTCTTCTTTAAACCAAAAAAGTCAAAAAATACAGAGGAGAGGCAGCAGCAGGGAGATCACAGGCAGTTTTGGGAGATTTTAACTGAACTTCTCTCTAGAATATGTGATCCATTTGTCGGCGGAGTCTTCGGGACAAGAAGGGGAAGGCACTCTACAGCGGGGCAGTGCGTGGACGTCGGATTTGAGGAGTTTTTGAAAAACTCCTTGAGGTGGGAATTCTCTACTTGGAGTTTTATTATTCCCTCTTTAAGTACTTTACGAATGTTTGAGTCGATTGAGGTCGTTAGGGGCCGTTTGATAGGTCCTAAACCTTGGAACCGAATTAATATGAAATTTTGAAATCATGGTGCGTAGTGGCCGACCTGGTACCTTAGGCGTCAGTGTATATTTATATGTTAAATCATGTAGTGAGTTGAAATTGGTAGGAATAGCGTGGAAATACGGGTTCTAAAGTGAATCGATGAATTGTGATTTCGGGAATAGTAGTAGGGGTTTCACTATTCCCGAAACGATTCTCAAAATATATTTTTGTGTGAAAACGTGTATGGTCTAGTGATTCGAGTCGAATTGCTCGTGTTTGATCATTAGCTCAAGTGAGCTAATTTTGAAGTATGAATTGATTAATTACATGACATGATTGTGTGATTGGATATTATGTGGATATGTGCATGTTTACATATTTGCATGTGATTAGGCGCAGTGGAATTGGCGTACATGCATTCCATATGCCAACTGAGACACCCTAGGACTATAGGGTGAGTGCATGAGATGAGTCTAGAAAATGGTTCGGAGGTTGTCTAAAAATGACCCAATTATCGGAGGGTAGTCTAAATTAAAAATATCAATCGTTTGTTGGAGGCAGCTGAGTTGATATATATACATCGGAGGGTTGTCCTTAACAAAACAATAATTCTCATACGAGGCTTAGGAGGTGTGAGAGAGTCGATCGAGGACTCGGGATGAGGAGGTTGGTCATGTAGACATTGAGTAGGATCATCACGTTTGCTTAGTGCATGTTTATTTTAGACATTACTGGCACTTAGGTGGAGAGTAGCCCATAGGGCGATTCCACTCTTGAGCATTAGCTCACCACGTCGGATGTTATTTTACAGGTACGGGTGGGGTGTGCTTGAGCCGAGACCGGGCCGAGGCAGGCTTTGAACATTTCGAGCTAGGCTTGTTGAATTTTATGGCGAGCTCGAGCCAGGCCGAGCTTTTGAGCAGAGCTTAAAATCAGACTCGAGCCGAAGCGATTTAAAAAAAAAAAGCAGCCCAAGATCATTAGGCTCGTTTTCATATGAGGCTTGACTCGAGCTTAACCTCGAGCAAGCGAAGATCAGGGCCTATCTGAGTTGTATTATGTCCGATCCTCAATTTCAGTCCATATACTTTTTAACTTTTTTGTAATCAATCGATAACAAATACATCAATTAAGAAATAATTTTCTATAGGATTTATTTACCTTAGTTGATTTAGCAATTGATCTTCAAGTTGTTAAAGCCACCTCCTTGACATTTGTTTCCCTTTTTGGATTCTGAGAATTCCCTTCTTGAAAGCGACTTGCAACTGAAAAATTATGAAATAGAATTAAAACAAGTAGAAATTGCAAAGTGAAGAAATAAGATATCTGAAATCATTGAATAAGAAACATGATTGGTTTGAATCAATTATCTAAATAAAGAAATAATATATCGACAAAGATACTTGGCTTGAAACTCATTAGTAACAGAAACTATTTGGCAATATCTTTGCTGCACATGGTTAAGTTGGCCACCACCCTCGACTACCAAATTGCGCATGATTAATTTCAGACCACGTAGCTTCCTGCTTGCCCGATTTGGAGATCAGAATGCGCCCACCATGTCGAATCGACCATTGAATTTTCATACCCGACAGCCTTGTTGGCACTCAGTGATTACCGTCTGTTTGCAGCGGGTCGGATGTCGACTCCTTGTTCCTCTATGAAACCCCACCCGTGATCACCCTTGATGCCTTTACCCATACCGCCTAGATCACGTGGGTTAAGTCCAGTACCAGTATCCAAAGGGGCCCCAATACCCCCAGATTTGAGATTGGATCCTTGTTCATCAGGCTGAATTGATCATATTAGTGGGTCCGTGCATTTGCCCTCAATGTTACTCAAGATCGACAAACCTTGTCTAAGCTCATGGGCACCAGCCCCTATAGTTTCCACAAGAGCCCCAATACCCTCATATTTGTAGTTCTTATACGGGATCAGGCCGATTGTACGGTGGGTCATGCCCGACATCCATGTCCTTCCCCAGCGTCCTTCTTGGAAAGCGCCTTCTTCACGCTATCCACCTTCGGAACATCTGCTCGCCGACACCTTGGCAGCTATCGTGGGTACCATTTAAAGCTACCGAGCGAATCTGGAATGGCTACGGTCCCCCGACCGGCCCGGTGTGGGATTGATCAGCTGTGCGTCTTTGTCGTCGGCCTCATGCGCGGCAGTGATTCACGCATTTGCCATCGCCAACCGACTGGATCCTAGAGCTTGGATCCATTACATCGATATCGGGACATGACACGGGCATTTCACTCCGGCGCAGTCGAGATCGCATCAGTGAAGACCAGATCACGCGGCGGGAGACCGTGAGGCGGAAGCCTCGTTCCGGCCCGACGGATGGGCCGTGGCCCAGGAGGCGAGGCTTCGAGGGTAGGGCCGGCGGGGCAGGGGCTGAGCACAGTTTATCAAGCCTAAATTGGGCTCAAGCTCGCTCCGTTTTGGCTCCTGGCCCCGAGCCCGAGCCGGGGCTTTTCGGGGCCCCGGGCCCGGGTAGGCAGGCTCGTTGCCAGCTCCCCCAGAGATGCAGAGAAAGTGCGAGGGGCGGCTCGTCTGGGGATTGAAGTTAAGCCAGGGTTGTGGCTTTGGTTGATGACTATATACATGTATTGAAATGTCTAATTTTAATATATGTATTGTATAAGTGAGAAAATATTGTAATAACATATAAGCTATTTGGTATATAGTTGGATTCATAGTTAGTATGTATTATGAGTATCGTTTGTGGGCCCGAGTGGCTAGAGTATTACTCATGTGATGGGATATATTGGATATATTGGATCTATTGCCTTTGTTTGGGACAGGTATATACGAGGTTTTGTATTTGGGTAGAGCTCCCCGGTACAAAGGGAGACTCTTGCACGATTTTAAGTGAAATGTCGGGTCACGGAGCATTCAGTATTCGGGTTGATGGGTAGTCGACGGAACCCGGGTTTTTAGGCGTCACGGCGGTATCGAGCTTAGGTATCGCGGCTACCTAGGGTTTGAGGGGATTGGGCTTAGGCCATAGTCTTTGAGTATAAGAACATCACCACTATGTGTGGTTCGATGTTGAGCGTAGGTATGAGATTACCTAAAATCAAGGACAAAACTAGGACCGCTTTGCATGCATGTGTTGGTGTGTTTGTGTGATTTGATGATTTATTGTGTGATCATGTATGAATGATGTTTATAACATAGTTGTTTCGTTCCTCAAATGTTTAGGTGTAGGTAATTAGCACTTACTATGTTGGAAAACAAATCTTAGGAGTTCTGATTATTAATGGCCCAGAAGTAAATAAATTGTAATCAATTTATTTGGTTTATTGGATAATAGAAATAGAATTTTTAATAAAAATTTTAAAGTGTTAGAACACTTTGAGGGGTTCTGATGAGTAAAAGCTGGAAAAGGAAAATAAATGAAATAAATTATAATCAATTTATTTGGGAAAAGGAAATAAAATTTTAATAGATTTTATAATTGAACTCATAAAAGTTTTTGAGTTGTGTGGATACGATATTTAAGTTACTGCATGTAAGAGTAACAGGAAGGCTGCGATGGAGAACGAAAAAAAATGAGGAGAGAAAAAATTTGGTTTTTCGTTTTTTCGGTGTGTAAAGGCGAAGAAAAACTATGATAAAATAAATTTAATAAATTTATTTAGAGTGTCTTGGAGAATGAAAAAAAAATATGGATAGAAGTATTTTTTTGTGTCTCGATAATAAATAAATGAAAAAAATATGATAAAGTGAAGAAAATAAATTTCATAAATTTATTCGGTTGTAAGTAGAAGAAAATAATTTTCTAGGTTTTACAAGTTGTAAGAGTGAGAAGAAAATGGAGTAAAATAAGTATTTTTTGAAAAAAATCAAATCAAATAAAATTAGACAAAATTTTGAAAAATAAAATTTTCAAAAATGAAATTTTCGAAAATAAAATGTTTGTTGAAAACAATATTTTAAATGCAAAATTGATTGTCTTGCATTACCTGTAAATGCAAGGACAATGTGTATACACTGATTTATGTGTATGATTAGTGTCTCGAAATTTGTGTTTATGCCTTAGAATCTTTTGTATTGAACCCCAACTATCATGTTAATTGTATAGATGCTTCCAGTCGGGACGGGGCGTAGAGGCGTCCGCGAGTCTTGGTCGGGCACCATCGGTGTTTGATCGACGGGCTTTCTGCGAGGCGCCAGGTATTCTGGCCGGCGACTATCGCATAGGCTGGTACTCTGGTAAACAGGAAGATCCTGGTAACCTCATGAGGTTTAGGGCGCATCATCCTCGAGCATTCACAGTGGAGAGACCAGATGGTGCGAGACCATTGGTTTATACGAGATCGAAGAGCGTCTTTGGAGGCTATCGAATTACCTCTGGCGCTGACCAGATTAAGACTAGGCTGTTCGGCTAAGAGGGTGAACCCAAGTATGGTGGAAATGGGCTGGGACCCCAGAGACTTAGAGGTTATGACATGGGCGAAGTTTCGAATTTGTTTATGGGTAAGTACTTCCCGGAGATTCATAGAAGGCTCAGGGAGTTCTAGAGAAATTTGAAGCATGGGGCGATGAATGTGATGGATACGTGGCTAGATTCACGAGTTAGCCCGATTTGCGATGACGTGGCCACAAACTTGCTGAGTTGAGGGTGAGAATGGGCTGGGATTGTCCATTGGGCGGGGATTGTAGGACTTCGCCTGCGGGGATGGATTCCATGGTTGGGGCGACCACGACCATAGAGCGAAGATAGAAAGTTCTTGGAGCCTCGGGATCACGGGTGCTAGTAGCGAAGGAAGGGCCGGTCAGTCTTCTTCCAGTTCAGAAAAGAGGCAGAGAGCTTCTAGTTCATGAGGGTCCTAGAGTCGCGGCCATCCGGGTGCCGGGGAGCAGAGATGAGAGTTGCGTCAGGCGGGACGAGATGGTGTGCTACCGTGTCGGCCTTTGGACACATGAGGAGGATTGCCCCGGAGGCGGGGATCGGGGTTTAGGATAGCACAGTCCCGGTCGATAGCGAGGCAGAGAGATCTGATGCGTTCCTCCGCAGCCTGATCTGAGCGAAGGAGCGATCTGTTGAGGAGCTACGGGCACCTCCCATTTCACGAGGCAGGCGAGAGGCGGTATGGGTAGAGCGGAGACGAGGCCGCGGGCGGGAGACATCGGGGTCAGATGCGTGTCCTGCCATGGTGAGTCGATGAATCGGCCCGGTTATACAAGGTACGTTTTTCTTTATCTACTTTATGGGCAAGAGTGTTATTTGATTATGGTGCTTCGCACTCATTCATCGCTGCATCAGTTGTGATTGAGTTGGGCTAAGAGGTTGAGACCTTAGAGGAGCCTTTGTATGTGAGTTCTCCCCTAGGGATTAGGGCGAGAATAGGGATGATATCCGAGGGATTCTTGTTTGGAGATCTCGGGGACTCACCACGGTGGACACGAGGATCATGGACATGTCGGAGTTCGATGTCATCTGAGGATCGTTGGGTGGCCGGCTTACGAGGTCGTTGCCTCCCGATTGTAGCCTTGAGGGAGGGTCCCCGCTACAGGGACCAGTGCTCGTGTGGTATTCCGGGAGAGACGAACGCGTGTATTTTGCCCCAGACGATTATACGGAATCAGGTGTCGGGACGGTTAGGCGGAGTTAGGTAGCGAGCTTTACCCAGAGGGCGTGGTGAGACAGGCTTAGATCTACCTCAGTGGTTTTGCGAGTATGCGGATGTTTTCGGATGAGCTCACGGGTACCTCCATATAGGGATGTAGACTTGGTGATGAGTTACACCTGGCGTGCTTCACCCCATCTATGACTCACGCTAGGATGGCACCGTTGGATTGCGGGAACTCGAGTCCGAATTTCTGAACTGCGGAGCCAGGTTCATTAGGCAAGGCACTTCACCATGGGGCGCTCCGGTTGTTTGCGAAGAAGAAGGGCAGACCCTTCAGCGTACGTGGCTGAGACGGTTGAACGGGGTTGCGATCAGAATCGGTACCCATTACCGAGATTGGCGATTTGTTTGATCAGTTGAGAGGCGAGTCTACTCAAAGATGAACCGCCATGCTTGGTTACCATCGGTGAGGTTAGGGACGAATATACCTAAAGAGCCAGCGGCGTTTAGACAGACCATGGGCACTTTGAGTTCTGGTGATGCCCTTCGGATTAATAGTCTTGACGATTCATGGATCTCATGCATAGGATATTCCAACCTATTTAGATCAGTTTGTCGTAGTCTTCGTGGATGACATCTTGATCTACTCCCAGTCAGAGTGGGAGCATGAGTATCACTTGAGGATCTTTTTACAGTTGTTGAGAGACCATCAGGTTGTCGCCAAAGTTCGATGAGTGCGAGTTCACAAGCTGCGAGGTGAGATTTTTTGGGACACGTGGTGTCGTCGAGGAGTGTCGGTGGGCAATGAAGGTCGAGGGCGGTGATGAGTTGGGAGGCGAAGTCGGTCTTCGAGATCACGTAGTTTCTTGGGATTGAGCGGGTATTACGGGAGATTGATTGAGGACTTCTCGGGATAGCAGCACCTATGACTGATTAACCGGAAGGAGAGTCAGGAGATTTGATTGGGATGACCTTCGATGCAAGGCATTCGAGGAGTTGAAGAGGAGACTTACGCCGGCTCCCATCTCTGATAGATTCCGACGGGGGACAGTACCACAGTGTATTGTGACACCTCGAGGCACGATTGGGATGTGTTTTGTTCTGATCCTGGGAGGGTAGTAGCTTATGGTTCGTCGATTGAAGAATCCACAGCAGAATTACCCCACCTGCAGGCATGGAGTTGGCGGCGTAGTCTTCGCCTTGAAGATTTAAGGCGCCACTATATCGAATTAAAGGTGTCTCGGACCACAAAGTCCCAAAGTATATTTTTCGCATAACGGGACCTCAATATGAGGCAGAGATGGATGGAGTTCCTAAGAGGATTATGATTTCACCTTGCATTACCATCCCAGAAGTGAGCAAATGTAGTGCTGATGCACTCGGTCGGAGATCCTGGAGTGTTAGCTAAAACATAGCTTCTCGGGAGTGGCGGATGCTCGAGGCGTAAGGATGATTTGGGCTCTGATGCAATGACGGACTTCCGAGAACACCTTGGGAGTTTAGTGGCTGCCGTCTGATGAATGAGTGATTGAGTCCAGTGGTAGGGCGGGAGATAGGTATCCATCGGGGACCCGAGTGTCTGATCGAATCTGAATTGACGAGAATTTGGGCCAGTTCACGGATGGTAGTCTTCGATATAGGGACGGGTAGTGGTTCCCCATTCGATCGATTTGAGAGAGGAGATTCTCAGGGAGTTTCACTGCTCTCGATTTTCCATGCATCCAGGTGGCACGAAGATGTACCAGGATCTTCGTGTGATCTTTTATTTGGAGTGGGATGAAGAGACAGTTAGGGGACTTTGTTCGACGATGTCTCATGTGTAGCCGGCGAGTTAAAGCGAGCACCGAAGCCAGCGAGGGGCTACTTCAGCCATTGGAAGTGGCTGAGTGGAAGTGGGAGCACGTCACGATGGACTTTGTGAGCCGCTTGCCCGCGGACGCGTGAAGCATGGCGCGGTATGGGTGATGGTGGGCCGACTCGAAGTCGGCACATTTTCTAGCGCGTCGCGGATGACCTTCGCCTTGGAGATTACCATAGGTTATACATTCGAGAGATAGTCGGCTGCATAGATGCGGTATCCGCCAGTGTCGGATGGGACCCGGGTTCTGACACACTTTTGGAAGAGTTTCCAAAGTTTATGAGCACGCGGTGACGATGAGTACGGCGTTCCACCCTCGAAGCGGATGGTGCCGAGTGCGAGGAGGACTATCACGGGTATTAGAGGACATGCTCACGAGCATCGTCACGGATCATAAAAATTTCTTGGGAGGCATTTTCCCTTAGTGGAATTAGCCTACAACAAACGGTTACGGGCAAATTATACGGATGGCATAGTATGAGGCATTGTATGGGAGCCCCGTGTAGATCACCGTTATGTTGGACCGAGGAGGTGAGAGGAAGCTCCATCCACTAGTCACGATATGATTAGAGACACCTCCGAGAAGGTGAGCTTGATACGACATCGTCTTCTCACGGCTCAGAGCCGGCAGAAGAGCTATGTTGATGTGCGACGTCGACCCTTAGAGTTCGAGGTTGGGGATCCGCCGTTTTCTTGAGTGATGCTGGGAGGAGTAGTCGAGGTTCGGAGAAAAGCGCGAGGAAGTTATCGTAGGGATTTATTGGGCCTTCGGATACTTTCGAGAAGATAGGCCTTTATTTGCGTGCCGGTGGCTTTGGCTCGGCGCGACAGGTAATCACGAGGTCTTTCACGTCTCCATGCTCCGGAAGTATACTCAAGATCCAGCTCATGTGGTGGATTGGGGACAGATAAAGGTTGACACTGATGGGACCTTTGAGGAGGGACTAGTATGCATTTTGGATAGCCGTGATCAGGTTTTGCGACGCAAGACCGTGAGGCTAGTGAGGGTACTATGGAGGCACTATGGAGTGGAGGAGTCACACAGGAGCGCGAGAGGACCACGATGCGGGCCACTATCCCTTCTTGTTTAGGATGAAGGTCGTGGTTTAGTCGTTTAAGATTTAAATGATTGTTTACATGCATGGTAGAGTGCATGTTACATATGCATGTGAGTGATTGTGATTGTCCAGAATTTCGGGATGAAATTCCTTTTAAGGAGGGGAGAATGTAAGACCAGAGAAATTCCAATTTCTAGAAAAATGACAAAATCATAATTTCGGTCACAAAATTGTAAATTCGGTTAAAAAAATCCATAATTTATTCTCTAGATCTCGGATGAAAAATAGATTTCAGACAGAATCGTCTAGCGAAATCTAAGCTGGCACGCAAAATTTAGTCGAATTAGAGACGGTCGAGATTTACATTTACCGAGGCATCGCGTTTCGGTCTTAGTAAAGCGATTTTCAATGCTACGAAAGTCATATATAACATGTACTCATATTGCCATAAGTGGTATGATGAAAGCGATGAAAATGGATGGCCGAGATAGTCTTGAATGTCAAGCGGAGAAAGAAGGGACGGATGTCATTTTGAAAAGATTTAAATGATAATATGCCAAAATAGCCCTTGATGGCCTTCTTCCTTTAAACCAAAGCCAAAAATGGGAGAGGCAGCAAAGGGAGATGCATAGGATTTTGGGAGATTTTCTTTAGAGAAACTTCTCTCTAAATATGTGATCAATAAGTGGCGGAGTCTTGGGACAAGAAGGGAAGGCGCTCGCAGCGGGCGACTGCGCGTGGACCTTTGGATTTGAGGAGTTTTGAAAAACTCCTTGGTAGGGGTTTTCTCCTAGCGGGTTTATTCCCTCTTTCGAGCCCTTTACGAGATGTTTGAGTCGATTAAGCCGAGGGTCGTTGCAGGGCGTTGATCGGTCCCAAACCTTGGAACCGAATTAATATGAAATTTTGAAATCAAAATGGTGTAGCCGTGACTGACCACGGCTGCTTGGGGCGTGAAATTGTATATTTATATGTTAAATCATGTAGTGATTGAAATTAGGCCGGGAATGGCCGTGAAATGCGGGTTCACAAAGTGAATCGATGAATTGTGATTTTTTGGGAATAGTAGTAGGGTTTCTATTTTGAGAGCAATGTTCTCAAATATATTTTTGTGTATGAGCGTGTATGGTCGAGTGATTCGAGTCGAATTGCTCGTGTTTGATCATTAGCTCAAGTGAGCTAATTTTGAAGTATGAATTGATTAATTACATGACATGATTGTGTGATTGGATTTATTATGTGGATATGTGCATGTTTACATATTTGCATGTGATTAGACTGTATTGGAATTGGCATACATGCATTCCATATGCATTGGAACACCCTAGGACTATAGGAGTGAGTGCATGAGATGAGTCTAGAGAAAATGGTTCGGAGGGTTGTCTAAAAATATTAATTATCGGAGGTAGTCAAATTAAAAATATCAATGCGTCGGAGGCGGCCCAATTGATATTCATCGGAGGAGTAGTCCACAAACAAATAATATATCAATGTCGGAGGCGGCCAAATTGATATATATGCATGGTTGTAAAACAACAAAGCCAAATGATTCGCGTGGGGCTTGGCGAGTGTGAGAGAAAGTCGATGAGGATTTCGGGATGAGTTGGTCATGTAGACATTCCATTAGGATCATGCATTTTGCTTGAATGTATGTTTATTGTCTTTGAACATTGCACTTAGGTGGAGGTGGCCCACTTAGGGCGATTCCACTCTTGAGCGTGCTTCGCCTTTGTCGAGGATATTATTTTACGAGTCGGGAGCGTCGCGAGGGACGGCTGTCCCCAGGGATTGAGGGTTAAGAAGCCCGGGTTGTGGCTTTGGTTGATGGCTCTCCATGTATTTTAAATCTCTAATTTTAATATATGTATTGTATAAAATTGAAAATATTGTAACTCTTGTATTATTGGTATATAGTTGGATTCATAGTTAGTATGTATTATAGTATCGTTTGTGGGCCCAGTGGCGTGTGCCTCATGTGATTGGATATATTGGATATATTGGATCTATTGCACTGTTTGGGACAGGTATATACAGGTTTTGTATTTGGGTAGAGCTCCCCGTACATAGGAGACTCTGCCCGATTTTTGTGAGAAATGTCGAGTCACCCCTATTCCGGGTATTAGCGGGTTGGCGGGTGATCAGCGGAACCGAGGTTTTGGGCGTCTATTGCTACAAACTCAGCTTCCAAGATATAGCACCTCTAGTAAGTAAGTAGATATAGCACAGTAGATTTCATGCTATCTAGGCATCTATGAAATCGGTCGATAATCGATGATCTCTAACTAATCTAACTTTCAATAAGTGAATATGATCTTTGTTCTCTGTAAGTACCTCACTGACATGCTTGGCTTGCTATCAATGATCCTTTCAAGATTGTAAATATACGCTAACATGCAACAATGTCTGCAATATCCGGACAGCGTACATACTTGACATCTGTCGGACTTCCTATTCTTTGTGCATAAGAATACATTTGCGTCTCTGAATCTCAAAATTATTCTTGGGGCATTGTTGAGACCCCAAATTTGCTCACTCCTTTATGCCTGAGGTGTCACGGACTGCAATCATGCATGCCAAACCTTTTTAAATTTCTCAATATAGCTCTTTTGTGATAAACCAAGTATTCCCGAGATCGATCCGGTGTATCTGTATACCTAACACCAGAAGCATCACGAATCTTTCATCTACAAAAATTTCTTTGATAAGAAATTTCTTGGTTTCATGCAACATGCCTATATGTTGATGGCAGAAGCAATATGTCATCAACACTATAAAATAAGTAAATATAACCTCCTTTGAACTTATAGTATATACAGTATGACCTTATTTCATCTCAAAGCCCGGGACGAAATGATAACTTATTAGAGCTTGTAATACTGCCCCAGCGAGAAACTTGTAAGCCCGTAAATAGATTTCTTTAACTTGCAAACCACCATCCTCTTTGTATCTCCAGACACAAAATTTTAAGTTGCACCATATAGGTGTTTCATCAATGTCACCATTGAAATCTGATCTTAACATCCATCTGATGAAGCTGAGGTCGAAGTGCCCTGAGAGTGCCATTATTGTCCTAAAAAGTCTTTCGATGGCCCCGGAAGAGAATCTCTTTATAATTGATGCCTTCCTTTTGTGTATAACCTTTAGCGACAAGGCGAGCTTTGTATCTCTCCGCGTCACCTTCGAATCCCTCTTGGTTTTATACATTTGTTGCAACCAATGGGTTTCACACCTTGACGATAGGACAAGATCCCGAAGCGTCATTGTCCTTCATGGACTTGATCTCTTCATTCATGGCATCAATCCACTCTTGAGATTTAGAACTTTCGAGGGGCTTGGCTGATTGATTGGATCATCTTCCACCCTTTCCAATGTCAAACTCATGTTCTTGAAGAAATCTGATGTAATCATCGTGATGCACTTCCCACGCTTTCACAGTGGATCTCCTTAATGGCGTAGGTTGGAGGGAGTAGGTTGTTATACGGAGCGGGAGGTTCTTGGATATTGTTTTGATTTGGATATGCTTCTTGAACAATGTCAGGTATAGGAGCCTAAACAATGTCAATGAAAGCTGTGGGAATATCAACATATTCCTCTTCAAAAGAAAAATCCCTATCCTTATCTCACTATCCGTCAACATCCTCGAAACCCAGGCATTTCCGAGTCTCAAAAATTGATTTAGTAGTAGGATCATAGAATTTGTAACCCCTGGATCTTTCAGAGGATCCAATAAAATAGCAATTAACAGTTCTTGAATCCAATTTCTTTTCATGTGGCTTGTAAGGCCTTTGCTTATTTGGACATCCCCAGTAATGTAAGTGCTGGTAGGCTTCTTGCCAGTCCAAAGTTCATAAGGGGTTTTAGCAATTGCTTTAGTTGGTACTCTATTAAGGATATATGTTGCAGTCTTTAATGCTTCACCCCAGAATGATATTGGCAAGTTAGAATGACTAATCATACTTCTTACCATGTCTTTGAGCGTTCTGTTTCGCCTTTCAGCAACACCATTCATGCTTTAAGAACCTGACATGGTGTACTGTGGGACAATACCGCACTCCTCTAGGAATTTAGCAAATGGTCCCGGACGTTGTTCACCTGAACCGTCATACTTTCCATAGTATTCACCACCACGGTCAGATCTGACGTTTTTAATCCTTTTATTGAGTTGATTTTCAACTTTAACTTTGAACGATTTGAACACTTCCGATTGGGGACTTTCCATGAATGAGATAAAGGTAACCATAACGTGAAAAATCGTCTATAAACGTGATAAAATATTGTTGGCCATTCCATGAAACCGTAGGAAATGGCCCACAAATATATGTATGTATCAGTTGTAAGACATCTGTAGCCCTATTAGCACCAAATCTCCTTGTGTTTGTTTGTTTTCCCTTTATGCAATTTGTGCAAATTTCAAAATCTACAAAATCAAGGGAATCTAGAATCCCATCTGACACAAGCCTTTCAATTCTCCTTTTGGAGATGTGACCTAATCTCTTATGCCATAATGATGAGGAATTCTCATCGGTTAATTTTCTTTTAACACCTTGAGTGCTTAATTGCAAGGTTTCATGATATGAGCTCAAGTATCAAAACGCCTAAGGTTATCATAAGATAAAGAACCAGTACCAACCAAATTTGAATTCTGAAAAAGACTAAATTTATTATTTCCAAAAGAACAAGTATAACCAAATTTATCCAATATGGAAATAGAAACCAAATTCCGTCGAAAGGACGGTACAACATATGTCTCATTCAAATCCAAATAAGCACCAGATTTTAATAACAACCTAAATGCCCCAATTGCCTCAACTTCGACCTTCTTGCCATCGCCTACAAAGATCTTATCTTCTGCATCATTTGGCTTTCGGCCTTCGAGCGTTTTTATGGACACCAGCGATGTGATGGTTGCACGAAATCTATCCACGGGGTATGTTTAGATTACCGAAGTCAAATTAACCTCAGAACAAACTAGATTAAGAAGTGTACCTTTCTTTGCACGCCAAGCATGATAGTTGGTACATTGCTTCTTCTTATGTCCCACAACTCCACAAAAGAAACAACCATCAACCCTTTTTTCTTTATGTTGTTTCTTTTGATATGGAACCTCTACAACTTCTTTATCCTTCTTTCTTTTCTTCCCTTTATCCTTGGAAGTACCAATCAAATGAGCACTTTCTATCTTTTCTTGCTTCAACCTTTCCTCTTCTTGCACACAATGTAAGATGAGCTCATTAAGAGACCAAGTCTCCTTTTGCGATTATAGCTCACCTTGGTGATTAGATTGTATTGTGGGAAGATATCAAAACCAAATGCAAGAAAATCCTCGGAGAGATCAAGTTTATGTGCTCTTAACTTTGAAGCAAGATGAGACATTTCCATAATGTATTCCCTAATGTTCCCATTACCTTTATATCTCATTGAGATGAGATTTTCCAAAAGTGTACTTGTTTCAGACTTTTCATTCTTGGCGAATCTATTCTTAATTTCTTCTAGGAACTCTTTGGTTGTCTTTATCGTTTCTGATATTGTGCCCCTGAATGCTTCTGGAATGGCCTTCTTAATGATCATCAAACACATGCGATTTGACTTCTCACCTTTCCAATATCCTCTTTCATGGAGGAACTTTCAACGATGGGAGTGCGGGAGAAGAAGCCATATAAAGGTCGGATCCATGACACGAGAACTATTTGGAGGTTCTCATACCCATATCTTGAGTTTGTGCCACATTAAGCATAAGGAATACAAAATTAATGCTGGCATCAATGTTAGAAAGCATAACTAGTAGCTGAATCAGAAGACAATAAACCAAGCCAAAACAAACTCATAAGATACCAAGAAGCCGAAAAATAAAGATTCAAATAAAGGCAAGCCCCAAAAAAATCTCAAGATATCGGACACTCTATTAATATTTTATCTTTGGATAAAAATATTAACTTGTAAGTGATATCTTGGTGTAGTAATCAAATACTGATAATAAGAACATATCGAATGATAAATCTTCCTTTAGGCCAATTTATTATTCATATGTAAAACCAAATAATTATCACGCGTTTATTACCACAGGTGTACATGCAATTCTGTTAAATATTAATTTTCCTTTGGGCCGATTAATATTCACATAAATTTTTGGCACATAATCTTGTTATATTTTGAAATAAAATTATTTTTCACAAAAGTAGTCACTTTTGGTGACATATTGTGTTAATTAACTTATCTCAATATTTATATATATATATATATATATATATATATACACTATATTTGAATGTAAATTTTCGTAAATACCTTTATGCAATAACATATTTATATTTAAATCACCAACTAAAACATTCAGTTGGCCTTGACTATTATTATTATTATTATTATTTTATCATGTACTCTTGAAATTTACCAATACTCATTGTGTTCTCCTCTTGGGGAGGAACATCTTTGAACCAATAAGTCTCCCACGCTTGAGCGTAGTTCGTATACCACTTCGAGTACCAATGCTCATTGTGTTCTCCTTAGGGGAGGAACAATCCTTTGAACCAATAGGTCTCCCACGCCGGGGCATAGATTCGTATACCACGCCCGGAGGGCAATGCTCATTGTCCTTCAGGGACATGAATCCAGGTTGGAGAATTTACAGCCGGGATCAAGGGAAAATAATAATAATAAATAAATAAATCATTTTCTAAAATATTCTCAACAATTCAACATGAAACCGCTCACATTTAAACCAGAGATTTAAAAGAATTTATACTTAAGCCATCACTAAAGCAGGAACATTCATATTGAATCATCAAAGAATCCAAAATCTGAGGATTTGCTGAAGTGTGCAGATCATAACAAAATATTGAGATATTTGAATCTAAGTCTAAGGCTTTATGATCTTCCACTGAATCTAAGTTTGAGGCTTTATGATCTTCCAGATCTAAATCTGAATATGAGGCTTTATGATCTTCCAGATCTACACTAGTTTTCTGTCTAATATTTCTCTCTAACAATGGGAATCAGAAGAAAGAAAAACCTGTTGTGATCTAGGGACCATGACCCCTATTTATAACCAATTATGTACTACTTCTGAGCAGTCACGATTGTTCATAATTTCTATTTTAACCCATCATAAAAATAGAAATTAAGCTTGTCTCCTACATTCATGCCCACACTTTATAATATATTAATTAAGGCCCCAAAACTTAAATTAATCACTTTAATTAGCCTAACTTTATTTGATAGCCTATAATTCACATTTATTTAATATATCAGCCTGTATATTAGATTTTACTCCAACAATAGGTAGCAATAGTAGCTGCTCTCTCCTTCTCTCTCTAAAGTTCTAGCTCTCAATCACTCTCGTCGGCATAATATTCAGGTTATTATCTTCTCCATTCCAGTTTTGATTTTGTTTCTCTCCATCGTGGTGGTGGTGCTGTAGATGTGAGGCGTGTGGAGATGAGGAGGGCGGTGGACTTGGGGGAGATGAAGAAGGAATATGGGTTGAGTTTGGGTTGTTCGGTAGCCACCTTCGGTGATGGTGCCGGTCTTAGGAGGTGTGGAAGAGATGCATGAGCATATTGAGAGTTCTTCTTGAGCTCGTAGGCGCAGGAGAGGCCAGCGGAGCCGGCACTGATGATGATGACGTCGGTGTCGGGGTAGGTGATCATGTCCATCTGGCAATGAGTCATCTCGCCGCGACCGCGATGGACTCCTTGATGGAGTTCGAACTTGAGCTGCGGAGATCGTGGGAGGTGGAGGTGGACATGGAAATTATGGGGTTTTGGTGGTGGGAGACCTTGAGGACGGGGAGGAGACTATGATTACCACCGGAGATGGGGATGGGAGAGCCATGGAAGGAGGACTAGGTGATGTCCAAGAAAGCAGTTGGTTTTGGGTTGGAAGAAAGAGAAGTGAGAGTACTGGTGGCCATGGAAGCCATTGATGATATATTTATTATATATCAAAGTCTGAACTCTGAAATGGGGGATTTTGGATGGGAGCTAGAAAGATGAAAGATAAAAGAATCTTGTGGGTCTATATATGAATCTTGAGTGATTTGCTAGGGTATTTATAAGCATATATGGATTTCTGATTTGGAGGAGATGGATGGAAAAATATTTGAATAAAGATAGATATTCAAAACTAAAAGAGTGCAAATTGAACAGGGAAAGAATTTGAAAGGCTCACAATCCACATGCATAGAATATTTCTATTTCTATTTCTATCTACACTTTCTTACTTGATATTTGGGTCTATAACTTGATATTGGGGGCGGGGGAAGACCACCACTAACCCCCAGCATTACTCCTGAGTTCTACCGCCTTTGAAGTTTATTTATTTGATAACCTATATATATATATATATATATATATATATATATATATATATATATATATATATATATATATATATATATATATATATTTTTTTTTTTTTTTTTGATAACCACAGGTCTAGAGTGTTAAAGATTTGTTCTCTTTGAATATATTATTGAGCACATTTAATGGTTGGATGCTAGGATCTTCTTATACTCTCTCAGTTCAGGTTCTTGTGTACATGGCATTCCTCTGTACCTAAAGCCATATTAAAAACACATATAAGTAATTCCACTTATAAGTTAAAAATATTATAATGATTTGATGTTTGTGGATAGTCTGATTTTCTTTCTTAGTTAGGGAATGCCCTTTTAAGCATGTTTTTAGAATCTCGAGTAGTTCTCAATAGTAAGGTTTATATACTTATTCAATCTTGATATTTTTTATGAATATATTTGACTTCTCATAAAAAAAAGTTTTGATATTTTTTAGCTTATCTGATTACCTGTGCATTCTCATCTAGGGTAGTGGGTAGGCTTATGCAGTAATAGACCTTATGCAAGTCTAGAACTCTAGATGTGTCATGTGCCATAACTAAGGTCATTGAGATACAATTAAATTGTAGCAGCATGACTGCATTTTTCTTATTAAACTATGAGGAATATTTTCAGAATTTTATATTGTTAATATGTTGTATACATTTTGATTCGTTTTGGTGTATGTGCAGGTACTTTTGTGGTAATGAATTGATAGGGCAGGAATGCCTCTATTTTGTTCTCTATCATGCCTCTTAGATTAATTACATACATGAAAAACCTTAGTTCTCCCGTTCAAGTATCGTTGCATGATAAATTATCATATCATGTACTAAAGATGATAAATTGTAAAATTAGCGATGGCTTTCTTGTTGGGAGCAACCTTAATTTTTGTTATATATCTATCATATAAACAAATGATGCTTGAATTGTCCCGTTTGGATAGTTTAGAGGAAATTCATAATGCTACTTAAGTGATTTACTAGTGTTTTCTATAGTAGAGAGATTCGAGACAGTCATTCCTTTTTTGTTCTCTTAGGTGCGTATTTGGATATGGTGATATAATATTATATGACGCCCGTTTCCGCGGTCCCATTGACCACCATCCAACGCGTCTGGAAAAACCTGTAATATCTCCCATACCATGGGACCCATACACCTTTAG
Organism: Tetrastigma voinierianum; assembly: GCA_016808115.1. Taxonomy (NCBI): domain Eukaryota; kingdom Viridiplantae; phylum Streptophyta; class Magnoliopsida; order Vitales; family Vitaceae; genus Tetrastigma; species Tetrastigma voinierianum. The sequence goes on along the minus strand of JAEQBH010001279.1, from coordinate 405,007 downwards.
AGAGTAAAAATGGCCACCTTAGCTGCACATTTATACTCACTAAGAAATATATCCAACTACTCTTACAATGGTTTAAGGTTGTTACATAAAACTCTTAGCCACAAACATATATTAAAATTAAGATTCCTATTATGTTTACCAAAAATATATCCTATCAAAAGTCCGCATGTCGGTTTTCTTCTCATAGAGGCCTCTAATGAGCGTCGTCTTCCCGGAACCTCCCTACATGCACGAAGAGGATCCAGCCAGAATTGAAACCGTACGATAGTGATAATCTCCTCTGTGAGTTCTTTCACTTTCAAAGTCACAGCAGTATAATAGCAACCAAACACATTCAAGTAAAACATATATGTTCCTACCCAAAAACCAGTTCTAAAGTCCGGTTAATGTGTACTACCACAATGGCGGAGTTTCCCGTAGTTTAAACCTAAGCCAAACATTCTCCTTAGAGCGAGACAACCAACACCATTACTCACAACACATAAAATAACACCTGAGAATGATTACTTGATCTTAGAATCTCCAGCACAACGTCCCCAAAAGTCTTGGGGCGGTTCTACGACACTCACGGCCTCACACACCATGCCATTTGAATGGCCTTAGGCAAAGGATTAAACGAGTAGGAGAAAAGCCCTACCTCTTGGGGTTTTTGTCAAAACTCTCCAACTCCGGTCTCTATGCGAAGCCCTTGCCATGAGGATGAACTCTTCCTCTTGTTCCACTTGAAATCACCAGTCCGATCGTCGGGAAATTTAGAGAGAAGGTGGAGTCTCTCTCTCTAAAACTCTCTCTTTTTATTCCTCTTTATTTTCTGCTCTTTTCTTTTCTCCCATCCCACTGTTTGGTCCAAGCTAGGCCAAGAGCTTGTCCTCTCACTTGTCACATGCCCAATTTTCATTGGCTCTTAGGATTTCCCTCCAATGACATGATGCCACATGTCACCTATAGCCCATACTTGAGCTCATTGTTTGACTTGCTCATAGCTTGACACGTGTCTCATCTTGAGCCACTTAAATTCGCCAAGTGTCCCGCACTACTCTCGGTGCCTTGAAAAATGTGAAATTCTGATTGTCTCGGAATTCGACGTGGTAGCTAGATTTCATGAGATGATTCCAACGGTGAAGTCCGTTTCATCATCTGAAATCAAAAAAATTTATTTCGGATTTTGACCGAAATTACCATTTTACCCTTCTTTTGAAAATTCAGATTTTCCAGGGTTTCACATATTAGCTACTCAAGTAAGTAACTAACATTGTGTTTATACCTTAATCAAATCATGTACTTGGAGAACTAAGGGGAAATGTTGCTGGAATTTTCTCAAAATAGAGGATAAAACACTAAGTAATTGACTAGTATGAATTATATTAAAATTTCTAAATGGGATAGGAACCACCACCTAACTTATAGTAAGGATTCAATGACATACTTGTAATCTACACTAAATGTTTAACAATTAAGTTTTTCAATTTTCTAGTAAAGTGTATTTATCTGACAATTGCTTTTTCATGGATTTATTTTCTTTATAAAATATTGACTTACTCCCTAATATTTATTCTACAATTATGAAGCTCAACATTTAAATGGCTTCAAATCGGGAAGTTGGATGTATTCTAGGCTCATAAATGAGTCACCAAGCCTAGAGTTTTTGGTTGGTTTGGAGGAATTTATAATTCACATGTGTAGTAAACCGAATGGATGGATGGTAACAAGATAAAAGTGTCCATGTACACTTTCACGGCGTCGAACCGTGAAGCACATCAAATTCGATACCGTAAAGTATCACTTAATGAAGAATGGCTTTAGAATGCAATATTATGTTCGGGCAAGACACTGGGAAATGGAACCAAATTCAATTCAAAATTCTGGTGATGCCTAACCAGCATCTAAGTCATTTGAAAATGCATACCATAGTATGGTTAAGGATGCTTCTGGGCCTGATTTCAATCCTAATGAAATATCATATGAACCTCCTCCTAATCCTCGTGGGGCTAACAAAAAGTTTTTTGACATGCTAAGTGTCAGGAATAAAGAATTGTGGCCTGGTCAAGGCCAAAGACATCTCAGCCTATCACCGGGTTGCCAGAATGTTGATTATGAAGGCGTAACACCACATGTCTCAAAGTGGGAGTTTCTGATGATATTGCCTCAATTGGATAAAGCGCGAGGTCAGACTAGATGAGAATTGTCACCGAGAACTTTAATAAATGGGCCAAAAGGTCGGGTCAAAGGTTTAGCTTACTAGTTGAGAAGATCCATCATGTAACAATGGTTGTATGTTGTTTGGGGAGAAAACAATGATCTCACAATTTGTAAGATTTGTAATATCAACGATACAAGAGACCTGACTGAAAGCAGTAAACAAATACAAGAAGAAACAAATGTACCCTACAAGAAAATGTACTACTTCCTTGTCTCCTCGACTACCAAGGTTGTATACTAAGGCCACCGCTTAATGATGAGGTGGCATGCGGAGCACCGAGGTTGTAGAAGGAGAAATGCGGTGACCGCTTCGATTCCATTGCTTGAAGCATTTCACAAGACACCCCCGATTTTTATACAGAATAGAAATGTGAGACTGTGGTCGGGCAGATCGATGGGTTCCAACCATTTAGGCAGTCAGGGCAACAATATTCATCATGGCCGGTGATTTTAACAGTTTATAATTTGCCACCATGGTTATGTATGAAAGAGACATCTATGTTTCTAATTGTGCTAGTGCTCGGGTCCTAGGAATCCCAAACATAAGCTAGATTTTTTTTTGCAACCGCTTATAGCCGAGTTAAAAGAGTTATGGGATGTTGAAATTTTAGCATAGGACATTTCAACTCAAAATTTGGTAAGACTCAATTGATTGTGGAGAATGGGAGGTAAATGAACATAATATATTTAAATATTTTAGATTACCGTTCTTCAATTTTTTTTATGTGTGAGAATTGATATTTGCATGCTTTTAGGTTTGTCGAGTCTTACCGATGCGCGTCTCGCATCACCTCCATTTTCAAGGAGCGGGTTGACATTGAAGGGTATAAATGGAGCACCATCACAAAAGAGATAAAATGCTTTTATTGGGAAGAGTTCAAGGTATAACGCATTCACTTATAGCCTTTATATGTAAAATGTGTTACGACAAATTGAATATATGAAGTGTTGTGTTTATTGGTTGAGATGTTGTTGGATTAGTTGAGGAGTATTATATAAGTGTCTTATTATATTGCAAGTACTTAATATGTTTATTTTATTAGGTCGATTATCGCGAGGAAACTCGCCGAAATTTCTTAGAAATATCATTATTAATTATTTTAACATTTATTTCGTACTTATATGAGTAACTATTAACTTTCTTTTATAGAAATATTTCATCGGATGTCGAGATGAAGGGTATCATTGTGTTAAACTTGGGAGGTGCTTTGCCAAGCTCCAGTATACAGATAATTTGAATAAGTGGAGGAAACATGGGAGACCGGTGCATGTTACGAAGACCATCTGGGCAAGGTGGAATGCAAAGATGGGGTACCGCAGAAGCCTGCCGATCGTAATATGAATGTGTCTTCTGAACCACCAAACCGAGAAGGTTGGACCAGGCACAGGACCTTCAAGACACACTAGGGGTTCCATTTCATTCTCAAAGCATGTTAGGAGGATTGTAAGTACTTAGAACTCTTACTTTAATTTTATTTTGATTTGTAAGATCATAACAAATATATCTTCTAATTTTACCAACATTTCTATAGGAGAAAGAGACCGGAAGAAGTCATCCCCTATCCGTATCCACACAACTCCGCACACTTCTAAGACCACTCATCTATGGGTTGACGAGAGGTCACGCCAAATCAAAATAAATTAAAAGTATTATATTACTCAAAAGTTTTTTTTTATTATACATTCATATATTATCTGAATATCTATTCAAATTTTGTAAGAAGCTGTGCATCAAGAAATGCAACGGATGGTACAAATAGATGAAGGTTCAGGAGAGAACACAACATCTATCGACGAAGATGCAGCATACTTACGAGTCATGGTACGATAAAAAGGCCGCTGACTCATATACGGATTAGGTGATCGAACTTCAAGATATAATATGGCCCATCTACCATTCCACCGCATGCTCATCCACAAGAATGATCTTGAGCCACGCGGAGCGTACTCTTCAAGGACGAGGTTTGACAAGAGGTGCGAGAGGAAGTGGATACTAAGGTTAAAGTGCTACAAGATCAACTTGATGATGTTAAGGCTTTACTGAGGGCTTTAGCTCAATCGACACAGGTCTCCTCATCAGCTACAGCTCCACATATGGATGACCCCCCTACAAATGACCCCACCACGTATGATCCTTATCTCGTGATATATGTGAACATTCCTCGTTGTCGAACTTTTTTGGTCTATCAGATAGCTATTCAGAACACGGGATTTAGTACACGTTATTTTGGCTTATGTTATTCGCCAGCGGACGTTAGTTTTTGCGTAATTTTTATAATTTTTATTTCATTTTACTTTTTTATTATTTGTTTATGTTCTAATAATGTAATACTAATTTAATTATAAATTTAGTACTACCTTAGTTTAGTCACTAATTCAGTTATTACTATTTAGCTACTAATTCAGTAGTTAAATAGCTACATTACATAACTACTACACAAAATTATTTGCTAAATAGCTACTACCTAATTCAGTCACTAAATAGCTACTACGTCATGTAGTAGCTAAGTAGTAGCTATATATTGTTTTAGTAAACTATTGTATTCTCAATTATAGCTACTATTATTGTGAGTAGCTAATTAGTAGCTATAAATAATCGTCATATTCATCATGTTAGCTATTAAATTTTTATATTAACTAATATTATTACAGAAGTTATTTACTCATCATAGTAAGCAAGTATAGCTATATATAGTCGCCTACCTAAATTAGCTACTATATTTTTCATTTACTACTATTATTTTTAGTAGCTAATTAGTTATGACATTTTGTGTATAAAGCGTAGTTAATAGCTACTACTAGTAGCTAAAATTAGCTTAGCTACAAGGAATTTTTGCTACTACGCCCTATAGTAGCTATTTAGTAGCTAAAGATATTTAGCTACTAAAATAAATAGTTTAGCTACTAATTTTTTCTAGTAGCTAAAATCAATTTTTCTAGTAGTGGCGCTAATTAATGATAGAGCCAATTAATTAATTACTTGAGAGCAACAGACTCAGTAAGGCAGAAGTTTGATTACTTGATAAGCAAGAAACCCTGTAAGGTAAGGATTGGTTGCTTATCAAACAAGTAACCGTATAAGATTAGAATTTAAAGTCTATAAATAGACCCCTCTCCCTAGGACCTTCACATATCTTCCTAGAGCCATTACACACATACAAGAGTATTCTCTCCTCTGGTCTCTAGAAATTAGGTACGCTCACACGCAGATCTGTCGCAACTTAAATAGCTTTGAAGGTCCCGCTCCAAGAGGTTAGCAAATCCTGGCAGATGACATTAGTCAAGTACACATCTGTTCAATCGCATCCAGCTCACCTGTACATTGATCCCTACAAAAATTTGTTACTATTCTCAAGCATATAGTGGGGATTCTTTTCCCCAAAAAACACAATACTCAAATAGTGTTAGAATCTCGGGACATCCCTCCATAAATCTATGATTTTATAATCCATGGAAGCAAAACCCTAAACAATGAAACAAAAAAATTATTGACTTGGTAAAATACATACTAAACGAAATGGAACTAATATGTGAATCTTCTAGGTAATAACAGATTGTCTTGACCATAGAGTGTGGGCTCTAAGAACAATTCAACGCCCTTTTGCTTTCAGATTTGGGACATAGATAAATTATCTTTCCCTCTAAAATTAGTTTATCACCCTAAACCTAAATATAATGTTATATTTATAATAGGGTTTAGTGGGCCATTGAATCCACTTACATACCTAGGCCTATAATTAGCTCATATAAGTTCAATGGTCCAACTTAATTAAAACTCTAGTTTGCTTATTTGGGTTTAGTTCTAACATTCTCTCACTAGTCCTAAAACAAACTTGAAGGCTCGCTCATATGGATCATAAACTGCTCATAACACTGGCCACTTACAAATGGGTTTTCCTAGGAACCCATGGTACTTTCCAATTTTGGCTCCCGTGGAATTAATCAGACATAATTCCATAATTGGTCAATCATACCACTATAGTAGACTAACTGCACTCCAAAATCGAAAACTTCTCATTCCAAACCATTGTGGAAGATTACCAAGGCCTACTAATCACTCACACCACCTCCTCATGAATCAATACTAGTAATTTCACACATTATACTATAGAATATCGAAATTACCATTTTACCTTAGGGCTATAAGCTTACCTTTTGACTTGATCATGTAAGTCCGCCCCAAACTCAAGTGAGGCTGCCCTGGCTAGGGACAACTATGATCAATCACCTTTTAAGCTACCTCAGGCTGTATATTGTCCTATAATTAGGGTCATCATGGTTCCCATGTCTGGTCAAAGCAAGATTCTATGAGCTCAAGCAAGAAGTCATCCAAGATCACTATGAGTGAATATCAATAATAGATGGTCATAAGGAGCACCTCAAAATGACAACCTACTCCCCTTGACTCTCCAATGACCCTCAGGGTTAAGAGCTCATGGAGATAATAGTTAGGGGCAAAACCGTCCAAAGATAGTATATGACGATTTGTGCTCCTAAGTCCCATTCAATATGTACCAAGTACATATCGGTATGATATCTTAGAGACCAACTCTAGTAGTTGTGACAAACTACTCTCGATAACTAGGCAGATATCATACCACAACTACTTATGGATTGCCAAGTTCCATGAATTGTTGTGAACAACCTCAAACACAAGGAACCCATATATGTGTCCTATGTGCATCCACACGCACCCAGACTCGAACCCCTTCCCTCCCAATATCTAGCCATTTTAATGTTAACGCTCTAACCAATTGAGCTAGGCTTGTGGACAACTAATTACATTAAAAACCATGAAACTCAAAAACTAGAGAGTACATTTGAGACCTATGTTGTATACATGAGAGTCAAACACTTTAGTCTTAAGTGATTTAGTAAAAGGATCTGCTAGGTTATCCTCAGATGCAATCTTCTCTACTATGATGTCTCGTCTCACAAAATCTTTGGAACTAGGTGATACTTCCTTTCGATACAAAGCTTATTCTTCCTATGATTCCTTGGTTCTTTCGCTGAGCCAATGTTCCACCAATTACAATACAAGATTATAGATAAACAACCTTAGTTATGACTCCTAATTCCAAAAGGAATTTCAAGCCATATTGCTTCCTTAGTCGCTTTTACCGCCACATATACCTTCCATAGTTGAATAACAAGCAATGTTACATCGCTTTATACTCCTCCAACCAACAGCTGCTCCGCCCATTGTAAAACATATCCAGAGGTGGATTTCCCAAATTTGCATATGACTGAAAGTCATAATCAGTATATCCTATATGGGCCAACTCATCGCCATGAAACTAGCATATAATCTCTTGTTCTCCTTAGGTACTTGAGTATATGCTTCACAACGGTCCAATGTTGTCACTACCTAGATTAGACTGATACGTACTTACTATCCCACTGAATAGCATATATCTAGTCTAGTACATAACATTACATACATAAGACTACCAACTGCTGAAACATATGGTACTGTTTTCATGTATTCTTTCTCTTCGATTGTCTTAGGACACTGGTCTTGAGAAAGATTGATTTCATATCTAAAAGGTGTAAATCCTTTTTTGGAATCTTGCATGTTGTACTTAGACAATATACTATCTATATAATTTTCTTAAGAAAAGTGTAATTTATCTTATTCTTTTCTATCTCAGATATCTTAATACCTTAAACATATTACGCCTCCAAATCCTTCATTTAAATTGAGAAGCAATCGATCTTTACCTTTGACAACATCTCAAAACTGTTTCCAATCAACAAAATGTCGTCCTCATATAAAATCAGGAAAACCACTATATCATCATACATCTTTCTATATACATAAGGTTCCTCTTCATTTTTATCAAAACCAAAAGACTTGATTGCCTAATCAAAACTTTTGTTCCACGATCTCGATGCTTGCTTAAGTCCATATATGGACTTATGCAACTTGCATACCATGTGTTCTTGACCTTCAATTATGAAACCCTAGTTGCATCATTTAGATGTTTTCTTCCAAGATAAATATTAAGGAAGACTATCTTGACATCCATTTGCCATATTGTAATCATAATATGTTGCACACTAGATAGAAGTATTCTAATGAACTTCTTGATCATGGCCAATGGGAGAAAAGTTTCACAATCAAAACCCATTTTTTACTATAACCTTTTGCAACCAGTATGGCTTTATATGTCTCAACCTTTCCATCTACCCCTTTATTTCTCTTATACATCAATTTACAACCAATAGGTTTAACCCCTTAGGGCAAATCCACAAGAGTCCAGACATTATTAGAATACACATATTCTAATTCTAATTTCATAGCCTCTTTCCAAAACCCGGAATCCTTATCATTAATTGCTTTTGTAATCGTGACTTCCATCCTCATGTGACTTTGGGACTGCTTCTGGAGATGATTTCTCCCATCAACGTGAGCTAATATGTGGCTTAAGGACCTCCTACTACGACAAGGCATATTTGTGTATCGCATTAGGTATTAGTGGTCAGGACTGACCAGAACAACGTTATCTTGAATATTAGGGAATCAATCTTTTCCATCCATTCATTATACCCCTAATTATGTGATTCATGATGTATTATGTAACACACCAAATTATACCATAGTAGTTTTATTACAGTTTAGTGATATAATAAAAGTTAAAACTGTTCAGAAATTTTAAGTGTGAAAAATGATATAACCGGGATTTTTGAAGAAGTAAAGGTGAAAATGGTAATTTGACACTAAGGACCCAAAAGTCATAACACAAGAAGATGATATGTTAAAGTAGTAATATGATAAGATGAATTTCAAATAGAAGAAAGGTGAAGCACTAAAATGAAAAGGGGAAAAATTGAGGGTCAAATGCCTTAAAGCCAAACATGGCCTTGTTAGAAAGGGAAAACTTCTCATTTTGTTGGCTTTGGCTAGGGCTACGGCTTTTAGAGGAGAAGCCATTCTTGGTGATTGCTCTTCATTTGCTTTAGAGATTTAGCCTTGTTCAAGAGAAAAAGTGAAGAAAATAAGAAGTTTGGTTCAAGTTTTTGAAAATCAAGGCATGTAAACTATATGTATGGAAACTATTACAAATCCCTCCTTATTTAGGTTTGTATAGGAAAAATCCTAATAAAAGTGTTTTTGGTTGGTTTGAGTTGGAATTTGAAGTTGATTGAGGTTGTTTTGTTTTGGAAGGAAGTTTTCCAATGAAAGAGGGTAAAAAGCCTTATATTCTGCTTCTAACTCGACGCTTCTTCTCCTAAGCGAAGGAGTGCTCGCCTAGGCGAAGGTCGGTTCACCTAGGCAAACCCAAAGCCCATAATTTTTCCGTCTCTGCCTCGCCTCGGCGAAGATTCTCTTCGCCTAGGTGAACCTAAGGTCCTGTTTTTGTTTCCTTCTTCCGTTAATTCTAGAAACCATCCATTGGATTAATGGAGGATCCTAATAAGTGAATGAATTGGTCTGTACATGTATACAAGTGATTTCCTGTTGTTGGGCAGACTTTGTTTCTTGCCCCTTATTTGCTAATGTGATTAAGAACAATATAATAAGCTCAATAATGCATATAATTATATGTCTAATTAAGACCGAATAGTGACTGAATAGACACCTCTGATTAGTGCGACGACACTCTCTGTCAATGCTACGACACTTCTACATTGTGGTACGACACCTTTGTTACGTAGGCAAGCACGTATTTTGCTTCGGCACCTCTATTTAATACTGTATTATACCTTCGGGTACCTATTGTGTTGTGTCTCTCTCATTCATTATTTCCGATCTATATAGGCAAACATTTATATGATAAGTATATGAACAATGAAGTATAAGAAAATAAAAGTAAACAACTTTGATGCTAAGGCATATCTCGCTCTACTCAGAATGTGCACTTTACTGCAATTCTCAAGACTTCGCTCAGATTCCTACGGAGATATGAAAATTCTAATATATGCATTGTTGAATATGTATACTGTAATTGAGGACTACTGCTGTGGTCATATATATATTATATGTTTTCCCACTGAGCTATAAGCTTAGCATGGGTGTTTCATCTGTGTAGGTACTGAAGAAGACATCCGAGGCATTCCGCATTCGTCAAGGCTAACACAACAATAGAAGTCCACCATATGTAGGTTTTTTACTTTGTTTTGAAATGTAATTGTAATATTTTGGTAATAGTAGAATTTGTGTAAGTACAAGTAGATGGGGCTCAGGAATATATATAAAGGACAATTTTAAACACCACTACAGTAGTAATTTTACAAGTTATATTCTGATATGTGGATTTGTTTATTGAAATTGGTCCACTAATGTCAAAAAATCAAGAAAAAAAAGCTCAAGTCCCGTGTGGCGTTTCATCATCCGCCTAGGCAGGGGATGGGGCGTTACATATTCTTCTTCCATGAACTTAGCATTTGTACTCACAAATACCTTCATGTCAAACTATAAAAATAGTAGCCCTTTGTACCTTTTGGATATCCAACAAACCAACACAATTCTAACTTTGCATCCAACTTGTCAGATGACTTCTTTAACACATAAGCGAGACAACCCCATATACGGATATGACTTAAATTAAGTTTCCAACTTGTTCACAATTCCATGAGTGTCTTAGGTACTGACTTGGATGGCACCATATTCAAAATGTAAACTGTTGTCTCTAAGGCATGTCCCCAAAAGGATAAAAGTAATATAGAAAAACTCATCGTGATATACGGTGTCTAATAGCGTTTGATTTCTTAACTTCGTCCTCACATTTTGTTGTAAAGTTCTGAGCACTAAGATGAGATAAAATCTACCATTGCTCCTTGAAAAGCGAATTCAATGAATATACTCACCACCTTGATCGAGCGAAGTGATTTAATGTCCTTCTAATTGTTTCTCGACAATAAGTTACTTGAATTTATCCAAGGCTACTGGTTTTTCTTCTATTAGGTACACATATCCATATCTTGAGTAGTCATAAGTAAAAGTGATGAAATACCATAGCCACCTCTTGTGGATACTAAATGGCCCGAGCACATGCGGAGTGTATCGAATCGAGCATCCTCATTTCACAGTAACTCCTTACGCGATAAGAGACTCTTAGTCATTTTATATTGAATACAATTCTAACACAGTGTTAGCTGCTCTAGGTTCAAAGTGGCTAATGGCCCACAATTCACTAGTCTTATGTGACCAAGCCTTAAGTGTTATAACTGAGTTTGATTAATACTAGGTTCTTTTCTTTTCAATGATTTTTTCACATTTTTAACTTGAATCATAACACAAATCAATATGATATAGATTATTCATCAATGTGCCACCTTTAACAACTAATTTTATTCATAATAGAAACAAAGTTTTATTAAAGAAATTGAATAGCGTCATTACATAATTTGGGCGAGAACTAAATTCTTTATAGAATATAGCCTGAATAAACAATCATGCAAAACTTCTGACTAAGATCCCTATAATATGATTGATTGATGCTAATGAAAAGAAGACAAACATGTTTATCTTGAGAATCAAATTGGTGTTGAACCGATATGTATTCATTACTAGCATAAGACATCTATAATTATATATACAATTTAATGCTGACAATATATAATATAACACTTTGAAAATACACATCAATACGGGAAGTACTTCCATGAGAACTTGTTATCCTACTTTGACAAGTCTATCTTCACCCAAAGTTAATAAGATATATAATCTAATCGAATTCCAAAAGTCACTTATCCTTAGACTAGGTGATTGACTTACCCTTTAACTTGACTTCTTGAGAAAATAAATGGGTTATTTTAGATGATTTATTATTTTCTTCAGGTTAAATGTATGCACCAATGATCTTAGTTTCATTATGTCTTAAGTAAAGAGCCTCAACTTTAGGCCGGTTGGTCCCACAAAAATATTTATTAACTAACCATAAGGAAGTCTCTTGACTAGGATTCTCACATTTGTCAAACTTTAGGCTGATCCAAACATGAATCCTAAGACCCTTTCAGTGAAAGTCCTTAGGCTTGCTAAACCTTATCTCACTTAATTATTTAAAAAACTTGAGTGTTTTCTGCTTATTTTTAAATTCAACCAAATTTGATATCTAAATTTATCTAATTTAGTAAATTTCTATAGTTAAACTAATTATAGAATTAGCACTATAAACATACTAGATATAATTTTCTTGAACATGTAAGTTGCTTACTTTAATTTAATAATTTAAATACCTTAAAACAACATGTTTAATTAAATCCATCATTTATTAAATTAAATTATATATCCTATTTAACATTTATCCATTAAAGGATAATTCTAGTTAACATATAATTTGATTTCTAATAATAAATTAAATTATTTATTTATTTAAAATTTATACATTAAAGATGATTCTTGTTAAAATAATTTAATTTATAATAATAAATTAAAATTTTAAATATATTTAACAATTATCCATTAAAGGATAATTCTTGTCAAAATATAATTTGATTTCTAATAATAAATTACATTGTTTATTTATTCAACAATTATCATTAAAGAATAATTCTTGTTAAAATATAATTTAATTCATAATAATAAATTAAATTATATATCTATTTAACAATTATCCGTTTAAAAGATAATTCTTGTTCATTATTGATTTCTAATAATAATTAAATTATTTATCTATTTAATTTTTATGGATATTCTTGTTAAAATATAATTTAATTCATAATAATAAATTAAATTATTTATCTATTTAACAATTATCCATTAAAGATAATTCTGTAAAATATAATTTAATTTAATAATAGATGAATTATATATCTATTAACAATAATATTCTTTAAAATATGTTATTCAACAATAATATTAAATTATATATCTATTTAACAATTATGAATATTAATTCTAGTTAAATGTAATTTGATTCTTAATGATAAATTAAATTATTTATCTATTTAATTATCCTTTAAGGATGATTGTATTAAAAATGTTTAATTCCTAAGAATAAATTAAAGCACATTTTCTATTTAACATTTATAAGATCCCAATTTTGTTAAATATAATTTAATTTATAATAATAAATTAAATTATTTATCTATTAATATTTATCTAGATAAATCTTATTAAAAAATAATTTAATTTCTCATAATAAATTATTATTTATATATTTAAAAAATTTATCTATTAAAAGATAAATCTTGTTAAAATATAATTTAATTTCTAATAATAAATTAAATTAAAATTAATTTATGTAGATTTTTTCAATACTACAAGAATAATGCAAAATTAGTTAAACAAATAATTCAAAACTGCGGTTCAAAAGGCGAAAGAAAAGCAGAAACGTGCACCTTAATTAAAATGCTTGATATATGCTTCAAACGGATTTGTGCATTAAGAATTACATGAAGCATACTATTCACCAAACAAATCAACAACATTGGTGCACCAAACAAATCACATTGACCTATGTCAATATCTAGGGCAATTCTAGTTTCATCGGAATGATATTTACATGCATCTATCAAATATCAAATCCAATAAGGAAATACGATTTTTTTTCTTAACAATTCCGAAAGCATATATGAAAGTAGACCAAATAAAAAGAACGATTTTTCTTTTGATTAACCTATGAAATCTCAATAATTCAAATCTGAAATCTAGGAAACCAACTCTGATACCATATGTTAGAATCCCGAGACATCCTTTGTCACACCCCCACCCCCTACTAGCGGCGGGTGTCATTCCAAATCTCCAGTAGATTCTTATTTTAACGACTAAATTCTGTGACGAAGTATTAACTAGCGAAAACTCCTATAAATTTTCCTTTTCTATATTGGTGATTTTGTAAAATCTTGGTAGTGATTAACCTGTAACATAATGTTGCATCTGGGATATATTCAAATCCTGTGCTACACACTTACATTTTCCAAATATGAAACCGGCAACCCGACACATTTCAAGACTACTATGTACATACATATGCCCATTATACAAAATTCAAAGTATTTTCTTACAAAATATTAATAATTCTGACACTTGTCTGAAATATCGGGAGAATCTAATCACTCCAGTCGGGTGCTGTACTGGAAAATAGTTTTAAAACACAAAATAATGAGCTAGCAGGCTTCGGTGAGAGTATGCTTTATAAAATGTTTCATTTTAGAAAATATCTCAAAACTATAAAACTCTCTTTACAAGATATTTTCGGAAGCCTTGCTTACTTTGTTTGTTTTGCTTCAAAAGTTTCAAAACTTTTTCATGAAATCTCTTTCTTGCTTTAAAAGTTTTAGAAAACTTTTCATACTTGCTTGCTTTTCTTTAAAAGTTTATAAAACTTTCATAAACCTCTTGCTTTAAAAGTTTCTAAAACTTTTATAAACAGAACTGGGCTTGGCGCCTTTTAAAATAAGCGAGAACTGGGCTCTTAGTTTGCTTTGAAATAAGCAGGGAGCACGGGCTCAGTAGTACACCGATTAGTTGATTTTTCAAAGCTGTATAAAACATTCTTATAAATCATCAACCCTTTGGAGGCCTTTCTAGCATTGTACCCACTGAGTGAACACGGGGCACGGGCATCGGCCGGAGTCTTAGGTGAAAGGACACAGGTGTACCTGAGTGGAAGGGCCTTGTACGTCACCTTCAGACAAATATGGTGGAATTGACTGGATCCTCCCATCACCATAATTTAGTTAGAGCTCTAACCTATATACTCGATCGTGTCACGGTCTCCTTTAAATGCATGATGCATGATCTAAGTTCTTGGGCGATGAATCTAAAATGCATATGATATCCTAACACCACGGGTGCACGTGCGGAATACCTCTGGCCCCAGTATGTTTGCTTAAGATTAGGGATTTTTGGTTAGGCCTATTTTACAAAATAGATTTTGTTTGCTTGCTTGCTTCTTTGAAATATGGTTTTACAATTCAAAACCATTTGCTTGCTTGCTTTATAAAAGTATGGTTGATTACATCAAAACCATTACTTGTTTGCTTTTCACATATGGTTTAAATCAAAACTATTTTGTTTGCTTAAAAACTCATTGCTTGCTTTAAACATGGTTTACAATCAAAACTATTAAATACCGATTAATAAGCAGTTTATAATAATAATACTAGTATTTGAAAATTAGGTTTAGAACACTCACCTCTTTGTTTCCCGAGCAGGCCGCAACCCAGTGTACTTCCGTAACAACTTTAGCACACACTCAACGAATCTGACAGCGTATTAATCGCCAGTATAAGCGTAAAACACGTACTTCACACGCCATGATCACTTAGTCCCTTATAGTGATTCATATAAAGTCAAATTAACAATTTACCCTTGAGCACTAAAAAAACCCTAACAAAAAAAACCACTCATTTTGGCAACCTTTTTCCAACAATACTCTATGGACTTTATTACCCAAAATTTATTCAAAATGTCTTCAAAAATTATGAAACTCTCCATATCAGTCCTTTATATATCCAATGACATCTCTGTAAATTTTCAATTTAAAATTCCTTCTCTAAAGCCCTCAACCACATAACACAAGTTACAACAAATTTTTTTTTTTGATGCCAAATTGGTTAGCCCACTGAATCACCTACTGTTATCCTTGATTTTTGGGGTCTTAACTCCATAAATTGGAAATGGTTTCTTCACTCATTTGAAGCCATGGTTCAGAGTTTCTTCTCAAAATTGGAATCACCCAATTTGGATCACCAAAACTCAAGTTATTGTATGTTATATCTAGATTACTCAAATTGGCATAACAGAATCTGCACATAGCTCCACTTTGAAAATTTTCTTGGCACTTTGGGGTTACAATTTGCATGCACTTTCTTCAGCTAACTTATTTACCTAGAAGTCTAGTTGCAAATTTTGAATCATAATTTGGATGAGTGAAACTCCCTTATGGCCAAAACACTACAACCATACCCAAAGCGAGCATAATCGATGTTTGGCTCACCTTCGATCCGTATTTGAGGCCTTAGAACTACAATTTATCTTGATCCCTTCTATACATTTGTAGCCCTATCTCTTATGGTTCTTTACCAATTAGAATCAATTCATTTGGATAATTATAACTTAATCTATAGTCAAAACAAAAACAGAGGTTTTTATAAAAATTTTGACAGCTTTCCCTTTAAAAACCCAACATTATCCTTTTTACAACTATTCCATAATTCCTCAAAAACCCATACCTTTTTTGCTCTTCTCCTTCTTCTTCTTCTTCTTCTTCCTCCTCTTCCTTGCTCTTCTCCTCTCTCCACGGTTTGCCCTAGAAAAATGAGAACAAAATGAGACTTTTGTTTGTCTCATACTCTCCTTTTATAATCCCATTTTTGACTTAATTATTATTAAGTCCTCCATCTCTCCAAAATTGCAAATCAGTTTTTGTTATTTCTATTATGGCCCATCTCTACTTTGATTATGACCTTCATGTCCCATTTGATTAATTAAGATTTTAACCCTTGTCCTAATACAAATTCCGGGTTCCATAAATTATCATTTCACATTTTCATCCTTAATAATAACTCCCAAAAATATTAAAATTTCGCAGTGTCTTATCTGCTCACCTTAGTTACATTATCTTTATCTGTTTCTACCAGACGGGTTACATCCTTGTAAATCTATGATTTCATACACAACGGAAGCAAAACCCTGAACAATGAAATAAAACAATATATTTTATTGACTTGATAAAATACATACTAACCAAAATTGAACTAATCCATAAATCTTCCAGGCAATAACCGATTTGCAAGTCTTGACCATATATAGAGTGTGGGGCTCTAAGAACAATTCAACACCCTTTTTCTTTTAGATCTAAGATATAGAGAAATTCTTTTCTCTCTTAAATTAGTCTATCACCCTAAATCTAAATATAATGTTATATTTATAATGTGGTTTAGTGAGCAATTGAATCCACCTACATACTTGGGCCTATAATTAGCCCATATAAGTTCAATGATCTAACTTAATTAAAACTCTGATTTGCTTATCTAGGCTTAGTTCTAACAAATAGTATGTAAATAGATCGAGAATAATCTTTGTTCCCTTTACTACGTGAAAATGAAATATGTCCTTTTTTTTTCTTCATGTACACGTCTTTTTATTATAAATAATAGGGATATCATTTAAAGTTGTATTTATTACATGTCTCAACTTTTCCATTCTCTTTTATTTTGGTATCTCAACTTATTTTATTCAATGGTGTCTTTTAATCAAGTGTTTTTTAACCGATGGAGGATTATCAGGATGTTGAATCCACAAAAATTACATTCCACATCATAAACAATAATGAAATTACTTAAACTACCTAAGGTGAAAAGACAATATTATCTCTCATTAGATTTTTACTATCTATTTGTTACAATTAAAAAAAATGATAAAATTGACTACCATGAAATTGAGATAAAAATAATTAATTTAAATTTCATTTTTAATTATTCATAGTTTCATATATAATTATTTTTATTTTCACATAACGCTTACATGACATTTGTTTTTTTGGATTTTCGCTCAAAGCAAATTGCTTTCAGCATGCAGCATGTTTTGTGCTTAATTTTTTAGAATTTTGGCTGAATATAACAAAGCCAAAATATTTGGCTTTTTCGTAAAATTTATTTGAATTTTTTTTCTATTAAGAAAATACTAGATATTAAAATATGAGAAAAATGATATTCATTGAAACTCTTATTATTCTTTACATGCTAATTAAATAAAAGCAGATGTATTTTTAAGTTTTTATTTAAAATTTTATTTTTTCAAAATTTAGATAAAAATTAAAAGATTTATTTTATTAGAAAAACAAACAACTAAATACTTAATTCTATTAAGTTGTATTCATAACAAAAGTTATATTTAGTATCAAGTAAAAAGAACAAATGTCACCTTAAAAAATAAGTAAAAATAATGGAATATGATTAAGAACTTGGGTTTTTCAAAATTTTCACTTTTTTATAAAAAATTTTTTTATTTTTTTGTTAGTTTTACAATAGCCAATTTTATCAATTTATTTATTTTATATATCTATTCATTTTACATATCACATTGTAGCAATATGTTTTGATAAGATTCAAACTTGAAGCCTCTCATTTTTCATTATATCCCTTTACCACTTGAATACCCAAAATGCTTATCAATTTATTTTTTACTCTAATAAATAGATAATAAAAATCATAATAAAAAATGATAATAATATCATTTCACCAAATTAAGGTTATTTAACTAATTTCATTATTTGTATATGATTTGAAATAACACGTGGACTCAACTTTTGCTGATTCAACATCATAATAAGCTTTAACCAATAAGAAAACATTTGATTTAACAAAAATTAAGAGTTAAGACACTTGATTATATAAAAAAAGATTCGAAACATAAAATAAAAAAATCCAAATATTAAAACTTATCATTAATTAAATCTTATACGCATTCTAAAGATGAGGGCTATCATTAGGTTAAAAAATACATCATGCTAGTTTCTATTCCGGATTGCTTTACTTATTGTTTGGCTCCATAACTATTTTCATATCAGATCTGGGTAATGTCCGCTGAAGGAGATATAAGGACTTGCATCTCACTATTCAGTTTTGTCTTAGGTTTTTTTCACAAGCGTTTAATGGGTTGGTCCAATGCATTCGTGGTAAGTGATGTCAGTGCAACAGGTTAACAACCACACTCCAAATCCACTTCTAACCAGAATCTTCGAGAACCCAATGCTTATAAATTTTTAATGGCACTTTTATCATAATCTGTTTCATAGCATAAGTAGTGGAAATGCATGAGAAGAATCTTAATGGAACTTGATTTTGATAAGATCTCATATCCAGTTTCCCCAAAAATGTAGGTGGTATTTAAGTTTGATAGGTTGTAAGAGCAGAAAAATTGAAAATTTACGGAAAAAAAAAAGAGAGCTTCAGGGTTGTCAAGCCATACGGGTTGAAAACATTGAAGTTTTCTAGATATCGGATGACGAAAAGGACCTCACTATTGGGTTCGTCTCGCAAAATTTAGTTGCCTAAACGAATTTCTTTGAATTCAAATAGTGTAATTCGCGTTTTTGAGCGTCGAATTATCCCGAATGACACATGGCAAGCCATGAGTGTGACATATGGCAAGCCATGTATCAACTTGCATGGAATGTGAACTTTGTGTTAAATGGGATGTGTTCGTAGGAAAAGGAGAAAAGAATGAGAGAATAGAAAGAAAAGAAAGGAAAAAGAAAGAAAGAAAGGAAGGAGGCCGGTGAGGTAGAGGTTGAGCCGGGATTAACCTCATGAACCCAGGGGACTCATTTTTCGATGGATATGACTTCTTAAAACCAGTGAATCAAATCAAATGGAGCGACATACCGATCTTAACATCTTTGAAATAATGGGAAGCAGTGGTAAAATTTTTTTTTTTTTTCTTTTCTTTTTCAAACACTTGGATTTTTCAGAAAAATTGGCCAGAGTTTCCTCTGTTTTTCGGACTTTCCCAATTTACAAATACCTGCATAAACATTTAAAAACACTTCTAATCTTCCAATTTTCAACTTCCTTGTTAAGACTCCTTGTCCTGACTCAATCCTTCAATATATACACATATACATATATTCATTCAATTATCAAAACATTCTAAACTTCTTGATTCCATGCATTTTTATCAAAAGATTGGGCCAAGTAGGACTTAAGCCGACCGCCTAAGTAGTTCCTTCAAAATATATCCATATTTGCATATATACATGACAAAGTATTCGACATATAAAATATTGAAATTATTTATACAATGCAGTTCACATGCGTCGTCTCCTCGATGGCTCGACTCACTGCTTGGGAGGGTACTCTCTGCAAGGCGCCCACTGTGTCTCGGGTCCTGAAAATGTTTTTTGGAAACATATGGAAAAAATGAGCTAAAGGAGCCCAGTGAGTGTACATTTTCATTAAGATAACATTTTCATTATATATCAAAGTAATAAATACTTATACAGACAAAATCCATATATGCGCCCAAGCATTTATCACGCCGAGCTTTTCTTAACTATAATAAATACTTATCTGATAAAAATCCATTTAATACCTTAAACATTTATGCCTCAGAGCTTTTTCTTTCTTTCTTTATAATAAATACTTATACAATAAAAATTACATTTATGCGCCAAACAATTATCGCCAGGCTTCTTTCCTTATTTGCTCTTCTGATGGAACCTAGGGAATAAACACATCGAGCAGTTTCGGGTGCGCGGTGAGGGCGATCCGCATTCGGTCATAACCACTACGCTGCGGAGAAACTCACGCTTTGCATAGGGTTCAGTCCATAGCACCTTATCACGTGTAAGGATATTACTCTGACGCCCCTAGCCCTCCGCCGATTGGTAACACATAACTCTGCTTTCTAAATCCTTACACGCTTAAGGTCACCGCCGGCGATGCTCGGTCATACTTGATCTATATAGGGTTAAATTAACCATGAGTAAAACATTTATCAAAATACCTTTATAAATCCATTTAAATCCTTTACTTTATCATGAAAACTCATATATATATGCAAATATACATATGCATTCTTTACGTTTTAAACTTTCATAATGCCTTAACATATGCATATACTTATAATTTAATATAAATATATATATATTGATGCAAGATAAACATGTACATTAAATTTTTCACTTACATCAAAACTTTTCATTTAGGAAATAGAAACATTTACATTAAACTTTTCATTTTAACATCAAAATGTTCTTACTAAAATTTCGATTTGCAAAACATCATTTTACACTCCACAGTTCACCGCTCAATCTTGCTTGCTTCTTGTGAATTCCGTTTCACATTAAGATAGTCAGCACTCACATTTCAAGAAAAACCACAACTAACCATTAACCACAACTTCCATTTAATCCACCATACACATTCATTTTCACGACCATCCCACATTCACTTAAATCCCATTTAACCCGTACTTAAAAAAAATACATAATCAAAGTAGCCAAATTACCTTTTCTTTACAAAATGACCTTAATGCCCTCCAATTCAAATCCTTTTCTTGTTCCTCTATGAATCTACTTTACTTAGAAATTGGAATCATTCCAATTGACTCTTCCAAATTCAAGTTATGGCATTTTCATGCCAAACTAGTCATTTTACGGATTTTACACTCGGGACTGTTTGACATACCCATTTTCCCATGGTCTTAACTTCATATTTGACATTATCTCTTTGTACTATTTTAAAGTTAAGGTGCTAAGGGTTCTTCTCAAATTGGAATCACCCAAATCGGATCAGAAACTCTCGTTAAGTCAAGAAACAGCAAGGGCTAATCATGTTAGCCGAACTAGGCAGGTGGCTTACACATGGCCCTACTTTGAGTAAATTTTTAGGCCACTTATAATCAGAATTTAACAATGCCTATTTCTATATGTTTGATTCTCCTTGAAGTCTATTTTAACCAGAAACTTGAATCATCAAATCGGATCAGAAATGAGCAAGTTATGGTCAAAATACAACAAATGGTCGAAACAGAAAAACAGAGCATTTCTGTCACGAGAGCAGACGATGGCTTACATGACCCTACTTTGAGTAAATTTTTAGGCCACTTATAATCAGAATTTGACGATACCTATCTCTATATGTTTGGTTCTCCTTGAAGTCTAATTTAATTAGCCACTTGAATCACTCAAATCGGATAAGAAATGAGCAAGTTATGGTCAAAATACGAAAACTGGTCGAAACAGGAAAACATGTATTTCTGTGCAGAGCCGATCCCTTAATTTTTCAGATTTACTTCTTTTTGCCACTTTTGCTGCCAATTAACATCATACAACTTCTATAATTCATATACCTCAAAAATTCTGATTCATCCCAAACAACTCATGATACTTGAAATAAGTGCTATGGGACCTCGAACCTCAAACCTAGAATTGAAAATCAAGAACTCAACTAGATCCACCAATTCTTTTAAACATATATAATTTGATGATTCCATGTTTATTTTCTCTCAATTAGGGTTTTACTCTCATAACCCCAACAATTCAAGAGTTTAGATAACTGCAAACCTAGACTAAAAGGAGAAACAAATCTTCATCGAAACCTTAGGATTCATATCAAAATCGAACATAAAGAATTCCATACGATTTTGACCTTATCCTCATACTCACTTTGTTCTTCTTCTTCTTCTTCCTCATCTTCTTCCTCTCTCTCTTCCTTGCTCCACTCCTCTCTCCTGCAGTTTGCCTAGAAAATGAGACCAAAATGAGTTTTGGTTTGTCTCATGGACTTTTATGCTCTCATGTTTCCTTAATTGCCAATTGGTCCTCCTTCTGCTTTAATATTTACAAGTCAACTTTGGTTATTTCTATTTTGGCCTACCATCTTCTTTGATTCTAATTTCCATATCCTTTTTGCTAAATGACAATTGTACCCTTGTTTTAATACCATAATTCCGGGTTCCATAAACTTTCATTTCCTACTTTAGTCTCCAAAATACTACTATGTGACACTTGGTGCTCTTATACGCCCCTACAGTATCATGTACTGTACACTCTCTCGGGACGGGGCGTTACAAAATCCTCCCACCTTAGAACATTTCGTCCTCGAAATGAATAAACTAAACTCCAAAAGAAAGGAAAGGAAAATGCCTCATTGAATAATTGGGGGTAATGACGTCGCATCTGAGCCTCTGGCTCCCAAGTAGCTCCTCTACTGTATGACTCCTCCCTGATACCTTCACATTGAATAGTCTTGTTCGCCTTGAGAACTTGCTCTCGACGGTCGAGGGATCACGCAGCTGGTTCTCTTCGTATGTCAAATTTTCTTGTATTTCCAGTTTGCTCTGTCCCGATACATGTGAAGAGTGCAGTATGTACTTACTGAACTCAGAACATGGAACACATCGTGAATGCGTCAGGTCGGATAGCAGCTCAATCAGTATGCCACCTCCCGATCCTCTCAACAATCTGTATGGCTGATATATCGTGGACTCGACCCACGTTTCCCAAATCTTAGTACGCCCTTCCATGAAATCCACATAAAAATACCATATCCCTACCTCGAACTCTAGGTCCTACGGCGATTGTCATAACTTTTTTGTCGGTCTTGTGCAATTTGATCTATCCACCTGCTTTGATCTTATCGTCACTTGGACAATTTCGGACCTACTAATTTCCTTTAGCTACCTCGTCGATAATTGGAGTTCGAGCATTTAAGTCCATAAAGAGCTCGCCGAGGGCGTACACACCAATCTTGGCACGATAAGCTCATTATTGTATGCAAACTCCATCAGTAGTGTTCCTTTAGGGTATGATACATCTTTGTACTTCAGGATGCATAGCATAAGCGGAGGAATGGGCTTCCTCCATAATCTCTCTCCTCACATCACCTACATCTGGTACACATAACCTCTGTCCCATGACCATAGTACCATCCTCTCTCGTGAAACCAAATCCACTTCGTTGCCCAGACTACTTCACCTCACCAGCTTACGCTCTATCTGTGGATCCTGAATCTGAAGCTCTCTAATTCTGTCTATCAATACAGGACGTACATGAAATGTGGCTAACAATACTCCTGAATCTTTCAATTCCAGTCTCACACCCAAGGACCTCAATTCTATGAGTCGAGGAAGATGCATGGCCCTCAAGTGCGATAGGGAACTCATGGGTCTCCAACTAAGAGCATCTGCTACCACGTTCGCCTTTCCAGGATGATATTCAATGGTACATTCATAATCCTTGATCAGTTCAATCCATCTCCTCTTGTCTGCGTATTCGGTTCATGCAAATGCTTGAATCACTGCGGCTCTTATGATACGTAAAAAATCCTACAGGGCACTCCATATAAGTAATGACTCCATATCGCCGAGGCGAATACTGTAACACTGGCTGGTCGTGTGTAGGATAGTGCAGTCATGCTTCTTCAATTGCCTAGAAGCATATGCAATCACCTTGTCATTACGCATTAATACCACAGCTAGGCCTTGCCTAGAGCATCCACGATCTACTTTACCAAATCCATCTGCCTTTGATGGAAGTGTAATGGAGGTAGGAGTCAATCTCCTTTTAGTTCATCAAACTCCATGACAAGCCTCACGACCATAAGCAGTTCCTCTTTCTTTGTCGATTTAGTCAAAGGTGGCCATTTAGAAATCCTCAACGAACTTACGATAATACCACCCTTGAAACCAGACTCCTTATCTGTAACACTCATAGGAGGTTTCCAATTCAGTATAAGCAGAGCCTTAACGGATCCATTGAGACCCCTCTGCCAAAACTATGTGTCCCGAAAAAAAAAACGACCTTTAATCGAGCAGAGCTAACACTTACTAAGTTTAGCATATAGCAGATGTTCATGATGTTGCGGAATTATCCTCGAGTGCTCTGCATGTTCTTCTCCTTGCTTAGATAGATCGGTATATCGATCGATAAACCACGATCTGGCCCGGTGCAAGTAAGACTTTGAAAATCCCCTATTCATGAGATCCATAAAAGCTGATTTGGAAGTTATTAAGTCGAGTAGTAGAAACTCGAAATAAGTGCGGGTAATTACGAATCTTTGTTTGGGAACATCCTCATCATGAATTCTCAACTTATCAATTAACTTCCAATTAAATCAAGGCTCATGACAATATCATTGCAAGCGCCATTAAACCATTAGCATCAGCAAAGTGAAAAACCCATGTGCCCTTCACCTTAGCAAAATTACATTTATACCATGTCAATTCTTCTTCGTAAACATTAATTCTAACGCACATTCCTTTAGAGCATTTAATCCACTTCCAATTGAGTAAAATAAATGGAAACTCAACTTTTCCATACTTCTCCTAAGGTGGTCAAATCCTACATATCACACATTCATAATTATTTCTTCAATTTCTTCCATTTTCTTTCAACAAATTGCATTTTGATAATTCATCGATATTTATTGATTTACTTAAACTAAATCAAACCAATGCATTTCGATTTCAAACCCTTTCTTGGCCTAACCCTCTCATCTCATTTTCTATTCAACTTTTAATTCCATTAATTCCTTGAGAAGCATTTCAAGTAATGTCATTAAATCAATTAAAACCAATCAAGCAACATCACTTCCATTAACATCCAAAGTTGGCCTAAATTGTGATCCTTATAATATCATTCTTTCTTTTCAATTTCTTAGCAAAATCAACTAAATTATGTCAATTTAATAGCTAAAGCCTTAATATAAACTTAATTGAAGGTTTAGATAAATAATCCATAAAACCTAATTGCTTCTTTGGAATCTCCTTGAACCCATTGACCGCTCCGTTTAAATCCTTGACTGTCGTAGCACAGGATTTCAACCCATTATCCTCTCAACCACTGCTTCAGACCTCTACTGCACAGGCGTCTTTGTGTGTGGGTTATCGGCCTTCTGTGGTCTAATTGCTAGATTAAGACCTCTGACAAACCCTCTTGGTCTTGAAATTTCATCATACTGATAAATGGAATATGTCGACGAGCTCGAGAAAAACTCGCCCATAGTACATCCGCAGTGTTCTGCTCCGGCTAAAGAACTCCTCAGCCTTAGCGTCTCATGGCGTGGAGCAGGCTTATCTGTAAACTCTTCCTTGAGTTTGTGCCCGAAGACCTCCCTCACGGGCATCTCCTCTGGCTTGCCCTCCGCTCTAGCAGCTCTGTCCGTAGAAGCGAGAGAAAAAGGCGACCATGCTCATCGTACACTTCATCCTGGTATACGCTCATTTCCACTCTAACCATGGCCAAGCCTTTAGGGTCTCCCGATCCATCATAATTAAGGTACTTTAACTTTCGCCCCCTCTCTATAGAAGCTCTTAGAAGCTTTCGGTACATCGTAATGCGATGGCTAAAAAATTTGAGTCATCTGCTCTAAAAAGTATCTGTCCTCCCGACCTCGGGAGGTGGTGGCGTACATGCGTGGTGGCATAGGGTCACTCTGTCTTGTGGGTGGGAGGAACATAGCGGACTCATCAACATATTCCTCGGGTGGTGGTCACTCTTGCCTGCAGAGCTCTCTGGTGGGGGAATTCGGCCCTCGGCCAACATTTCTGTGGGTCAAGAATTTAATATGTCATGTAATGCATATATGATTTTAAATCACATAAATAATTATGCAATTTTAAAATAAAACATTTAACGATCATATGAAAATAAAATTTTCAAATCTTTTATAACATTTTCAAAAGCGAAGTACTCGATACCGCGTTGAAGGATCAGGCAGGATTAACCTCGTAGACCCAGGGGACCTCGTGCTTCCGATGGATATAGAGCACCCATTAAAACAATCGAATAAAATCCATGGAAGCGAACCCTTTACAATCCTTAACATATCTTTAGAAAATAATGCAGACGAAGTGGTAAAAATTTTTTCTTTTCTTTTCTTTTTTGAGCAGGATTTTCGGAAAAATTGGCGAGAGTTCATATTGTTTGAACTTTCCCGATTTACAAATACCTGCATAAACATTTAAAAACACTTCTAATCTTCGATTTTCAACTTCCTTATTTAGGACTCCTTGTCCACCGCTCAATCAACCCAATATATACACATATACATATATTCATTTCAATTATCGAAACATTAAACTTCTTCAATTATGCATTTTTTTATCAAAAGGTGGGCTTGAGCTAGGACTTAATGACGCCTAAATAGTTCCTTTTCAAAATATATCCATATATGCATATATACATGACAAAGTATTCGACATATAAAATATTGAAATTATTTATACAATGCAGTTCACATGCGTCGTCTCCTCGATGGCTCGACTCACTACGCAGAAGGGTACTCTACCGGCGCACCTGTCTCGGGTCCTGAAAATGTTTTTGGAAACATATGGAAAAAAATGAGCTAAAGGAGCCCAGTGAGTGTACATTTTCATTAAGATAATATTTCATTGGCGTTACAAGTGATTTCTTCCTCAATTCATTGGCGTTCCGAAGGTCGGAACTCGCTGGACCAAGGAGTAAAATCCGGAGATTCGACAAGGGGCTACGCTTCAAGAGGTAGAAATTCTTCCTACTTTGGTTTATTTCTAGCATTTGGGCTGATTTTGGAACTGTGTTGTGTCATGTTAATGGCATGGGATGGGTTTGTAGCTAGTTTAAAGGGTTGCTTCCGGAGTGAATTTGGGTTGAAAAAATTGCACATTCAGGAGTTGCGAAATGTTCTGACCTCGGGCGCGTATTGCGTGGATTAAGCGCAAATAGTGTGGCTCCTGTGTATTTGACTTGAGCGACCATATCTTTCGTCCAGAACTCAGATTAATAGCGTTCTTGGACTCTATGAAAAGCTCTTTGAGTTTAGAATCTAGCCATATGCCATTGATTGGAATTTGGTGCTCACATCTTTGCTGAAATTTTGATCATAACACCAAGTGTACTAATTGCATGGCATGACATGCTTGTTTGATGAAATGTTAATATGTGTATTAATTTATTGACATGTGATGAATTATGTGAACATGGCATTACATGGCGTGTTGTAGGCTATTTTATTAGACGTATTTATGTATTAATTTAGCTAGAAGGGATAAAGATGCTACATTACGGTAAGTAATGATTTGTATGTGATGTTGATATATACTTGTGTGATACATTGACATGAATGAGTTAATGTATAAAAGTTATATGCATGTTTGATATAATTGCCTAGGATGCATTGGTGATATGCATGTTTGATAAAATTGTCCATATAACATTCATCATATATGTGGCATGGTACAAATAGGCAATGGCGCATACATTGCATATGCATAGGGACATCACATTGAATGGGTGTAAGTGCATAGTGCCATCACACACCATCCTTGGTGGTTGATGAGTGCGTTATGTACCGTTGAACGAAGTTCGGCGGAGTTCCATTGTTCGTAGAGCATGAAAACTTGTGTCGGGTAGTAGCAAGTAGGGATAGATACCCATTAGGTGAAAGCCCCAGTATTTTTTGTTATACATATGTGTCAATGGTAGGCTTGAGTGAAAGTGTAGGAAGGCGTCACGAAACTCTTGTGAGACCCAAAATTAAGCCTACCCCGCAAGACACATGTTAATAAAAAGATCATTGGAAATTCTGATATTCAATAGGTTTTGGTTTATAAAATAAAGAATTTAGTTTTGGAGAATGATCGTTGGATGAGCATCGATGATGGTTTAATCACGCGTGCACATTGCATTATGTGGAGAGTCGGTGAGGTTTCGAGACATGGTATATGATTGAGTCACATCTCATTTCGCGGTATGTAGGATTCCATTGTAGAAATTACATTTTACATGGAATGATCGTAGTGAGTGTCTGACCATTACATGTGCATTTAGGTGGGAAGTAGCATTTGTAGGAGTTATCTCTACTGAGCATGGCTCACCCTTTATGGGAAAAACATTTCAAGTGCAGGATAGACATCGATGGACGACGCTCATCTGAGGCAGTAATTGTGAAGAAGGCCGACGTGTGGACTTGATATTCATTTTGTAAAATATATTAGAAAAAAATAGTCTTAATATATGATTTTGTATAAGAGTGTTGTAATAAACTCTTAAAGACTATTGTGACATAGTCTTAGGTAATATTTTGAGTATGGTTGAAAGGGCTAGAGGGCTACTTTTACTCATAAATGAGTCTCAGCGAATGAGACACGATAGTGTGGTATCGGGATATGTGATACCCACAGGTATTCTGCAGGTTGATGATTGGTCAACGGGACCCCCGAGGTTTGGGGCATCACAGCTTAGTGTCAAAGCTTAGGTATACAAACACCTAGGGCTTGGGAGGCATGGGTTTAGATCATGGCATTTATGGTGCATTTCATGTTTTGTGCTCAATATGCTACATGATTGTGTGTTATGTGAATTATATACATGGTAAAATGTATATAGGAAAAGATGAACACTAGTATTAGAGAACATAACCTTAGGGGTTCAGAAAATGAATAAACGGAATTCAGGATGGAATTTCATATGCACTACTAGTTAGACTAGAAAAAGGAATCTCAATTTTCTATGTGACACTTGTAGATGGCAAGTCGAGGAAAGGGATGCCAAGGCAGTGGGTGGAGCAACAACCCACTACCACCAGCCTTTGACAGCCAGACCTTCATGGGGCTATTGGTGCAGCGGCTGCTACTATTGCACAAGCTAGTGCAACGGCGGGCCAAGAGGGCTTAAGTAACCTCCAAAGGTTCAAGGCACATCATCCTCCGACCTTCAGGGGAGGAGGGGATCCGATGATAGTTGATCATTGGTTCCAGCAAGTTGATAGGATTTTGAAGGCTATGGAGGTCGCCTCCGAAGTCACTTGGATAAGACTAGTGACATTCCAGCTAAAGGGTGAGTCCCAAGTATGGTGGGATTGGGTCAAAGCCTCGAGGGACTTGGAGGCGAGGACATGGAAAGAGTTCCGTGGGCTCTTCATGGAAAAGTATTTTCCAACGTCTACTCGACATGCAAAGGCGCGGGAGTTCCTAGAGTTGAGATAGGGGACGATGACAGTACTTATGTATGTGGCTAAGTTCACAGAGTTAGCTTGTTTTGCTGATGCTTATGTGGCCACATATATGGTTAAGGTGAGAAAATTTGAGGATGGTTTGGGGGTGTCTGATGCAGGGTAAAATTGTGGGACTTCTCCTACAAGACCTAGACTTGATAGTCAGGACTGCTATGGCCATTGAGAGGGGGGGTGGAGGATGCATGGAACATCCGGGATGCGGATGTTGTTAAAGTTAAGAGGATGGAGAGTCAACCTTCTTCTTCTAGCTCGGGAAAGAAGTAGAGGGACTTCACGGGGTTTCGAGGGATGGGGCGTAGGTATCGGGACCCGAGGCTGGTCGAATCTGTGACGAGGGTGATGACATGTTTCTATTGCCATCGGCTGGACTATCAAGCCGAATTTCCCTCGGAGCGGGGATCCCCGAGTTTGTGGGACCGCCGCGAGTCCCAATCATCGATTAGGACGTGCACAAGCAAGTTATGTTTCTCCTTATCCGGTATAGGCCGGGGCAGTGCTCCGGTCTCGGGGGTGCTGCACTGGCACCTCTTTTGCTAACAGACGAAGCCGAACATGTGGGTCGAGGTCAAGGACGCGGGGCTTGGTAGGGACCGAGACCCGGGCGTGTACGCCCCATTACACCACGGTGCGAGATTGCGAGATCATCACCGTTGATTCAGGGTACTTTTCTACTCTCTTGTCTATGGACAAGAATATTGTTTGATTCTGGTGCATCTCATTCTTTTATTGTTGTATCCTCTATGAAAGATTTGGGCTTAGAGGTTGAAACCTTGGAAAAGCCATTACATGTGAGTTCTCCCTTAGGAACTAGGGTGAGGGTTGATCCGATATGTCGTGGTTGTGAGTTAGAGATCTCAGGGATTCTGCTCACGGTGGACCTTCGAGTTATGGACATGTCGGAGTTTGATGTCATCCTCGAGATGGATTGGCTAATGGCCCATCGTGTCGTCATCGATTGTGATCATAGGAGAGTTACTACCTACACACAGGATGGTATTCGTGTTATGTTTAAAGGGGATAAGCATGATTATTTACCTCAAGCCATGTACGACTCTAAGTGGCACAGGGCCGTTGTGGAGTTAGGTGGCGGGCCTTACCTCTCGGAGGGGCCAATTGAAGACGAGTTGAGTCACCTCGGGTGGTTTATTAATTATAAGGATGTTTTTTGAGGCAGACTGCAATATTAACTTTCAGTATCAGGGATGTAGACTTCACGATTAAGTTACACCCCAGTCGCGCCTATTTATGTATTTCTGAGAAAGGTGCTGCTTAGTTGCCAGGAACTTAGGTCCTGGAAGAATTCACAAGACTTGGTAGGCGGAGGATTTATTAAATTTGATAACTACCTTAGAGACTCGGTGTTGTTTGCAAAAGAATAAAGGCAGATTCTTCGGTTATGCATAGATTATCGACGATTGAACGGGGTTACTATCAAGAATAAGTACCCTTTGTCGAGGATTGATGATTTGTTTGATCAGCTGAGAGGGGCGCGAGTGTATTCCAAGATAGATCTCCACACCGGTTACCATCAGTTGAGGGTTAGGGAGGTAGATATCCCTAAGACAGCGTTTCAGACATGGTATGTGCATTTCGAGTTCATAGTGATGCCTTTCATATTGATGAATGCTCCTACAGGATTGATGGATCTCATGCATAGGGTATTCCAACCCTATCTAGATCAGTTTGTGGTAGTCTTTGTTGATGACATCCTAGTCTACTCCAATTCTAAGGAGGAGCATGAGAATCATTTGAGGACTGTTCTCCATGCTTTGAGAAACCATCTATTGTATGTCAAATTCAGCAAATGTGAATTTGAGCTTATTGAGGTAATTCTTAGGTCATGTGGTATCGGCTTCGGGTATCTCAGTGGACTCGGAGAAGGTTGAGGCAATTAGAAGTTGGGAGAGACCCAAGTCAGTCTTCGAGATACGCAGTTTCATTGGATTGGTAGGGTATTATAGGAGGTTCATTGAGGACTTCTCCCGATTAGCTGCGCCTATGACGAAATTGACCCAGAAGGAGGTTAAGTTTGAGTGGAATGACTTATGTTAGAGGCATTCTAGGAATGGAAAAGGAGGCTTACTTCAACTCCTATTCTGATAGTCTCGGACAAAGGACAGGGGTACACATTGTACTGTGATGACTCTAAGGACGGACTAGGATGTGTTCTGATGCAGTCCTAGAGGGTTGTGGCTTATGGTTCTTAGTAGTTAAAGAACCACGAGCAGAGTTACCCTACGCACGATATGGAGTTGGCGGACATTGTCTTTGCCTTGAAGATATGGTGTCACTATCTGTATGGTGAGCAGTTCGAGGTGTTTTCGAACCACAAAAGTTTGAAGTACATCTTTACACAGCGAGACATCAACATGAGGCAACGCAAATGGATGGAGTACCTAGAGGATTATGATTTCACTTTGCACTACCACCTCGGTAAGGCAAATGTAGTGGTTGATGCACTCAGCCGGAAGTCACGAGGAGTCTTGGCTAGTACAGCTTCCCGGGAGTAGCAGATGATTGAGACTGGGGGACAGTTCGAACTAGTGGTATAGTGATCAGGCTCAGGGGACTTTAGGGAGTTTGATGGCTACGCCTTCCCTACTTAGTAAAGTGATTGAGGCTTAGGGGCAGGACACAAAGATTGTGTCCATCAAGGATCGGGTACAGTCAGGTACAGGTGACGAATGCTGGACCATGCATACAGATGGTGGTCTTCGGTATAGGGGTAGGATTGTGGTTCCCCGGTTGGCAAATTTAAGAGAGGAGATCCTCAGGGGGTTCCATTGTTCTCGTTTTGTTGTACGCCCAAGTGGCACAAAGATGTACCATAATCTTCGTCACCAGTATCACTGGAGTGGAATGAAATAGCAAGTTGGGGACTTTGTTCGTCAGTGTCTTACATGTTAACAGGTAAAGGCTGAACACTAAAGGCCAGTGGGGCTACTCCAACCGTTAGAGGTAGCGGAGTGGAAGTGGAAGTGGGAACACATCATGATGGATTTTATGACTCACTTGCCATGAACATCGCGAGGGCATGACGCAGTGTGGGTGATAGTGAACCGGCTCACCAAGTCAGCACACTTTCTAGTTGTGCGAATGACCTTCACTCTGGAGGCATTCTACATATTATATATACGAGAGATCGCCTGGTTGCATGGAGTACCAATCTCTATTGTATCGGACCAGGGATCTCAAGTTTACAACTCTTTTTTTGGAGAGTTTTCAGCGAGCCATGGGGACACAATTGGTGATGAGCACCGCTTTTCATCCCAAACCGGACGGTCAATCGGAGAGGACCATCCAAACATTAGAGGACATGCTAAGAGCATGTGTTATGGATCTTAAGAGTAGCTGGGAAAAGCATTTACCTTTAGTGGAGTTCGCCTACAACAACAGTTATCAGGCGAGTATACGGATGGCACCCTATGAGGCATTATATCGGAGGCCATGTCGATCTCCGGTCTGTTGGACGGAGGTGGGAGAGAAACTCTCTACGGGTCCGGATTTGGTGAGGGACACCTGTGAGAAGATGGACTTGATATGAAAGCATCTTCTCATGGCTCAGGCGGAACCAAAGCTACGGCCAGACGGGCGACACTTTGGCTTCTAGAGTTTGAGGTGGGAGATCACGCAGCTAGCCAAAGGTGATGCCTAAGAGGAAGGAGTGGTCGGTTGCAAGCGGGGGAAAGCTTTCGCTGGGGTATATTGGACCCTTAAGAGATGCTCGAGGCATGGAATGCTTGTAGTGTCTTAGGTTAGGCGTTATCGTAGGAGGCTTATCAAGTGTTACCATTATGGTATTCCATATCTCCATGCTCTGGAGTACACTCCGGATCCAGGCTCATGTAATTGGATAGGAGCGACTTATTATTATTGATCACGGATGGAACCTTTGAGGAGGACTGTCGTAACATGGATAGTCGGGATCGGGTTTGCGGCCTTGGTTGTGAGGCTAGTGAAGGTGTTGTGGCAACACAGTGGAATGGAGGAAGCAACATGGGAACGCAAGGACACGATGCGTACCACTTATCCTTTCTTATTCAAGGATGAAGGAACGTTGTTTAGTCATTTGATAATGAAAATGACTGTTGCATATGCATGTGATAGTATGTATATGTGTGTGTGAATTTCGGAACGAAATTCTTTTTAGGAGGGAAGAATGTAAAACCAGGAAAAAAATTGAAAATTTCTAAAAAAAAAAAAAAAGCAAAACAGTGATTTGTCGATATGTATAAGTTGAAAACCGGGAAGTTTTCTAGATCTCGGGTGACGAAACGAATCTCATCGTTAGGTTCGTTTCGCGAAATTTAGTTACCTATGCCAATTTCGTTGAATTTAGTTGAATTTCGAGATAGTCCGAATTTCATGTTTTTCGAGACATCGGGTGTCGAGTGCCGGTGACACGTGGCAGGCCATGGGTGTGACACATGGCAAGCCATGTGAGACCCCGGAAAATCCAGATTCCCTAAAGGAGGATAAAGTAGTAATTTCGGTCAAAATCCGGAATTTTTCTAGATATCAGATGACGAAACGGACTTCAGATTTGGAATCGTCACCGTGAAATCTATTCACCACGTTGATTCGTTGGATTAGGATGATTACAAGGTTCCACGTTTTTCGGCGTGAGGTGTCGGATGACAAATAGCAAGATTATAGGATGCCATGCCACACGAGAGTGACACTTGGCATGGAAAGAATGGGTACCACTTAATTAGCGTAATGTGGGAATGGATCGTAGCTCCTGATAGTAGTATGAGTGGTGATGTCATAAAGAAGAATTATGAAATAAAAGAAAAGGGATGGAAAATTGAGGCCTTGCAATTGTGGCAGGGAAGGAGGGGAGGAAGGCACCTCCTTTGACATCGTTGAATGCTCCAAAGAGGGAGAGAAAATCAGAGAAAGGAAAATGGGAGAAATTGAGAAAATAGAAAGAGAAAAGAAAGAGAAATGAGGAAAGAAGCAACGAGGGAAGCGTGGGGAGGAAGAAAGAAAAGATGCGGGGAGATTACTGGATCTGTTTCTAGAGAGAGTCTCTTCCTTATACAGGTGCGTAGGTGTCCAGACCAGTCAGTTCTTTAGCGGTTGACGAAGGAGAATTGTTCTACCACGAAGAGGGCAGCGTGTGGACTCGGTTTTAGGGAGTTCGACAGCTTCCCTAGGGAAAGGTAGGGGTTTTCTCTACTTGCTTTACTTTTGTTTAAAGGGCTTTGTAATGGATTGTCGAGGTCTGAGGTCAGGTGGGTCTTTGGTTCCAAAAAGCTGGGACCGAGTGAATAAATCCTGGTGTGGTTTGGACACCACGGACCGCTTGCTTGATTGCGGTGGTGTCAGGTTATCGCTAACAGAAAATAACATGTTGCATGTGAAATTTGGGCTGTTCCAAGACGAACGGCCGAATGTGCCTTAGCCCATGTGAGCTGGCAAGCTTATGTTATTATAAAATGAATAACATGGATTTATGGAACTAATTATGCTAATATATGCATGAGTGATATTAGCATGTGTTATGTGTGTTCAGGTGCCATTGCATTGCACTTGTGTGGGAGTAACCCAATAGGAAAATTCCAATTACTCGGGCTTTGCTTCACCAATAAATCATTTTAAATCAAGACGATTGGGATGGACGCGATTCAGAAAGCCAGAGTACAAATGAGTACACAGATGTTTCAGATGAGAAACGGGCAAGACCAGTTAGAACTCAGAATTAGCCATAATTGTAATTAAACCATTTTTATAAATGTAAATTTTAATGAGTAGGATGTGTGCCTATGGGCGTTTTTTGCATACGTACGCTTCTCATGACATGAGACATGTAGATTACGGTTGACGGGTTGTCAACGACACCCCGGATCAGCTACAAGCCATGTGTCAAAATGCATGTCTTTACAAGACACATGGCAAGCCATGTGTCAACTTGTATGGAATGTGAACTTTGTGCATAAATGGAATGTGTTCGTAGAAAAAGGAGAAAAGAAAGAGAGAAAGAGGAAGGAGGTCATGTTTCTTC
Source organism: Tetrastigma voinierianum (assembly GCA_016808115.1). NCBI lineage: Eukaryota > Viridiplantae > Streptophyta > Magnoliopsida > Vitales > Vitaceae > Tetrastigma > Tetrastigma voinierianum. The sequence goes on along the minus strand of JAEQBH010001279.1, from coordinate 369,408 downwards.
CTCGCCTATCACATGCTCCGATTTGGAACTCGCTGACTAAGAAGTAAAGTTCGTAGATTCAAACAGGGGTTACGCTTCAAGAGGTAGGAATTCTTCCTACTTTGGTTTATTTCTAGCCATTGGGCTATTGTTTTGGGCTGATTTTGGAACCGTGTTGTGTCATGTTAATGGAATGGGATGGGTTTGTAGCCGGTTTAAAGGGCTTCTTTCGGAGTGAATTTGGGTTGAAAAATTGCATTCACAGGAGTCACCAAAATGCTCCTACAACCCTCGAGCACGCTATTACGTGGATTAGCTCAATAGTGTGGCTCCTGGTGTACTCCAACTTCGGACAACCATATCTTTCTTGTTCGAACTCCAATTCGCGTTCTTGGACTCTATGAAAAGCTCTTTGAGTTTAGAATCTAGTCATATGCTAGTGGTTAACATTTGGTGCTCACATCGTTGCTGAAATTTTGATCATAACACCAAGTGTACTAATTGCATGGCATGACATGCTTGTTTGATGAAATGTTTATATGTGTATTAATATATTGACATGTGATGAATTGTATGTGAAGACATGTGTAACACCCCAAATTATACCCTAACAGTTTTATAACATGTTTAAGGTATAATAAAAGTAAAAGCATATTTTTCTGGAATAAAATAATGCTAAAAATAAAATAAGCAAAACCCGGAATTAATACAAAAGTCAAGGGTAAATTGGTAAATTTCCCATTTCAGTGCAGTGAATGGAGAATAGTATCCAATGGAGCTATATTAGCTCAATTAAAAGCGCAGCCTGTTTTAAAGAAAATGATTATAGATACTAAGAAAAATGATGAAGAGATTCGTAAAAGGCGCCAAATTGTTAGAGCCGGGTATAAGACCGATTTTCAAGAAAAGAAGCCGGAAGTTTGTATTTCCGTAACAAATTATGTTTGTCGATGATAAAGAGCTAAAGAAAAAGTTACTATTTCAAAGCTCATAATAAGATTAACATGCATCCTGGAGGTAATAAGATGGCCCAGGATTTGAAACAAAGATTATTGGTGGAATGGAATGAAAAAGAGAGTGATTTAGCACGAGTCTAAATGTTTGACGGTCAATGTCAAAGTCAACAATTAAGTTCCAACAAATCGTTGAATCCCTTCCAATTCCTCAATGGAAGTGGGATAATATTACTATGGATTTTGTGGTCGTTTTCCCCTCACACAACAAAAACATGACTCGTCTAGGTGATTGTTGATATGCCTGGCCAAAGTCGGCCCATTTTATACCAACATGACGACCATTCTACTGACGACTAACCAGCTTATATGTGGGATGAGATTCTCGTGATCGCATGGTGTCATTGTCTATTGTGTCGATAGGGATCCTCGACATCATAAGTTCTAGAAGGACACACACTAGCCTGAACTCGGCTTAATTTCAATACAAAGATTCCACCCAAGCAGATGTAGATGAACAAATCGAAAGAGGTTGATTCAAGTGCTCAAGATGATTTAGATGCAATGAATTCACTGGAAATTGGGATAGGTATATTCCATTGATAGAATTTGTCTATAACAACAGTTGTAAGACCCGAGAAATTCCACCGAAAATGGCAAAATCGTACTCGACATAAATTGTAATTTTGCTAAAAATCCCACTTATTCTCTAGATCCTGATGATCTAAACTGACAATCGCTGAATCATCTCTCACAAATCCAGCTAGCAGCGTAAAATTTCCTCGTAGAATTCGAGACAATCGAGCTGGCACGCCGAGGCATCACGCTTCGTGTCAGAAACTACTTTTCGGCGTGACCTAAAATCATGATATAACAGTACTCATGTGCCATAAGTGGCATGAGTATAAAAATGATGAAAATGGACGGCCGAGATAGTGCCGAATGTCAAAACTGGAGAAAGAAGGGAATTAATTAATTAAATGGATTAAATCAACTAAAGGACAAAAAGCTATAGTTGTCTCCTTCTTTAAACCAAGAAAATATGTGAAATGTAGGGAATTGAAAACCAGTAGAAGCCAAAAACGTGAAATGAAGAAAAACTGGATGCGAGGGTCAACCACGGACCGTGTTGAGTGGCGATCTACGCCGCGAGTGGTCTTATTTATGGTCGATAAAGCGCTGATTCTACCCACGCGGTAAATCGGTCGGGAAATAGCGTTGTCTGGGGTGGATCCAGTTTAACTGTAGTGAAGGTCGGGCCGCCTTCCTTCTCTACTGCGGTTTGTAGAGAAGGATCTCCCGCTTCCGCGCCGACCGTATCCGCAGCTGCTTGCTTTGGCTGGAGAGTCTGCATCCGTGGATGCATCTTAATCCACTTCAGGTTACCCAAATCATGGGTCCTCGAATCCCTGCTTCACTCTGGGCGTCGGCGCCGACGCCACTACGGGTCTTTGGTTGCTTTTGAGTTCAGATCTAGGTGGAGCGCTTAACCCGGCTGCGTGGTATCCAAATCGTGGTCCCGGATTTCGCAGTTCACTTATACCGCCGCAGCCACCGACGGGCGGTATCTCGGAACTCGTTTCAAATGGGTCTGATTTCCGGGATCTCCGCATTCGCTTGAAGGTTTCAATGAAGGTCGGGCCTGGGCTCCTACAAAGAGAGCGGGGATTCGCGTGGATCGCCATTTCCAAGTTGAAGATGGAGTTCAGACGGCTTCAAGATTGGGCCGCGCTTCATAAATGCCCTGACCTTGAACTTTGGTTGCCTGGTCCTATTCCTTCAGAGGCATCATCCCACCATCCGGCCTACGCTCGCGTGAAGAGTAAGGTCCGAGAGCAGGTTGCCGGTTTTGGGAGCTTTTGACAACCTGGAGGTAGGGGGTTTCTCCTACCATGCGATTATCTCTTTAAGTAATTTTTACAAATGTTTGATTGGAATGAGGCCGAAAATGGTCGGGAAATGCGGGTTCACAAGGTGAATCGTTGATTTGTGATTTTCTAATAGTAACCCAGATTTCTCACTATTCCTAAATGCTGTTCTCAAAATATATTTTTGTGAAAATATGTGTTTGGTCGAGGATTTAAATTAAATTGCTCTGTTTCATCATTAGCCCAAGTGTTAATTTTGATGTATGAAAATGAGAATTTATATGACATGATTATGAATATTGTTTTGAAAATATATGCATATTTATATATTTACATGTGAATTAGACTCCATTGAAGTGGCATACATGCATTCCATATGCACCTAACACCCTTGTGGGACCATGGGATGGTGCATGAGATGAAGCTCCAGAAAACATTTGGAGGGCTGTCAAAAATATTAATTATCGGAGGTGGTCCATTAAACAACAAAATATCAATCGCCGAGCGGCCCAATTGATATTCATCGAGGGTAGTCCATATAGCCAACAATATATCAATCAAGCCGGAGTGGCCCAATTGGATATATACACATCTGAGGGTCATTCACAAACTAACAAAACAATAATTTCATACAAGGCTTAGGCAAGTGTGAGAGAGCCTGAGGACTCTGATCCGAAGCTGGTCATGTAGACATTCAAGTAGGATCATGCATTTGCTTGAATGTATGTTTATTTTAACATCAGACCCACTTTCAGCGAGAAGAAATTTAATTCTGAAAGCATTCCACCACTCGAGTTACTGCTCACCCCGTCGAGGGATATTATTTTGGCTGTGCACAGGAGCGTGTGAGGGGACTCGTCATCAGGGATCAGGGATCAGAAGAAAGTCGGTTGTGGTTTTGAAGTCGATGATATATACATGTATTAAATGTCTAATTTTAATATATGTATTGTATAAGAGTGAAAATATTGTAACTCTTTTGTAATCATTGGTATATAGCTGGATTCATAGTCAAGTATATATATCGAGTATTGCTTATGGGCCCATGGCTGCCAACCAAGCAACTGCGCATATTGGACTCCTGCTTTTGGACAGGTTTATGTGTTTTGTATTTGGGTAGAGCTCCTCGTACAAAGGAGACCTTCCTATTTCGTTAAAATGCTCGTCACCATTATCTGTTTAGCACTCGCGGGTCGACGGGTAGTCAACTGGATTTCCGACTGGGGGCGTCACAACCGCCATCAATCAAGCAATCGCACGACACCATAAGGAGGTTTTGTATGGCCGGAGATGTAGAACTCCTGTGTGTTGGACATAATTGAATGAGCATAAAGTGATTGGTCCAAACATAGTAAAAGATACAGAAGCAAAAGTTTAGGTTATTCGGCAAAGGTTAAAGGCTGCCAGTGATCGACAAAAGTCATATGCCGATTTGAAAAGGAATGACATTGAATATGAAGTGGGTGATAAAGTGTTCTTAAAGGTATCTCCATGGAGGAAGGTGCTTAGATTTGGGAAGAAAGGGAAGCTGAGTCCGAGGTTCATTGGCTCATATAAAGTTTTGGAGAGAATCGGACCAGTGGCGTATCGGTTGGCACTCCCTCCAGAGTTAGCCAAGTTGCATGATGTGTTCCGGCGTGCTCCATGCTTTCCTGGAATATAGTTATGATGAGTCGCACATACTACCAATGCAAGAGATACAAGTACAGGAGGATTTTTCATATGATGAGGAGCCAAAGGCTATTCTGGCTTGAGAGGTGAAACAGTTGCGGAACAAACAAGTACCGTTAGTCAAAATGCTCTGGTAACACCATGGCAGAGAAGAAGCTACTTGGGAGCCAGAAGCAACTATGAGAGCACAAAGATCCGTAATCGAATAAGGGGGGCGACTTTCGAGGAAGAAATTCTTTTAAAGGGGGAGAGAGTTGTAACACCCCAAATTATACCCTGACAGTTTTATAACATGTTTAGGGTATAATAAAAATAAAAGCATATTTTTTTGAAATAAAATAATGTTAAAAATAAAAAAAGCAAAACCCGGAATTAATACAAAAGTCAAGGGTAAATTGGTAAATTGCCCATTTCAGGACCCACGGGTCATAATTGAAGAAGATTGTATGCTAATATAGGATTAGGATAAGTGGAATTGCAAATAAAAGGAAATTAAAGGACTAAGTTGCAAAAAACATAATTTATGTCAAATGTTAGGATAAAGCCAAACATGGCTTTAAAGAAATCTCATTTTTTGGCCTTTGGGATAGGGCAAATCGGATAAGGGAGAAGAGAAGAGAAGGAGAAGAAGAAGAAGAAGAAGAAGAAGAGAAGAGAAGAAGGAAGAAGGAAGGAGAAAAGAAAAGCAAAGGTATGGAACTTGTTAGAAACTTTTGTATGGATTTTGGTATGAATTTTTGTATGGATACTTGTTTGGAGGTTTGGAATACTTTTTGTGTAGAACTTGTTTGGAATGGTTGTTTGTTTGATTGTGGTCCTCAATGGAGGAAAAATTTGTACAGAGAAAATGTTGGTTTTAAGGGGAGATGCTATCCTTTTTTTTTTTTTTTAAACCCATATTTTGCTTTGTCATAACTTGGCCATCACTCATCCAAATTCAAGTGATTGTACTTTGTAAACTACATATCTAGAAGAACAAATCTCCTCGAAATAATTGTGAGAGTCCAAATTTGATCCCATTGATCCGTAAAATTGGTCAAATTGAGGCTCGTCAGTCACCTTCCAAGTTCATTTATGATACAATTTTGGGTTTCGGAACAGTTTTGCTATTTAGGCCATAAGTTGAGTTTCACTCATTCAAATTGAGTTATTCAAATTTTTGGGAAAACTAGAATTCTATTAGAATAAAATCTCCCTTGAATTGCTATATTCAACTCAATCATCGACTCAGAAAATTGCTAAAGTAAGGGAACAATTATGTCCCTAAAATATGTCTCATAACAGTCCCATGAACTAGAGTAATTCCGGTTGTTTAAATCATAACTTGAGTTATACTGGTCCAAATGAGGTGATTCAAATTTCTGTACAAACTAGACATCTGGGTGAACAACTTTCATGAAGAAATTATGGTCAAATTATGTCTCTAATGTTCCCAGCAAATTTTCAAATATAAGACACAATTCCAAATTCTCGTTTCTAGAAATTGTCTAGAGCAATTTGAATGTTTGACCATATCTCCCTAAATTAAAAAGTCCAAATGACATGATGTTTGGAAACGATAAAGAAACTTAAGACATAGGGGGTATATCAGTTAGAAATATCACTTTCTCAACACCTCACATAAAGGTCAAATTGTAGTTTAAATGGACTTGGGAGATGTTCGTTGTTCGCAGCAAATTACATGGAAAGTGAAATTGTATAAAGGTTATATAAATGTATTGTTATATGAAAGCTAAAGAGAATAAACGTATAATTGTGTTATATGAAAAAGTGCAAAATACATTTAAATGTTTATAAGAGATTATTTGATAATGAATATCTCATAAGTATACATGATATCAATAGTTATTCATGTATATGAGATATCTTTTTCTTATTCCTGAAAGATTGTTAAGAAAACATAATAAACCGATTTCCTCGTTTATGACCGGTAGTTGGATAGATAGGTAGCCCATAGGCACAGCTGTTTAAAGATACAATTTACGAGATCAGGCTCGCTTGGGTCGCATGACATAGATCCCGCTTTGATCATTATAGCGACCCCGCTTGGTCTACGATAGAAATCACTATCTCAGATAATCGATAGTACCTTCGTACATACGCTTTCCCGTATCCACTTCTGGGTATTTACAGGCATGGAACAAGATAAATGACAAGAAATATAAATGGCATGACATGATATGAGAAGCATAGCATTGCTATGTGATGATACGCAATGGGGTGATAAGTACAAGAACAAAACGTGAAATGAAAGATGATATGGAATGAAACATGATAAGACGGTCAAGTAGGTGACATATATGTAGAAGCATATCTATAAATGATATGTTCAAAACATGAATAACAATGCGGTATATGTAAATGAATGTTAAAGTTATATGCGCTATTCATGTGATGACTTTGATTAGAGGTATTCCAGAGTGTGGTTAATTTCACTAAGCTATAAGCTTCACACGAGCCAAAGCTTCATCCGTGGTAGGTACGTATGAGAAACCGTATTAATGCGACAACCGCATCGCTGAATATGTCAAAAACATCACATGTGCCCAATTAGAAGAGCATTTGGTATAATGTATATGTATTTTTGTTTCTTTTCAGAAGCAATGTAAATATTGTAATAAGAACACTTCCATATATGAAGCTTGTATATTTTGTAATCCGCATTACAGAAATATAGTACTTAGTTAAGTGTTTAACATTAGTAAGGAATTAAATAAGCTTAGTTATAAGTTTTTACGTGAACAGGATAAAAATGACACCTCGCTGACACCGGGTGAGTTGGGGGCGCTGATAACATACCATTACATGTATATGTTTTCAGCTATTTTAGACATGTTATGTCGTAATTTAGCCTCTAGAGGATAAAGTGCTTCATTACTTGGATTAAGTAATGATTTGTATGTGATGTTGATATATTGTGTGATTCATTGACATGAATGTGTTAATACAGGTGAAATGTATGATGTTTTATGGCACTGCCCAGATGCAGTCAGGGTGATATGTGCATGTTTGATAAAATTGTCCATATAGCATTCATCATATATGTGACACAGTATTGCAATCAGTAAATGGCGCATACATTGTCATATGGACCCGGCACATCCTACTGACGGGTGTGGTGCATAGCGTCTCACACACCATCCTTGGTGTTACGAGCGGCTCATACGTTGGGAACGGTGCCCGTGAGCTCGCTTGTCTCAGAGAATATGAAATATGCCACCACACACCATCCTCGTAAGATGAGTGGGTTGTGCACCGTTGAACGGTTTCTCCAAATGGAGTTCTGCCAGAGCATGAAATCTCAGTCATGTAGTAACAAGGTGGATAGACCCATGGGTGAAAGCCCTTATTTTTGGTTATACATATGTGTCTAACAAAGAGTCTGAAAGTGTAGGAAGGGCGTGCAAAGCTCGCGGTGAGACCTGTGCAATTTTCACCATAAAAGACACATGTTTTGTTAATAAAAAGGTCACTCTGAGGTACAATATGCAATGGGTTTTCGTTTATAAAAACAAAAAGAATTTAGTTTTGGAAAATGATCATCGATGAGAACATCACGATGGCTTACCACACATTGGCTTGTGCATTGTGTGGAGGAGTCGTGAGACTCGGGGCATGGTACATGATTGAGTCACATCTCATTTCATGGCATGTAGGATTGCATGGTAGAAACTACATTTACATAGAATGATTGTGGTGAGTATGCGACCATTACATGTGCACTTAGGTGGGGAGTAGCCTCTGTTGGAGTTATCTCTATTAGGCGTGGTTCATCCTTTATGGGAAAAACATTTCAGGTGCAAGATAGACACCGGTGGACGGTGCTCATCTGAGGTCATAATTGTGAAGAAGGCAGACATGTGGCCTTGATATTAATTTTTTAAAATATATTATAACGAAATAGTTTTATTATATGATTTTGTATAAGAGTGCTTGTATCAAACCTTAAGGACCATTGCATACAGTCTTGCACATTTTGGAGGGCGGCTGGAAAGGGTCCCATGGGGCTACTTTTAATTGCATAAAATGAGTCTCGATAAATAAGACACGATAGTGTGGTATCGATATATGCGATACCCGTATATTCCCACAGCTGACGTCATCAACTGGGACCTCGAGGTTTAGGCATCACATAAGTTCTCCCACCCATCGATGTCTCGGGTCAGTTTCATTAGACCTTAGTAAGTACTTGAGATATGGAAATGACACAATCACATCGCTTTCCATACAAGAGCGTGGAGTAAATTTTCTGCCTTTCGAGAGGCTTCCACCTATTAGGTCAAGATAAGGCTTCCACTAGGCTTTCTGAGAACCTATCATTATCCCACATCGGTTCCACATAAGAGTATGGAGTAGTACTTAAGTTTGAGAGGTTCTCTCACCTATCAGGTCGGTCTTTTAGGTTGGGCTCTTCTATTGGACTTGAGGGCACTCAGGGATATGGAATGATACGATCTCACATCGTTTCCCTACAAAAGCGTGGAGTAGTACTTAAGCTTGAGAGGTTCTCTCACCTATCAGGTCGGTCTTCTGGGTTTAACTCTCTAATTAGGCTTGAAACCCTATCATATTGAGACTATAACACCCTGAATTATACCATAGTAATTTATTACATGTTTAGGGTATAATATAAGTAAAATTTGTATTTTTCAGAAATTAAGTGTAAAATGGGAAAAATGTTAAATTGGTAAATTGTAAAGTGGGGACCCAAAGGTCATAACACAAGAAGATGATATATTAAAGTAGAAATATGATAAGTTGAGTTGCAAATGAAAGAAAGATGAAGAACTAAAATGCAAAGGGAAATTTTAGCCCAAAATGTGATAAGCCAAACATAGCCTTAAGCCAAATTTGGGATAAGACCAAATATGGTCTTAGAGATTCGATCATTTCTCATTGGGGCTGTGGAATTATTGTGTTATAAGAAGCTATTTTTGGGTTTCCAATAGTTCACAAGAAGGAAGGCAATGAAAAGGTTTAAGCTTCAAGAAATCAAGGTATGGAATTCATGTATGGATTACTTGTTTAGTTTTGTGTATGAATTACTAGTATGGATTTGCTGGTTAGAAAAACCTCATAACTCTCTCTTTTGTTTCATTTAAGTTAGAAGAACCTATCTCAGATAAAGGGGAGTTTTATTGGTTTTAGTTCATTTTTGTGGTTGGTTTTAGGTTTTGGTTGGAAATTTCAAATGAAAATAGGTAAACCTTTCATTTATGCTGAAATCGCAGATGAATACCCATACTGAAAGTAAGCACAAGATCAAAGTCATAGCCTAGAGGATATATAGGTACCGATGCTGAAATTCGGCTGGCTTCGTAGGTAAAAATGCTCAACCCGCTACTAAGGCTTAAGCAAATGGCACTTTGTTTCTTGCCCTTATTTTGCAAAATGACAGAATAATAGAATAAGCTTCCGTAATATATATAATTGCATGTCCTGCCTAAGACCGATTAGGGAATGAATAGACACTGATCGCTTCGCTTACTCCCGCAGAATGCTAATGGCTAATTTTATGTTACGTAGGCACATCTCTATTTGTAATGTTTCGCACTTCGCTAGTGATAATGACACTTCACATGAGTACACGCCCGCTCAAGATCGCATCGCATCTTCTCAGCACTTACTGCGTCATGTCCTCTGCCTATTTCTGGCCTTATACAGCATGTAAAACATTTATATAATAAGAATATGAATAATGAACAATATGAAAACATAAGTAATCAATTCTACTGTTTATTGTACCTACGTACCCTCCGCACAAGACCGTTTTGAAATTTTACTTTGAAATATGAACCTGCTATAAGAATTCATGCGCCATGAAAACTCGTTATAGATTTATGTTACACGAAATCTCCCGACATATACATATGCTATATGTAACTCAAATTATGAACTACTCATGTCATATCTATTATCCGCTTTCCCCTATTAAGTTATAAGCTTAGTACTCCAACATCTCAAGCAGAGTGATTTAGAAGGACATCCGGTGCATTTCGCATATAACATGGCCAACACAAAGAATAGAGACCACCGATGTCGTTTTGATTTTTGGTTTTTTAACAAATGAAAAGTTTTTGTAATAATGAGTTTATGTAAGTACAAGAAATTGGCACTTGCATACATATATATATATATATATATAAGGTGATTGTATTTCATTATGAAAATATATATATAATGGGCTCATCAATGTTCGAAATGCAGGTTAAGGAGTCTCAGTCTTGTGTCGTGTCTCCTTCTCTTCGTCTGCTATGCGGCAAAAGGATTTTGAGTTTGATCTTGCCAAATATGAAGACAAGATAAGCTTTTTACAATATTTGCTGGAGTAAAGCATAACACTTGAATTCAAATGCCTTTCAATACAATGGAAAAAAAAATTCAAAAAAAAATTGAATGCAGGCAAATGCCCCTACTAGGCACTAGGTAAATCCGTCCCTGCAAACGAGGGTAGAAGCGTCACAAAGTTATTAGTACACACTCACTCCTAATTTTTAGCAAACTTGTAAACTTCTACACCACACTTGCGGTACCAACTCCCTGCACTGACACTGTCTGCTCCTTCCCAGACGTCCATGGAACCACCTCCTGCACTCTTTAAGATTTAGGTTTTCATTAAAAAAAATGAACTTTATTTAAAAATATATATTGAAAAAATATTTATATTATTTAAATATACGATAAATTATTTTCTATATTTGTAACGAGTGGCTCGCTGCTTTGAAATCAATGATCTCATTTTTTGGTGTGGGCCTTGAAGTGGGGCCCCATTGTTCAGTGGGGCCCATGGTTCAATGGTCCGCTATTAATCCCATTCCCTACCCAAAACTAAATTGAAAGAAAACAAAAAAAAAAAAGATGTCAACAGAGACAGATTTATTATTGGTATTTATTTTCGTTACTTTTCCTTCACCAATTTCGCTACCTACCCACTACTTCATTATTAACATCACAGACGTGGGGGGACACCCAACCCAAGAGATAAATCACGAGCCATGCCGATCAACCCTCTCTCATTTTTCTCATCTTAATTTTTTTTAAAGGAAAATTATTATTAAAAACCTATAACTTTTATGACTTTTTCATTAAATCTTGAACAAAAAAACTTATTTTTTAAATATAACAACTTTTATTTTAATTATAGTTATAACTCAAATAAGACTCACAACCTTTACCATGTCTAACATGCTACGATCAAACGATACCTGCTTTCGACACAACCTTTTTTAATTATTGGAAGCTAAAAACTATAATTAAAATGAATTACTATATTTAATAAGTTTTTTTAAAGATTTAAATATAAGTCACAAAGCTTGTGTTTTTACACAATTTTCCTTTTCTTTTTAAAAATGTTTTTATTTATAAAGTTTATCACCATAAATTTTCTTAACCTCCATTCTTCATCTTCATCTAAATAGTAAGATACTATTCACACAAATTTTCTATTTTTTAATAATAAAAAAGTGAAAAAAAAAAGTGAATAGTAAAATCTCATTTTCTCATTTTTATAGTGTTTTAGGATATGAATAGTAATTTAAAGATGAATTTAGAAATTTTTTATTGGAGTTGAAAGTGGAAAAAAGTGAGCATATCATCTTCAAATATAGTGAATAGTTTAGTAGGTAGAAAATTTTCTATTTTCTCTATTCAAACTTTTCGAAAACAAAGAAAACACGTTTAGTTAGGACTAGACAAAACAAAATTAAAACAAAGAAAAATGAATTTCATTATTTTAATATTTTATATATGAACTTTAAAATCAAGTTTTTAGTTGTTTTTCTTTGTTTTCTAATTGAAATCGAAAAACAATGATTTTATTTTCAACATTTTATAATCTCATTTTCAAGAAAATGGTTTTACAAAACGGATTTTCTTATTCTTTATTATCAATCAAATTCAAGTACGAAACGTATTTTCTAAAAATGAAAACTAAAGATTAGAATACATTGAAAATTTTCATATTCTGATTTTTGGATATAGTTAAAAATTTTCGTGAACTAAACAAAGTCGTCACCTGAAAGGTACCGAAACTTAGTGGTTAGGATGATGATGTTTTTTTCAACCGGAACTACCGATGCGGTGGGGTCACGGGCCGACGTTGCCGGTATCGATGCAAAGGTCCGGGTCGTCGATCGCGCGATCAAGCCGCTTACACGATTCGCAAACCTTTGCCGTTAATTTCCAAAAAACAAAGAAGAAGGGGTCGGGCGAGGCGGTGCCCGCGGCCACCCGACGCTGTTCGGGCTTTCTTTCTTCGAGAAAAGAGACACTAGAGCATGTTAATGTGTTGCATATGAGTATGCTGCCTAAGAGTGCGCACTTTTCATCTAAGGACTTCAGATGAGAAGGTATATTATTCCCAATTTATGGCAAGAAGGGATTCTTTTCTCATCGGACGATATTTATCATTTTATCGATTTTAGAAAGAGATATACATGAATAGTTTATTGAGAATTATCCTCCTTCCTTTTAGTGAGATTTGATTGATTCAGTGATAATATATTATTGAGAATTATCTCGGTTTCCTTTATCAAAGATATTTTGACTTCACTATGATAACATATTATTGGTAATTATCTTGTTTCATATGAGATTTAGTCCGACATGTGATGCGAGCTCTCTCCCAATTATCCACACCCGCCTTTGGGTGATGGACCGGCTGCTTTTGGGCCGACGCTAGCTTCGTGCGAGTAGGGCTTGCCTCCTTTGCCTAAGAGAGGGCCATGCGCCTCATTTTTCTCAAACCCTACTATGATGCACACATATACCCCGATGTTTAGTCCTATGTTTAACTTGACTACTAAACTTTTTTGGGTCCAATACAATCTCTAAAGTTTGTTCTGTATCTCAAATTTACTCTTACTGTCAACAAAGGGAACAAATTGGCATCTAACGCCACTAACGTGCCACTCATATATGACATAATTTGCTGATGTGTCACATTGTTAACGGGTGACGCGTCAAAGGCGTTAGACACTCGTTTGCCCATTTCTTTACTCCATTAACAATAGAAGCATATTTAAACTACAAAACAAACGTTAAGGACAATATTAGACCAAAAAAATTTTAATGACCAAGTTACACATACAACCAAACATCATGTCCATCTATGTATAATTTACTAATTTTAAAATAATATAGAAGTATAATAAATTTATCTTTATTAATTTTCTTTTATATATTAAAAAAATTATAAATAAATGTTATTTTTATATATTGAAAAACATGATATTATACCATTTTGGCATCAAAACTCAAGAATGGGATTGGATACAGAGGCGAATCATCTGGGGGCACTGGGCCACAAGAAATCAATTTTTTGCTAAAGTATATATATATATATATATATATATATATATATATATATATTGTATTTGCCCCTTAAAATGTAAAAAAGAATATAAAACTAAAATAAATAAGATAAACTAAAAATAAAAAAACCAAAATACATAAATGAAATCTGTTAATAAAAATGAAATAGTCAAATCAATTCCCAAACAAAAACTTCAATAAAAAAAAGTTTAATGAAAACTTTCTAACCACTACAAAAAAATGGGGAAAAAAAAAAAAGAAGCCTAGTTACACTACCTAAAACATAGCCCATGTATAAATAAAATAAAATAAAATACAATCATATACTCGTATCATAAAAGCTTACATATTCTAATTTTTTATTTCAAAAATTAAAATTTTTGAAATATCTCATATATTCTTTTTTTAATTTCGCTCCTCGATATATTTGGTTGTGATGCGCCAGATGGGATCCTTCATTAATGGAGTTCCACATGCTACTTCGCACGGTGACTTCAAGATATTTTTATTGCTGTACATATAAGGGATGTAGGTACGAGCACCAAAGCATGCATCATCAATGGCGCCAACTGTTGTAGAGCCTTTCTCTGCTAAGACTCCATCCACGGTTGATCATAGTTTCGTCCTCGACGAGGAGGAGCGTCCCAGAGTAGCATACAACCAGTTCAGCGACGCCATTCCCGTGATCTCTCTCGCCGGAATAGATGAATCCGACGGCCGTAGGTTGGAGATTCGCCAGAATGTGGAGAAGGCCTGTGAGGAGTGGGGAATCTTCCAAGTCGTTGATCATGGCGTTGATTCTCATCTCATTTCAGAGATGTTTCTGTCTCTGTGGGGAGTTCTTTGCTCTTACCCGAAGAGAAGCTTCTGCTTTGTAGGCGCAAAAAGGGCGGCTTTCGTCTCTAGCCATCTGAGTAATTTCCAATCTACAGATTTTTTTCCGCATTCTTCGATCACACAACAACTGTTAAAACGGCGTGGAAGGAAGCCGCACAATTGGCGGAGTTTTGACTTACTTGACGTACCCACTTGGGACGAGGGATCAGGCCGACAAGTTTATGGGACTGACGGCGGCGACGAAGGATTTCAGCGAGAAGCTCATGGGGTTGTCCTGCAAGTTGCTGGAGGTGCTGTCTGATTTGGTCGCCGCCTCTCTCTTCTCCCTCTCTCTCGCTCGCGGGCCTGGAAAAAGGAGGCCTTGTTTACGCCCGTCTGGACATGGACCAGCAGACACCCACTTCAACCCTAAATGTCCACAGCCAGACCTTACTCTCGGACTCCGGCGGCATACCGACCCCGGCACCATCACGCTGCTGCTTCAGGACCAGGTCGGTGGGCTTCAGGCTACTAGGGATGGTGGAAAGACTTGGATCACCGTTCAGCCTGTCGAAGGAGCTTTTGTTGTCAACCTTGGAGATCATGCTTATGTGAGTACCTACTAACTAACTAACTGAGCTAATAATAATGCTGCTTATTAAATTTATGCTTCACTTACGGGATACCCGTAAACAACTAAACTAATTAACCGACTGAGGATAAATACCGCATATGAATGCATGCAAAAAGGCGAGCAATGGAAGATTCAAGAGGGCGGAACACCAAGTGGTGGTTAACTCCAGCCATGATCGATTTTCGATCGCGACGTTCCAAAATCCGGCACTAGACGCAAAAAGTTTATCCTTCTGAAGATAGAAGAAGGAGAGAAGGTGTCTAAAGAGCCGATAACCTACCAAGAGATGTACTTGAGGAAGATAACTCGACGTCCACCAACCCGGCTAAAGTCAAGGATCATAGCTGAGTCTCATGATTTTCAAGATCCAAACTTGGTCCTGGGCCCGCTGAGGATATTTTCGTTTAAACTCATCTCAACTTCGTTCTTCATGTTCCTCCCCGCTCTACTGCTACCGCTACTGCTCGCGTCTCTGTGTACGTCTGAACGTTTTCTTTTTTTTTTTTTCTTTGTTTCTGGTCTCCCTTGACAGTCCTATAGCGGAGTCTGTTTTCCATTTTGTGATTGAATCTGACCACGAGAGAAGACCTCTCCGGGATGCCTTCTGATGTTATTTTATCTTGTAAATTTTGGGAAATGCCTTTTTTCTGCACAAAATAAAATCCTTAACTGAAAACCCAAATGATGATTTATCTAAAAGTGGCACCTACATAAATATCGAGCCATTTTTTAATTTAAAGAATTTTTAACAAGTTGATGATTGAAATTATTTTTTTAACAGTTGTATGATATTCAAGAGGTAGTAATGAAAGCAGCCTTTTATATATCCTGACCAATACAGAGCAGCATGGTCCATTATTTATTGTCGACAATGACAACGTTAGACGCTATTCCCAACTGGGACCGGACCAAAAAGAACGAGAAGATATTTCCAATGTTATTATTCAATTATATAATTGTATTAATATTTTAACTTTTATGAAAACATAAATATAATATTTAAGTATATATTAAAATGAAAATATGCTGACATAATTTTTATATTATATTATATTATATCATATTTATAAAATATATTTATATAATATTTATCATATTATATGACTTTTCAAAACGGAGCTATCATTCAATGCATGGTATCCATCGGGTATCATATAATATAATTTTTATATTATATTTTATCATATTTATATGCATACAGAACAGTCAACAGGTCATAGTTTTCACATGGAACTCAAATTTTACACATCTTATACAAAATCCTACAAATCCCACATCAAAAGGGCCTGAAGATATATTGTAGCGCTGAAATATTACTTCATTGTAAAATCCAGCAAGGCCGATGGGCGCTACGTGGTGAGCTCGAAGAGGCCGTCATGAACGTTGCATTAATTTTGAATCTCGTGGCCCAACTTTTGTAGGAATGAACAAAGCTTTGGGGTGCTTTGAACAGCTCAGTTTGATCGAAATCAGCCGGCTCACCCGGTTTGGCTTTCGGACCGTCGGTTTTAGAGGTTCAATGTAATTCGGTACTGAGAATGAAATCGGACGAGAATGATCGACGGTCCGGGGTCCAGTTTTTAAAAAATTGGAATCAATTTTCCACTGTCAACGTTTAGTTTTGTTGGTATATAATATATATGGTATGGATCACTCATTATAGAAATTGTGGGAAAGCTACGTGGCTAATTCATATCCGATGATATGATATTATTTGTTTGGTACAAGATCCCAATGATTTTGTTTTTAAATTTTTCATGTAATCTCATCTGCAATTGAATATTATTCGTATTTATATATTTATAAGACTCTCGATTTTTAATCATTGTGAGATTTTAGTGTACCCAACATGTATATAGATGGCAACAGAGTTTTTCTAGCAACTGGAGTTCTAAAACTCAAAAGCTATAATTTACATGTCATTTTTTCACAAGCAGGTTGTGGAATCTTCAGCACATGCGATTTTGATCATTCAAATTTTCTCATTTTTTCGTATTTTTAGCATATTTCCTATGTTTTTTAGGACCATTAAAAAATGACCACATGACAAGTTTTGTCATTAGTATAAATATTGTATTTTTCTCTTGGAGAAACATATTAGATTCAGATTGGAGATTTTGAATTGTAACTGAAACCCTAGTTCTACAATTAAGGTTTTCAATTGGCTTGCCATTCGTCTATCCTTTTCTATTTTTTTCTTGATAGCCAAACATGGATGTGAAGTGTAGATTTACACGTCATGAGTGAAACGCTCCTTATTCTTGAGCCTTGCAGGATGTAGTTAGAGGCTAGATCAAAGGGATTTTGACACCAAATCTATAACTTCAAAAGGTACTTGTTTTATTTAATTAATTCATATTTTTAAATGAAGAAAACAGCTCTTTCAAACTACTTGTATAGTTACATTACTATAAGCCTACACCATAAGAAAATGGTTAATAATGACACTTTCTAGGTGTTATCAAAAATGCCTCTTTCATTATACCTAGATGTGTCGTATCTGCTCATGTCAAGAAATGGGTAAAAGCACCTATGACACTTTTAAAAGTGTTATTTTCAACTAATTTTGGGTTAATTTACATGTCATATTTTCAAAACATGACATTCTTAGATTGTCATTAATTTTTTAAAGTATCATTAATGCCCACTATCAATGACATTTTTTAAAATGTCATTGTTTATGTACCTATATTTACACTATAAAAAACGTCATTTTTTATACATTCACGATGCCACTTATAAAAACATCAAGGATTATGAAAAATCATTTGTTTATATTTTACACTCATTTGAAGGGTCGTCTTATGTACTCAATAATATGAAAAATATATTTTATATGACTCTCAGGTTATATATAAATTTTCATTTGACTTTTCATATAATTCAAAAATAATTACTCTCAATTTAAAATGAGAATTTAATACTAATAATTACATCTTTGAAAAATTAAATAGCTTTCTTAATAACTTTCCCAACAAATAAATCTTTTCCAACTCCAACTCAAAGAACAAATATGCAAAAAATAAAATATAGTATATATATGTAAATTCCTTAATAAGAGTAAGATTACAAGATAAAAAAAACAAAACAAAACTATATTCGGTGGTTCACTCTTGACCTTGGAATCTTTCAACTGCATATATTACAATAAATAAAATGAAGAAAGTGAAAATTAACAATCTTTCTAAAATTTACTCTCATTTTAACAATCATTTTCAACTCCAACAAAAGAACAAGTATACGTGTACAAAAAAAAAAGGTATGTAAATTCCTTAATAAAAGTAAGATTACAAGTAAGATGAAAAAAAAGAAAACTATATTTGGTGGTTCACTCTTGACCTTGAAAATTTTCATTTGCATATATTACAAGATATAATATGAAGAAAGTGAAAATTAACAATATTTCTAAAATTTGCCCTCATTTTATATATTACATTTTATATAATTGGTCTTAAGTAAAAAAAGTTTCTTCCCATCTTTTAATAAAAAATTGAATATCAGGTTTCCACCTTATAGACAGGCATTTGATGGAGTTTTGATTTGATGCATTTTGAAGGGCAAATGCAACAAAATTTACCCTCATCATTAACAAAATTATGTAGTGATCCCCCTATTCCATATATGAGTACATAATCACTATATGTCAATTGTCAATGTGCTCGATTCAATTTTAATGAAATTTTGGCAACACTTCCCTATAGTTCTCCAAGTACACAAAATGGACAAGGTATAATATATGACATTAGTTTAGGGCATGTTTAGTTTCTATTTTTTTAAACTGTTCTTGAGAACAATTTTTTAAAATATTGAGAACATCATTTTGGTATTTTTTGAAAACCATTTTCTTCTATGAATTTAGTGTTTTTGAGTTCTTTGTGTTTTTCGAGGCAAAAAAACACAGAATCAAGCGTTCCCTCATTTTCTTCCCTTTGTGTTTTTAAATTGCTTACTTATTAAAGTCATTCTTGATCAAACAAGATATCAAAGATTTTTCTTTCAAATAAGATTTAATTGAATTGAAAAAAGTGAATGTTTACTTATATTGCAACTTGATAAAAAATGTGAATTGACCAGCAAAGTTGATATGATGGGTGAGTGGTTTAAGCGATCCTTATATACCTGTATACCAACCACTTAGCATCAAAACATCATTGAAAAAAAGAATTCTGAAAGTCTGAAATATTTTTAACATATTTTTAATAATTTTAAAATTTTACCAGTTTCATGCAGTCACTTGCAACCAAAACCAAGTGATTCTTCAACTGAAACCTAAGCCCCAAATGGAACCTAAAAATGAACATAGTGAGAATTATCAGTTTCATATCTTAGATATTTAAAAATGGGATAACCTAAAACATAGAGAAATGTAACCATTTCAAGCATCAATCCAATTAGGTATGAAAAACAGCAAAAAAACAAAAAAACAAAAAGAGTATAGGGTATCTGTACGGCTTAACTGCTCACATTACAATTATCTGAAGTTCAAGCTAGAAAACTATTCAAGGTAGCTCAAGTGGGAGAGTGTTTACCGTTTTAAATAGGGAAATGACATAGGAAGGAGGTCGGATTCAGTCCCGATGGAGCTGATGTAAGACCCAGGAAGAATTCTAATTTTCACGAAAAATGATAAAATGGTAATTTGATTCGAATCCGGAATTTTTAAATCTCGGATGTGAAACGAACTTTATGTTCACAGAATCGTCTACGTAATACATGCCGCGTCAAATTATGAGATAGTTGGAATTTCACGTTTTTCGAGGCACCGAAAGTGGACCGGGACACTTGGCACATTGTGAGTGACTCAAGAGGTGTCACGTGTCATATGCAGAATGAGTCAAACATGAGCTCAAATGGGACCCATGAGAGACACATGCCACCTTGTGATTGGGTAGAAATCCATGGTAGATGGATAAGAGGATAAGAAATCTGGAAACGATGAGAATTGGACATGTGGTAAAGTGAGAGGAGGACAATTCTTGACCCGACAATGTGGCCGGTTGGATCGGGGGAAAGGGAGGGAAAATAGAGAAGAGAAAGAAGAGGAGAGAAGAGAAAGGATTTTGGGAAGTCTCTTGTATATACCGTTTTCGGCGGCGATCGGTCGCCCCGAATAAAGCGAGATAAAACAAAAAGTTGATCCCGTAAGTAGAGCTACGGTATGGGCATCGATAATATGGAATTTCGACCTTCAGGAGGTAGGGGTTTTCTCCTACTTGATTCCCATTCTTTGGCTAAAACCATTTTAATGTAGTTAGGATGTTCGATTGGAATGGCCGTTCGTTGAGTTCCAAAGCTTGGTGAGTGGCGAAATCCCTAGAGTGGTTTAGACGATCTGGCGTAGTGGTTTGTATGGTTGCTTATGTGTTGATATGTTATTGCTATATTTGAGATAACATATTTGTGTTGTTTATTATTGTGATGTAGCGGTCAGAGATGGTTAATGAGTTTTATTAGCCATGTGAGGCTAATTTTGAGTGTGTGCTATGAATGAATAACACGCATGTGATGTTTGTGTATGATTTTCGTTAATATATGCACTTGTGATATATTAATATGATTCATGGTGAAATGACATATTGCATTTCATATGCACTGGGGCAACCTAAAACAATAGGTATGAGTGCATGATATGAAAAACATGGTTGTCAGGTGATGGAAAATATTTTAGAATAATTGCCTTGGAAGTTGTCCGGCCAGTTGTGCGGGAGGACCGTGGCCCCATTCGGAGAGTTATCAAACAATTCACACCTCGGAGGGTTGTCGATAAATTTTATCGAAAAATTGGTATTACGTTTCAAGAACAAAAAAACGCTTGTTTTGGCGGTGTTTCCTTAAGCTTAGGCATGCGCATTGAGGGAGTCGGTGAGGACTCGAGCCATGTTAAGGATTGGGCATGTAGACGTTCGGTAGGAATCATGAAATTCACTTGAATGTGTGTGTGTTTGCTATTACATGAGCAGCACTTAGGTGGGGGAATGCTTGATGCAGAGCTGTAACCTTATTGAATGTTTATAATGGTAGTTGTTGAGACTTATTAGAGGTCGATGATACCAGAGTGAGGTTGAATTATAGTGAGAAGCCAGCTCGGCGAGAAGGCGTCGTTTAGAAACAAGTAAATTTTGAAAATTTCATCGGATATATATAATGAATAGTAATTCTTCTTATTATATCGGATTGAGGGGGTTTGCGGAGAGGGTACACCCCAGAAATTTAGGTTCCTATGACTTTGGCCCGATATTTAGAAGAAAATTGGAGATTTAAGTGAGATAGTGATTTCGAATGGGAAATTTGAACTGTATTGAAATTTTTCGGAAGTGGTAATACGAAAATGCCGCAGATTAATTATGAGTCTACTTGAGCGAAACGAGGTGAAAGCGGTCGTTTGGATAGTTTCAGACGTCCGACGTAATTCGGATAATAATCGCTAATTATCTCCGGATTCAGATTTTTAATGATTTTAAATCCGATTTGGTGATTTGAGCTTGGAATCACTGTGAAGGATTTAATTATAATATTTCATGAGATCAATTTGAAGTTTAGGCGACCATATAATATTTTGACGTTTAATCGAGTATAAAAGCGATATAAGAGCGACGAGTAAAATCACGATAAGTGAGATATTTTCTGCGAGAGCCAATCGAGAAACCTTCTTAACCAGCACAAGATTATGGTTAAATAATAGATTAATGGATTTGTGACTCATAAGAATGGACCAATGACAAGGTGACATGGGTAATTCACTTTGCATCGACCAATGAACTTCTTTGGTTCAAGAGGGCAATTTTGGCAGAAGTGTGAGTCAGAAAATCTAAATTTAGAGATTAAATTTGCTTTTTCAAAGGAAGGCTCCTTGAGAGAAAAGAGAGAAGAAAAGAAAAGGAAGAAAGAGAAGGAGAAAGAAAGCGTGTAGGACGAGGGTATGAGATGCTTGATTTTTCTCCTCAATTTCAAGCTTTCAGTGATATCAGAGAAAAGCCAGGAAAATCAAGAAACGAGTAAGTTTATTGGTGGAAAGTTGGTTTTGATGTTTTTACGTGTTAATGTCTTGATTTTACTAACTTGTATGGATGTTAGTTAGTGGTATTTAAGGTTGAATAATGATGAATTTTGATATAAGTTGAAGAAATGGATTAAGGTTAGGTTTGAAAAAATAAAATTGAGTGATTGGTTACAGAGTTTGATGTGTTGCATTTTATTATGATGTGTTGAAATTGGTTAGGGATTAATTATATGAAGTGGGAGTATAAAGGCATTGGTGGAGTGATTAGAATGAAGAAAAATGAAAGAACAAAATTGAATATGGCTTGTGCACATATTTAAACCAAAAAGAAAGGAAATAGAAATTGAGGGTAGTTTGGTAATTTCCATGTGTTTTAGGGTGAATATTATCTAAATGCATTGAAGTGGACAGCAAAGAAAAAGAGTTTGGTGAAATTATTAAGGTCATTTTGTAAAAGTAAAGAATTATTTGGTCATTTCCTTGGTTGTGTGTATTTTAAGTATCGTTCAATGGGGATTAAAGTGAATGTAGATGTATGGTTACAGGTGAAAATATGAATGTGTGTATGGTGGATTAAAATGGAAGTTATGGTTAATGTTTGAGTAGTGGTTTTTCTTGAAAAGGTGAAAAGGACTATCGGACGAGGAAGCAGGGTGAGGCGGGAAGCCGGTGGGATTGGCGAGCAGTGAGTGTAAAGCGTGTTTTGAAAATTGAGTTTTTAAAAGTGACCGATTTTAATGTTAAAATAAAGGATTTCATATAAATACTTATAATAAGTAACCAAGAATGTAGTAAATGTTGCTTTGTATGCGTAGAGCATTATGGAAGTTTAAAAGCGTGTAAAAAAATGCATATATATAATTGCGTATATATGTGTTTTAAATGATAAAGTAAAGTTAAATGAATTTATAAATGTATTTTGAATAAATCTTTTCTACTTGATGGTTCCTGCTATGCTATCTCTGATTGTTATAGGCGATATCGGTGAGTACCTTAGCGTGTAGTTGGGGAATAGTTATAGGTTACTAACGGAGGGAGGGAAGTAGATTTTTTAGCGTAATATCCTTGCATTGATAGTGCTATATGGTGGAACCATGCGGCGTGAGTTTCCCATGACGTAGTGGTTATGTGGATTGAGGCCCATCCTCCAGTCGATGCCGGAAACTTCAATGGATTGTGTTGCCACGGGTTCCATTAAAAGAAAGTTTAAAGCATAAATTGATTTTGAATTGTATAGAGTATTTATTACTTTGATATCTTGAATGTTGTCTTAATGAAAATGTACACTCCTTTGAGCTCCTTTAAGCTCACTCTTTTCGTATGTTTCAAAACATTTTTAGGACTGAGGTCTTGGCCGGTGGGAATACCTCTTGTGGTGAATTAGACCATCGAGGAGAGCGACACATGTAGTACATTGTATATATATTTGCATATTGTATATGTTAGATATTTTGTCATGTATATATGTATATATTCTTGAAAGAGACTTCATTGAGCTTTTGATCCTGGAGCCGATGCGTGGCGATCGGCTTAAATCAGGCTCAAGCCCCGATCACTTTATAAAAGCGTGCATGGAATTGAAGAAGTTTTGAATGTTTTGATGATTAGTAAATAAATGTATATGTGTATATATTTTGCTTGATTGAGTTGTGTGTGCTTAATTGGGTTGTGGGCCAGTCTAAAATGGAGATTGAATTGAAAGATTAGAAGTGTTTTTTAAATGTTTCGGGTTTTTGTAAATTTGGGGAAATTCTTACAAACAGAGGAAACTCTGGCCGATTTTCTAAAAAATCTAAGGGTTTGAAAAAGAAAGAAAAGAAAAAAAAAAAAATTTTTTTACCACTTCGCTTCCGCATTATTTTCTAAAGATATGTTAAGGATTGTAAAGGGGTTCGCTCATGGATTTTATTTGATTGTTTTGAGGAAAGTTTCTGTATCGTTGGGGCCAGGAGTCCTGGGTTCATGAAATTAATCTTGAGGTCCGGGATCAGCGTGGTATCGAGCAGGTTTGAAAATGTTATAAAGATTTGAAAATTTTATTTTCATATGATTGTTTTAATGTTTTATTTTAAAATTGTATAAATCATTTATGTGATTTAAAATCATATATGCGATTTAAAATCATATATGCATTACATGACATATTAAATTTTTGAATTCACAGAAAATGAGTCGTCAGTGACCAGCCACGGGAGAGCTCGGGCCTTAGTACCACCACTAGAACACATGTTGATGAGTTTGCACATGTTATCGCACGGTCACATAGTGACCACATGCCTTGAGCCACTATAGATGAGCCGCCACAGCCTCCTGGCGGTCGTGGGACGGATACCTTTAAACCCGAATGGCTGACTTTTACAGCCCTTTGCATTCTGTGACCAGGCCCGGTGGCCTGCCAGAGAGGGCGAAACTGAGGCGCGAGCTATGATGGATTGGGGCCGGGAAGGCGTCATGGTTGGGAAGTAGTGGGTCTGCCAGATGGAGTCATGCAAATGACGGATGGTCACTTTTACTTTTCTCTCCACAGGAACAGGAGGCGCAAGTGGTGGAGGGCGGTTCGAGTGCCGGGGAGGGTGTCACGACAGGTGAGAAGGATTCTGAGATAGTTTGTTTCAGTGGATTCTGAGATGAAGTGAGAGTTCTTTAAGTGGAAGCGGGATACTCTTGTGTGAAGTCATGGCGGAGTTTTGACCATTGGAACATGTTCCATTGTCGGATGACGAAGTTTCGAGAACGAAGGTTTTGCTATAGGTCTTGATCAGCGATTAAGACCACGATGCATCGACAACCCACACTGCAGTGCGGCTTCTAAGTGTGGCCATTAAGTTAGGGTTGAGAGGAGCATGGAGGTTGAAATCAATTTCACATGTGATCAAGGACAGAAGCAGGTGGGTGAAGCGTGGATTCGGGGAGGTTCCAGTCATTGTCAAGGGAGGAAAGGACACGAGTGGATGGGTGGCAACATGCGGTCAGTACGGTCCTTGTGGGGTTCGGTGAGGCCACAAGCGCGAGGTAGCTCCCGAGGATTCCCAAAGCGAGGAGTGTGTTATATCAGTGTGGGAAGAACCATTATGGTGAGTGCAGTTGGAAGGCCAGGTTGCTTTAGTGAGACAGTGGACATACACCATAGAGTGCCTGAGTGATTCCCTAGCAGTGGATTAGGAGGATTAGGAGTGGGACCAGGAGCGGGACCGGGGCGTTGATCTTTGGTAGAGGTGGGGTCGATCGAGTCGGAGGGGCTCCAGTGGCTCCGCTACATTACTAGACTGGAGGGACCAGCGGGTAGAGTCGACCATCCGGGAGGGCCCAGATGGACGACCTGAACCACAGGCTAGGAGTGATTACGAGTCTACCGTGGGTAGTCTTTAACAGAGAGTGCATGGCGGAGTATTATCAAGTTTTTGATAGTGATGCTTATGTCTTGATTAGTCAAGGTGCTACTCACTCGTTTATTTTGCGAAGTGTGCTAAGTGACATAGAATACAACCCATAGATTGTAATGTAGTAGTCTCTTTCCTCTGGGAGAATTCACTTGTAGCGAATCGTATGGGTTGTAGAGTGATTATTGAGGGCATAGTTTGGGTGATTGTTATTGTTGGACATCCGGGACTTGATGTGATCTTAAGGTTGGGTAGTTTGTCTCGACATCACGCCACCATGGATTGCTTGGGAAGAGTTAGAGTTACGTAGGCAAAGGGGGCAGATTACTTTTGTGGGAGTAGGAAGATATTGTCACCAGTATGATGTACGTGATGATGAAGCTGCGGTGTATTGTGATGCTCTGGCGGGGGCTAGGTTGTGTGTTAATGCGGAATGAGCAAGGTGATTGCATATATTGCAGGCGATTGAAAAGCATGAGCAAATTATCACACCTTGCATGAGCTGCTGTAGTAGTATTTGCCTTGCGGACAGATATTTATATGGAGTGCTTGTATGTGATTTCACGGATCGTAAGAGCTTGTAGTATCTATTCTTCTTGAGAAGGCGGAACATGAGACGGAGGAGATAGATTGAGCTGATCAAGGATTATGAATGTACCATTGAATATCATCTGGAAAGGCGACGTGGTAGCGGATGCTCTTAGTAGGAGACCCGCCAGGTTCCACTATCGGCACTTGAGGGTCGTGCATCTTCCTCGACTCTGGGGGTGGGAGTCCTTGGGTGTGGGGCCCCAGAATTGTGGTCAATCTTCATTAACACATTCCATGTCGTCTTGTGATAGACGGGATTAGAGCTTGATTCGGGATCATAGATAGTGAAGTTGAGAGGTGAAGTAGAGTCCCGGAACGAGGGGATTTGTGTGAGGATGGTCTGCAGTGGTCATGGGACCCGGAAGGTTGTGTGTGCAGATGTAGGTAGTATGAGGAGAGAGATTATGGAGGAAGCCTATTCATAAAACATCTTATGCATCAGGGAAGCACAAGATGTATCATACCACACAAAACACTCTTTGGTGGAAGGGTATGAAGAGAGGGATATTACGAGTTGATCTCTAGATATCATGTCATCGGGTGAAAGCTAGGAGCATCGAAGCACAACGGGACTATACAGTTATCGATCCCTCGTGGAAATGGGAGAATCACTATGGATTTTGTGGTAGGACTTCACGTTCATAGGAGTGGCCATGATATGATATGGGTGATTGTAAGCGGTGTGAAATCGGCCCATTTCCTACCTATCAGAATAGTGATTCATTGGATAAGTTGGCGATTATATGTTAGAGAGATTATCGAGGCGCATGAGTAAACGTTTCATTGTTGACGAGATCGGAGTTTACCTCAGTTTGGCCCATTATAGGAGATACCCTTGGCACTAGACTACACATTTCAATTTGGCTTTTCATCCCGCAGACCAGGATGGCGTCTGAGAGGACTATCTGAGACTTTAGAAGATATGCTTAGGGCATGTGTTATGGAGTTTAGAAGTGGGGACACCCATCTACCCACGATGGAGTTGCATACAATAACGATTGTCGGACGATATTAGTATGGCCCCTTATGAGGCTCTTTATGGACGGAAATGTCGAACTCCAGTCTGTTGGGACGAGGTAGGCGAAAGGAAATTAGTAGGTCCAAAAATTGTCCAAGTGACTTGTGATAAGATCAAAGTTATAAGGGATAGACTGAAAATTGCACAAGACCGATAGAAAAGTTATGCGAATAATCGCCATAGGGACCTAGAGTTCGAGGTAGGGGATATGGTATTTTGAGGATTTCCCATGGAAGGCGTCTTAAGATTTGTGAAACGTGGAAAGCTGAGTCCACGGTATATTGGACCATACAGAATTGTTGAGAGGATTGGGGAGGTGGCATATCGATTGGAGTTGCCATCGGCCTCGGTGCATTCACGATGGTTTCCATGTTTCTATGCTTTCATGAAGTACATACAGGACCCTTCACATGTGTTGTGAGCAAGCCCGGTGGAAATACGGGAGAGAATTTGACTATCACGAGGGCAGTCTTGAGATCCTCGGCAGTGAGAGCGAAGTTATAGCGCAGCAAGACTATTCCACTAGTGGAAGGTATTGTGGAGGAGTCATCGTAGAGGAAGCTATGGGGCAGGGAGGCGGATGAAGAGGCATTACCCCCATCTCTCTTTGATGCGGTCTGAATGTTTTAATTTCGAAGAGACGAAATTTTTATAAGGAGAAATTGATTGTAAAACTGACCTTATTGAATGTTATAATGGTAGTTGTTGAACTGATTAGAGGTCCAATGATATAAGTGAGGGTAGATTATAATTGAGAACGCTCCGGACGTCATTTGAGCATAAAGTAAAATTTTTCGAAAATTTTCACCGGATGCCCTAATGAATAGTAATTCTTCTTATTATATCCGAATGGAGGGGTTTGCGAGGAATTTTTAAGAAATTCGAGTTCCTATGACTTTGAATTGATATTTAGAGGGAGTGGAGATTTAAGTGAATATTCGGTGGGAATTTGGGCTGTGTGAATTTTTGGAGGTGAGTGAAAATGTCTGAAAATGTCAGTGTTATAGAGTAACAAAGTGACGGAGTAAAGCGGTCGTTTGGATAGTTTCAGTCCCTAGAGCGTGGTCGGATAATAATGCGCTATTGTCAGGATTTGGATTTTAATGATTTTAAATCAGATTTAGGTGGATTTCGAGCTGGAATCGTGAAGGATTTAATTAGAATGTTCGTGATGATTTGAAGTTTAAACGACCATAGAATATTTTGACATTTAATCGGTATAAATGATATAAGCGGCGAGTAAAATATGATATAAGTGCATGGAGATATTTTCTTGTGAGAGCCAATCAAAACCTTCTTAATAGCTAAGTTATGATTTAAATAATAGATTAACAGTGGATTTGTGACTCATAAGAATGGACCGATGACAAGATGACAGGTAATTCACTTTACATCAACCGATGAGCTGCTTTGGTTCAAGGGCAATTTGGCAAGTGTGAGTCAAAATCTAAATTTAAGTGATTAAATTTGCTCAAAGGAGAGAGAGCTCGACCATGAGAGAAAGAGAGAGAAGAAAGAAAAGAAAGGAAAGAAAGAAGGAAGAAGAAGAGAAGCGTGTAGGGCTGAGGGTATGAGATGTGATTTTTCTCCTCTAAATTCAGAGAGCTTTCCAAGTGATGTCGAGAAAGAAATGAGGAAGGTAAGAAACAAGTAGGATTTATTGGGTGGGAAAGTTGGTTTTTTGATGTTTTCCTTGACTAATGTCTTGATTTTCCTTTGTGTGGATGTTAGATTAGTGGTATTTAAAGGTTGAATAATGATGATTTTGATATAAGTTGAAAAGAAATGGATTAGGTTGGGTTTTGAAAAATAAAGTGGTGATTGGTTAGGAGGTTTGATAGTGCATTTGTGTGATATGTTGAAATTGGTTAGGGATTAGTGAAATTGAAGGGTGAGGCATTAGATTGGAGTGATTAGAATGAAGAATGAAAGAACAAATTGAATAAAGCATGCATATTCGGCCAAAAGGAAATGAGAGGGGGTGAGGTATAGTTTAGTAATTTCCATGTGTATGTTTTTTAGGGTGAATAATATTAACTCTAGAAATGCATTGGAATTGGTTATAAAGAAAAGGTTTGAATTTGGTGTTCTAAGGTCTCATTTTATGTAAAATGTAAAAGGGTATTTTGGTCATTTCCTTGGTTGTGTATTTTAAGTGTATGGATTCAATGGGATTAAAGTAGATGTGATGTGGTTGGTGAAAGAAAATGTAATGAATGTGTATGAGTGGATTAAAATGGAAGTTATGGTTAATGTTTAGTGTGGTTTCTTGAAAAATATTGAAAGAAAAGGACTATCGGACGGGAAAGCGAATTTCGAGAGTATTGGCCAGGTTGAGAGGCGGTGTGAAGACGATTGAGTGTAAAGATGTTTTGAAAGTAAGAGTTTTAAAAATTATAATGCAGTTTATAATGTTAAAAATGAAAAGTTTCATGCTATAAATGCTTATATATGTATATTAATAAGAATGCTTTAATCAAATGTTATATATGTTATTAGTATATATATATATGTGTGTTTATCTTGCCCTAAATATATGTATTTATATTAAAATTATATATGTATGCATGTGTTAAGGCATTATGGAAGTTTAAAGCGCTGCAAAGAATGCATATATAATTGCGTATATATGTGTTTTAAATAGTAAGTAAAGATTTAAACAATTTCTATAAATGTATTTTGAATAAATGTTTTTGCTGATGATTACCCAACCTATATATGTGGTATTATAGTGATATCGAATTTTGAGGTACCTTGGCGTGTAAGGATTTAGAGGGATAGTTATGGGTTACTAACGGAGGGAAATAGATTTTAGCATTAATATCCTTGCGTGATAGGTGCTATGGTGGGAACCCTATCTGAGGCGTGAGTTCTCAGCCGGCGTAGTGGTTATATTTGGATTGAGGCCCATCCTCACACGTCGAGTACCCGAAACTGTCGGTGTGTTTACCACAGGGTTCAAAAAGAAAGTTTAAAGCATAAATTGATTTGAATTGTAAGTATTTATTACTTTGATATATATCTTGGAAATGTTATGCTGTAATGAAAATGTACGCTCATTTGAGAGGCTGGCTGGCTCGAACTCTTTTCAGTATGTTTCAAAAACATTTTTAGGACTGAGACCAGGTCGCCGTGCCCTCACGAGCATTGAGTCGAGCCATCGAGGAAACAGCGCAATATAGCATTGTATATATATTTTGCATATTGTATATATTTGAATATTTTGTCATGTGTGTATATATGTATATTTTGAAAAGAAGGAGGAAGTGGGCTTTGATCCTCTCAGTGGACGAGTGCATTAGGCGGTGCGGCAAGTCGGCTCCAAGCCCGATTCTTTTTATAAAGCGTACGTGGAATTGAAGAAGTTTTGAATGTTTTGATGATTGAAGTAAATAAATGTATATGTGTATATATTTTGCTTGTGTGATTGGGTTGTGTGTGCTTAATTGGGTTGTGGATGAGGAGTCTACAATGGAAGTTGAGTGAAGATTATAAGTGTTTTTTAAATGTTTTTCGCGAGGTTTGTAAATTTGGGGGAAAGTCGACAGAAACGGAGAAACTGCGATTTTACGAAAAATCTAAGGGTTTGAAAAGAAGAAAAGAAAAGAAAATTTTTACCATTTCGCTTCTGCATTATTTTCTAAAGATATGTTGTTAAAAGGATTGTAGGGGAGTTAAGCTCATGGATTTTATTTGATTGTTTGAGGAAAAGTTTCTATGTCAGGTTGGAGTCTTGGGGAGGATCCCCTCGGGTTCATGGGGAGTTAATCAGTTGAGATCATTAACCTCGTAGAGGATATTATCACTCTTTGGGCTTTGCTCACCCGTCGTGGGATCATCCCCTTTGGTGCAGTGTATTCGAATTTAGACGGGCGACCTTGGGGTCGGGATTATGGACGAGGCGGTGTGTGTGATTCTTTGTATGATAACGAACTAGTTTTAATATATGTTTTGTATTAAGAGTAATGTAATAACTCTTAGTCTATGAAATGTGGTTGTAGCGTGTGGATGAAGGTATGGATGATGGGCCTATTGGGTCATTTTACTCATGTGGGTCTCTATGACATGAGCCCAGCGCATGGGTTTATGAGTTATTGGTGGTCAATGGGAAGTTTTGGGGCGTCATAGGCTTGATATCATCAGCATGATATTTGGATATCAAGGGTAATCTCGACCTCGACGGCATATATAGTCGTCTACTTCCCAACTCTTGGCATCATATATAGCAGGGTTGTAACTTTGTAATTTTTTATATTACCTAAGATCCGTTGATATGGCTCTTAACTACCATAAAAAATTATAATAATAAGAAATATTATTGCATTGTCGTGATCTAAGTGAATATCTATTTTTTTGTCCCAATATGATATTTTGTTAGTCAATAGTGTCAACTGTATAAAGATTATATCAAAATAATTGATTTAGAAATCGGATAAAATAATCACATGTTAAAACTATTTTGAGGATATAATATCACGTCTTTACTCCATACACTATAAGAAAAAAGTTCATCAATAGCGCGCTTATAATGTCATTTGAAGGTTTCCAATGACACTTCTCTAAGAGCGTCATGTTGTGAAACATCATTGTATGTTTAGATTAAATGACACTCATTTCGCGTCATCCTTTATATCATCATATTTCAATCAATATATTAACTATATTTTTTTTTTTTTTTTTCCAGCGTCGTGATTTTTATATATACCTATTTTGAACCATGGCACTCATTTAAGTGTCATCATCTTTCCCATTAAAGATCCTATTTGCATTAGTTCATTGGGTATAAATCATAATATAACAACCTCATAATTGTGAAAATGTACACATAATAAATCGTATTAAAAAAAAGAAAAAAAACTATATCGAAGTCATATGGATAAGGAAAAAAAAGCTATGCATATATACATTGATCTAAAATTACATTTTATATTTCCAACAAATTTCTATAGATTCTATGAGTAGAGTACAAAATGTTCTTCAATTTGTTGTAGTGGAGGATCTTTGTATTGGAGAGTGCCCTAAGCCCATCGAAAATCACCACATAAGGCCTTACATTCTTGTTGGGGTTGGTAGATAGAAATCCGGCAAGCACTTGATGGTAGAGTAGAAAGGGTCCACCAAATTTCTTGATGAAAACTTGTTTGTTGGGCCAAAAAGTTAACTTGCTAAGTCCTACGATCCCGATGGGATTCTTTTGAAAATGCTGGAAATGTCGACATGTGTGGCCGTATTTAGCAGTTGATATAGTTACTCTAACATATATATTTTAGAAACAAATATACTAAGAGAAAGAGCGAAGAGAAATCCTCACGGGAGATGGAGAAGCATTCAATTGAGTACCCAACTCTTTGCATACCCAGTTAGGGAGTTCTCTTTGGGGCGCGACGGGATACATGATCGAGGGAGGCTCTTTGGGAGCGCAAACGGGATGTTGAAGAAAGATTGAGTTCTGAACACAACTTTTGGCTATATGCGCAGAGAGCACTCGGTGGAAGCTGTCAATTCTTGGAGTTTCATCTTTCTCATTATGACGGTGGTGCTTTTTACTGTATCTTTGATTGGTCCAAAATTGCATTCTATTCAAGTACATGAAATGCTTTGACATGGCTTTAAACCCCAAAGATATGTGTATGGAAAGCATTTGAGGGCCATTTCTGTAGTTTCAAAGATGCGACACTCTGGAATGCACATCTCTTGTGATATAACTTATATCTCTATGTGAACCCTAAGGGATGAAGGGAAACAAATTACACATGTATCTAAATCTCTTTAAAGGAGTGCAAACTTCTCTGCATGTCAGTATGGCCCGAATGGGGTTATGAGTAAAAATATCAATGATGCCTTATCTTTAAAAAAAAAAAGATAATCCATTTCTCAAATGACTATAAGTAGACTGGGGGCATGTACACAAATAACGTTTTGATTGATAATGTATTAACTTATTGATATGGCTAATATGGATGCTTCAAGAAACATGTTTTGACACAATCCAATACTAGAAATGCCTTTTCAACTTCTAATTAGAACACATAGGTCTGGTTTAGTGATCTCTGATCTAGAGCTTTGAGTTTTCTACCCTGGTTGAAACCATTTCCAACAAAGATGCTGCCTATAGAACATTGCAATATTGGAAAATACAATGCGGTCCTTTGAGAAAGGATTTCATTTAACTGAAAATGATGAAAAAGTTAAAAAAGAAAAAAAGAAAAAAATAGACTATGTAAAATCAGTTATGGATTGAAAGGCATTAAGCTCACTCACTTTTTAGCGCATGGGCATAAGTAATAGTCATTTCAAAGCTAGGTAGTTTGGGAATCATAAATATCTTTCACTAAACATATTAGCATAATAGCATACCTGTGAAAAGAAACACAAAATCATAAGCTATCCCCATTCTCCACTCGATGTATTTGAATATTTATAAGAAGAAATAATCAAAAGCAATCTTGTTTCCCGACATGTGACGGCTCCTCCTGATAAGTTTATGGCCCTTATTAAGATTGCTCACAATCGAGAGAGAAAGATCATGAAAAGATATGAGACATAAAATAGTTTCCAATAGTTCGAAACATATCGTAAATTTTTTTTTACAAAACAAAGCATTGGAGTGAATTGTTGTTTTTTTCAAGTCAACTAGTACGCAGAAAGCATCTTGGTATAATTACCTCAATTTGCATCATTGATCAAAATTTGTTGCCTATCATTAAAATAACTTCCATTCCACCACAAACCTAAATGTGCCTTTGGGTTTACTTCATAACCATCAAGTCGAGCTACTAAATTTACTTGACTAAGACCAAAATGAAAAAAAATAAATAATAATAAGACGCGATCATCTTAAATATAATAATTTGCTTGAATGGGTTGGTGGACTTGATTAGGTTGACAATTAAGTTGAACACAACTCAAATTAAGAAATAATAATCCAAGCCCGGCCCGAATAAAAAATAAATGAATCACAAACCCATCCAGCATCTAATCTTACGTTTAACCAGATATTAAACTTAGAAAGCGATCCAACTTTATCTCTATATTAGTTCATTGGTAGGTTGGTGAGATTACATTTTTTTTTAAAGCTAAACACTTTGTTGTAATATAGTAAATTGTCCCTACATACGGGACTTGGGCAAGATCCCTCCCTTCTTATGTCATGCGTTTTTGAACGTTAGTACTCTATGAGCCTAGGCATGATGAGCGATCCAATTAGAGCAATTTCATATATATATATGCTTGGATATCAGGAGTGGGCACGAACCTCAACTAATCCCACGGAACCCTAAATTTAACAACAAGATTACTTCCTAGTATTTAAAGGAACAGACCGAGATACCTTGGAGTTAAATCCAGCAGACCTTAGACTGAACTAAACTACCAGGGCTTAGCTTGGATATGGTATATAGTGGGTTGATTGCAAGTAATAACTAATTAAATAAGTGGAAGCTATGCAAAACCAAAAAGATAAGTTCTTCAATATGAATTCCCAGGTCTTGAAATAGACATTGTTAGCTATTGCGACCTTTTAATCACGATTCCCGTGATGTATTCGGTCCTAGTGCACGTAATTAGAAAGTGAAATATAAGAAATATGTATAAAAAGCTATAAATGGGATGAAAACGACAAATTTGGTCACAACTTTGAAGTCTGAAGTGTTAACTTTATCATTCTTGTTATTGACACCATATATCCCTACACTAAAGGTATTTTTTTACCTTCTAATGCACTGAAGAACCTAGTTTAATCTTTAGGCATGTGAAAATAATAATAATGAAAAGTTAGTCCATTTGTACCTGGTAATGAAGTATATAGTAGTTGGTTCTGTGTTCCTTGTTGTTGAAAGAATAAAGATGAATCAATATGTAGTGATGCTTATGGAAGGCACATACACAAACAATAGATTAGTTCTCATTATTCCATATAAATGGAAAGCAAATATATTAAAATAAATAACAGTTCAAGTAGATATATTCAACAACCTGTCTCGGGAGGCAAGGCCCTTATGTTTGTTCCTTGAAAGAGAAAAGCTACTCTTATTAATATCTCTCTATATATATCTCTAATATATGGTCTTCCCTTTGCATTCACAAGTCAACCTTTATCATTCTCCGTTTTATGAAGTTGTGGCGCATAACCATTTGTTTAGAGACTTTTGAATGAATTCCAACAACAGCTCAATTCCTAGCATGATGTGTTATCATTCTAGCAACTTTTCCATTAGGCGGATGCAAAAAAGAAAAATCTATAGATATATCGATAATCAAAATTTGTTATTGTGCCTTGACAACAAAGATAAAATAAAATGACCGATGTTAGAGCAACAAGGGTTGAAAAGATGGTTTGCTGAGAAATCTTTATTGAATTACTTTATATCTTTCACAAGTTAAATGAAAAAAGAAAAGATTGTTAACTTTGGAACTTTTTCTGGCTCATCTGTTTTTGATAAGATATTGTAAAATTACAAGAAGGAAAATTTTCCTCAATCAAAAAATAAATAAGCGAATATTAGAGCAAAATTCAAAGAAAAAAAAATAAACCTTGTATATTCACGCCTGTCCAGGAAAACATTGATTATATATATATGAGGACCATGTATATTCCATGCCAATCTCGATGAGTTTGCTAAGCTACCATTAAACCCACCCAAGGGCAGTGACATGTAGTGGAACTGTAACACCACTCTTGTTATTAGAAATTATTATAAGATTTTTTTAAATGCATCGTTTCTATATCCACGTTCCAACCCCAATTCTCGGTTTTCTTCATATAAGCAATGATTTCAAGATAAAAAAGAACAAGATCAGATAATATCGGTTAAAGAATTTTGGTAGTTGGAGAAAAAGAACATGAAGAAACTGAAATAAGAGTCATGGGCAAATAAAAAGTGGCTAATAATTCCAAAAGTAGGTTTTGAAAAGGATGCTTATAGAGAGGACTCTTAGAGCATCCTGTGTATGAAACATATATTTGATAGTTTTTTCACCATAATATACAGATACTTGCCTAGCATTTATAAAGCCTAAATCAAAGCAACATATAGTTTCAATAAAAAAAACATTTATGCTAAACTACAAGGCATCAAATCACCCGAACAAAGGTCTGGAAGAAGAATAATAAGTTCATTTTTTTATTTTCAAGATTCAAAACAGGGGAACATTGAGTTACCTTTTCTCAAACTCCCTTTATAGATTGGTGTTTTTTTCCACTAAAAAACTGTCTAACAATATATTTGGGCGAATTTTGTTGAACCCAACAAGATTTCTCAAAACCCGTATACGCTGGGCAAGGGTTATGCCTCACGTATCTCGAGGCTCGATCCCACCTCTCTACACCCAGCAATTGTAGCTGGCTCTCTTTGGAAAGTTGAAACTTGAGGCAATACAAAAATTTTTCACAGGCATACCCGCTACTTCATTCTAAAAGCCCTAATCAATTGGTTATCCCATTGAAGTCCCTATGATCGACACATGTTTGAGAAAACTATCCAGTGAAACCTTTAGAAATCTAGGCATTGCTTTGCCCTCATCTTAAGTAGTGTGAGTTTAACAACCATGTAGAAAGGAAGTCTAGTGAGTTTGCTAGATCCTAAACATAGATTTTCCCAAATAAATAAATATAGATTTTCCCCACCTAGATCCTAAACGGTGTAAGAAAATTTATTTACAAAATTACTTGACATACATCTTTGTTGCTTAAGCAAATGAAACATGTGCCTAAGAAATCTAGAGAAAACAAAATGTACGTACCTACTCTCAATCATTAATACTTGGAGTGGGCTGCTGGGATCCAATGTTAGTGTGCTATGTCTATATTCTTGTGTTGTGCCTACTGAAAAAAATAATTCCAAAGACCATTAAGTTTTACGCTAAAGGCGCTATACTTTACAAAATTTATAATTTATGTTTTTGTTTCTCTTACCTTTAATATTTCATGCTTTCTCTAAATATAAATAATTAATTATTCTTTTTGTATCAATAAATCAACTTTCATCACTAGAGATAACGCATTTCCAAAAACTGAAAAGGAGAGCTAGTCAAAAATTTTAAATATAGGCAAGAAAGAAAAAATTGTAAGTAAAGATTAAGAGGACACAACCATGAAGAAACATTTTAAAATTTTGTCCTTCATTGCACAGCTGTCTTGAAGTTACGTGATGCCAACATCTATATTATTTAAATGGTCTCTAAGCACCGATCTTGGGGTATATATATATATATATATATATATATATATATATATATATATATATATATATACATTGAGGCCACCATCTATGTCTCAATAGTCTTACTAAGAACCACAGTCTTGGAAACGTATATAAATATATAAATGATCTCCAAATGATCTCTAAGTCAAATGACCATCTGTAATAAATGATCTCTAAGCACCACACACTGATCTTGGGCAATATATATAAATATGCCCCTGTTCGGGGTTATGTGAGTTTGATATTCATAAAAACCGTATGTGTAGTGTTATAAACAAACAATGAACAAATAAAATTCAAAAATCTTAAATGTAAGTATACAGTATACAAGAATTTACAAACATAACTATGAAAAATCTTAAAATTACATTTATTATGAAAATCTTACAAGTATATGGAAAATCTTATAGAATTTACAATTATACAAGATTCCAATCCTAGGCTGAAGAATACTGAAGAATAATTTTAAAAAATATGATTATGTTAAAATAAAATAAGAATAATATAATAACTATTTTTTTGATAAGCAAAACAAGATAACTATGAAAGTTCAATTTTTAAAAGTATTTAGTAAATTAGTTACAAAAAATAAATAAATAACAACAATATGAAGACAAATGGGGCACAAGTATGGCCCAAGACCCTGAGCCAAATTCAGCTGTAGCTGTGACCATGAACTACACATTTCAAACATCACCCATAATGAGAATACGTTAAAAATAGCCAATATTATTATAGCATTTAGCATAATGAAAGTAGTAGCAGCAACAAGTCGTTAATGAGACGGACAAAAACAAGAATTGACAGATGATGAAAGGCCGCCTACAAATAAGAGTCATGGTTAAATAAAAGTGGCGAATTCCAAAGTAGATTTAAGAAGAGGATACATAGGACTGAGGAAATATATGATGTATGAGACATGGTCTTTGATAGTTCCACCGCGAGCCTCGAATGCTTACCTTGAATTTCTAAAGCTGAATCTTTTTGAACAACGCGGTACAAACATTTATGGCTTTAAAATCATCAAAATGACCCAGAATTACTAAGAAGAGAATAAGTTCCTTTGTATTTTATTTTAAGATTCAGCAGGAGAACGTAGGTTCCCTTCAAGTATAAATGGCACCCCTCAAGTTTTCTTCTCTCCTCAAGCGACCTCTGAAAAATACCTGCACACACAATATGAGGCTTTCAGCGGAGCGATAAAGGCGGAAAGAAAGAATAAGATGGTTGGCAGAGCCCGAGAGAGCGGGTTGCCTATGAAAGAGCGAAATCTCCCTAACTATATTGATGGCGATGATATTTAGTCAGAGTAGAGGTTCTGAAGTGGGGTTTTCAATTTGAGTTGAATTTAGATAAACAAACCTAACATTTAGGAAGCGAAACTATACCATTCTGCTTCTACCATTCTTTTGCGACCACTCTATCCTTGAGAAGGAATTTTTCTTGACAAATTCACCTTCTCTCACTCAATTGGGTTCTAAGTCTTGAATGTCTCCTCTTGATCTGGCCAACATTCCAACACATCTAAGGCTATACCTGTACCTCTCCCTTAACGAGCAACCATGGCAATGATTCGAGCCGAAGACTAGTGCATATGAGGAGGAAGGAGGGAAGAGATTCTATAAACATTTCTTGAGGTTCTTGAGAGGGGAGGGTGATCAGGGAAGAGAGGAAGAGAGAGCCGATGGTGAAGAGAAGAAAACGTGTGTGATTGTAGTCGCACCATTTTTTTGGCCATGACTTACATGGAGAGGATGAGACCTTGATTAGGGTTATTAAATTATGACTTACCTCTATAATCAGCAGTTTGCATTATCACAATCAAAATACCAGAAATCCCCCACATTTGCTTTGGCTCTCATCTCGGGCTAGTAGGAATCTAACAGCCATGAGGAATCTAGCGAGTTTGGCTACAAACACAACCGTTTCTTCTGAAGGCTTCACGTGAGGGAGTCGCCGATGGAGCTGAAAGCTGCTCGTTTTCAACATGTTGGCTTTGGTATGAATATAGGGTTTGAGATCGTGAACATCGGGTTGGGAGGCGAGAGGTTTTTAAAGAGGGATATATATACCATAATTCATCAATAACTTCTAAAGCGCCATGTTAAGGAATTTAACTGGTATGGCTTTGAATATTAAATTGTCATGATTATCAATTAATATTTAAATAAGTCGTAGAAGTCATCATAAACTAAAAAATTTAGTAAAGTAAACAATGATATATATCTCTAATGGCATTCATGAATCTCATCAAATCTAAATAATGTCACTTTAAAAGCGTCATGAATCAGAGTGTCATTATTTTTATTTTATAGTAGTGATACGACTGCGAAAAGATGATATTATCTAATAGACCATGGAAATTTTGTATACATTAATTCTTGGATAACACATAATCACTTCTTATGGCTTAAGTGATCTTATATAGAATGGGAAACAAATAAAGATCTCTTATTAAGTGCCAAAAATGATTAAAAACTACAGGCCGGAAAAAAAAAGTGAATATAATGGAAATAGCAATCTCATTATCCGAGTTTCATGGGGACTTAAATGGTCTTACTTTTTCTCCCTTTTTTCTTTTTTTTTTTTTTGACATCAGTGAAGGTAACAAAGCAGTCAAAATCATGAAATATATAACAAATGGTTAAGACAAATAATCCCAACTCAAACTGATTAACACTGCGGTTATAACTCCACGACATGGAAAAATCTATTCGATGAATAGCTATGTTCGAGCTGCGTACGAAACATCATCAAGATATAAGCTGAAAGTTCTTGTTCAACTTTCCAGAAGAATACAGTGATGTATAGATCAATCTTACATCCACTTTGAACTCGAAGGTCTCTTAGGGGCGAGATGGGACCTTTATGAGTCCTGCCACACCCACGTTCGTCGAACCATGGCATCCCGTCTGGAATATTAGAAGATGACGATCATAAGTTTAGAGGCGCAAAATTAAGCCTAGAAGGTGGAAAAAAAAAAAAAAAAAAAAAAAAAAATCTTTGCTCACACTTGTTTACATTACCATGCTTGTGGTTTGCTACATTTCTGATAACAAACCGTTTGTGTAATACGTGTTTTTAGGTTATAGCCCATACGTATATTAAAGATTTTAAATCGATATATATTTGACTTAGTGTGATAAA
This sequence comes from Tetrastigma voinierianum, assembly GCA_016808115.1. NCBI lineage: Eukaryota > Viridiplantae > Streptophyta > Magnoliopsida > Vitales > Vitaceae > Tetrastigma > Tetrastigma voinierianum. Next base: position 328,837 of record JAEQBH010001279.1, on the reverse strand, counting down.
TATTATATTTATTTTTATTTTATATATAATTATTTTGCGGGTATTTATTAAACACTTATTTTAATGACGCTATTTTTATTTAATGACTAAATTATTAAACTACGAGTTTTGCACCTTCATTTTTTTTTTATTATTATTAAGATTTGAGCCAAATTAAATTTGACTAAGGGCCTATTTGTAAGAATAAGTTAAGGGAAAGATCTTATGGTAAGTTTGCCCAAATTAAACCTAAAATTTCTAGCATGCCCTTTCCTTCCCTCAACGTTTCTTTTTTTTTTTTTCCTGGCTTGATTGCAAGGCCACCATCGTACAATTTTCCGGCCTCGACCAGGACCTTCCCCTTCATCCCCGTGTGCGTGACCTTCCTTCATCCTTCCCAGCGTTTGAGCGCCATTTAAACGGGCTGAAGGCACGCCATCAGCGACCACTTAGGCTCGTTTTTGCTAAGTAACCTCAGCGTGTTCGACACCCCAGAATATGGGAAGTGTGAGTGAGAATTTAGGAGAACTTTGTTGTAGTGATTTTAGAGAAACATAAACTATTTAATCGTTTTATGTTTTGACTTGTTTTTAGATATGTGTCTAAAAATTATCTTGAAAATTATTTTTGGACTCTACTAATCCGTCTACGCATAGGTACCCTCGGTTTAATTTCAGATGAAGTTAGTTTTAGCCCAGTCGGCGAGCGGAGCGAGAGAGCGCCTCGGGAAGCGTCTGGGGGCGGAAACGTCGGAATCCCGTTAAAGTGGTTCAGGCGTTTGTCCGGTTTGAAATCAGTTTAGTAAAGGTCTGTAACTGGCGATGTAAAAACTGATTGTATAATTGTTCGATATTGTCATTTTAATTTATTATTAAATGTTGTTTTAATATTGAAAATGCCTTATTTATGGTTTAATTATGTTCGTGTTTTGAAAAGATGTAATTTAAAATATATCTACGCCGTTCGATGTTGTGTTTTAATTTTATCTGTATCGACAGCGTTGATTTTTTGACTAAACGTATTTTTACTTATATCAGGGATTATTAATGTATAAAAATAATTAACATCAGAAGCTATAAATTGTATCAATTGTGTTATATCGTGATTTGTTTGGCAGCCTTTGTGTTGGATTAGTCGGCCGGTGGATTTATGCGCCAGTTGTGGCCGGCTGACATTGTTCGTGCGCGATTATTAGAGCGTATTTTTGTCGGGTTCTGGGACTGGTTTCTGAGGTTAAGTCCGGTTTTTAGGGTTAATGGCACCAGTTGACATTATGTAAGTCTGATTTTATGTATCAGGTCTGATCTGTAGGTTGTGCGGTCAAGTCTAAAGTATGTTTTAAATCTTAATCTTATTATCGATTCGTCTTTTCCATTTCTAGATTGTCAGCGACTCGCGGGTAAACGACGTGCGAGGCGGTCGAGATGTCAGGCATATTAATGGTGGAGTTGATATCATATAGTTATAACACATAGTTTGCATGCATAGCACGATATTCATGGCATTAAAAGGCATATTCTGTCCTCCGATTACACGATATCATTATTACTATTATTAATGTATATCTTATGTAAGATTATCATGATGATGGTGTGGCGTGTATGTCTCTTCTTGGATGTGATATTGTTGTTGTACGTTAATATCTTTATGTAATGTTTGTAATGGGAATGATAGTGAGACATACCACACGATGTTTACATCGAGAGGACCATGCCGGTAATAATTAGACTATGATCTGATTTATGTTTGTATAACAAGGTTCTACCACTAGTTGTAGGCGTTTCTCTCACCGTCTGGAGGTAAGATCCTGGTTGAGCGTTACTTTTTTTTTTTTTTTTTTTCTCGGGCGCAGGCTATGGATTATGATATGTGTTAGTTCTTTGGAGTTAAGGACCAGTCGAGCATTTCTCTCGGGGCGTGGCTATAGTTTGTTGATTAAGTGTGTCATTTGGAGTTAAGGACCACCGTAGTCGACATTTCTCTCAGGCGCCTTGATCCACATTCTTGGACCGTATGGCTTATAAGTATTGAGTATAGGGTCTCTTTAGAGTTCTCGATTTTTGTGATGATTAATAGTGATGATATGAAACTTAATGTGTGCATGCATACTTATGTGAGTGTATTGTTATATTGTTTCAATATGAAGTATATTATATTGTAATTCTATGTATGTGTATCCAGTTAGTTTGTAGATGTAGGTACTAGATTATATGATGTTATTAGCTCACTCGGGGCGGAGTCTCAATTTATTTTCGAATGCTATCGGTCCTCCCTCGGGTCCTTGATAACGCGAATTCTCTTCCTTCACAGCGGTTACATGTACTATTATGATATTATTAATCCTTGTATCTGTGTATATTCCTTTCATCCCAGCGTCATGATGTTGGATATTAAAATATCTGAGGAAATCATTTCTAGTATTCTGTGTTGCATGCATTGTTGGAGTATGTGGGATCAGAGATCTATCTCTCCTATCGACATTTGATATTTGATCGATTAACATATATATATCATGTGTTCGTGTGATATTCGGGTGATTGTGTGATGATAAGTGGTATAGTATTTCTAATTAGGCACTACGGGTTTAGGTGGCTTTATGCTTCCCATTCCCTAGTCTTAGGTCACGGCTGAGTTGGGTCGTGACAAAGTTGGATCGACAGGTTCATTCCTATGATCTGAAGTCTAAGTTTCGATCTTTGCGAGGTTAGGGTTGAGTTCGTCATATGCATCACCATTGCATCTAGTTTACGCCGTCCAGTTAGGGCGTGTTTGTTATCTGATAGTCTTGTTGTTTACTTTTTCGGTATGAGCCCGGAGATCGGGGTTGTCGGCGAGTGCCGTGCAGCCGAGCGGCGGCGGTGCGGGGCACGCACGCAGTTATGAGGCCCGGGGCGAATGCAAGGTATCCGCCGGCCCGTCCACGGTTCACGAGAGGCGAAGTGCGGAGTAAACCGTCAAACGCTAAACAGTGGTGTGAGCCACGCGGTGAGGTACGAGTTATGTATGCGGCGCGATTTTGAGCCGCAGCGGATACGCATGCCGGTAGCCACTATGGAGGCATTTTTGCGTGGTATGTGGCCGGGAGTGCGACGGCTCTCCGACCTTATGGAGCATCGGCGAGCGACCTTCTGGTAGTTCTCAGCCGGGTGGACCCGAGATTTATTGGTCCATTCCTTTGTTCCAGTACACACACACGAGGCTTAATGGTTGTATTTGATAGGGTATCAGTGACCCGATGGATTTTACGGAAGAAGTGGAGAGAGGCATTTGATGCGAAGGCATCGTAGACGGACTATTGAGATGGCGGGTTTCTCCCTCAAGGAGGCTTAGCATTGCGGTGTTACCGCTGGATTACATCGAGCCGTTTCTTGAGGTATGACATGGGATCGGTTGAGCGAGATTTGAAGATAACTACATTTCTTTTGCCATGAGGCGAGAGTCTGGAGGAGTTTTTGAGAAGCGGTGAAAGAGAGATGAAATATATATGTCTGTAGTAGGTACAGTGAGTTCATGTATATCTTAAGTAAATTTGCTCAGGAGTTAATTCTGTGTGGAGAGTGAAGGCAGTAAGTATCCTGCCCAGGGCTTGGACCACATTTCGCATATCCAGCAGTGCGGTCGAGAAGTGCTTCTTGGGAGGTCTTGCGGTTAGCGGGGCGGATGGAAGCGACCTTCGCCTTCACGTGGTATCCTTGAGTGGATGGTGCTAAGAAGAGACCCATACGACGAGGAGGAGCGAGCTGTTCTGCTTGCAGTGCTTTGGATGTGTGAGTGGGGTGCCAGGTGTCTGAGGTCAGCGGACGAGCGGTTAGACCAAGGGGGTCACAAGAGGGTGAGGCCTTGTTAGAAGGGTTATGGGGCTTCGGGATTGGACGGGGTTTTGGGCGGTGGGGGCCTGAATTCAGGGCGAGTTCAGGCTCGGGAGTGTGTGTGGATTGGCACCGTGTGTGCCGCAGTGTGAAGGCGGATGCATCGAAGGGCCCTTGTATGGCGGCTAAGTGGGCTTGTTTTAGGTGTGAAAAAAAAAAAAAAAAAAAACACTTTCTTCAGAGTTGGAGCGTAGGCAATCATATCCTAGATTTCCCGGCCCGGCGGCCTTTTCACCGGGGGAGTTTGCGGCCCAGTGTTGCCCGATTCATTGGGCGGCGCCTGGTTCTTCTCGGGCGGGCGCCTTGTATGGCCGCGGGGGGCGTGGATATGAAGGTAGAGCTCACAGGAGTGGATTTGAGGGTGGTAGGGACCGAGGTGGGAGCTTCGGAGCTCCTCTGGGTCACGGGATGGTCGGACCGGAGTTTTTACTCACTCCTCGGGACGAGGGCGTCAAATCTTTGATCAAGAAAATTTTCATTCCAGTTGTTTTTTGCTAAATTTGAGGTGGGTTATTAAAAGATCCGCGGTGCCACATCCTTTGTGTCTCTAGCTTTGCATTGAGGCTTGGTGTTGTTGACGGACTTGAGATCCGTTATCGGTCACTACCCCTACGAGTGATGCCTTAGGCGGATGACACTTTCCATGGTCTTCCCAGATTTACGTAGTAGGCGAGACAGCCAAGGCGGATCTTATCTTGTTGGATGTAATTATGGATTTTGGGGTTTTGGGTGCTGGATTGGTTGTGGCCGGGCCATGCCGTCTGGATTGAGAGAAACAAGTGTGATTTCGGTTACAGGGTTCGAGTTTGGGTTCCCCGTGGTGAGGATACGGCCCTTAATTTAATTCGACCATTCATTCTCTGGCGGATGTTCTTGGCAGGGGTGCGAGGGGTTATCGGCTCTTGTGAGGGTTTCTTCAGGCGGATGGGGTAAGGTTGATGATGTCGTGCTTGTGAATTTCACGATGTTTCCCAGCGGGTATAGTCTGCCACTGTATAGAGATAGATTTGTGTTGTTGATGTTGTGCAAGACTTAAGCTCCTATCTCCTTGCCACATATAGGATGGCACTGAGTTGAAGGAATTTGAAGGCCCGATTCTGGTTGTTAGACAAGGTTTTGTCGGGCTAGTATACTCCACACAGAAGGTGCTCCTGTCTTTATTTGTAAGAAGAAAGATGGTTCCTTGCGGCTATGTATAGACTACAGACGGCTAAACAAGGTAATGATGCGTAATAAATATCCGCTCCCAGATAGATGACTTGTTTGATGATCGGCGGGAGTGCATCATGTTTTCTAAGATTGATCTCTGGTCGGATATCATGTCAGAACTTGAGAATGAGACATGAGGATGTTAGAGAGAACTGACATTCGGGATGATGCGGTATTTATGAGTTCCTAGTGATGTCTTTTGGACTCACTAATGCGCCCGGCGACCATGGATTTGATGACGGGAGTGTTTTGAGCCGCTACGGATTGCTTTGTGATTGTGTTCATTGATGATATCTTAGTATATTCTCGGGGTGAGGAGGAGCATGTGAAGCATTTAGGATAGTATTGGAAAATTTGAGGAGCATGATTCTGCAATTCTCAAGTATGTAATTTGTTACAGATAGTGTATGTAACTTTTCTTAGGGACATGTAGTATGAGAAGGTATTAGTGGATCCCGAAGATTAGGCGATGATGGATTGGCGGGAGACCCGACCGCGGTGGCGAGGTTGAGTTTCTGAGTTTAGCCGGTTATTATCTCGCCGTTTAGTGCGGGATTTTTCGGATGGCTGCCCTTGACGATTGGCCCGGAAAGTGTCTTGAGGTTCCCGGTGGACGGGGGGCGCGAGGCGAGTTTTCGAAGGCGAAGGATTGTTGCGACCTCTGCTCCGGTGTTGGCGTTGCAGCCGTCTGGCGAGAGGAGGTTATCTGATGTATTGTGGCGGCTACAGAGTCGGATTGGGGTGTGTGTATTGATGCGGCCACGGTAGGTGATTGCATAGCTGAAATTTGAAGAAGCCTGAGCGGGGAGTGACCCACTCATGACTTGAGATCAGGTGTGGATTTTTGCATTTGAAGATGCGGAGACATTGTATGGGTGAGGGCGTGAGATCTTCACGGATCACAGAGTTTAAATATATTTTTCAGCGGAGGCTAAATTTGGGGCAGAGAAGATGGGTGGAGTTGTAGGAGGTATGATTGTGCGGTGATATCACCCGAGCAAGAAATTTAATGTGTGGTGCGGGATCTTTGAGTGGAAATCCGTCAGACGGTCGCCACATTAGTGCGAAGCGACCGATTGACTAGGGGGGACCTTATGGTGTATATGATGGGGGTTCTGACTGGTGTTGGAGTCTGGAGCACTTTTGCACATTTGATCCAAATCGATTCGGTGGGCGAATTAGGCGGCTCGGTGCGAGGCCCGCGATTGATGAAGATTATAGATGAGGTTGACCCGGGGAGGTCGACGGAGATGATTTTGTGATTGGGATGATGGCAGTTAGATTGGATGCTTTTTAGGTTGTCGTCCACGGGTGTTGATGGACTTAGAAAGAGATTATAGAAAGGAGGCTCTCATCATCGACTACGGTATTCATCCGGTTCCACTAGATGTATATCATGATCTTGCACTTAGGGTAGTGTGGGTGGAGTGGTATGAAGAGAAGGATGTAGCGGGAGTTTGTATCCCAGTGATTGACTTGCCGGCGGAGGTCAAACTTGGAGCATCGGCCGTCTGGAGTTATTTGCGGCCACTCCCCATTCCGGAGGTGGAAATGGGAGAATATTACCATGGACTTTGTATTTGGAGTTTACCTCAGACCTGAGGGTGTAGTGGATTCCATTTGGGTGATGGTCGTCAGACTAGTCGACACACTTCTTACTGTGAAGACAACTTTTCGCGTGTGACAGGTATGCTGCAGGGTGTATGTTGAGGAGAGTTGTTAGTCTTCATGGGATCCAGGTTTCGATTGTGTGCGACGAGGGCCCCAGGTTCCTTCCTAGGTTTGGCGGGAAGCTTAGGAGGAAGCTTGGTACCGATTGGACTTTAGCCACACAGCTCGGGACGGATGGATGAGTCAGGAGGACTGATGGGCGAGTTGGAGGGACATGTGGGATGCGTGATGGATTTGGAGCCGAAATGGGATTGGCATTTACCTTTGGTGGAGTTCGCGTACCTTGACGGTTATCATGCTAGTATCGGTATGGCGCCTTACGAGCATTGTATAGCGGGGAAGTATGATCATGATTTCTTTGGGAAGAAGTTGAGCAGAAAGGAAGTTAACGAGTCTGAATTGTTCCAAATCATACGAAAAATTCCTATCATTTCGAGATCGGTTGGGACCGCTTCCGTGAGCAGGGGGGGGGGGAAGAATTTATGCGAGACCCCGAGAGAAAACATGTGGAGTTTGGTGTAGGTGAGTATGTATTCACAAGAGGTTTCCCGATGCGGCGTGATGAGATTTGGTAAAGGAAGTTAGCACCTCGCTACGTGGGACCATTTGAGATTGTGGATAGAGTTGGAGATGCCTTTCTGGCGGGTACACCACCCAATTTCTTGATGTTCATCAGGTCTTTCATATATCTATCTTTGAAGAAATGTATCAGTCCAGCCTTCATGTGCTACGGGCCCAGTAGGAGTCGGTGAGAGTTTATCGTATGAGGAGCGACACACGTGGCTATTGTGGATTCTCGGATTCGTCAGCTCTCAGGTCGAGAGTCATTCGGAGTGGTCGAGGTCTTGTATGGCGGAATCGTTCGGGGGCGAAGAGTGCACTTGGAATCAGAAGCGGGAATCACGACGTTCGTACCCGTACTTGTTCGTGATATTGGGTATGTTTCTTATTCTATATGAGTCGAGAGACGAACACTGTAAGGAGAATGTAATATACCATTTCGGACATTATATTATCGCGTATATTAAAAGATTTTAAATCCCGATATATATTTTATTTAGTGTGATAAATATTATTATATTTTATTTTATATAATTATTTTTGCGGTATTTATTAAACACTTGTTTAATGACAACACTATTTTTATTTAATGACTAAATTATTAAACTCTGAGTTTTGCACCTTCATTTTTTATTATTATTAAGATTTGAGCAATTAAATTTAAGCTAGGGCTATTTGTAAGGAATAAGTTAAGGGAAAGATCTTATGGTAAGTTTGCCCAAATTAAACCTAAAATTTCTAGCATGCCCTTTCCTCCTTCCCTCCCTCGACGTTTCTTTTTTTTTTTTCCCACCCCGACAGCCCCTGCCCACTGCCGGGAGGCCACCACATCGTCGGCGCCTGCACGGCCACCTCCCGGCCGCGGAGCCTTGCCCGCCTTCCTCCCAGACGCGCGACGGCAACACTTCATCCTTCCATGCGTTTATGAGCTTCATTTAAGCTAACTGTGGCTGAGACTATATGCATCATCAAAACAGCCACTTAGGCTCGTTTTTTTTGGCCAAAACAGCAAGCGTGTTGACACCCGAACCTTAGGGAGGTATGATTGAGAAAGAGAGAGGGATTTTGAGCTTTATTTGTAGTATTGATTTTTTAGAGGCGCATGGAAAGCGCTATTTAATCGTTTTTATGCGTTTTGACTTGTTTTTAGATGTCTAAAATTATGCAAAAATATTTTGGACTCCCTAATCCCAGATCTACGCATACCGTACCCTCAGTTTAATTTAGAAGGGTTGAATTTTTAGGCCCCCGTCGGCGTGGGGAGGCGGCCTCCGGGAAGCGTGCCAGGAGGCAGCGTCCGTCCCAGATTCAGTGGTTGAAGCCGGTCTCAATCGGTTTTAAAAATCGAGATTCGATAAAGTGCATGGCTGAGCGTGTAGAAGAACCCCGATTGTATAGTGTTGTTACCGATATTCGTATTTTAATTGTTCGTAAAATGTTATTTTAATATTAAAAAATACCTTGTTATCGTTTAATGAAGGAAATTTCTTATATTATTCGTGTTTTTGAAAAGATGTAATTTAAAAAAATATATCTGGTTCGATGTTGTGTTTGTTTAATTTTATCTGTGTAATTCGAATAGCGTTGATTTTTGACTAAGCGTATTTTTTTGCTATATCGGGTTATTATTAATGTATAAAAATAATTATTTATCCAGGCTCTCGGTGTATCAATTGTGTTATGTCGTGATTTGTTGGCCTTTGTGTGTTGGATTGGGTCGGTAGGTGGTTATACGCAGTTTACGTGGCCCGGCCGACGTGTTGGATTAGTGCGGTTGTGAAGTGACGTCATTTTTATCGGGTTACGGACCCGTTTCTGGGGAGTTAAGTCGATTTTAAGGGAGGTTAGGGCACCCCGGTAGAACATAAATCTGGGTTACATGTCGGTCTGATGTGAGTTGTACGGTGAGTCTAAAGTATGTTAAATCTTAATCTTATTATACGATTCTACGTCTTTTCCAGTCTAGATTGTCAGGCATTTCGCGGGGCAGCTGACGCGAGGAGCGTTACGGATCCGATATTGCGAGTTGATATCATATAGTTTATAACACATACGTTTGCATGCATAGCCGCAGTATTCATGGCAGCGTATTGTCACTCCGTTTTACGATATCATTATTACTATTATTAATATTATATCATGAAGTTATCCGTGATAATTAGGTGTGAAGCGTGTCTTCTTGGATGTGATATTCTTTGTGCATTGTACTGCTGTGTTTGTAATGCAGAATGATATGAGACATACCACGTGGGATTTATCGGGAGCCGCGTGCGCCTGCCGTGGAGCTATGTCTGATTATGTTTATATATAGGTTCCCCCCGGACGGCCGTTTCTCTCGGGGATGCGGAGTACAAGATCCCACGGGTGGCGACAGTTACTCTCGGGGCGCCGCTATGGATTATGATATGTTAGTTCTTTGGAGTTAAGGACTGGTCGAGCATTTCTTTTTTTTTTTTTGGTCTCTCGGGCGCAGTCATTGGATTTGAGAGGGGGGGGCGTATGGCTTATATTATTGTAATTATAGAGATCGCACTAGAGTTCTCGATTTTTTGTGATGATTATGTGATGATATGAAACTTAATGTATTGCATACATACTTATGAGTGTATTGTATAATGACTGTGTATAGTATATTATATTATGTAATTCTATATGTGTAATGTATCACATTGGTTGTAGATGTGGTATAGATTATATGATGTTAACTCACTCTCGGGAGGCGCCGGTCTCAATTTATTTTCAGTCTTGTCCCGGTCCTCCTTCTCCCGGTCCTTGATAATTCTCTTCTTCACGGCGATTATGTACTATTATGATGGTATTAATCCTTGTCTATTTCATCTAGGCGTCCTTATGATGTGCGGATATTAAGTATGATGTGAAGAATCGGCTCGTATTCTATTATTTGCATGCATTGTTGGAGTATGTAGGATGAGATCTATCTCTCCTATCATTTATTATTGATCAGTTATATATATCATGTGTTCGTGTGATATTAGGTGATTGTGTGATGAAGTGGTATGAGTATTTCAATTAGGCTTACTCACGGGTCGGTGGCTTTATATGCCTTCCCGTTCCTAGTCATAGGTCCGCATTTCGGTTGGAATTAAGTATTGGTTGTGAAACTTAATGGCTGGAAATAACGATGCCTCCTTTTGGTGGGTTCGCTACGATCTAGAGCGACCCAAGAAGGATGAATATCTTAATAGGTAGGGATACGATGGTGAGATTTTTAGTTCCTTAGAGAGTTAGCTACACCGAGTTTTGAAATTCTTCTATACCATCCATAAATTAAATTATTTTAAATATTTAAAATTCTAAATCTCATATATGTCGAAAGCTTCTTACATAAACATGTATATCCTAAACTTACTTGAGTAAACACCACAATCAGAAAATTCCATTCTCGCAATCATTTTATGAAGCATGGATTACAACAACCTTAAGGGTGTCTATGTGTTGGACGCGGATCTGTGATTGCGGGCGGACAGCGTCGAATGTGTGTCGAATCGCCGAAATGGCGATATCGTTGTGTGTGAAAAGCCAAATAGTAGGTCAAGACCTTGGATCTACGTGTATCGAGACACGAGGTGGAGACAGTGTACCGGCTTAGACACGGCAGACACGGCAGATGGATTTATGGGCCATTTTCTTCTTTGGGCCAAAAAACCTAACTGGTTTTGCTCTTCTTCCTCAAAAGAGTAAAAAGCAGCGATTCTCTCACAAACACAAAAAACGACACACAAGCTGGATTGGAAGATGGGGTGTGAGGCAATCTGCGATGCGCCCGGAGAAAGGTCTGTGCTAAGCAAGTAGTAAGTTCTTTTTTTTTTTCAAGCAATGATCGATTTCTAGGGTTTTTTTTTCTTTCACTAGCAAAAATTGCATTTTTTTTTCTCATGAAAACACCCAAAGGAAATCGTGAATCTGTGATATCATTTCATCACCCAAAAAAAATTGAAAAAATAAATTCAAATAAGGTACATAGACTCATCGGTCCTTGGACTCGTCCTGCAAGAAGAAGGAAGAAGAAAGAAAAAATAAGGAAGGTGGGAGGATGCATACCTTAGGTTAGGGCAAGGGGGGTAAATCGCGGGGCATGCTGTTGTAGGATGAAAATCCGTCGGGGTATCTTCTTGTGTCTGGGATGAAAATCGTAAATTTCTGTAATTTGTTTCGAATGGTAAGACTTAAGATACTAGAGCTTTGGGAGGCGATTGTTCAATTTCAAATGGTGAGAGGGCACTTGGAAGTTGGAACAAGTGTGTGTATTATTATTAGAGGTGGGGGCACTTGTTCATGTGCTAAATATATTATTTTATAATTTATTTTGAACTTAGTATGATTGTTTTATAATTTATTTTGAACTAATGAATGTAAATATCTGTGCAAATTTTATGGAATTAGCCTAATTGTATGGATGGACAAAAAATTAGATTGATTGGGTTTTGAAATAATTTAGATTTATTTAAATGCATGATTTTTTTTTATCATGCAAAATTATACAATGAGTAGTAGTCGAGGCCTTGAGTAATCAGAATAATGAGAGATGTGATGCTCCATTGGAGAGGCAAATCACGAAGCGAAATTGGGTAAAGGGGAGGGAGAAATGTTTGCTTTCAATGCAATTTTTGTAGACCATATAGAGGATCATATTATAGAGTCAAGGTTCACTTGTTGAAGAAGAGTGAAAGGGTGAGGTTGCATCTTGTACTAAGTAACGAATGAGAATTTAGTTGAGATCTGCGAAGGAATTGATGGAGGAAGGAATTTGAACAAGGGTGAAACAATCTAATCCTTAAGCAAGTTCCTTTACCCCGTCAATATTTATAACATCTAATTTTGAGAATTCATATTTAATCTTGTAGTCTTTGATGATCAAAAAAGGAGAAGAGGGTGTATTGGATCTAGTTGAAAGCATTCAATATGGGTGTGAGTGAAATAGTTAGCCCCAGGTGAGATAGCTAGGATGTTTACACTAGGGGTTATCTTTTCACTTTGCTGAAATGTATTATGCTCGTACTTTAAAAATACCGTCAACTTCTAGGTTATGTCCACCGAGGCTATAATGCATTAAGAACTACATTATTGCGGAAGGAGAAGAGGTAATATTGAGGAATACATTGGAGACGATCAAGAGAAGACTTGGAATAGAAAGGTGAGCATTTGTAGTGGATGGTCGGATGCTCAAAGACCACTTATTAACATCATAGCGGAGTCTCGAAAGTGGACGATGTTTTGAGAAAGCAATAGAGCAGAAGGGAAGTAGAATGACACTTTATAGTTGGTTTGTTGATTAACTATACAAGAGATTGGTCCTCAAAAAGTAGTTCAAGTTATAGCGATATGTCTTTGCGGCTTGCAAGCGGCGGGACACATTGTGGAAGCAAAGTTTGACATATCTTTTGGTTCTCGTGTGGTTCATACTCTCAATCTTGCTTTGAAAGAACACATATGTACCGTCAGTACGAGATATGATGATGTGATGGAACAATGTGGTTGGATCTCTCGGGTTTCAAGTGATGCCTCTTTCGTCAAAATTTCATTATAGATCATGCAGGCTGAGATTGTCAATGTTTAATAATCTACCTCATTTTTTTAATTTGGAGGTTACTTCGATGTGCAGAGTACGTTTCTTATTTATTGTTATCTTACTTGTTAAGGCTGATAAAAAGAGGCTTGGAGCAATTAGTGATAAGTGAAAGTGATGTATAAAGAGATGATTTAGTGAAAGCTAAAGAAGTGAGATACAAAATCCTAAATGAAGACTTGGATGGATGTGGATTATCCTCAGCTTGCTCCCATGTATGAGATGCTTCGATTATTAGGCGACAACGACAAACCTTGCCTTACAATATTTATGAGTGGTGGGATTAGTGATCGAAAAGAGTGAAGGAAGCCATTTATAAGAAAGAGTATAAAAAGAAAGCTTCATAGAAGAAAATTAAGGTATAATTAAGATTTATTAGTTAAATATTTAAGTTTTGATTGAAAGTTTAATTATATTTGAACTTATATGAATCGTTTTGTAATTATACTTGTAGGTTTTGATATTGTGAATGGAATGTTGTGGAAGATGGTTCTAAAAAAGCCACACACCTTGACATTCAGCTCATTCCTTAATCCAAAGTAATCTTAGGATTTAATTGTAGGCTTTGATAATTTAAATATAAAATGATGTTTTTATGATGTTTAACTTTTTATAAAATTGTATGTCATAACTCCAACTTGTAGGTATTATAGTCAACAATGGCTTGATGGGTATGATCGTGTTCCACCACATGTCGAGATATGGAAGTAGTAAGAAAAAGAAAAAAAAATGTTTTGAGAGATATTTTCAAATGAGGTGAAAGGGGCAAGCAAGTAGGGAGTATGTGCTACTTTTACGCATGTTTGGAAGATTTTTCTAGTAGTGATTCCATCGATGGCCCAGTGTGGTACATGAGTCCTATTAAATGGTGGGTTGTTAAATTGGAACTTCCCCGCTGATGGCAATCTATAACATTAAAATTGCTAGGACAACCTTGTTCATCTTCATGTTATTGGTGGAGCATATATAATTTCATTCACTCCATGAAGAGAAACAAGTTGACACCCTGGATTATGAGGACTTGGTTTATGTCCCTCCTCATAACAATCTCAGACTTACATCAAGGAATCTCAAACTACCTATAATGGCGAATATAAAATGTGGGACATTGGAGGAGATGGTTTTGACTCAATGGATAGAGAATGCTGGAATTCTTGAGATTGCGGATCTTTCTCTTGATGAACTGCAGTTATGAAAGCCATTTTATTTGATTCGAGAAAATGCTAGTCTTTAGTTTAGTATTACTTATGTTTGTGTGTTTGAATATTTGTAAAAATAATGTTTGAGCACTTTTATTTATCTAAATTGCTTTTTAAGAACTGATATTTGTAAGGATAATTATTTTGATTTTATCTTATTATGCCCTTCCGTGTCCTTGCAGTATCCGTATCCTAGTTTTTGAAAAATTTGTATCGTGTCCCCGTGTCCGCCGTGTATGCATTATCTACGTGGCCTTATCGTATCAGTGCTTCTTAGATAATAATCCATTTACCGTCAAAGTCCATTCTACTCAAATACTCCGATATGTCACTTTGATGGAGCCTGACAATCTCGTTATGATCCAACTTCCTAGAATCCTAAGTTGACGACTTTGTTGATCCCAGGCTGACGCATCGACATGGAAAACACACAGGCCATCGCCCACCAAGGTTCTGCATATCTCCCAAGCCCACCTTTCTAAACATGATTTCGGTATAAGAACTACATCTCTCTCCAGATGTGGGCTTAAGTCAAACCTTATTGTGTGCTTTAGCATTTATATGCAGCTAATAGATTTATGTTAGATTGTGAGATAAAAGTTATCGCCTTTGATGAACTTATTGATGCGGAGAACCTAACGGTCCGGCTGTCTAGAGCCAATGTTGTAGTTCACCTTGACGACTTCGCTCCTGCAGGTAGACTCGATTCTTCGACTATGGCTGAGCCCATTTCCCACACCACCATAACCCTCGATCCTTAGTTTTGCGACTCGACTCCACACATGATTAAGTTAAAATAATCATGTTCTCGTTTGGATTAATTATAAAAATCGACATTCATCTTGGAACACCCAGTCCTTGATCGCCATGTAATCAATTGTTCGGCCCGAGAAAAAACCTAAGTCTAACCACAAGATTCGACGATTCTTCTAGAAGAGAACTTAGAGACAACGAATAATCAACGATAAAAAAAAAAAAAAAAAAAGCAAGCCTTAGGAGACACATATTCTCTTCTACAGGATAATCACAAATGCGTACAAAATGACTCATAGAAGGTGATCGAAGGCAATAGTGGAAGAGAATTAGATGAAAAACCCTGTGAGTTCCTACAAAAGAGCCACACAGGTTCACAAGAGCCGCGCTCAGTTTCAGATAAGCATGTTCGTGTGGTTAAGTTGTGGATAATATCCTTTATATAGTATCGATGGTGAGTCACTTTTTATGCATAATATATTTATACTCATGATTCGACGCAGAAAAAGAGTGCCGCGACCATTAATTCAAGGCGGGGTCGATTTGAAGGGTGGCGTTTTATTACGGGCCTTATCGTGGAGTGTTGCCTCTGAAGCAGCGTTGACATCTAAGCGATAGGTGGCATTGGAAAAACACGCGATGGTGGTGGCAAAAGTTGTTAGACAAGAGAGGTGATCCTTATGCGGTGAAGGAGGAGCAGAGTGGCAGGCTAACGGCCAAGGCACAGGCTCGAATGAAGTTGGTGTCGGACGTGGTGGGATGGAAAGGAGAGGAGTGTGGATACAAAAAAATTTTTTAAAGATAAAAAATTTGGGTCGATGTCGATGGCTGGGCGAACTTCTACTTCACGGGGCAACTTATAATAATAAATAAAATAATATTTAATATAAACTATAAATACAAAAAAGTCATATTAATTGATAGTATTATGTCCAGACACATATTACAATTGTCACACCTCTGATGAGTTTCATATTTTGAAAGTGTTTCCATAATAGTTTCTACCATTGTCAAAATTTATCAAATATATCTTTTTCTATATACCTGACAGTGGTAGTGTCCATTGATCTCACGTAGTTTCCTGGTCGATTTTCCCACGATATTCATAGCGAGAAAAATGTTCTCTCCACGATTACGGTATGGTGGACAGCAATGTAATAAATAAATAAAAAAAAAAGCGAATACCTGATGTGTCTTTTTTGTCTCTACGACCATCTTTTGTGCAAGATGCTAATTCCTTTCAACTCGGAAGTGCATAGAGCGCATATCAGTGTATGTCTCAGAGTTGATCATTGGGATCATCAACTCTATTGGAGAAAATTCTCTTGTGGATAAAGTGGCGAAATCGGAGGTAACTTTTGTATCGAGGCAATAAATGAATCACGAGTTTAGACAAGCCACATGAAAAACTCAGTGTTTTACCTCGGTGAAGCATTATGTCTTGAAGTTTATATACTATAACTACATAAAACAACTCTACTTGATAATGATGCAAATTTGTAATTTTATGTTTGCATTAGTGGTCCTCGAGTTGAAATGTATCATTCATGCTTTGGAATATCATTTATGTCTTTCACCAAAAAAAAAAGAAAATAAGAAGCGATCGAGTAGACTCAGACCATTGTCTCATCATTTATATAGTATTTGTTTTGCTAACCAAAGTCATGGCATTAACAATGTCTTGATCCTTCCCTCTGTAATGCTTGTGATAATTCATTTGTGATTCCTAATATAGTTATCATCAAATGTAAACTAAAGACAAAGTTGAAAGATTGCATTGACTCCAACAAGTTGGTTGCTTCATATCTTTACTCTGAATTTGAACCATTCTCTACAATAATCTCAAGTACTTCAATCACAGATGAGAACATGTTAATCAATCTGAGTAAAGTACCATAATGTACCCCAGCGTGTATGAAAACCTTGCACGTTTAAGAGTGGTTTCTTGGTTTTAATCCTTGTCCACTAGAGAAATATATGTTTGAGAGATTCTTTCAACCACTACAAATTGCTTATCATGAAGGATATCAGATGTTTGGATGAAACTAACAACATTAACACATTAGTAACCACTTAATAGAGAAGCTGATTTGAATATGATGATTTTTGCCCACTTATCCACGAGGGCTATATGAGTTGATGGGCAACATTGGACATAAAAGGCACGTTGTTCTCTCTTTCGGAATAGAGTGTCTTAAGACCATTAGCTCCCTTTTATATACTTGCCCCATCACTTAGCCACATCCCACTAGACATGTAATCAGTAATACAGAAATAAACCATCGATACGCCTTAAGTGAAGGCGGAGTGAGTGGCGACATGCTGATACCAATAAACGCTCCCGATTACATGCCCTTTTCATCCATATTGTAATCTGGCGACCATTTGCTCTTTTCTGAGAGATCACGGATTCATCAACTAAAATGAAAAATTGCATTTCTGGATCTTTGACAATAACACATTTAAGGTCTCGATTGCAGCCAAGCTCTAACAATGTCTTTGAATTTTTTAGGTCTTTATCCAATTTCTAAATTTCGGGAGCATTTTTTAAAGTAGCCGCTTTAATATCACATTGATTATGATGTCTATGAAATCTTAGAAATTCAGAAAAGTTTCCTTGATTGCTAGAATTTTCAAATTCATCATGACCATGAATACGATACCTTGTCTTAAAAGAAATCGAACACAATCAATAGATGCATTCAAGCAGATTCAATACTCACGCCAGATTTGATTTGATTGCTTGAATCTAGGAATGGTTTCAATGTGTTGCTTTTTCATTCCTTCAATAAGACTTCACATTCTCTCCAAGCTTGATTATGAGCACTAAAGGGCCACCAACAAATATGTGAATCTTTCTTTTTTCTTCAATTTAGAGCCCCTCACTATGAAAAGGGATCACCACCTTGTTCTCGATATACGGTTTGAAGAAGATAGCAGTAATGAAAATCTGGCGTCTTTTCACTTATCTTATCTGCAACGATTAACATGACATAAGAACCAAGAAGGATTGAATCTTACGTGATAATTCTCCAAATTTCTTAGAGGAAAGAAGTAATAACTTTTTAACTTTGACATATGAACCTTTTTATCATGCTCTTCGAACTTGATCTTGAATGTTAGGATGATAATCTAAAATCCTAATTCGTAACCCAGGGTCTACAGGAAGATCATCTAAGTTAATTTCAAGTGGACATTCTTTCAAATCTTTACTAATTCTATTTGAAGAAGATGAAGACTCAAATTTTGATTTTCTTTTAAAGTATTTCTCATACCTGTTTTAGAATTTAATTTACACATATTATTAATAATAATGTCAATTTAAGAAAACAATAATACTAAAAAAAATATAAATCCATATATAT
Organism: Tetrastigma voinierianum; assembly: GCA_016808115.1. Taxonomy (NCBI): domain Eukaryota; kingdom Viridiplantae; phylum Streptophyta; class Magnoliopsida; order Vitales; family Vitaceae; genus Tetrastigma; species Tetrastigma voinierianum. The sequence goes on along the minus strand of JAEQBH010001279.1, from coordinate 310,644 downwards.
ATATATATATATATATATATATATATTCATAACAATTCAATATCTACATAAAAGTTACCTAATAGAGAGATTCATAAACAAATATATTTATAACATTCAAAGTTCAAAAACAATATTTAATAAACATTTATACAATATTTCTAAATGCAATAATATTTTACATATTTATCATTATATTATATAAAAATTAAATAAATTAAGTACACATGATATATCATATAAGTATAAATAAAAATAAAAGTTAATACAGATTCCTAGAAATACATATTTCATTATAATAGACACTATATATAGAGTAATCCAATAAAAATATAAAATATCCAGCAATCATAAATCTCTGTATGTTCCAACTTCGAAACAAAGTTTCATAATCCTTATTATCAACTTAATAAAAATATAAAATATAAATCATCAACAAAAATATATATTTTTCATTCCAATTTCTACATAATTCTCATGATATTAATTTTATATGAGCAAAAATATAAAGTACCAATATAAAATTTAAAAAAATTTAAAATATTCATCAATCATCATCATAGCATATTCACATAAATGATTCTTGGTTCCCCACTTGTATGCTCAACAATTGTTAATCCAAGTGATATTTTTACCTGCATTGTTGCTTTCCACGTAACTAACTAAGTACCAGGATCATTTTGATCAGTGTACTTTTAGGTTTTTACTACAAGTTTGAGTAACATTTTTCCCACAATTTTTCTTAAAGAATTTCTCGTATATAATTCCAATACAGAATAATTCCTTACCATCGATCTCACACTCACATATTATTGAAGCTTTTAGTAGTCTCATAATCAAGAAACAAAATAATAAGACCCAAGCAGAGAATGCTAGATTGTAAAGAGAGAAGCGCAATACGGTAAATTTGGCTACCATTCAAAGCTATTTCCATAATTGTTTATGTGTTATTTTTGAATTATTTAAAATATTAATTAAAGTTGGCGAGGTTAAATGGAGGGCAAAATTACAAAAAAAAAAAAAAAGAGAGGATTCTCCCCAGGCACCTCCACGGCGCCTTGTCTTTGCCCGGCTTTGATCGGCGTCTCCGGCCCGCCGTCAGACCATCGAAGCCAAGGCGGCCTCCCATCTGGCCACCCTTGCGCGCTCGGATCTACGCTGAAAGCCGTTCACCTGGCCAGGAATCAGCCCTCTTCCTCTTCTTCTGCGTGGCTGCGCCCTCAGTCAAACCACCCGAGCCAGTCTCATTGCCGCACACCACCCCTTCGCGACGCCGGCAAGCTTCCTCGACACGCGTAGCCGCCGTTTCTTCCTCCTCTCGGTGGCGTCATAGCGCCTTCGTGGATGCCTCGCCCTCGAGCAGACCCTTTTGGCGTGTTTTTACAGCCCGAACAAAGGCCATTTCGGGCATTTCGGGGTCCCGAGAGCCCTTAGGGAGGTATGATTAAGCCATTTCAAGCTTTAATCTAGTAGTGATTTTTAGAGTAAACTTAAGAAGAAAAGTGCATTTTATGCGTTTGAGTTGTTTTAAAGCGTCTAAAAATTATACGAAAGTGTTTTTGGACTCCTAAATCCGTCCTTGGGTACCCTGGTTAATTTGAATGAAGTTGAATTTTAGGCCGGAAGTCGGCGCGCGGACCTCGGGAAGGCGTGCGGACAGACGTTCGTCCTGCTGCGGATTCGAAGCCGGTGTGATCGGTTTCGCGTCAGTGTCGGTAAGATCTACATGCCTAAAGCGTGTGGGACTCACAATAGTGGCAATTTTCGATGTCGATTTTGGTGTACAATGATGTATCGAATATGTCCTTGTATTTCGGACTAATTGAATTAGTTACTTGTATTGTATAATCCAAAGTAATAGTTAATAAGATTGATTGCGTGTATGTGAATACAAATTGTTGATTTGATGGATTGGGACAGGGGGCAATAAAATTGTAATTGTGTAGCCATTTCGATGTTTGTGTATATTGGGATATTGTTTACTTGGGTTAACATGGACTTGTTTCACCTGTGAAGGGGAAGTCATTTTTTTTTTTTTTTTTTTAGGGGAGGTCTGCTTGGGATTTTGGTAGAATTTAAACGTGCTTTATATCGGTCTAGCACAGCCAGATTGTATCACAGTGTTGAGTCTAGAGTTAAGCAGAGCCTCCCAATCGATGTGATTATGTCTTTTCTAGATTGTCCAACGACTACGCCTTGAGCTTGACTGAGGTGTAGAAGCGGCTACGAGACTGATTCTTCGGTGAGTTGATATCATATAGTTTATGACACATCATGCGCATGCATTGCATGGGCGTATGGTATTAGGCTGCATCCATCATCACATTTATGATTATTGCTATTGGATTGTATTTACTATATGGTAACTAAATTATTTAGTTGTTATGGAAATATGCTATACGCATATGGGAGGCTGTATGATGATGGGTGTGAATGTGTTGTTAGGAGTGATGTTCTTGTGTGCATTGTATTTGAAGAATAATTGCAATGGGAGGCATAGTAGGTTTTACCTAGTGGGTTTACATAAGGACCGGTATTGATCAGATTATGTTATAGGATTATGATGGTTATGGACATGAGTTCCCTGGTTGAGCGCTTCTCTAGAGATGGGAGGTAGATTTGGTTGAAGATGCTTCTCGAGACTGTAGTTATGATATGTTAGTTGCTGGAGGTAAGGACCGGTTGGGGCATTCTGCTCTCCGGGCGCAGTATATAGGTTATTAGTTAGTGTCCATTGGGTTAAGGACCACGGTCGAGGCATTCTCTCGGGCGCCAGTGATCTCGTGGTTTGGAAGGGAGGCATTAGAGCATAGTATTAGAATCACGGGTCACTACTAATGTCTCGATTGATGTGATGTTTGTGTTATGACATGAACTATCGCAGTATGAAATATACATGATCATGTGAATTTCATGTCCAATAGCAATATATTTTCTTTCATGTCTATATTATGAATTTCCATAGTATGTATAACTTATTTTGGTTGTGGATGCGGTATAATTTTATATATGATAATTAACTCACTCTCGGGTAGCGATCTCAATTTATTTCGGGTTCTATGGGTCCTCCTTCTCTCCGGATCCTTGATAAACCGCGAGATTCTCTTCCTTCCACGGCGGTTACTGTACTATTATGATATTATTAATCTTTGTATCTATTTAATCTAGGTGTCAACTGCGTGCTACAATATGTTTGTTTTGTAATTGAATAGTCTAATTCATTTTGAATCACGATGACGGTGTATGTGGGATCGAAACTTTATTTCTCCCTTTATATTGATGTTTGGCATCGGCATATTATATTTATGTATGTGGATATATATAATCGGGTGATCGTATGATAGTCGGCATGAATATTTCAATAAGGCACTCTACGGGTTGGTGGCCTTATGCCTTCCATTCCACTAGTAAACTTTAGGTCCACGACCCCCGGTTGGGTCGTGACGAGCAAGCAGTGCAAATGAAACAAATCCAAACACCAATCCCATAAACAAGTCAAAGATCAAAATCAAAACACCCAATTATACGATCACGCCAAAATTGTCACGATCACTCAAAAGTGGATCCATGAAAAGCGTGTTTGATATTAAATTCTTCTCCTTAGGCCTCGATCGATACTATGTTAAAATTAGGAAATGCAGTGGGAACAAAGAAAAATGAAATAGCTGTTAAATTGGCCTCTTGTCATAGTAGCTGTTAACTATACATAATACTATGTAGCTGGCAAAAAGTAACCATGATGTTAGCTACTAATTGTAGTAGAAAATAGTATCTAAATAGCTCTTATATAGTATGTGTTTGAGTATGGATCCCTTGCTAAATGCTACTACAGCTGTATGGCTAAAATGCTGAGCACCAAGAAGGCCTTGTGGCTGCCTAGAGTGAGTAGCTGCGTAGCTCTTGCATTGTTGGTAATGGCTGGGATACTCCAGAGAGGGCAGACGGGGGGGGAGGGAGGGCGGGTGGACGTGCGTGCTGGAGGCAGGCCCATGGGCCGGGTTGGGCCGGGGCCTTTGGATCGCCGGTCGGCGGGTGGGACCTCCTGGGGTCTCTGGGCCCATGTTTCCGGCTCATGGGTCCCAGATAAAACAGGCCTCCCCTTCCCTCCTGAGCTCCCTTACCCCCTCTCTCTCTCCTCCTCTCATTACCATGATTTTGAAAATTTGAAATACTAGTTATTTGAAATTTTTGATGCTTCAACAAATATTTTTTGTATCGTGTATTATCCAACTTCACATTTGGTCATTATGCAAATAACTAGTATTTATAGTACTGAGGTATTTAGGATTATGGAATTTTTTTTTTTAATGATCTGATTTTGCAATGATAGGAAAAGATTAAAAAATATTGGGGAATACCTTTGATTTATTATATTGTATGGTTTAATTGTGGACCTAGATTAAAATTTGATGCTCTAGATATTAGATAGTTTGCAAGCTATTTACAATGAAGATCAAATAAAAAATTATGAAGAAATTAAAAATGAAATAAGAATTAGATTTATTATATATTTTATATAATATTTATAAAGAAAAAAATATGGAAATGATATTAGTTTGATAAATCATCGTCTCGACAAACTCCTCATCTTTTTTTTTTTTTTTTATAAAACCTTTTAGAAATGTTTAAAAGTAGAAAAGGCAACAACTAGTTCTCAAACAATACAGCCGATATAGATAGATATCTTGGTGTAGAAACAATTCCATTTGAAACTGATGAGATTTTGAAATTTTTTAGAATGGTGGAAAAAACAACAAATAAATACCTTGTGTTATCTATTATTGAACGTGATGTATGCAGGTACTGTGAATCTACCTGATCCTATTTGCGTGAAAATGCATTTGCCTTGCCTTTTAGTGCATGTGGAAGAGTGGTTAGCAAAGACGATATAATTTGTCACACAGAGAAGCGTCTTGAAGCTGTGATAGTATGTTCTGATTAGATTTAGAGAAAAGATTGCCACGATCATGTTTGGCTTTGTAGTGGCCAAATCAGAAGAACTTAAATTTATCAAAACATGGAGAGATAGGATCATGATAGTTCGTCACGGAAAATAGTGATTAAAATATTTCTCGCCAAATGTATGTGTATTTTATTTTCTTGTAGTTTGAAAAGTCTGAATGATTGACAAATGAAGTAGGTACCTGACCAAGTTGGGAGAGTACTCATTTATAGTGATGTAAACTTTTCATACATTTCCAAATGTAATTATATTCGATGAATAAAATTTTAAATGAGAAGTATTTTTTTTTATTTTGAATTATTTAACACTTTTATTTTATTAATTTTTAATACAATTTAAATAAAAAAGCCTAACTACCTAGTGGGAGGGTCAGAACTTAGGCGGGCCTGTGTGGAGCTTTTTAAGGCGGGCCTGGGCGGGCTTTTGGAGGGCTGCAGGCGGGCTTTTTTTTTTTTGGGAGGGCCTAGCCATAAATGGGGCTGCCGGGCAGTCGGGCGGACAGAGTAGGGCCTAAAATCCGAGCGTGGCTTTGGCCACTTTGATAAAGCGAGGCTTGGAGACCCAGGCGGCGCGCTGGGAGAAAAGCTGGTCGAGCTGGCTCGTGGGTGGCGGGACCAGGCCCGGGCCTCGGGCCGCGGGCACTGTGACCACTGGCCCTATTAGCTACTATTTGTACCACTATTTATTAGCCTTCTAACATACCCAGTTTAACTGCTACATTTTTGGTTGCTAAATGACTCTTGGATTGTTATTAGTCACCAAATATAGCTACTACATAGCTACTATTTAGAAGTTAAAACACTAACAAGTCAAAAAAATATAACTTTATTAAGTAGTAGCTGTAAGTAAGTATCTTATTATTCTTTGGTAGTAGCTAAATGACTACTATATAAGTCTACTTATTACCTAACATGCTAAGTTTAAAACTGCTAAGTAGTGGCTATGTAGTAGCTAAATAGCTGCTATATAGCTACTGCATTCATTTAAGTCATAAATGGCTGCTATATAACTCTTGCATTGATATTTAATAGCTAAATAGCTACTACACATCTACTATTTGTAATGAACACTACAAGCCAAAAAATCGTAAATACTAAGTAAGAGCATGCAAGAGCTAAGTAGCTACTACATTGTCGTAGTTGCTAAATAGCAACCATTTAACTACTATTTAGCAGCTAACATATTAATTTGCTACTAAGTAGTAGCTATGTGTAGTCAATAAATTTCTACATTCACAGAGCAAATTTAAAATGATAGTGAAGCAAATTTGTAACTTTTCAAAAATCACCATAAAAATTAAAAAAAAATAAGTTTGGATTCAATTTATAAGTTTGATTCATTTTTAAAAGATTTATAACTTTTAGTAAATGTAATTCAAAATTGTAACTTCTCTAGAATTGTGACAACTTTGGATTCAACTTTTTAAAAGATTTATCACTTTCTAAAAAAAAAATCAATTATGGAAAAATTTAAAAATTAGTCAATTTGCACATATTGAATTATAATTTTAAAAGTATTGTAAGTTTTAAAAATAATATTTAATTAAATGATAAATTCAACTATAAAAATATAATATTTAAGTGTTAGGCAAATTTAAATATTAAATTATTTTAATAACAAATCAAAGCTGAATAAAGTAATTAGAATTAGTACGATTATTTAATTTTACATTTTATAATAAATTTTATAAACTAAAAATATCTAAGTTGTAAAACCAGGGCGAATTTGAATTTTTCTTAAAAATGGTAAAACGGTAAATTATCGCAATAGTATAGGTTACAAACCTGTAATTTTTATATCTCTTGATGATTTAAAACGACCACCGCTTGATTCTCTAAATCTAAGCCATTTGCATTTAATTTCATAAATATATACGACAAAAATCAAAATGGTTTTTTTTTAAACAATAATGGTTTTTCTTTTAAAAACACTATTTTTTCAAGTTATGAAATATATTATCTAATATTTACTTAATTTTTCATCATTTTTAACCTTTTTTTTTTTAAATTTCATTCAACTTCTCTAAAATTTGGGTTAAACCAACCCTAACTATATATTTATTTTCATGTATTTATCCTTCTTTTTTTTTTTTCAAATAATGAAGTTTCTTTTAGGGAAATTTCAAACTTATAACAAATAAATATGTTTAATTTAGTCATATGAGCAATGTTTTAAAAATCGAACCAACGATTGAACCGAAAAAGTTATCGGTTAAAGGTTTATTGGTCCAATCGATGATCAAACCGGTGATGTCATAAATATATAATTTATATATTATTAAATTTTAAAATAATTATAGAAAATGATAAATTTTTATAAATTTTTTGACAACATTTGCTCTATTTATTAAAAAATTTTATAAAGTTTTTTACATGTAAAAATCACTACATATCATATTTTAATGCAATAAAAAATGTTATACATTATAAAGTAACATAATATTTATTGAGACGAAATGTAATTTTTTTCAAGGGATATAGTGCAGTTTTATTTTCCAATGTTCTAAATAGACCATTGTGACTAGGTTTAAAGGTGAAAACACAACCCTTTAAAAAATATTCTCTTTTATCAAAATTTTAATTATAATTTTCAATATAAAGAAATATTCTACAACTTCCTTTTCAAATAAATATCATATAGTCTATACTTGTATATCTAGAGAGAACAAACAACAACAGCGCATAATTTTTTTCTAACTTTTGGTTCCCATTTTCTGATGTCTTTCTCGATATTTACATAAACACCATTGGCAGTCAAACAAGCCTTAATTCTATGACTCATGAAAACTTCTTCTTCAAGCTCCAAGTTTTTTTTTCCTTCGCTAATTAGGGCTTGTAAGGAAAGGGTTTCGGTGACCTTCCGATATTGATTGTTTCCTTATTGTGGATTTTGAGGTCTTCGCATGACATAGTATAGACGAGCTTTTTTAGCCTTATAAACGCCATCATCAATGGGCTCGTTCATTGCCTCTGCGACATATATGCATTTGCTTATGCTTTTTTTCCTAGTTTTGTTTTATTTTGTTTGTATTTGGGTTTCGAAATAGGTGGAGATTTAAAAAAATTTATGTAGAAACCATCACACAAAGCGGGAACATTCATATTGAATCATCAGAATCAAATCACGAGTTTGCGGGCGTACGAGATCGTAACAAAATATTGAGATATTTGAATCTAAATTACGAGGCTTATCTTCAGATCTGAATAGTGAGGCTTTATGATCTTCGGGATCTAAATGCGAATCGAGGCTATGATCTTGGGATCTACTGTTAGTTTTTACATTTAATTTCTCTCTGATGATGGGAATCGGAAAAGAAAGAAAAAACACATTATGATCTGAGGACCATGACCCACTGTTATAACCAATTATTACGTATATGACAGTCATGATTATTCGTAATTTCTATTTTAACCCATCATAAAAATAGAAATTAAACTAATATCTATACATTCATTACCCCGCACTTTATAATATATTAATTAAGGCCACGAAAACTTAAATTAATCACTTTAATTACTTCTTTGTTGATAGCCTATAATTCATATTTATTTAATATATCGACCCATATATTCGATTTTTACTCCAACAATCTCCCACTTGGGCTATATATGTAACTTTATAAGCTTATGAATTATGCTTTATGAGCTCATGAGGTTTGCTATCAAAACTTTATATACATTAACAATCTTGTCCATTAACCACACCAATATAGAACCAAAGTGATCGTCGTTACATATTTCGTAACTAGACCCATCAATGATCACATATATCAATGTAACTAATGACAAAGATCAAGTTGTAGACCCCAAAAAGCAGTATTTTTTTTTATTATTATTATTTTATTATATAATTAAAAAAATAAAAATAAATAAAAATAAAAATCAAAAAGTGGGGGACATAGGGTCCCCCACACACCCACATTCCCATGTTTTAAGCATTAAAACATGGAAGTGGAAGTTTTTTTTTGGGGGGAGGAGCTTCCCTTTGTAAGAAGGAGCCAAAAACGTGAGTGGGAGTGGAGGAAGAGTAAAAAAAAAAAAAAGGAGAAAGAGAAAAAGGAGGAGACAAATGGGAAGAAAAGGGAGAGAGCAAATGGGAGAGGAGGAGAGATCCAGCGAAAAAAGGGGTAGAAGGGAGAGAAGGAGAGAAGAAAAAAAAAGAAAGAAAAAAAGGAAGAAAAAGAAAAGAAGGGAGGAAGTGCAGAATATAGGAGAGCCAAAGCAAACGGAGGGAAGGAAGGAGGAGGGAAAGAAAAAAAAGAGGAAGGAGGAAAAGAAGTTGGGGAGAAAAGAAAAAAGTGAAAGAAGGAAGGTGGGAGAGAGTAGAGGGGGAGCCAAAAACGTGGGAGGAAGAAGTAGGGGTGAGTGGCTTGAAAAAAAAAAAGGAGGAAAGGAATTGGGAGAGAAAGGGAAGGGGTTTGGAGAGAAGAGGAGGAAGGATTTTGGGGAGAGCCGTGAAGAGCCTAGAGGATAATATTCTCTTGGAGAAGCAACTTTTTTTTTTTTTTTCCGTGATCATTTCTCTTGGGGGAAGTAGTTGTTTATCAAGTAAAAATTCATATGAACACTTGGTTCTTCGCTCTTCTAATATTTTTTCTTTCAACCTTCGTTTGTTGATATAAATACCTCATCTAATAAATTCCTGTATAATATATTACTCGTAATGCTAATAAGAGTCCATTAGTTGTCTGTTTTGACATTACTATAACTTGTGCAGTATGAAATATGGTTGAGTGATAGAGCTTGAGACTCTAAAGTGGAGGATTCATGTGTACAAGCTATCATTTATTATTGTTATTTTTTTTATTTGATATTTTATCATCCCCGCATCTTGTTCATTCCTACGAGTATCAAATGTTTATCTACTCATTTTATTATTATTATTATTATTCAAGAATCGATATGTGGTTGTCTTTTTGTATAGAGAAATTCATTTAGTTTGTAGTCAATGATGGTTTGATGTGGCAATGGTCTGTGAAATAAAGATGTGAATGTTTTGTGTGAAAAATATTGGCGCTGTTGTGTATATGGGTAAAGCGGGGATCTCGAAGCATTCCTCTAATGGGTTTTGTATGTGAGTTACATTATGTTGGGTTTGTTTTTCCCCTCTGATATTATTATTATTTTTTTTAATATTCCCGTGCTTTTATTTCATCCGTATATATTTTTATGCTTCGACCCTTCCATTTGTTATCCATTTCCATGTTTGTTTGTCTCCTCCATTTATTATTTCTTTCCTTTCATGTTCTATTTTCTTTTTGCACCACATTTAGTACTTATTGTTTTGTTGTTTTATATATATTATATCAATGTATTATGATCAGATTTAGTTATTGTAAATTAGTACCACTGTAATTCCTAGATGACTTTAGGCAGCCATATGCATTGTAACACCCACTAGTCAGGAGAGTCTACAAGTACATGACCTTTGTAGGGGTGGAGTACTAAGTGTCACACTGAAATAATTTGGAGACTAAAATATGAAATGATGAATTTTGGAACCCGGAATTTGTGGTATTAAACCAAGGGTACAATGGTCATTAAGCAAAAGGATATTAAAATCAAAATTTAAGGTGTAGAGATGGGCCATAGTGGAAATTGAATAAGTTACAATTGCAATATTTAAAAGATGAGGGTTATTTGCAATTAATGGAAAGTTAATTTAATAAAAGAAGAAAAACAAAAGCAAAACTCATTTGGTCTCCAAAGCTAGGGTTCACGGTTTTGAAGAGGAGAAGAGAACCCAGAGCAAGAGGAAGAGAGAAGGAAGAAGAAGGAAGAAGAGAGGTCAAAGATTAAGGTATGCCTTTGTCTTAGAATCAAGTGTGTATTAGATTTCTAGGGCTTGGGTATGGAATTAGTTCTCCTTTGATCTAGGTTTTGTGTAAAAAGGAGTCTACAGAGCCTTTGATTGGTTGGGGTTATGTAAGTAAAACCCCAATTGATGTAAGAAACTTGGAATCATCAAATTACATGATGTTTAAAGAATTGGTGGACCTTAGGTAGTGTTCTTGGATTTTTCACCTAAGGTTTGGGTTTTGAAGGATTTCCAAAACGCAATTCACATGTTGTGGAGTTGTTTAGATGATTTCCAAGTTAGTTTTTAATTATTATGAATTATAGAAGTTATGGGTGAATTGGCATCAAAAGTGGGAGAAATAACAAAATCTAGGCATTTTCGGGTAAGTCCCTACCGGTACAATAGGAAGTCCTACCGGTAGGGCACCTTCTAGTCATTTTGGCCAAGTTTGCCAGTGAAGTTAAGTCTGCCGGTAGGACTTGTTCTGGGCCCCTCTTTGTTTAGGCCGGTTTTGTTATTTCGGCCATAACTTCTCTGTTTCTAATCGATTTGAGTGGCCTCAAAGTAAGCTACGTAAAATAGACTTCAAGGAGAACAAAACTTAAGAAGTAGGAGATTCAAATTCTGATCTAAGTGGCCCAAAAATTCACTCCAAAGTGGGGCCATGGTAAAATTCCTGCATCAGTTTTGGACATAGAGTAGTCGGGTTGTTCAGGCGCTTGAGGTTTGATTGCTCGAATTAGGTAATTTCCAGTTGGAATAGAACCCTTAGCACCTTAAATTTAAAAGAGTATGAAGAGTGTGACTAAGTCTAGGAAGTACGTTAAGTTACACGATTAATTTGTCGTCGTATTCGTTGAGTTGTAGGTTAAAGTAAAGGCGGGATAAATTATTGGGCAGTTGCACCGAGTTAAGCAAGCAAGAGTGAGTGTTCTAAACTCATTTTTTCTAAATACTAGTGTATTATTATTATTATTATTACAAATTGCTTTACACTGGTATTTTGTGGTTTTAGATACAAACCATTTTCAGAAACAAGCAATGAGATAAAAAGCAAGCAAATGGTTTTGAGTTAAACCATTTTGAAAAGCAAGCATTGGTTTTAAATTGTAAAACCATAATTAAGCAAGCAAGCAAGTAAGTAAATGGTTTTTGAAAAGTTAAACCATTTTTGAAGCAAGCAAGCAACTAAGCAAATGGTTTTGAATAATTAAACCATTTTCAAGCAAGCGCAAGCAAATGGTTTCAAAGTGTAAAACCATTTACAAAAGGCAATGACAATGAAAGGTTGTGAAAACAAGGCCTTCCTAGTTTAAAGAAAGCAGCCGATTCGAGGGTATCCACACGTCACCGTGCCGCGGTGGTGTTAGGATTTCATACATGCATTGTAGTTTTGCACGGTCGGCAAACTTAGGACATACATCATGCATTTAAAGGAGGCAGAGTGGCACGTCTGAGGGTATATAAAAGGTTATGAGCTCTAACTAAGTATGGTGATGGCGACACTGAGGTCAGATTCCACCATATTCATAGGAAAAATGAAAAGGTGGCGCGGACAAAGGTCCTTCCAGAGCACGGTGGAAGCATAGGTTCCCGTGTTCACTAGGGCATGATAAGCAAAAATAGGCCTCCATTGGTTGATGTTTTACAAACATGATATACAGTTTTGAAAAAATCAACCATTGGTTCCCTGTCGCCAAGGCTTCCGGAGAGTTTTAAAGCAAACGGTTGAGCCCAAGCTCCGTTTGAATTTCAAAACGTCGGTTGATAACTCAGTGGGTTTATTTTCCAAAGCATGCGAGGTTGGAGCCCAGAAAGCTCCGTTTTATAGAAAAGTTTTGAGAAACTTTAAAGCAAAAGGTTTGTGAAAGGTTTTAGAGACTTTTCAAACAAGATAAAGCAAGCAAGAAAGAAAAGATTGTGAAGTTTTATAAACTTCTAAGTAGTAAGAAATAAGAGTTTTACAAGCTTTTAAAGAAAATAAAAACTATTTCAATAGTATTAAAAGTTTCATAAACTTTTTAAGCGAAGCAAGTGAAAAAAAAGAAGCAAGCAAGAAAAGTTTGAAAACTTTTAAAGCAAGCAAAAGCAAGAAAACTTGGAAAATAATTGTAAAAAGAGAGTTTTACATTTTTAAGATGTTTTCCGGAAAAGCAAAACCTTTTATAAAGCATACACTCCGAGCTCGTTTGTCTCGTGGTTTCTATTTTAAAACTATTTTCGAGTCTGAGTCTGTAATTTGGTATAATAGGATGATCTTGTAATCAGTTTAAGTGCTGTGTATTAGTAATATTTTGTAAGAACATACTTTGAATTTGTATATGGAACATATGTATGTACATAGTTTAGTGTGATGGGAATGTGATGGTATGCTGGTTGCCATATTTTGGATATAGTGTAAATTGGATGTATACAGGATTTGGAATTTAGACTATGTGCGTAGATCATGCTAAAAGTTTTCATTGCTAAGTTTGCAAATCTGAGATTATAAATAAAGAAAAATTTTTATAGGAGGTTTAAGAAGCGTACGTGACCGCCACGAGGGATTTCGTCGTTAAAATTAGCAGTGCAGGGATTTGTGGAGTGGTAAACACGCTAACCGTAGGAAGGGGGTGGGGGTGTGTCGAGTGATATCGGAGCGGGTTGTATGCAATGACCTAGGACTTGAAATCGATACCACGCGAGTCAATATCGAGCATAAGTTATGGCAGCCATGCATGTTCAACTTCGAGTACATACATATCAAGTGATTCAAAGTATTAAATGGTTTATTTTTGGAAATTACGGCCTGCTTCGGGAAGAGGACATAGGGTAAGATCTAGGAGAGTAGTTCCGGAGTTTACGGCGTCTGTGTGCACGAGAGGGATGAGCGCGTGTGGGTTCCACCCCGCGCATCCCATGAATCGGCCTCTGATGGCAGTCGGGCGCTGGACCATCTGCGCCACCGGGGAAAGGAGGAGCTCAAGTGCCGGGAATGTTTGCGGCGAGCAAGTATACCAGTTGCACAGAGATAGTAGCTATAGCGACAGACAACGATCATGACCTCATAGCCACCTAGAGGAGGCCATGCAAGAGCCGGAGGTCAATAGAGTACAAAAGGCGGCGCCAAGCCATATGGCGGCAGTGGTGATCGGAAGCTGACTGGTGTAAATTTGGAGCCGAATAAAATAGGATTTATGGAGTTATAGAGTACACACGGATAGACAAAGGTGCATTTTCCAGTTTTCTAATGGAAGACAAGGCTAAAGATTGGTGAGATCAGTAGAAGGTATCACGATGGAATAACATAGGACCAATTTCAACAGAATTCAGCGTAGATTCTTTCCTCGAAGTCACAAGGATTCAAAAATTGAGAGTTCTTCAAGTTAGAGCAGAAGAACATGTCGATGTCAAGTATGAGATGAAATTCGGAACTAGTTAGATTGGTTCCATACATTCAAGCGGATGGAAGTCCTTTGAAATGCAAGAGGTTTTTCGGGACCTACGTACCGGATCGAGTGCATTTATCGGTGGATCCGCGAGAATGGGTTGGGGACTTAGTTGAGTAGCTCGAGTTGGTAACACGGCGATGTCCCGGAATAGGCCCGGGAAAGTAAGAGTAAGGGTGCACCCCGGGCACGTCCCAGCAAAGCTCGGGACGATTATAGCGAGAAAGAAGAAAAGCGAGAGCAGAGGTTATAGGGGCCGAGGTCTTAGTCGAGCTATCTACATTCGGGGATCGGTGGGGCCCCGATTGCTAGCAGTGACACACAGTATTCCTCCGTTTGTCATATGTGTCGACGACACCATGGGGGAGTCACGGGAGATTGGTCTGAGGTGTTTCCCTTTGTGGCGAAGGCCATTTTATTAGGGTGTCTCGGTGATTGGTGCGGGAGACATCAGTGGCGATCCCAAGTACGATGCAGGAGATGAGCACACAAGTCGGCGGGGAGGGTTTCAGGCGGAGGAGATGGCCCACGGTGGGGTGGTCGTGGTAGAGGTGAGCGGTGCCCGGGGATCTGTGGAGCCCGCTTCGGGCGGAGTATATCGTGACTCGGCCAAGATGCGGATGCATTTCAGGATGTAGTCCGCTGGTATTATTTCTATCCTTGAGCATGATGCATATACATAATAGACCGGGAGCTACGCGTTCATTTGCATCCAAGCCATTCTTAGATCGTGTCGGATAGAGACCTGACCATTAGAGGTCGTATGAGAGTTTCCTTCGGTGGAGATCCATTGCACCATGACGAGTAGTCGAGAGATAGTAGAGTTCGATTGAGGGCAAGGGAGTTCCCGAGGCGGATCTTGTAGCTTTAGATATGAGGACTTTGATGTGGTTCTCGGCATGGATTGGCTATCTCGCCATAGAGCCACAATAGATTGTTATAAAGAGTAAAGGTGAATAGGCGGGGAAGTTGGAAGTGATAAAGTTCGGAGGAGGATACGTAAGAGAGTTATCTTCTTGTATGATCTCGCCGTAGCGGCCACCGAAAATGTTGCGTAAAGGTTGTCGGGGTTATCTGGCTTATGGTGGAGACGGGAAGGAGGGGACTATATTGGATGAGATTCCGAGTTGTTAGAGTTCCCCGGATGTGTTTCGGATGATATCGCGGGATTACCTCCCGAGAAGAGAGTGGAGTTCACCATTGATTTGATTCGAGGGTGAGCCCATTTCCATTCCTCCTTATAGGATGGCTCTGCGAGTTAAGGGAGCTTAAAGCTCGGTTGAAGAATTGTTGAGTAGGGATTTATTAGGCCAGGCATATCCCATGGGAGCTCCGGTTCTCTTCGTGAAAGAAAGATGGGGGATTTGCGGTTGCGTATAGATTCTGACGGTTGAGCGAGTTACCATCGCGATTCGGTATCAACTCCCAGAATTGATGGAGGTTATTTGATCGACTCCAGGATCTCGAGTATACTCCAAGATAGACTTGAGGTCGGGATATCATCAGTTGAGAGTTCAGGAGAGTGATGTACCTAAGACAGCATTCAGGACACGCTACGGGCATTATGAGTTTTGAGTGATGCCATTTGGTTTGACTAATATCAGCGACGTTTATGGATTTGATGAGCCCAGTATTCCGGCCCGTCATCAGGATGGGTTCGTCATAGTTTTATTGATGATCTTAGTGTATTGGTAGTTCAGAGGAACGTCGAGCACGAGGATGGTGTGCAGACCTAGGAAGCCAGTTATATGCCAAGTTGAAGCGAGTGTCAGGTTTGGCTCGCCAGAGTGGCATTCATGAATTAAGTATGAATTTCGGCCCGAGAGGGTGAGTGTGGATCCGAAAATAGAAACGATGGTAAATTAGAAACCACCAAGAGAATGTGTGGAGGTCGAAGCTTCCTTGGTTTAGCGGGATATTTGGGAAGTTTGTTGAGGGGTTCTCAAGATAGCGACCCCATGACGGTGTAGAAAAGATGTTAAGTATGATTGGGTAGAAGCACAGCCGAAAGAGTTTGAGGAGTTGAAGGAAGATTGACTTGACTCAATTGCAAAAAACTTTACCCAATGGAAAAGATGGATTCACGATTTATAACGCGATGCTTCAGGCAAGGCCTTGGTTGTGTTTTAATGCAGAATGATAAGGTGATTGCATATCTTATCTAGACGACTAAGAAGCATGAGGAGAATTACGAAAGACACACGACTTAGAGCTGTGGCGATGCATTGGTTGCCTTAAAAATATGGAGACATTATTTATATGGTGTTCATTGTAGGATCTTCTGAGATCATAAAAGTCTTCAATATATTTTCACCAAAAAGAGTTAAACCTGAGGCAAAGAAGATGGCTTAGGTTGATTAAGGACTGGCGTACTATCGAGTACCATCGAGGAAAAGCTAATGTAAATGCGGATACCTTGAAGGTAAGCGACCAGAGAGTTCTTTGTCTCACATGAGATCAGGTTATCTTCCACTATTGGTGGATCTGAGAGCTTTACGGGTGATATTGGAGGTTGAGGATTCTGGAGCCTTGTTAGCCACATTTCATGTTAGACCGCTCTGAAGTGGACTGGATTCTAGCGAGAGCGAGTGCGGGATCCTGGATGATTAAAGCAAGAAGAGATAGAAAAGGGAAAGCGAGTTTCAAATTAGAGATAATGGCATGCTAGTGAAGGTCGGAGAATGTGTGCGAGTATAGGCGAGGCGAAAGGGCAGTATGGAAGAAGCACATTCATCTGCGTATGCTATGCATCAGGTGAGTACGAGATGTATAGAACTTGGAAATAACATTGCGGGTGGAGTGGGATGAAGAGATAGCGAGTTTCGTTTCGGGTGCCTAACTGTCCAGCGGTGAAGCGAGGCATCGGGAGAGGCCGCGAGAGATCACAGTTACTCCTATTCCGGTGTGGAAATGGAAAAGATTACTATGGTTTTGTGACGGGTCTTCCACGGACTCGAGAGCGGCATGATGCGATGGGTGATAGTAGATCAGTTAACAAAGTCACGCTCATTTCCTACCGGTTAATGTTGAAGATTCTTTAGAAAAGTTGGCCCAGAGTTGTATGTAGTTGAGATAGTAAGACTTCATGGGGTTCGGTTTCGATAGTGTCGGTCGAGACCCCGAGGTTCACATCTAGGTTTTGGCACAGTTTGCAGGTAGTGCTCGCCTACATTTCATCACAACATTTCATCCTCAGACGGATGGCGGTCGAAGAAGAATTATTCGGGCGTTAGAGGATATCTTTGAGAGCTTGTGTGATGGAGATTGAAGTTGGGATACTCACTTAGCACTAATGGAGTTTACTACAGCAATGTATAATCCGGTATAGATATGGCTCCATTTGAGGCGTTGTATGGCAGGAAATGTAGGACTCCGATTATTGCTGGGATTAGGAGTTGGTGAGAGAAGACTAGTAGGCCCGAACTGAGTACGGATCACTTCGAGGAGAAAGTGAAAGTTGTTCGCGATAACCTAAAGATAGCAAGAGATAGACAGAAAAGCTATGCGGACAACCGTCGTAGAGACTTGCAGTTTGAAATAGGTGATAAAGTCTTTTTGAAGATTTCACCTTGGAAAGGTGTGTTGAGATTTGGGAAACGAGGCAAGCTTAGTCCGAGGTCTATTGGACCTTATGAGATCGTGAGCAAAGTGGGGCCGGTGGCTTACGGTTGAAGTGCCCCAGGTTGTCAAGGATTGATACTTTTCATGTATCAATGTTGAGAAATATATTAGGATCAGCATGTATTGAAGAGCAACCGGTCACGATTAAAAGGAGAATTTGACCTATGATGAGACACGGTCACGGATTGTAGATACTTAAGGAACAGGTGTTGAGTAATGATTCATAGTTAAAGTCTTATGGAAAGAATCATATGAGAGGCGGCTAGCGGGCAGAGGCCCGGATCATCATCGGTACCCTCATTTATTTTCCGGATGAGGTATGTTCCTTTCCTTTTGTTTGGAGTTAGTTTTCATTTCGAATGAAATGTTCCTAAGGAAGGGAGGATTTTGTAACACCGTCCGAGGAGTCTACAGTGCATGACCTTGTAGGGGTGTATAAGAGTACTAAGTGTCCCTTATTTGAAATAATTTGGAACTAAAATGAAATGATGAATTTTGGAACCCGGATTTATGGTATTAAACCAAGGGTACAATGGTCATTAAGCAAAAGGATATTAAAATCAAAATTTAAGGTGTAGAGATGGGCCATAGTGGAAATTGAATAAGTTACAATTGCAATATTTAAAAGATGAGGGTTATTTGCAATTAATGGAAAGTTAATTTAATAAAAGAAGAAAAACAAAAGCAAAACTCATTTGGTCTCCAAAGCTAGGGTTCACGGTTTTGAAGAGGAGAAGAGAACCAAGAGCAAGAGGAAGAGAGAAGGAAGAAGAAGGAAGAAGAGAGGTCCAAAGATTAAGGTATGCCTTTGTCTTAGAATCAAGTGTATTAGATTTCTAGGGCTTGGGTATGGAGATTAGTTCTCCTTTGATCTAGGTTTTGTGTAAAGGTCACACAAGCCTTTGATTGGTTGGGGGTTATGTGAGTAAAACCCCAATTGATGTAAAGAAACTTGGAATCATCCAAATTACATGATGTTTAAAAAGAGTGGTGGACCTTAGGTAGTGTTCTTGGATTTTTCACCTAAGGTTTTGTGTTTTGAGTTTCCAAAACACCGATTCACATGTTGTGGAGTTGTTTTAGATGATTTCCAAGTTAGTTTTTGAGGTATTATGAATTATAGAAGTTATATGGAGTGATTTGGCATCAAAAGTGGGAGAAATAACAAAATCTGGGCATTTCGGGTAAGTCCTACCGGTAGAACTTTGCTTCTGGTCATTTTTGGCCAAGTCCTACCGGTAGAAGTTAAGTCCTGCCGGTAGGACTTGTTCCTACTGGTCTAGTTTCGACCGAGTTTTCGTATTTCGGCCATAACTTCCTCATTTCTAATCCAATTTGAGCTGATTCAAGAGTGGCTCGTAAAATAGACTTCAGGAGAACAAAACTTAAGAAGTAGGAAATTCAAATTCTGATCCTAAGTGACAAAAATTCTCAAAGTGGGGCCATGTGCAAGAAAAATTCCTGCATCGGTTTTGGACATAGAGTAGTCAGGTTGTTTGAGCGTAGCAGGTTTGATTGCTCAGAATTGGGTAATTCGGTTGGAATGAACCCTTAGCACCTTAAATTTAAAGAATTATGAAGAGTGTGACTAAGTCTAGGAAGTACGTTAAGTTCTGCGATTAATTTGTCGTCGTGTCGTTAAGTTGTAGAGTTAAAGTAAAGTGGGATAAGTGTGGAACCGAATTGCTTTCAAAGTTAAGCAAGCAAAGGGTGAGTGTTCTAAACTCATTTTTTTTTTTCTAAATACTAGTGTATTAATGTGTGTGTACAAATTGCTTTACACTAGTATTTTATGGTTTTGAATGCAAACCATTTTCCAAGAAGCAACTGATAATAGAAGGATAAAAAGCAAACAAATGGTTTTGAGTTAAACCATTTTTGAAAAGCATAAGCATTGGTTTAAATTGTAAACCATAATTAAACGAAAGCAGCAAATGTAAGTAATGGTTTTGAAAAGTTAAACCATTTTGGAAACATAACAAGCAACTAAGCAAATGGTTTGAATAATTAAACCATTTTCAAGCAAGCAAACAAGCCCAGATAGTTTCAAAGTGTAAAACCATTTTACAAAAGAGCAAGCGAAGCAATGAAGGTTGTGAAAAGCGAGGCCTTCCCTAGTTTAAGAAAGCAACCGGTCAGAGGTATCCCTCCATGTCGATACCTACGGTGTGAAAGTATTTAGGATTTCATACATGCATTGTAGTTTTGCACGGTGACTGAGACTTAAGGATATCTATCAATACCATTAAAGGCCAGTAGCACGTACGGGGGGGTATATAAGGTTATGAGCTCTAGCCCAAGTATGGTGATGGCGACAGTCAATTCCACCGCTGTCTCTGGAAAAATGAAAAGGTGACGCGGACAAGGTCCTTCCTACAATACATTAGAGCATAGGTTCAGATGTTCACTAGAGACTTGATAAGCAAAAATAGGCTCCATTGGTTGATGTTTTACAGAGCATGATATACAGTTTGAAAAAATCAACCATTGGTTCCCGGTCCTTGAGAACTTCCGGGAGAGTTTAAACCAGCGGTTGGCCCAAGCTCCCGTTTAGATTTCAAGCTTGTTCGGTTGAGCCAAGCTCAGAGTGGGTTTTATTTTCAAAGCATGCGGTTGAAACTGACTCCTATTTTTATAGAAAAAAGTTTTGAGAAACTTTTAAAGCGAGTTTGTGAAAGGTTTTAGAGACTTTTCAAACAAGATAAAGCAAAAAAGCAAGAAAAGAAAAAGTATGAAGTTTTATAAACTTCTAAGCAAACAGAAATAAGAGTTTACAAGCTTTTAAGAAAAGCGAAACAAAAACTCGAAAGTATTAAAAGTTTCATAAACTTTAAAAGCAACCAAGTGAAAAAAAAAAAAGAAGCAAACGAAAGAAAAGTTTTGAAAACTTTAAGCAAAACTCAATAAAGAACCTGAAGAAATAATTGTAAAAAGAGTTTTACATTTTAAGATGTTTTTCAGGAAAAGCAAAACCTTTATAAAAGCATATACTCAATGTTAGCTCATTATGATTTCTATTTTAAAACTATTTTCAGTGCAGTCTGAGGAAAATTTGGAGCATAATAAGTGGTCGACATCGGTTTAAGTCTTTGTGTATTAGTAATATTTTAGAACATACTTTGAATTTATTATAATCTGGAACATATGTAGCCTTTTAGTTTAGTGTGATGGGAATGTGATGGTATCTTTGGTTTGCCATATTTTGGATATAATTAATAAATTGGATGTATACGAGTTGGAATTTAGACTATGTGCGGCCAGATAAATCTTCTTAGGATTTTCCGCTGCTAAGATTTTACCAAATCCTAAGTTATAAATAAAGAAAAATTTTTATAGGAGGTTTAAGCAAGCAATGCGGCCGCTACGAGGATTCCTAGTCGTTAGGAGTAGCAGTGGGGATTTTTAGTGGAGTGGCGACACTTGTGTGGGAAGGGTGGGGGTGTGTCGTGCGGATATCTTTTGGATGAAATTTGGTATACTCATTTCTTTGAATTTGGATTGTCACTTTGTTTGATATGTGATTAGCGGAGATGGTGTATTGGGTTTTATGTTGGCTGACTGCTTTGGTGATGATGTAGTAGGGTTAAAGCGCTGAGTTTCTATTTTAAATGACACATGACTTTGCAACCTTCACTCTTTACCTCATCTTGTATTTTGGTGATAATAATTATTTTAGAATTTTCTCATACCTAGAAGCCCACCAAATTTGACTTTAAACCCATTTACTAGTCAGCCGAGCCTGTGGATTGATACCTTCTAGGCGGCCGACTATTAGGACCAGGCCCACTTCTGATGACGATCTATTAGGATCAAACCCATTTATCTTGGCTGACCCAACTGTGGGATAGGCCACATGGGATCAATTGTTTACCTTAGGCCCAGCCCAGCCTGTGGGACCCAGTATTGCAGGCCAGCTGACCTATTAGGATATGGAAACCTGCGCCCAGGTGTAAGGCCAGTTCTGTAGGTGACCCGGCCTGTGGGGCCAAAGCCCACTTCTAAACCTAGTCAAATGTCAAACTAGCTAGATTGATCAATTTACCTTAGGCCCCGTTAACCAGGCCCATCCCATATTTAGAAACTCATCGATTAGATCCAATTAGGTAATCATTTTAGGTGATACATTTGGTTTATGTCCAACCGGTAGGCACATCACATCTTGAGGCTGTCAGTTAGGTCCAGTTATTGCTTAGACCCGTATTTAAGAATGACATAATATCTGACCCTTTAGGTTAATTCTGAGCCCTTAGGTCATTCGATATTAACACTTTGGCCATGTATTACGATCGGCTCTTTAAGTGAGTGATTCACTCTTTAATTTATTCCTGATTTATCATTTTAAAAAAAAAGTAATAATAAAGTCTTCAAAAAAAAATCAATTTCTAAATTTTCATTTTTTCTAATTTTTCAACTTCATTTTTAATTTCAAATAACATTTTCTAATTTCTCAAAATTCAAGATATCTAATTTCAAAAGTCATTTTCCTCGTGTATTTTTATTTTATTTTATTTTTATTTTATTTATTTTATTTTATTTATTTTATTTTATTTTATTTCATTTTATTTTATTTTATTTTTTTATTATTTTATTTTATTTTTTTCTCCTTTCTTTTCAAGTTTTCTAATTTAAAATTCAATTTCATTTTTCAATTTCTCATTTTTTATTATGTTTTCACTCTCAAATTTACACTTCCCCAATTTCAAAATTCAAAGTAATACAAATCTCCAAAATTTGAATATCCTAATTTCTACTTCAAATTTCAAAATCTGTAAATCTCAACTATAAAATTCAAGCTCCACTCCCAAAATCTCAATTCAAAATTTAAGCTTCAAATTCATTTCAGAATTTACTCTTAATATTTCAAACTACTCAATTTCAAATTTTCACTTCAACCGCTTTCAAAATTCCAAACATGTGATTAATTCTATAGTTCCTATAAAATGGATCTTGTGGAGTTAATTTAGTGACATATAAATGGGCTTGTGGGCCCGACATCTCATAGTATCCTTTTAACAAATAATTTGACTTAATCTGTAACCAACTTCAATTAAATGAATATTTATATTTGTTATTACACTAACATTGTCTCTAATTAGTAGCGCTTTGGATATATCACCCAAGTACACATTTTCTCATCTAATTTCATTTATTCATATATTTGATTATTTGTTCATTCATTTCTATATACCGTGCGTTATTATATCGATACTACTTGTTTTCGTATCCACCGATCGATTAGTCAAAAGTCGCTTTTCCTCAAACTGCCAGAGACCGCTTTATATCGCCAAAGTGTTGCCACGGCTCACCACCGCACCTTCCCGATACAGTAACCCGACCGAACCTGCAGACTCGTTTTCGCACTTGCCTTTCTTCTCATCGAGCCACATTGTGGTTTTTCTTTCTATTTGAAGCTCCTAAAATGAAACAAAATAAGCGGCAATCAAACCGCTTTAAATGTTTCAATCACGCCAAACGAGTCTGCCCATCTGCTGTAATTTTACGCAGTACGCTGTCCACGGCAAGCTGTATAGATGCGAGTACTCGAAATTTCATGCAATGTAGATCTCACATGCCTATCAACCGGTCCTCCTTAAACCCATGAGATCAACCATACAAAATCAAAGTGGATGAAAACTGACATTTTATCACAGCAAATAACCTAAAATCCATAATATCCATAACAAAGTATTCCAAAGCATCTAAAAATACAACTCCCACTAAAAACGACACACCTCAAGAGAAACTACACCCATACGAGCAAAGTAGGCTCATGGAAAAAGACCTAGGTGGTAATCCCTAGCAGCGGATCTCAATCACGAGTTGTCTCAATGTGCTCTATAGATATAAGTCCACTAACCTTTCTTGGACAACTAGGAATTGATGTCTATAAATTTTGACTTCATTTAACTTCAGTTGTCGAATACGTGATCACCACTTAACGTCACAAAATAACTTGCAAGTCACGCCTTCAATGCCATCCATAATACACGCAGCCTGATAAAATTTCGCAACCATATTCCATGATCGATGCCCATAACAAAGCATCAGAAGACCTTAAAATTCCACTGGAAAAGGGCAAAAATCGTACTTTGGTTGCAAAATTGTAAAAACTCGGGTTAAAAAATCCAATTTATTCTCTAGATCTCGGATGACAAAACGGATTTCACCGGCGAACTGCCTTCAATCTGACAGTGACGTAAAATTTCGCTTGACTCCTAGACAATGTAATTTGACACGCCGAGACACTATGTTTCTCGTGTCAGAAAACAATTTTCACGCACGAAGTCACATATAATACGACTCACAGCCATAAGTGCATGAGTAGAGAAACATGAAATGGACTACTTCAGATAGCGCCTAACATCAAAACCTATAGTTAATGACATAGATTATTAAAAAGATTTAAAATGATATATTAAAATAGCCAATAGTGGCTTCTTCCTTGGGGCAAACCAAAAAGCCAAAAACGGAGAGGCAAAATAGGAGATGCAGAATCCGATTTTGGGATTTTCTTAGAGAGAAATCCTCTCTAAAAGGATCGCACGATCCACCATTTCATACAGCCTTCTGGACAAGAAGGGAAGTCGTCACGCGAGCGTGCTACACGCGACACGACCTGGGAGGAGTTTTGACAAACTCCTTGAGGTAGGGTTTCTCCTACTTGCTTTTGGCCCTCTTAAGTACTTACAAACAAGCTTGAGTCGATTGAGGTCATGAAGTTGCTTGACTTGCCCAAACCTTGAACCGACTAATATGAAATTTTGAAACAATGGTAGCAACAGGATCTAATTAATGCCTGGGGCGTGAAATTGTATATTTATATGTTAAATCATGTAGTGATTGAAATTAGCTTCAGAATGGTCATGGAAATGCGGGTTCGTGCGAATCGGGATGAATTAGATTTTTCTGGGAATAAACTAGGTTTCACTATTCTAAACAAATGTTCAAAATATATTGCGGTGGAAACATGTATGGTCGAAAGGATTCGAGCCGAATTGCTCGTGGTTTGATCATTAGCTCAAGTGAGCTAATTTTGAAGTATGAATTGATTAATTACATGGAGACATCAGGTGATTGGATATTATGTGGATATGTGCATGTTTACATATTTGCATGTGATTAGATCAGTATTGGAATTGGCATATTATGTATCTCCATATGCATCGAACACCCTAGACTATAGAGTGGAGTGCATGAGATGAGTCTAGAGAAATGGTTCTGAGGGTTGTTCCAAAATATTAATTATCGAGGGTAGTCTAAATTAAAAATATCAATCGCTGAGACTACTTCAATTGATATATATACATCGGAGGGTTGTCCAATTAACAAAACAATAATTCTCATACGAGGCCTAGGCGAGTGTGAGAGAGCTCACGAGGACTCGGATCTCGAGTTGGTCATGTAGACATTCAAGTAGGATCATGCATTTGCTTGAATGGCGTTTATTTTGGAACATTGCACTGCAGACTTAGCGGAGAGTAGCCCACTTAGGGCGATTCCACTATCGGAAAAGCATTAGCTCACCCCTGTCGAGGATATTATTTTACGTGCAATAAGTAAAAATGTAATCTAGCCGAGCCGAGCCGAGCTTTGAACATTTCGAGCCAGGGCTTGTTAATTTATGAGCGAGCTCGAGCCCGAGCCGAAGTGAACGAGCTTAAAATCAGGCCAAGCTTGGCTTCTGATTTAAAAAGCTCGGGGCTGAGCTCATTAGGCTCGTTTTCATATGAACTAGCTCTAGCTTAACCTCGAGCTTAAGCCCAATCTCAGCCTATGTTTGTATCAGAATCAACTCTCAAGCTCACTCCATATACTTTAACTTTGTAAGCAATCTGATAACAAATACATCAATTAAACTAAAATAATTTTCTATGGATTTGTTTTAATTTTAGTTGATTTTAGCAATTGATGCTAAAGTCATAAAGCCACCTCTTCAACATTTGTTTCCTTTTTCGATTACGCAGACTCACCGCCGAAACAAATTTTGGTAAATCGAAAAATTATGAAATAGAATTAAAACAAGTAGAAATGCAAGTGAAGAAATAAGATACCGAAATCATTGAATAAGAAACATGATCGGGTTTTAATCAATTATCTAAATAAAGAAATAATATATCAACAAGATCCGCCAAGCAAACTCATTAAGAATGTAAACTATTCGGGCAATATATCACGCACATGGTTGTTGGCCACCACCTCCTGACTACTGCCGCGCATGATTAATTTCAAGACCCATAGCTTCACTCACTGGCCGACCGAGATCCGTGACCGCTTCACCATGTCGAATCTGGCCGCCCAAATTTTCATACCTAGCAACCGACGGCGGGCACTCCGGCGCATAATCACTCGCTTTGGCAGTCCTGCATGCCGCTCCTTGTTTCGGTGAAACCCCACCCCACGATCACCCTTGATGCCTTATTTCCATACCACGCCTGGGGAGGCACGGGTTAAGTCCAAGATCAAGATCCAAAGGCCTCAAATACCCCGCATTCAGATCGGGATCCTTGTTCATCAGTCAATTGATCGATTAGTGGGTCCGCGGCACGCCCTCACGTTACTCAAGATCAGCAAACCTTGTTCAAGCCTACGGCACCAAATTTCTATAGTTTGGCCAGTGAGCCCCAATACCTCATATTTGTAATCGAATTTTGTACACGATCGACCGATCGTACTGTAGCTGGTCATACCTAACATCCATGTCCTTCTCGACCCTTCGCCGAACCTTCTTCACGCGCTATCCACACCGGAACATACGTCGCCGGCACCTTCGCAATCGCGGTACCATTTTCGCTAATGGCGTATCCGGGAGATCTAGGTACGCCCCCAACCGGTTTTACGGGATTCGCCAGCTCGCCGCCTTTGTCGCCGCCTCCTTAACGGGCTTCATGAGGATTCACGATTGCCATCCATGTCGATCGGATCTAGAGCTTGAGGATCCATTGGCACGAAGGTCCGGGACACATGATCCGCATTTACCCGCTTGAGCCGAGATCGACGTGAAGACTGGGGATCCCGCCGGCCGAGACCCAGGCGTAAGCCTCGCCCAACATGGATGGGTTCGCGCGCCCGCCGAGCTTGCCGAGCCCGAGCCGAGCCGAGATTTATCAAGTCAATTAGGCCTGGGCTCGCTCGCTTAGCTCACGAATGGCGCCCGAAGCCGAAGCTTTTTCGAGCCGAGCCCGAGTAGCTCGCTTAAGTTAATAGCCCTAGGTACGTGGAGCGACGAGGGGACGGCCAGTTCTGGGGATTGAGGATTAGAAGAGGGGTTGTGGCTGAGTTGATGATATATACATGTATTGGGAAATGTCTAATTTTAATATATGTATTGTATAAAATTATGAAAATATTGTAACTCTTGTAACTTCTTGGTATATAGTTGGATTCTGGATTAGTATGTATTATGAGTATCGTTTGTGGGCCCAGTGGCGGAAGTACTGTGTAGTTGGATATATTGGATCTATTGGATCTATTGCCTTGTTTGGGACAGGTATATGCAGGTTTGTATTTGGGTAGGCTCCGTACAAAGGACTGCAGATTTTAAATGAGGAAATGTCGGGTCACCCAGGCATTCACGGGTGTCCGCGGGTTGTGGTAGTCAGCTGGAACCAAGGAAGTTTTGGAAAGTGAAGCAGTATCGGAGCTTAGGTATACGGCTACCTAGGGTTTGAGGGGATTTGGGCTTAGGCCATAGTCTTTGAGGTATAAGAACATCACCACTAGGTGTGGTTCGATGTTGAGCGTAGGTATGAGATTACCTAGGAAATCACGGGACAAAACTAGGACACTGCATGCATGTGTTGGTGTGTTTTGTGTGATTTGATGATTTATTGTGTGATCATGTATGAATGATGTTTATAACATGGTTTGTGATATGTTATGATGTTTAGGCGCTTAGGTGAGTGGCAGCACTATGTTGGAAAACAAATCTTAGGAGTTTGATTGTGTAAAGTGGAAATGAAAATAAATTATGTCAATTTATTTGGTTTATTGGATGACAAAATAGAATTTTAATAAAAATTTTAAGGTGTTAGAACACTTTGAGGGTTTACAGTGGTAAAGCTGGAAAGGAAAATAAATAGAAATAAATTATAATCAATTTATTTGGGAAAAGGAAATAAAATTTTAATAGATTTTATAGTTGAACTCATAAAAGTTTTGAGTTGTGTGAATCACGTGTGTCTACAAGTTCACGCATGTAGGAATTAGCAAGAGGCTACTGCAGTGGAGAGCGAAAAAAAATGAGGAGAGAAAAAAAATTTGGTTTTCGTTTTACAGTGTGTAAAACTGAAGAAAACTATGATAAAATAAATTTAATAAATTTATTTAGGTGTACTGGAGAATGAAAAAAATATGGATAAGTATTTTTTTGTGTCTCCAGTAGCAAATAAATGAAAAAATGATAAAGTGAAGAAAATAAATTTCCTTAAATTTATTGGTTGTAAGTGAAAGAAATAATTTTCTAAGGTTTTACAAGTTGTAAAATTGAATAAAATGGAGTAAAATAAGTATTTTTGAAAAAATCAAATCGAATAAAATTAGACAAAATTTTTCGAAAAATAAAATTTTCAAAAATGAAATTTTGAAAATAAAATGTTTATTGAAAACAATATTTTAAATGCAAAATTGATTGTCTTACATTACACAATAAATGCAAGGGCCAGATTGTATACAGCGATTTATGTGTATGATTAGTGTCTAAGAAATTTTGTGTTTTATGCCTTAGAGATCTTTGTATTGATATTTGCTTGTCATGTTAATTGCATGGGTGGCTGGTCGAGGACGGGACGTGAGGGCGTCCACGAGTGCCCAGTCGGGGCACCATCGGGTGTTTGATCGGTGGAGCCTCTCCCCGAGAACATGGGTATTACGGCGTGGCCCATCGCTGGTGGGTATAGCGAGGTAGACGGGAGATCCTAGTAACCTCCGGAGGTTTAGGGCGCGTCATCCTCAACATTCACGGGGAGGGGCAGATGGTGCTTGAGACCATTGGTTTATGCGAATCGAAGCGTCTTTGGGGCTGTAAGATTACCTCGCGTGACCAGTTAGACTAGGCTGCGTTCGGCTAGGGTGAGGCCCAAGTATGGTAGGAAATGGGCTAGGACTTCCTAGAGACTTAGAGGTTATGACATGAGGCGGGGGTTTAGGGTGTTTATGGGTAAGTACTTCCCGGAGGTGCGAAGGCTCGGGAGTTCCTAGAATTTGAAGCGAGGGCGATGAATGTGATGGACTACGTGGCTAGATTCACGAGATGCTTGGGTTCTTGTGGTGCAGCCCTGAGCTTGGCGAGTTAGGAGATTTGAGAATGAAATTTGAAGTTGTCCATTGGGCGGAGATGTAAGGACTTCGCCTACGAATATGGATTCCATGGTTGTGTATTGGCCATGCAGAAGGCGAGAGATAAAGGATTCTCGAGACACTTTCGGGATGCGGAGTCTTCAGTATGAAGGAAGGGCAGTCAGGTCTTCTTCCGGTTCGAGGAAGACGAGAGAGCTTCTAGTTCGCGAGGTCCAAAGTCGCGACCCATCGGACGAGGACAGGATGAGGATTATCGTCGGGCGGGGCGAGATGAGTGTCATTCACCATTGCCAGCGGCTTTGGACACATGAGGAGAAGTTGCCC
The DNA here is from genome assembly GCA_016808115.1 of Tetrastigma voinierianum. Classification (NCBI taxonomy): domain Eukaryota; kingdom Viridiplantae; phylum Streptophyta; class Magnoliopsida; order Vitales; family Vitaceae; genus Tetrastigma; species Tetrastigma voinierianum. The sequence goes on along the minus strand of JAEQBH010001279.1, from coordinate 281,235 downwards.
GGAGGCAGAGATCGGGGTTTTGGGGCAGCCTGATCCAGTCAATAGCGGGGCAGGGAGAGGATACGTCGTTCCTCCAGCCTGATCTGAGCGGGGAGGGCCGGTCGATTTAGAGCTGCGGGCACCTCTCCATTTCATAGGCGTTAGGGGCGGAGTATGGGTAGAGCGAGGGCGAGGCCCGCGGCGCGAGGAGGTTTATCGAGGAGTCGGCGTGTCTCTGGCGAATCCTGCTGCGGTGAGTCGATGGAATCGACCCAGTTATCTGGTGCGTTTTGCTATCTACTTTATGAGCGAGAGTGTTAGTTGATTCTGATCTTCTCGCTCGTTCCCAGCCTGACTGCCTTCGGTTGGCGGTTGGAGTTGGGCTTAGAGTTGAGACCTTGGGGAGACCTTTGTATGTGAGTTCTCCACAGGGATTAAGGCGAGAATAGGGATGATATGTCGAGGTTCTGTTGGAGATCTCGGGGACTCTACTTGATGGACACCGAGGATCATGGACATGTCGAGTTGATGTCATCCACAGGGATGGATGGTGGCATTACACCTTGGGGCCGGTACTCGTGTGGTATTTCGAGGGGACAAACATGATGTTTTGCCCCTCGAGACGGTATATGAGTCAGTGTCGGGAGACAGGTTAATGGATTGGCTAATGACTTTACTGAAGGACAGGTGAGACCAAACTTAGATCTACCTCGAGTGGTTTCTGCAGTATGCGGATGTTTTTCAGTTAGAGGCTGCTGGTTACCTCAGGGATGTAGACGGTGTTGATTACACCACAGTACTTCACCCATCTCTATGACTCGCATAGGATGTACTTAGGATTGAGTTGCGGGAACTCGGAGTGCAGCTACGGGAGCTAAGACGAGGTTCATTAGGCGACTTCACTTCACCATGGAAACAAGGTTATTTACTTGAAGAAGAAGGGCCAGACCAGCCGTGCATTATTCTGAAGCCAGTTGAGCAGGGTTGCGATCAAGAATCGGTACCCATTCGCAGAGATTGACCGATTTGTTTGATCGAGTGAGGCGCGAGTCTACTCCAGAGATGAAACCGCCTTGGTTACCATCGGTGAGGTTAGGGATACAGGATATACTGGAGACGGTGTTTAGGACACGTTATGGACACTTTGAGGTTCACGGTGCCGCCCAGTTGACGAATCGCGCGGCGGCTTGTTCATAAGATCTCATGCGCCAGAGATATTCCCGACCCTATTTAGATCGGTTTGTCGTGATGCCGTGGATGACATCTTGATCGCTCCCGGTCAGTGGGAACACCAGGTATCACTTGAGGATCTTTACGGTTGTTGAGAGACCATCAGGTATCACGCCAGGTCAATTAAGTCTGAGGTTGACTTGCGGGGTGGTTTTGGGACACGTGGTGTCGGCCTTCGGGAGTGTCGATGGACCCGGGGAGAGGTCGAGGCCGGTGATGAGTTAGGAGCCTTCGTCAGTCTTCGAGATCTGTAGTTTCTTGGGATTAGTAGGGTATTACAGGAGATTCATTGAGGATTTCTCCCGGGATAAGCGGCATCTATGACTAAGTTCATTGGAAGGAGGTCAAGTTTGATTGGGATGTGCCGTCGAAGAGGCATTCCGGGAAGTTGAAAGAGGAGACCGCCGGCTCCCATGCTTGATGAATTCCGAAACGAGGACGGTGCACGGTGTATTGTGATGCCTGAGGCTTTGATTGGGATGTGTTTTGTTGCGTCCAGGGAGGGTAGTAGCTTATGGTTCTGTCCAGTTGAAGAATCACGACGGGAATTACCCCACACACCACGACATGGAGTTGGTGTAGTAGTCTTCGCCTTGGTGGCGCCATATCTGGTCGAGGTGTGCTCGGTTGAAGTCGAGTATATTTTCACGCGGCGGGACCTCGATATGAGGCAGCACGGATGGATGGAGTTCTGGGGATTATGATTTCACCTTGCATTACCATCGAGTAAAGCAAATGTGGTGGCTGATACACTTTCGGTCGGAAGTCACGGAGCGTTGGCTAGTATAGCTTCTCGGGGTAGGCGGATGCTCGGGAAGCTGTGGGACGGAGTTTGGGCTCTGATCTGTGGCGGACTCGGGGCACAAGGGGAGTTTAGTGGCTGCGGAGTCTGCGGTGAAGCGAGTGATTGAGTCTGGTGGCGGGACGAGAGATGAGTGTCCGTCGGGGGCCGTCTGGTCGGTGCACGGGTGGCGAAGAATTTGGGCCAGTTCACGCGGATGGTAGTCTTCGATATAGGGGACGAGTAGTGGTTCCCCAGTTGATCGATTTGAGAGAGGAGATTCTCAGGGAGTTTCACTGCTCTCGATTTGCCGTGCATCCAGGTGGCACGAAGATGTACCAGATCTTCGTCGCCGGTACTATTGGAGTGGGATGAAGAGACACGTAGGGGACTTTGTTCGACAGTGTCTCACGTGTGTGAGGTTAAAAATTTGAGCACGAGAAGCCCGGCAGGCTACGCCGACCATTGGAGGTGGGCGGAGTGGAAGTGGGAGCACGTGCGATGGACTTTGTGACCCGGCTTGCCGCGGGACGCGGCGAAGCATGGCCCAGCGGTATGGTGATGGTGGGCCGACTCACGAAGTCGGCGCATTTTCTAGGCCGTGCGGATGACCTTCGCCTTGGAGAGATTACTGTGGGTTATACATTCGAGAGATGGTCAGGCTACGTGGTGCAGTATCCATAGTGTGGATGGGACCGGGTTCACGACACAACGGAAGGGTTCCAAGTGGCTGTGGGCTACGGTGGCGATGATCTGGCGTTCCACCCTGGGAGCGGATGGTGGTGGGGAAGGGGTATCACGAGGTATTAGAGGACATGCTACGAGCATCGTCACGGATCATGAGGCGGTTGGGAGGGCATTTTCCTTAGTGGGTCTTCTGACAAAGTTACCGGCGGTATCACGGATATGCCGTATGAGGCATTAGCCATGGGAGGCCCGTATCAGATCTGCCAGTTATGTTGGATAGGGTGAGAGGAGGCTTCGTCACTAGTCTGATCGATTAGAGACACCTCAGGAAGGTGAGCTTGATCTGACATCGTCTTCCCCAGCGGCTCAAAGCCGTGAGAAGAGCTATGTTGATGTATACATTGTCGACCCTTAGAGTTCGAGGTTGGGGATCACGTTTTCTTGAAGGTGATGCCTAAGAGGAGAATTAATTCGGGTTAAGTGGCATGGGAAGTTATCGCCAGAGATTTGTGGAGCTTCGAGATACTAGAGATAAACATTCTTGTCTGATTAAGCTGCGGCGTGGCGAGGTGTCGCGAGGGCCTTTCGGCGTCTCCGTGCTCGGTATACTCGGATCGGCTCATGTAGTGGTTGGGGACCAGGATAGAGTTGACAACGATGGGACCTTTGAGGGAGGGACTGAGAGTGTGCATTTTGGATAAGCGTGATCGGGTTTTGACCTTGAGGCCAGAGTGAAATTGTGGTCTTATAGGCTTGTTATGGAGTGGAGTGCGTGGGAGCGCGAGGACATGATGCGGGCCACCTATCACTTCTTGTTTAGGGATGAAGGTACGTGGTTTAGTCGTTTAAGTTTTAAATGACTATTTACATGCATGGTAGATTGCACGTTGCATATGCATATGAGTGATTATGATTGTCCAGGTGGGATGAAGTCGCTAAAGGAAAGGGGGAGAATGTAAGGCCAGGAGAAATTCCAATTTTTTGGAAAAGGGCAAAATCGTAATTTTGGATTCCTGAAATTGTAAATTCGGTTAAAAATCCATAATTTATTCTCTAGATCTCGGATGACAAAACGATTTTCTAGTTGGAATCGTCTGTGAAGTCTAGCTGCTTTTAAAGTGATGCAGTCGGGAGCGATTGAGATTTGATTTTCGGGCATCGTGTTTGGTCGCGAAGTAAAGCGATTTCAATGCGACGAGTCACACTGTAACATGTACTCATATGCCATAAGTGGTATGAGAGTAGAGAAGTAATGAAAATGGATGGCGAGATAGTCTTGGGAATGTCAAAGCCTGGACAAAGAAGGACATAGATGTCATTTTGAAAAGATTTAAATGATAATATGTGAAATAGCCAATAGTGGCCTTCTTCCTTTAAACGAGCGAAAGCAGGAGAGGCAGCGGGAGATGCGAGCAGTTTTTGGGAGATTTTCTTCAGAGAGAGAAACTTCTCTCACAAATAACCGTGATAGGCCGTCGTGGAGTCTTCGGGACAAGAAGGGAAGAATTTGCTCTCTGTAAGCGACTCTCTGGCGTGGACAGTTTGAGGAGTTTTGAAAACTCAGCAGGGTAGGGGTTTCTCCTACTTGGGTTTTTGTTCCTCTTTAAGTCTTTCTGAGATGTTTGGTCGATTTGAGGGGTGGGTTGGGATGGTTCAATCGGTCTCGAGCAGGTGCACAATTAATATAGAATTTTGGGGGAAATCAAAAATGGATTGCAGCCCGTATTCGACCACGGCATTTGCTTCAGGTGAGTGTATATTTATATGTTAAGATATGCAGTGATTTGGGAATTGGGGAGTAGGGAGTAGACGTGAAATGCGAGTTCTAAGAGTGAATCGATGGTGTGATTTTTGGGAATAATGCTTGAGGGTTTCACTATTCTCGAAACAATGTTCTCAAAATATATCTTTGTGTGAAAACGTGTATGGTCGAGTGATTCGAGTCGAATTGCTCGTGTTTGATCATTAGCTCAAGTGAGCTAATTTTGAAGTATGAATTGATTAATTACATGACATGATTGTGTGATTGGATATTTTGTGGATATGTGCATGTTTACATATTTGCATGTGATTAGGCCTTGTGGAGTGGCATGGCCATTCCGCATGCCCCAGCTGGAACACCACTAGGGTATAGGGTAGGTGCATGAGATAGTATAGAAAAATAGTTAGGAGGGTTGTCTAAAAATATTAATTATCGGAGGGTAGTCAAATTAAAAATATCAATCGTCGGAGGCAGTGAATTGATATTCATCGGATTAAGTCCACGACAAATAATATATCAATCGTCGGAGGCGTGATTGATATATATATATATCGTCGGAGGGTTGTCGCATTAACAAAACAATGAATTCTCATCTGAGGCTTAAGCGAGTGTGAGAGAGAATCGTGAGGACTGGGATCTGAGTTAGTCATGTAGACATTCAAAGTAGGATCGTACATTTTGTGAATGTATGTTTATTTTGGAACATTACTGCTTGCACTTAGGTGGGAAGTGGCCCACTTAGGGCGATTCCACTCTTGAGCATTAAGCTCCGCCTGTCGAGGGATATTATTTCTGAGGATACAGGGAGGCGTGCGAGGGACGGCTCGTCTAGGGATTGAGGATTAAGAAGAAACGGGGTTATGGCTTTGGTTGATGAGTATATACATGTATTGAAATGTCTAATTTTAATATATGTATTGTATAAAATGAAAATGTGTAACTCTTGTAACCATTTGGTATATAGTTGGATTCATAGTTGATATGTATTATGAGTATCGTTTGTAATTTGAAAGAGTGGGTAGGTATTATATGTGATTGGATATATTGGATATATTGGATCCTATTACTTAGCTGTTTGGGACCTTGGGTATATACGAGGTTTGTATTTTAGTAGAGCTCCCATTACATAGGAGACTGCTGATTTTAATGTGGGATCACGGGCATTCCGAGTATTAAGCGGAGTTGGCGGGTAGTCAGCTGGAACCCGGGTTTTAGGCGTCACGGTACTTTCCTGAGCTGGCTTCGAGATATAGCACCTTTAATAAGTAAGTAGATATGGCACGAGTAGATTTCATATATCTCGGCCTCTAAGCAATACGAGTCGAATATCGATGATCTCTATTGATCTAACTAGATAAGTGAGCATGTAGTCTTTTGTTCTCTGTAAGTACCTATGACACGCTTAGTGTTGCTATCAATGATCCTTTCCGGAGTTAGCAAATATACGTGACATGCTAACAATGTCACACATGATATCAGGACAGCGTACATGCTTGAGCATACATCGGACTTCCTAATGGCGGCGCGTAAGGAATCTGTTGCATCTCATGAATCCTCAAAAAGTATTCTTAGGGCATTAGGCGAGATAATTGTCTCCCTTAGCCACAGGGGTGTCACAGTTTGCAATCATGCATGCCCAGACCTTTTTAAGGCTTTTCTCAATATAGCTCTTTTGTGATAAACCGTATTCTGAGATCGATCCTGGTGTATCTGTATACCTAACACGAAGCATCATAAGATCTTTCATCTCGGAATTTCTTTGATAGAAATCTCTTGGTTTCATCTGGCAATACCCTAAGTTGGTGGCAAGCAATATGTCATCAACATATAAAACCAGTAAATATGCCCACTCCCACTTTGAACTTATGGTATATCACGGTCATCAGCCCCTTATTCATCCTCAAGCGGGCGAAATGATAACTTGGTGAAACTTGTAATGCCATTATTGACTTGCTTAAATATAAATAGATTTCTTTAACTTGCAAACCATCCTCTTTTGTATCTCCCGACACAAAATTATAGTTGCACCATATAGATTGTTTCATCAATGTCACCATTGAAATCTGGTCTTAACATCCATCTGATGTTCCAGCGAGGTCAAAGAAGTGCGCCACAAAGTGCCATTATTGTCCTAAAAGAGTCTTTGATGGCGGAGAGAAAGATCTCTTGCAATCGATGCCTTCCCTTTTGTGTATTACCTTTAGCGACAAGGCAGGCTTTGTATCTCTCCGCGTCACCTTTCGAATCCCTCTTGGTTTTAAATATCCATTTTGCAACCAATGGGTTTCACACATCGAGCAATGGGGCAGATCCCGAAGCGTCATTGTCCTTCATGGACTTGATCTCTTCATTCATGGCATCAATCACTCTTGAGATTTAGAACTTTCCGAGGGCTTGGCGGAAGTTGATTGGATCATCTTCACGGCCTGATGTCAAACTCATGTTCTTGAAGAAATACAGTGTAATCATCTGACAATGCACTTCTCCTTTCTCTAGTGGATCTCCTTAATGGCGTAGGTTCTGGAGGAGGTAGAGTTTGTTCTTCTGGAACGGGAGGTTCTTGGATATTGTTTTGATTTGGATCTGCTTCTTGAACAATGTCAGGTATAGGAGCCTGATCAATGTCAATGAACATTTGTGGGAATATCAACATATTACTCTTTAAAAAGCAAATCCTATCATATCTCCCACTATCGAGCTACGACATCCTCGAAAAGAATAGGAGCATTTCGAGTCTCAAAATTGATTTAAGTGATAGGATCATAGAATTTGTAACCCACGGATCTTTGGAGGATCGATAAAATAGGTCTTGGATTCTTGAATCAATTTCTTTTCATGTGGCTGTGGGCGCACAGCCCCATTGGACATCCCCAAATGTGTAAGTGCTTCAGACTAGGCTTCTTGCTAGTCCAAAGTTCATAAGGGGTTTTAACAATTGCTTTAGTTGGTACTCTGTTAAGGATATATGCTGCGATCTTCAATGCTTCTTCCCGAATGATATTGTAAGTTAAGTATTAATCATCCCTTCTACCATGTCTTTGAGGCGTTCTGTTTAGCACTTTTCGACCCAACACCATTCATGCTTTAAGAACTTGACATGGTGTACTGTGGGACGATACCACACTCCTCTAGAATTTAAGCAAATGGTCCCAGTTGTTCACTGAGCGAGTCATACTTTCCATGGTATTCACCACCACGGTCAGATGCGGCGTTTTAATCCTTTTATTGAGTTGATTTTCAACTTCAACTTTGAGAGCGATTTGAACGCTTCCGGTGATTACCAGGACTTTCCATGAATGAGATAAAGGTAGCCATAACGTGAAAAATCGTCTATAGCGTGAGCCAAAATATTGTTGGCCATTCCATGAAACCATAGGAAATGGCCCTGAATATTTTGTATGTATCAGGTTGTAAGACATCTGTAGCCACAATTGCTTGCAAATCTCCTTGTGTTTGTTTGTTTTCCCTTTATGAAATTTGTACAAATTTCAAAATCACACGCAAAATCGAGAATCTAAGTCATCGACCACAAACCTGATTCTCCTTTTGGAGATGTGACCTAATCTCTTATACCATAATGATGAGGAATATCATGGTTAATTTTCCTTTAACACCTTAGAATTACTTAATTGCAAGGTTTCATGATATGACAAGCGTATCCAAGCATATAAAGGTTATACATCAAGATAAGAACCGGTCTCAGCAAATTTGAATTCTGAAAGACTAAATTTATTGTTTCCAAAGAACAAGTATAGCAATTTATCGATATGGAAATAGAAACCAAATTAGTCGAAAGGACGATTACGACATATGTCTCATTCAAATCCAAATAAGTCACAGGATTTAATATGGCCGCAAATCTTACCGTGCGCCGGCTCCGGCCTTCTTGCCATCGCTACAAAGATGTATCTTTCACCGTCGTTTGGCTTTGGTAGCTCAGAGCGATACATATGGACCTGCTTAAATGTGAGTGGTTGCAGAATCTATCACCGAGTGTGTTTGGAGTGAAGTCAAATTAACCTCGAAACGAACTAGATTAAGAAGTGTGCCTTTCTTTTCCATGACATGATAGTTGGTACATTGCTTCTTCTTATGTCCCACAGCTCCACAGAAGAAACAACCATCAACCCTTTTTTCTTTATGTTGTTTCTTTTGATATGGAACCTCTACAACTTCTTTATCCTTCTTTCTTTTCTTCCCTTTATCCTTGGAAGTACCAGTCAAATGAGCACTTTCTATCTTTTCTTGCTTCAACCTTTCCTCTTCTTACACACAATGTAAGATGAGCTCATTAAAGACAAGTCTCCTTTTGGCGGAGGTGTAGCTCGACTTAAGTGACGATTGTGTGGGAAGATATCAAAACCAAATGCTAAGCAAATCTCGGAGAGATCAAGTTTATGTGATCTTAACTTTGAGCTTGAGATGAGACATTTCCATAATGTACTCCCTAATGTTCCCATTACCTTTATATCTCATTGGATGATTTGCCAAAAAGTGTACTTGTTTCGGACTTTTCATTCTTGGCGAATCTATTCTTGAAGATTTCTTAGGAACTCTTTAGTTTGTCTTTATCGTTTTGATATTGTACCCTGAATGCTTACGGAATGGCCTTCTTAATGATCATCGAACACGTACGATTTGACTTCTCCCACCTTTGAAATGTCTCTTTCATCGGAGGAACTTTCATGAGTAAGAGGTGGGAGAAGAAACCGCCTTATGAGTCCGGATCCATGACAGGGAACTATTTGGAGGTTCCTCATGCCATGTCTTGAGGACAATGTATTTTAGCATAGGAATAGAGTGTACTGGCATCGATGTTAGAAGCATAACTAGTAATTTGAATCGGAGAGACAATAAACAAGCAAAACAAATACCAGATGCAAAAGCGAAAATAGGGTCAGGTAAAGGCAAACCCCATCTCAGATATCGGACACTCTATTAATATTTTATCTTTGGATAAAAAATATTAACCTGCCAGTGATATCTTGGTGTAGTAATCAAATGCGATAATAAGAACATAAATGATAAATCTTCCTTTAGACGATTCAATATTCACATAGAGATTCTGGGCACATAATCTTGTATATTTGTAATAAAAATTAATTTGCACAAAGTGGTCCCTTTAGTGACATATTGTGTTAATTAACTTATCTCAATATATATATATATATATATATATATATATAAACACCTATATTTGAATATAAATTTTTAAGTAAATACAACTAACGATAACATATTTATATTTAAAATCACCATTCAACATTCAGTTGGCCTTATTATTATTATTATTATTATTATTATTATTATTATTATTTTATCATGTACCTCTTCGAGGTACCAATACTCATTGTGTTCTCCTCTTGGGGAGGAACATCCTTGGACAGATGGTCTGCAGCTTGAGGGGCGTAGTTCATATACCACTTCGGGGGTACCCGATGCTCATTGTGTTCTCTCTTACGGGGAGGAACATCCTTTGAACCAATAGGTCTCCAGCTGGGCATAGTTCATGTACCTTGAGTGCAGTACTCATTGTCCTTCGGGGACATGAATCCGAGGTTGGAGCATTTATAAGCGGGATCGAGGAAAATAATAATAATAAATAAATGTGATATTTTCTAAAATATTCTCAACAATTCAACATGAAGCGGCTACGATGCAAATGAGATTTAAAAAATTATGTGAAAACCATCACTGGCAGGGAACATTCATATTGAATCATCGAGAATCAAAATCTGAGTTTGCGAAGTGTACTGAATCCATAGCAAAATATTGAAATATTTGAATCTAAGTCTAAGGCTATGATCTTCCACGAATCTAAGTTTTGGGGCTTTATGAGTCTTCAGATCTAAATAGAATATGAGGCTTTATAGTCTTCCCGAGGATCCACTAGTTTAAATCACAATATTTCTCGACAATGGGAATCAGAAGAAAGAAAAACCTGTTGTGATCTAGGGACCATGACCCCTATTTATAACCAATTATGTCTGTATATGAACAGTCACGATTGTTCGTAATTTCTATTTTAACCCATCATAAAAATAGAAATTCTGCTTTCAATCTCCACATTATTGTACTTTATAATATATTAATTAAAATACGAAACTTAAATTAATCACTTTAATTAGCCTTTGTTGTCTTTATAATTCACATTTATTTAATATATCGACTGTATATTCGATTTTACTCCAACAATGATGTGATAGTAATTTGCTCCTATATACTATACTCTAAAGTTCTAGCTCTCGATCAACTATCAGTGACCACGATATTAGGGTTATTATCTTCTCCATTCCAATTTTGATTTTGTTTCTCTCCATCGTGGTGGTGGTGCTGTAGATGTGAGGCATGTGGGTGAGATGAGGAGGGCGGTGGACTTGGGGGAGATGAAGAAAGAATATGGGTTGAAGGGATTTGGGTTGTTCCAGTAGCCACGCCTGTTGATGGTGCCGGTGCCGAAGGAGGTGTGGAAGAGGGTCTGTGAGCATATCATTCCCGGGTTCTTCGCGACTCGTGAGGCGCGGGAGGCCAGTGGGAGTAGACAGAAGCGATGATGGCGTCGGTGTTTGGGAGTGAGTGATCATGTCCATCGTAGGCGAGTCATCTCGCACGACACGATGGACTCCTTGATGGGTTCGAACTTGAAGCTCTGGAGATCGTATTGGGAGGTGGAGGTGGACATGGAAATTATGGGGTTTTGGTGGTGGGAGACCTTGAGGACGGGGATGTAACATCCCGAAATATACCCTAGCAGTTTTCGGACTTGTTTAGGGTATATTATAAGCTAAATGGAAATTTTCGGAAAATAAAACAAATACCCGGAATTAATATTAGAGACAAGGGTAAAGTGGTCTTTTACCACTTTAGGACATAAATGGCATAAATCAATAAGTTATATGCCAAATGACATAAATCCATAAGTTATATGCCATTATGGAAATATAGAAAAGATGGAATAGAGATAAAAGAAAATGGGGGGACCTAAATGCAATTATGAAGACTTAAACAAAAATGGGTTTTTATTGTTTTGGCCAAACATGGCCTTAACAAACATGGGTTTTAAGTCAAGTTGGTCTCCAAATAGGGAGAAGAAACCGTAGAGAGAGAGAGAGGAGAGCAAAAGAAGAAGAGGAAGAAGAAGAAGAGAAGAGGAAGAAGGAGGAGCCAAGATCAAAGGTATGGAACTTGGATTTGGTATGGAACTATATGGTTTTGTATGGAATTTTAAAGCTTGTTGTGGTTAATAGCTTATCTCCCAAGCTAGGGTTTTGAAAGAATGGTATCAAACCTTGGATTCTTGAAAATAGGGTTGATAAAACCCCATATGGTACAAGATAATCATAGAATTCCCCTTTTAGATTGGATTCATGGTTAAATGTCAAGTAATTGAGCTAGGGTTTAGATTAAACCCTAACAAATCTTTGAGTTTGACTTGAATATGGGTTGTGACCCATATTAGAGTTGTGTTGGGGGAAATTCATGGAAGATTTGTGAAGAAATATATGTAATTGAAAGAGGATTTGAGTAGAAAAGAGAGGTCAAGATGAATTTGGAGTGGTCTTGACATGTATATGGAGTGTAGAGTTGATTGGATATCAAAACATGGAAAAATAGGTGAGAAAACACCCATTCTGGGCATTTTCGGGTGTCTTCTACCGGTAGAACTTAAGTCCTACCGGTAGGACTTCGATTCTGGTCATTTTTGGCCAAGTCCTACCGGTAGAAGTTAAGTCTGCCGAGGTAGAACTTTGAGTTTTCCTGTTTGACCAGTTTTCGTATTTTGGCCATAAATTGCTCATTTCTTATCCGATTTGAGTGATTCAGTGGCCACTTAAAATAGACTCAAGGAGAACAAACCATATTTAATGTGCCCTCTCCAAATTCTGACTATACTCAGCCCAAAATTCACTCAAAGTGGGGTATGTGCAAGCCATTCCTGCATCGGAGTTAGACATAGAGAAGTCAGGGTTGTTTCGGACCCGTGGCTGCGGAGGATAGGTGCTCACGATTAGGTGATTCAGATAGAACCCTTAGCACCTTAGCTATAAATGAGTATAAGGACCTAGTGTCAAAATATGAAGTTTAAGACAGGAAAAATGAGTGAGTACAAGCGGTCGGGAGTAATCGGTAAAATGACTAGTGGCATGAAAATGCCATAACTAGTTTGGATGATCCGATTGATTCCAATTCCTAAGTAAACTAGATTCATGAGGAATGAAATATATGAATGAGTTATGATCTCATGGGCATCATGCTTCATAAGTATATGAAGTGCTATATGTAATAACCATGAAACAAGAAAATATAGAAAATACAATATGTATAGATATATTCATAAAACATGAATATGATATTAATATAGGATATGTCATAAGATATGATAGGTATAAGTTATAAGATATGATAAAGATATGATAGGATGTTCATAAAGATATGATGGCCCTCACGATTGCCGAATGATAGAGCACATATGAATGTGAGTATACAATGAACATATGATTGTCATGCATAAACAAATAGATAGAGACATGATAGAAATATAGAAGTATGAATAGATAAAGACATGGCCAGTGTCGTAAATGATAGGAATATATGATAGTTATCTGAAATGAATAAAATGGAACATGCTAGGAACACATGATGAGGAATATGTAAATCTTTTAAGACCAATAGAGATAAGCAAAAGATAATGAAAGCATAGGAATGATGAAAGTACATGATAGGAATATAGAGAAATTACGAATAGTTAAATCATGGTAAAATGTATAAATGTTATATTAAAAGCGGCGAGTATAGCGAATATGAATAGATAAAGATATATATATTTATGAATACAAGAGTTATGGGTGCATTCATGAAATATGATAGACAAAACTAAATAATAGAAAAGATATGACTATATGTAATATAGATATATGAAGCGTAATATGGCTGCGGATATGAGAATTAATACGAGTAAAGTAATGATAGTATATATGCGCAAGCAATTATGATAACAATAGTTATTCATGCTTATGAGATATGTCTTAGAAAATGTAATAAAGGCGATTATGCCTTAGGACACAGTAGAGGATAGATAGGCATGCATAGGAAGATACGAATCTTTGCAGCATATTCGTAGACGAGATATTGAGGCCGTTTGGGTCGATGATATAGATCCCGTTTGGATCGGGTGGCCCATGAAGTCTACAATAGACCTTGAGAGATCAGCACGCCTGGAATGCGGTGATAGTACCTTGAATGCCCAGATGGCATATGACATAGGTCTTTGTCTCGTACGGTGGCGATACCTTCGGGTATTAACAGGACGAGAGATCGCATTTCGTGCAGTGATGGTACCTTCAGTGCCATAGTTTCCGATATCGCTTCTAAGGTATTTGCGGACACAAGAGCAAAGAAATGATATGTATAGAAGATATGACTGATATGAGAAGCATAGCTTTGCTATGCGATGAAAGTCTGATATAAATTGATATGAAAATAAGTATATGAACCTGAGAAAGTAATGAAAGTATATGAAGCCGCAAGTATATGATAGATGGGAATATGAATGTACGCGATAGTACAGTATGAATATGTATGCGTGAAAAGTATACGATATAAACGAGGACCAAGCAATGGGAAAGTATTTGTGATAGATAAGGGAATGATATGATATACGTAATAGTACAAAGTGCAATAAAGACATAGAATAGAAAGATGAAAAGACATATGACAAGCGTGAAAGATAAACACATGACAGTATAGGAATATGTGAAGTATAGAAATAGGAATATAGTAAAAGTATAGATAAGGAATGGGGCTAAAGACATAGAACATGTAATAGAAAAGATTGACATGCAATAGAAATGTAAGAATGATAAGTAATTAAAGTTATATAAGTAATGTATAGATAGATAATATGCATATGTATAGAAACTGGCCCGATCGCCATTGGTGGTTGTCCATGCTTATGTTCCCAAAGCGTAAAGCTTAGCACGGGTGTTAATCCGGAGTGGGGTACGGAGTAGAAGACAGGATGAGAGGACGGGACATTCACGTCGACCAAAGAAGGCAGGCTCGAGGATATGCTCACCGTGGCCATTGTAATCTCTGATGTGTTTGTAATAGAAAAGTTTAAATGTATAGGTAAATGGGACTCTGTATATGTGTATAAATTGTGATGGACCTTACTTTCCGTTGGTAGTTCTTTTGTATATGTAAAATGATTTTTGTTATTCACAGGAAATTATTTGTATACCTGAGTGATGCAGTCACGCTCAGAAATAACAGGTCAATTAAGAGTCCCAGTAAAGTACAGTATATAGATATAGTATAGATAGCATCACGGCCCGGACTCCGGTTCGGATCCGCCCATCGGGTCGGGCCGAAATTTGGGATCGGGGGCGTGACAGGGGAGGAGACTATGATTACCACCAGAGATGGGGATGGGAGAGCCATGGAAGGAGGACTTGGTGATGTCGAAGCGATTAGTTTTGGGTTGGAAGAAGAGAAGTAGGAAATCTTGGTGGCCATGGAAGCCATTGATGATATATTTATTATATATCAAAGTCGAACTACGAAATGGGATTTTGATAGGAGCAAGAAAGATGAAAAGATAAAAAATCTTGATGGGTCTATATATGAATCTTGAGTGATTTGCTAGAATTATTTATAAGCATATATGGATTTCGATTTGGAGGAAGTGGATGGAAAATATACGAATAAAGATAGATATTCAAAAACTAAAGAGTCTGGAATTGAGCAAAGGAAAGAATTTGAAGGCTCTGATCCCACATGCATAGAATATTTCTATTTCTATTTCTATCTACACTTTCTTACTTGATATTTGGGTCTATAACTTGATATTTAGGGCGGGGGAAGACCACCACTAACCCCTAACGTACACCACAAGTTCTACCTTTGATTTTATTTATTTGATAACCAATATATATATATTTGATAACCACAGGTCTATAGTGTTAAAGATTTGTTCTCTTTGAATATATTATTGAGCACATTTAATGGTTGGATGCTAGGATCTTCTTATACTCTCTCAGTTCGAGATTCTTGTGTACATAGCATTCTCGTACTAAAGCCATATTAAAAACACATATAAGTAATTCCACTTATAAGTTAAAAATATTAGAATGAATTTGATGTTTGTGGATAGTCGATTTTCTTTTTTTCTTAGTTAGGGAATGCCCTTTTAAGCATGTTTTTAGAATCTCGAGTAGTTCTCAATAGTAAGGTTTATACTTATTCAATCTTGATATTTTTTATGAATATATTTTGACTTTACTCATAAAAAAAAAAAGTTTTGATATTTTTTAGCTTATACAATTACCTATTGCATTCTCATCTAGGGTAGTGGGTAGGCTTATGAAGTAATAGACCTTATGCAAGTCTAAAACTCTAGATGTGTCATGTGCCATAACTAAGGTCATTGAGAGACAATTGAATTGTAGCAGCATGACTGCATTTTTCTTATTGAACTATTAGGAATATTTTCGAATTTTTATGGCCCAATATGTTGTATACATTTTGATTCATTTTGGTGTATGCGGGTACTTTTGCTTGGTAATGAATTGTGGGCGGGAGTGCCTCTATTTTATTCTCTATCATGCCTCTTAGATTAATTACATACATGAAAAACCTTAGTTCTCGGATTCAGTATCGTTTAACGATAATTATATCATGTACTAAAGATGATAAATTGTAAAATTATGGAAATGGCTTTCTTGTTGAGGCAACCTTAATTTTACAATTTATATGTCTATCATATAAAAACAAATGATGCTTGAATTCTCCGTTTGGATAGTTTAGAAATTCATAATGCCTACTAAGTGATTTACTAGTGTTTTTTCTATAGTGAGAGATTCAGACAGTCATTCCTTTTTGTTCTCTGGGTGCATATTTGGATACGGTGATATAATATTATGTGACGCCCCGTTTCCCGCGGTCCCATTGACCACCATCAACGTGCGGAAAACCTGTGTGTCTCATACCATGAGACCCATACATGAGTAAAAATGGCCACCTTGGCCTACACATTATACTCACTAAAATATATCCAACTATATTACAATAGTTTTAAGAGTTGTTACATCACTCTTAATACAAACATATATTAAAATTAAGAATTCTAATACATGTTTTACAAAATATATCTATCAAAGTCACATGTCGGCTTTCTTCTCAAAAGCGACCTCTAATGGCCCTTGTTAGTCTTCAGAACCTCTGTACAGGGGACCTGACGGGGTGGCTTGATACTTGATAGTGATAATCTCCTACATGGGTTACTCCCCACCTAAGTGCACATGTAATGGCAACCAAACACATTCAAGTAAAACATATATGTTCCTACCCAAAAACCAGTTCTAAAGTCCGGTTAATGTGTACTACCACAATATGGCAGTTTCCCATGGTTCAAAACACAACCAAACACACATTCTCCTTAGAAAATGAGACAACTGACACATTACCACAACACATAAAATAACACGGGACAATTATAGTCTAGAATCTCGACCTGCATGCGAGAAGTCTTGGACGGTTCACCTGACCACTCACGGCTCACACCATGCCATTGATGGCCCTTAGACAGGATTAAACCCAGTAGGAGAAAACCTGCTGGGTTTTGTCAAACTCTCGACTCGAGTCTCTATCTGAAGCCATGAGGATGAACTCTTCCCTCTTCTGCTCAGCTTGAAATCACCAGTAGATCGTGGAATTTAGAGAGAAGTGGAGGTCTCTCTACAAAACCTCTATCTTTTTATTCCTCTTTATTTTACGCTCTTTTCTTTTCTCCCCATCATTTGTTTGGTCAGTTGGGCGAGCTTGTCCTCTCACTTGTCACATGCCCAATTTTCATTTGAAACAGTTTCCCTCGACATGATGCCACATGTCTTTATGGCCAGTACTTGAGCGCATTGTTTGACTTGCTCCTTGGCTTGACACGTGTGCGTCTTGGCGGCCAAATTCGCGAGTGTCCGTCTTGCTCTCGGTGCCTTGAAAAATGTGAAGTGTGTCTTGGAATTCGACGTGGTAGTGGTTTCTGAAGGATGATTCGCGGTGAAGTCCGTTTCGTCATCGAGATCAAAAATTTTATTTCGGTTTTGGCCAAGAGTGAAATTTACCCTTCTTTTGAAAGTCGGATTTTCGGGGTTTCACATATTTCTACTTAGCTAAGTAACTAATATTGTGTTTATCTGCTAATCAAATCATGTACTTGGAACTAAGGGAAATGCATGAATTTTCTCGAAATAGAGGATAAAACAAGTAATTATTAGTATGAATTGTGCATTTCTAAATGGGATAGGAACCACCACCTAACATAGTAGAAGTTCAATGACATACTTGTAATCTACACTAAATGTTTAGCAATTAAGTTTTTCAATTTTTCTAGTAGAGTGTGTTACATGCAACAATTGCTTTTCATGGATTTGTTTCTTATAAAATGACTTACTCCACAATATTTATGCACAGTGCGAAGCTGACATTTAAAATGGCTTCAAATCGAAGTTGGATGTATTCTGAAACCATAAATGGTCTCTTAAACCTAGAGTTTTTGGTTGGTTTGGAGGAATTTATAGAATTCACATGTAGTAAACCCGAATGGATGGATGGTAACAGATAAAGTGTCATTGTACACTTATGAAGTCAGGAGCAGTAGTTATCATCAATTGTCTTGTAAAGTATCACTTAATGAAGAATGTCTTTATACAGGAGTACATTATGTTTGGAGCGAGACACGGGAAATGGAACAAATTCAATTCAAAATTACGTGATACTTGACCAGCATCTGAGTCGATTGAAAATGCATACCATAGTATGGCTATGGATCTTTCTTGAGCTTTGTTTGAAAATCTATTGAAATATCCTGAACCTCTAATCCGAGAAGCCTGAAAATTTTTGATATGCTAAGTCTTTGTGAATAAAGAATTGTGGCACAGGTTGCCGAGGCTGTTGCGGCTATCTTTGGTTGCTAGAATGTTGATTATGAACGAGGAACACCACATGTCTCAAAGGGAGTTTGATGATATTGCCCGATTGATAAAGGGTTGTCTTAGATGAGGAATCTCGTCAGGAACTTTACGGCGCTAAAGGTTGGTCGAAGGTTTAGGCTTACTAGTTGAGGAAGATCCTTGTTGTAACAATGGTTGTATGTTGTTTTGGGGAGAAAACTGATGATCTCTGAATTTGTAAGATTTGGCCATCAACGTCCCTGAGAGGCAGGCTCGAGCGTAAATACAAGAAGAAAAACAAATGTACCCTCTGAGAAAATGTACTACTTTCCTTTGTCTCGACTACTAAGGTTGTAGCATACTTCCGAAGGCTAAGCTAATGATACTGAGGGTGGCATGCAGACACCGAGGTTGTAGAAGGAGAAATGCGACCTTTAACTCTGATTCCATTTGCTTGGAAGCATTTCAATCGATACACCGGAATTTTGCGAGTTGAGAATAGAAATGTGAGACTAAGGTACGTGTCTTGATGGGTTCAAACCATTTGGGCGTCGGGGCAACAATACATCATGGCCAGAATTGATTTTAACGGAGTTTATAATTTGCCACCATGGTTATGTATAAGAAAGAGAGACATCTATGTTTCGCGTGCTGATCTTAGGGTCTGGAATCCCAAACATAAGCTAGATTTTTTTTTTTGGCAACCGCTTATAGCCGAGTTAAAAGAGTTATGGGATGTTGGAATTTTAGCATATGACATTTCAACTCAAAATCTGGTAAGACTCAGTTGATTGTGGAGAATGGGAGGTAAATGAACATAATATATTGAAATATTTTAGATTCTGGATTCTTGATTTTTATGTGTGAGAATTGATATTTGCATGCTTTTAGGTTTGTCGAGTCTTGCCGTCATCTCGCATCACCTCCATTTCAAGGAGCGGGTTGACATTGAAGAACAAATGGAGCACCGTCACAAAAGAGATAAAATGCTTTTATTGGGAAGAGTTCAGGTATAACACATTCCTTATAGCCTTTATATGTAAAATGTGTACATGACAAATTGATATATGAAGAGTGTTGTGTTTGTTGGTTGAGATGTTGTTGGATTAGTTGAGGAGTATTATATAAGTGTCTTATTATATTGCAAGTACTTAATATGTTTGTTTTATTAGGTTGGATTATTGTCGGAGAGCTACGCCGAAATTTCCTTAGAAATATCATTATTAATATTTTAACATTTATTTAGTACTTATATGGTAATAACTTTCTTTATAGAAATATTTTCTCATGGGATGTCGAGATAGAGGGTATCATTAAAGCAACTTAGGAGGTGCTTGCGAATCGTATCTGAGATAATTTGAATAAGTGGAGGAAACATGGGAGGCCGGTGCATGTTCTGAGTCCATGCAGTGAGGTGGAATGCAGCATGGGGAGTGCTGCGAGAGTTTCGGGCTCGTCGGAATGAATGTCTGCGAACCACGAAGTAGAAGGTTGGACCAGGCACAGGACCTTCAAGACACACTAGGGGTTCCATTTCATTCTCAGAGCATGTTAGGTGGATTGTAAGTACTTAGAACTCTTACTTTAATTTTATTTTGATTTGTAAGATCATAACAAATATATCTTCTAATTTTACAAATATTTCAATATAGGAGAGAAATGGAAGAAGTCATCCCCTTATCAGATCCATCGACAAGCGCACTTCTAAGACCCTCATCTATGCTGCAGGGTTGTGAGAGGTCAGCCAAATCGGGAGTAAATAAATTAAAGTATATTATATTACTTCAAGTTTTTATTATACATTCATATATTATGCGAATATCTATTCAAATTTTGTAAGAAGATGTGCATCGAAATCTGTGGATGAGTAAATAGATGAAGGTTCAGGAGAGAACACAGCATCTATCGACGAAGATGTAGCGCTGCTACGAGTTATGGTAGGCGATAAAAAAGGCCGGCAACTCGCTATCACAGTTAGGTGGCGAGACCGAGTATACAGTGGCCGTCTTACCATTCCCTTGCATGCTCATCGAGAATGATCTTGAGCTACGTGAAGCTATTTCGGGGCGAGGTTAAATGAGTGCGAGAGGAAGTGGATGGATTAAATTAACTCTGAATCAACTTGATGAGGTTAGGCTTTCTTGGGGCTTTAGCTCGATGACGGTCTCCTCGTCGACTACAACTCCACATATGGGATGACCTCTAATTGACCCATACGGATGATCCTATGATATGTGAACATTCACATTTATTTGAACTTTTTTGAGTACATTGTATAGCTATCTAGAACATAGGATTTAGTCTGAGTTATTTTGGTTTATATTTATTCGGTGGACGTTAGTTTTGTGGTAATTTTTATAATTTTTTATTTCATTTAATTTTTTATTATTTGTTTTAGGTTCCTTAATTTAATGGTGGTACAATTATAGAATTTAGTTACTACCTTAGTTTAGTCACTAACTAGCTATTACTATTTAGCTACTAATTCGGTAGTTAAATGGCTACATTATAACTACTACAAGTATTTGCTAAATAGCCCTCTTACCTAATTAGGTCACTAAATGGCTACTACGTCATGTAGTAGCTTAGTAATATATATTGTTTTAGTAAACTGTGTATTCTCAATTATAGCTATATTATTGTGAGTGGCTAATTAAATAGTATAAATAATCGTCATATTCACTATGTTAGCTATTAAATTCTTTACATTAACTACTACTATTGTTAGTAGCTATTTACCTACTACGTAATATAGTAGCTAAGTAGTAGCTATATATAGTCGCCTCCTTACCTAAATTAGCTACTATATTTTTCATTTTAGCTACTATTATTTTTAGTAGCTAATTAGCTATGACATTTTTGTAGTAGTAAAGCGGGTAGTAATAGCTCTTGCAGTAGCTAAAATTAGCTTAGCTACAAGGAATTTTGCTACTACGTCCTATAGTAGCTATTTAGTAGCTAAAGATATTTAGCTACTAAAATAAATAGTTTAGCTACTACTTTTTTGTAGTAGCTAAAATCAATTTTTCTAGTAGTGGCGCTAATTAATGATAGAGCCAATTAATTAATTACTTAAGAACGACGGACTCGATGGTGAGATTTGATTACTTGATAAGCGAGAAACCTGCCAAAGGTAGGATTGGTTGCTTATCAAACAAGTAACCGTATAAGATTAGAATTTAAAGTCTATAAATAGACCCCTCTCCCTAGGACCTTCACATATCTTCCTAGAGCCATTACACACATACAAGAGTATTCTCTCCTCTGGTCTCTAGAAATTAGAATGCGGCTCACCTGCATGAATCTGTGCATAACTTAAATAGCTTTGAAGGTCCCGCTCCAAGAGGTTAGCAAATCCTTAGATGATGACATTAGTTTAGTACACATCTTGTTCAATCGTGATCCAGGCTTCCACTGTACATTGATCCCTACAAAAATTTGTTACTATTCTCAAGCATATAGTGGGGATTCTTTTCCCCAAAAAACACAATACTCAAATAGTGTTAGAATCTCGGGACATCCCTCCATAAATCTATGATTTTATAATCAATGGAAGCAAAACCCTAAACAATGAAACAAAAAAAAATTTTATTGACTTGGTAAAATACATACTAAACGAAATGGAACTAATCTGTGAATCTTCTAGGTAATAACAGATTGTCTTGACCATAGAGTGTGGGCTCTAAGAACAATTCAACGCCCTTTTGCTTCCAGATCTGGGACACAGATAAATTATCTTTCATAAAATTATTTTATCATACTAAACTAAATATAATGTTATATTTATAATAGGGTTTAGTGGAGCGTAGATCCTTACATACTGGGCACATAATTTAGCTCATATCAGTTCAATGGTCTAACCCAATTAAAACTCTAGTTTGCTTATTTGGGTTTAGTTCTAACATTCTCTCACTAGTCCTAAAACAAACTTGAAGGCTCGCTCATATGGATCATAAACTGCTCATAACACTGGCCACTTACAAATGGGTTTGCCTAGGGACCCATGGTACTTTCCAATTTTTCGTCCCATGGAATTAATCAGACATAATTCCACAATTGACCAATCATACCACTATAGTAGACCAACTGCACTCCAAAATCGAAAACTTCTCATTCCAAACCATTGTGGAAGATTACGAAGGCCTACTAATCACTCACACCACCTCCTCATGAATCAATACTAGTAATTTCACACATTATACTATAGAATATGAAGTACCATTTTACCTTAGAAATTTCTGAAACACCTTTTGACTTGATAATGTAAGTCTTGAACTCAAGTGGGGCTGCCACTGGTGGAATGACTATAGTCAGATCACCTTTTAAGCTACCTCCCGAAATTTGTATATTGTCCTATAATTAGGGTCATCATGGTTCCCATGTCGAATTAATGAATTATGGGCTTTCAATGAGAAGTCATCCAAGATCACTATGAAGTGAATATCGATAATAGATGGTCATAAGGAGCACCTCAAAATGGCTTCTCCCCTTGACTCTTGATGACCCACGAGGGTTAAGGCTCATAGGATAATAGTTAGGGGCAAAAGCGGGTCCAAGATAAGTGTATGATTTGTGCTCCTAAGTCCCATTCAATATGTACCAAGTACATATTGGTATGATATCTTAGAGACCAACTCTAGTAGTTGTGACAAACTACTCTCGATAACTAGGCAGATATCATACCACAACTACTTATGGATTGCCAAGATCCATGAATCGTTGTGAACAACCTCAAACACAAGGAACCCATATCATTGTCCTATGTGCATCCACACGCACCCAGACTCGAACCCCTTCCCTCCCAATATCTAGCCATTTTAATGTTAACGCTCTAACCAATTGAGCTAGGCTTGTGGACAACTAATTACATTAAAAACCATGACTCGAAACTAGAGGAGTACATTTGGGACTCGCCTTTGGCATGCATGAGAGTCAAACACTTTAGTGCTTAAGTGATTTAGTAAAAAGGATCTGCTAGGTTATCCTCAGATGCAATCTTCTCTACTATGATGTCTCGTCTCTACAAAATCTTTGGAACTAGGTGATACTTCCTTTCGATGTGTATCTTTCCTATAGATTCCTTTGGTTCTTTGGCTTGAGCCACATTACTTGTTAACGATACAAGATTATAGGATAAACATAGGCTATGACTCTAATTCCATAAGAATTTTCAAACCATCTTTGCTTCCTTAGTTGCCTCCCCAATGCGCACGTATTCGGCTTCATAGTTGAATAAGCAATACATGATTGCTTTATACTCCTCCAACCAACAGCTGCTCCGCCCATTGTAAAAACATATCCAGAGGTGGATTTCCCAAATCTGCATATGTGAGTCATAATCGGTATATCTATCTTGACTGACTCCTTCGCCATAGAAACTAGCATATAATCCCTTGTTCTCCTTAGGTACTTGAGCATAACTACAACGATCCAATGTTGTCACTACTAAGATTAGGCGATACGTGCCTACTTATCCTTGAATAGCATATATCCAGTCTAGTACATAACATTACATACATAAAACTACCAACTGCTGAAACATATGGTACTGTTTTCATTTATTCTTTCTCTTCGATTGTCTTAGGACACTGGTCTTGAGAAAGATTGATTTCATATCTAAAAGGTGTAAATCCTTTTTTGGAATCTTGCATGTTGTACTTAGACAATATACTATACATATAATTTTTCTTGAAAGTGCAATTATCTTATTCTTTCTATCTCGTATCTTAATACCTATAAAACATATTACAGCCTCTCCCAGATCACCATTTGGAATTGAGTAAGCAACTAGATCGTTGCAACTGACAACATCTGGCGACTTGTCGACAAAATGTTGTCCTCATATAAAATCAGGAAAACCACTATATCATCCTACATCTTTCTATATACATAAGGTTCCTCTTCATTTTGATCAAAACCAAAAGACTTGATTGCCTAATCAAAACTTTTGTTCCATGATCTCGATGCTTGCTTAAGTCCATATATGGACTTATGCAACTTGCATACCATGTGTTCTTGACCTTCAATTATGAAACCCTCTAGTTGCATCATTTAGATGTTTTCTTCAAGATAGTCATTAAGGAAGACTATCTTGACATCCATTTGCCATATTTTGTAATCATAATATGTTGCATTAGATAGAAGTATTCTAATGAACTTGATCATGGCCATTGGAGAAAAAGTTTCCTCATAATTAAAACCTGATTTTTTACTATAACCTTTTGCAACCAGTATGGCTTTATATGTCTCAACCTTTCCATCTACCCCTTTATTTCTCTTATACATCAATTTACAACCAATAGGTTTAACCCCTTAGAGCGAAATCCGCAAAGTCAGGAGCATTATTCGTCATATTCTAGTGTGATTTCTGCCCTCTTTCAAAACGCAGATCTTATCATTATTATATTCATAGTAACCTTTGGGATCATCCTCATGTGACTTTGGGACTGTCGGAGATGATTCTCCCATCAACGTGAGCTTAACATGTGGTTTAAGGACCCTCCCACTACGACAAGGCATATTTGGTGTATCGATTATTAGTATTGAGTAGTTTGTGGATCAACGGGAACAACGTTATCTTAGATATTAGGGGAATCAGGTCTTTTCCATCCTTCATTATACCCACAATTATGTGATTCATGATGTATTATGTAACACCAAATTATACCATAGTAGTTTTAATGGTTGTGATATAATAAAAGTTAAAACTGTTCAGAAATTTTAAGTGTGAAAAATGATATAACAGGGATTTTTGAAGAAGTAAAGGTGAAAATGGTAATTTGACACTAAGGACCCAAAAGTCATAACACAAGAAGATGATATGTTAAAGTAGTAATATGATAAGATGAATTTCAAATAGAAGAAAGGTGAAGGACTAAAATGAAAAGGGGAAAAATTGAGGGTCAAATGCCTTAAAGCCAAACATGGCCTTGTTAGAAAGGGAAAACTTCTCATTTTGTTGGCTTTGGCTAGGGCTACGGCTTTTAGAGGAGAAGCCATTCTTGGTGATTGCTCTTCATTTGCTTTAGAGATTTAGCCTTGTTCAAGAGGAAAAAGTGAAAATAAAGTTTGGTTCAAGTTTTGAAGATCAAGGCATGTAAACTATATGTATGAAACTATTACAAATCCCTCCTTATTTAGGTTTGTATAGGAAATCACAATAAAAGTGTTTTGGTTGGTTTGAGTTAGATTTGGAAGTTGATTGAGGTTGTTTTGTTTTGGAAGGAAGTTTTCCGATGAAAGAGGGGTAAAGCCTTGTGATACCTTCTAACTCGACGCTTCTTCTCCTAAGCGAAGGAGTGCTCGCCTAGGCGAAGGTCTTCGCCTAGGTGAAGGTCGGTTCACCTAGGCAAACCCAAAGCCCATAATTTTTCCGTCTCTGCCTCGCCTCGGCGAAGATTCTCTTTGCCTAGGTGAACCTAAGGTCCTGTTTTTGTTTCCTTCTTTCGTTAATTCTAGAAACCATCCATTGGATTAATGGAGGATCCTAATAAGTGAATGAATTGGTATGTACATGTATACAAGTGATTTCCTGTTGTTGGGCAGACTTTGTTTCTTGCCCCTTATTTGCTAATGTGATTAAGAACAATATAATAAGCTCAATAATGCATATAATTATATGTACAATTAAGGCCAGGAATAGTGACTGAATAGGCACCTCTGATTAGTGCTACGGCACTCTCTGTCAATCTTTCTGACCTTCTACATTTGTGATGCGACACCTTTGATACGTGAAACGACACGTATTTTAGCCGGCGCCTACATTTAATGTGTATTGTACCTTAGATTTACTATTGTGTTGTGTCTCTCTCATTCATTATTTCCGATCTATATAGGCAAACATTTATATGATAAGTATATGAACAATGAAGTATAAGAAAATAAAAGTAAACAACTTTGATGTTAAGGCATATCTCAGTTCTGCTCTGTAATGTACTTACGAGTACCCTCTGTTACAAGACTTCAGTTCTGTACTACTACGGGAGATATGAAAATTCTAATATATGCATTGTTGAACTATGTATCTCTTGTAATTGGACCTCACCCTAGTTTGTGGTCATATATATTATATGTTTTCCCTTTCAATTTATAAACAGCATGGGTGTTTCATCTGTGTAGTCTTGAAGAAGACATCAGGGGCATTAGCGTCGTGAGGCTAACACAACAATGAGAGTCCTTCCACCATATGTAGGTTTTTTTACTTTGTTTTGAAATTTAATTGTAATATTTTGGTAATAGTAGAATTTGTGTAAGTACAAGTAGATGGGGCTCAGGAATATATGTAAAGGACAATTTTAAACACCACTACAGTAGTAGTTTTACTAGTTATATTCTGATATGTGGATTTGTTTATTGAAATTGGTCCACTAATGTCAAAAAATCAAGAAAAAAAAGCTCAAGTCCCGTGTGGCATTTCATCATCCGCCTAGGCAGGGGATGGGGCGTTACATATTCTTCTTCCATGAACTTAGCATTTGTACTCTCAAATACCTTCATGTCAAACTATAAAAATAGTAGCCCTTTGTACCTTTTGGATATCAACAAACCCAGCCTAATTCTAACTTTGCATAACTTGTCGGATGGGCTTCTTTAACACATAAAGCGAGAACTGACCCCATATCGGATATGACTTAAATTAAGTTTCGACTTGTTCACAATTCCATGAGTGTCTTGAGTCTTGAGCTTGGAATTGGCACCATATTCAAAATGTAAACTGTTGTCTCTAAGGCATGTCCCCAAAAGGATAAAAGTAATATAGAAAAACTCATCATTGACCTTACCGTGTCTAATAGTGTTTGATTTCTTCTTTTCGTCACTCTATTTTGTTGTAGAGTTCCTAGAGCACTAAGATGAGATAAAATCTCATGCTCCTTAAGGAAAGAAACGAATTCAATAGACATATACTCACCACCTTGATCAGAACGAAGTGATTTAATGTCCACTTCTAATTGTTTCGACTTGGCCTTAAGTTTCATTAGAGATTTATCCCAGGTTAGTTTTTCTTCGTGGGTATACATATCCATATCTTGAGTAGTCATAAGTAAAAGTGATGAAATACTCATAACCACCTCTTGCATGGATACTAAATGGCCCAAACACATCTAAGTGTATCGAATCGAGACATCACTTGACTCTGGCACTAAGCCCCCCTGCGGAGTAAAGGAACTCTTAGTCATTTTGTGAATACAGATTACAACACGGTGTTAGGTACCTTTCACAGGTTCAAAGTGGCTAATGGCCCACAATTCACTAGTCTTTGTATTATTTTCAAATTTATGTGACCAAGCCTTAAGTGTTATAACTGAGTTTGATTAATACTAGGTTCTTTTCTTTTCAATGATTTTTTCACATTTTTAACTTGAATCATAACACAATCAATATGATATAGATTATTCATCAATGTGCCACTTCTAACAACTTCATTTTTATTCATAATAGAAACAAAAGTTTTATTAAAAGAAATTGAATAACTGTCATTACATAATTTGGAAACTGAAACTAAATTCTTTATAGAATATAGCACAAATAAACAATCATGCAAAACTACAACTAAGATCCCCTATAACTATGATTGATTGATGCTAACGAAAAGAAGACAAACATGTTTATCTTGAGAATCAAATTGGTGTTGGTCAATATGTGTTCATTACTAGCATAAGACATGTATAATTATATATACAATTTGTACTGACAATATATAATATAACACTCAAAAATACACACATCAATACAGGAGAAATTAACTTCCATGAGAACTTGTTATCCTACTTTCGACAAGTCTATCTTCACAAAGTTAATAAGATATATAATATAATCAATTCCAAAAGTCACTTATCCTTAGACTAGGTGATTGACTTACCCTTTAAACTTTGGCTTCTTGAGAAAATAAATAGGGACTATTTTAGATGATTTATTATTTTCTCCAGGTTAAATGTATGCACCAATGATCTTAGTTTCATTATTTCTTAAGTAAAGAGCCTCAACTTTAGGCCGATTGGTCCCACAAAAATATTTATTAACTAACCATAAGGAAGTCTCTTGACTAGGATTCTCACATTTGTCAAACTTTAGGCTGATCCAAACATGAATCCTAAGACCTTTTCAGTGGAAGTCAGTAGAACTGGCCAGCGCTATCTAAGCAATTATTTAAAACTTGAGTGTTTTGCTTATTTTAAATTCAACCAAATTTGATATCTAAATTTATCTAATTTAGTAAATTTCTATAGTTAAACTAATTATAGAATTAGCACTATAAACATACTAGATATAATTTTCTTGAACATGTAAGTTGCTTACTTTAATTTAATAATTTAAATACCTTAAAACAACATGTTTTAATTAAATCCATCATTTTATTATTAAATTAAATTATATATCTATTTAACATTTATCCATTAAAGGATAATTCTAGTTAACATATAATTTGATTTCTAATAATAAATTAAATTATTTATTTATTTAAAATTTATCTATTAAAAGATAGTTCTTGTTAAAATATAATTTAATTTATAATAATAAATTAAAATTTTAAATATATTTAACAATTATCCATTAAAGGATAATTCTTGTCAAAATATAATTTGATTTCTAATAATAAATTACATTGTTTATTTATTCCAACAATTATCCATTAAAGAATATTCACTTGTTAAAATATAATTTAATTCATAATAATAAATTAAATTATATATATTTAAAAATTATCCGTTAAAAGATAATTCTTGTTAAAATATAATTTGATTTCTAATAATAAAATTAAATTATTTATCTATTCTAACTATTATGGATAATTCTTATTCGAAATATAATTTAATTCCTGTAATAATTAAATTATTTATCTATTTAACAATTATCCATTAAAGGATAATTCTTGTTAAAATATAATTTAATTCCTAATAATAAATTAAATTATATATCTATTTAACAATAATTCTTGTTAAAATATAATTAATTCATAATAATAAATTAAATTATATATCTATTTAACAATTATGAATGATAATTCTAGTTAAAATGTAATTTGATTCTTAATGATAAATTAAATTATTTATCTATTTAACAATTATCCTTTAAAGGATGATTCTTGTTAAATATAATTTAATTCCTAAGAATAAATTAAACTGTTTTTCTATTTAACATTTATAAGATAAATTTTGTTAAAATATAATTTAATTTATAATAATAAATTAAATTATTTATCTATTTAATATTTATCTAGATAAATCTTATTAAAAAAATAATTTAATTTCTCATAATAAATTTAATTATTTATATATTTAAAATTTATCTATTAAAAGATAAATCTTGTTAAAATATAATTTAATTTCTAATAATAAATTAAATTAAAATTAATTTATGTAGGAATTTTTTCAATATACAAGAATAATGCAAAATTAGTTAAACAAATAATTCCAAAACTCTGGTTCAAAAAACTGAAAGAAAGGAAACAAGGAAACGTGCACTTTAATTAAAATGCTTGATATATGCTTCAAACGGATTTGTGCATTAAGAATTACATGAAGCATACTATTCACCAAACAAATCAACAACATTGGTGCACCAAACAAATCACATTGACCTATGTCAATATCTAGGGCAATTCTAGTTTCATCGGAATGATATTTACATGCATCTATCCAATATCAAATCAATAAAGACTAATTTTTTTTTTCTTAACAATTCCGAAAGCATATATGAAAGTAGACCAAATAAAAAGAACGATTTTTCTTTTGATTAACCTATGAAATCTCAATAATTCAAATCTGAAATCTAGGAAACCAACTCTGATACCATATGTTAGAATCCCGAGACATCCTTTGTCACACCCCACCTACTAAGCGTGGGTGTCTTATTCCTCTACGAGGAAATATAAAGTGATTACCTTTACTTGACTAGAAATTCTGTGAAGCGAAAGCCGTATTGCTTCTTGAAAACTCTATAGAAATTTTTTCCTTTTCTAAGCATTGATTTTGTAAAATCTTAGTAGCGGTAAACCTACTATGACATGGCCAATTTGCATATAGGATATATTCAAATCACAGTATACACACTTACATTTTCCAAATATAGAGCAATGACAACATTTACAGAAGCTACGCTATGTAGTCATATCTTTCCAGGTATACAAAATTCAAAGTATTTTCTTACAAAATATTATTAATTACGACACTTGTACAAATGTCGGAGAATCTGTCTGCTCCAGCGTAGGAAGTGCTGTGCACGGAAAATAGTTTTAAAACACAAAATAATGAACTAAACGAGGCTATTGAAGTATCTTTATAAAATGTTTCATTTTTACTGAAAATATCTCAGAACTATAAAACTCTCTTTTACAAGATATTTTCCAGAAGCCTTGCTTGCTTACTTTGTTTTGTTTTGCTTTAAAAGTTTCAAAACTTTTCATAATCTCTTTCTTGCTTTAAAAGTTTAGAAAACTTTTCATACTTGCTTGCTTGCTTTTCTTTAAAAGTTTATAAAACTTTTCATAAACCTCTTGCTTTAAAAGTTTCTAAAACTTTTTATAAACACGAACTGGGCTCGACCGCTTCTTTAAAATAAAAGCGGGTCTGGGCTCAACCTTTTGCTGAAATAAAAGCGGGAGTAAAGGAACGGCCGTCTGTAGTGGTTGATTTTTCAAAGCTGTATAAAGCATTCTTATAAATCATCAACCAACGGAGGCCTTTCACGCATTTGTACCTAGTGACAGGGCTGGGCATCGGCCAGGTGCCGGTGGAAGGACACGGGTCGCTCACTAGGTGGAAGGGCCTTGGCCGTCACGCTTCCCGGGTAAATATAGTGGAATTGGCACAGGTCTCCATCTTATAATTTAGTTAGAGCTCTATGCTATGTCTTTCAGATGCGTGTGTGATCTCCTTTTAAATGCATGATGCATGATCTAAGTTTGCGAGCAGGCAAAATCTATGCATGTATGATATCTAGCACCACACACGGAGTACATACGGAATACCTGTGGTATGTTTGCTTAAGATTAGGATTTTTGGTTAGGCTATTTTACAAAATAGAATTTGTTTTGCTGCTTGCTTCTTTGAAATATGGTTTAATTCAAACCATTTTGCTTGCTAACTTTATAAAGAAGTATGGTTGATTACATCAAAACCATTAACATTTAACTTCACGTATAGTTTAAATCAAAACCATTTTATTTGTAAAAACTCATTGCTTGCTTCAAACATGGTTACAATTAAAACCGTTAAATCTGGAGTGTAAAGCGATTTATAATAATAATACGCTAGTATTTGAAAAATGAGTTTAGAACACTGCCTCTTTGTTTCTCGAAACTTGAGCCTGACTCCGCTACTTTCAGCCTTTGCTTTTAGCCTACGCTCAGCGAATACGATAACGTATTAATAGCCGTATAGCGTAAAACTTAACGTACTTACTTGCATAGAGTCGAGCTTTAGGGTAACATGACGTTAAGTATAAAGCCCAATTAACCAATTTGCCTTGAGCCTTTAAAAAGAAACTCTAACAAAAAAAGCACTCATTTTGTAGCACTTTTTCAGCAAATACTCTGTAGGCTTTATTATCAAATTTATTCAAAATGTCTTTCCAAAAATTATAAACTCTCAAGTCAGTCCTTTATAAATCCAGCAGTATCTCTGTAAATTTTCAATTTAAAATTGTATTCCTTCTCTAGGCCTCAACCACATAACACAAATTACAACAATTTTTTTGATGCCAAATTGGTTGGCTCATTTTGAATCGCTCTTTGTTATCCTTGATTTCTGGGGTCTTAACTCCATAAATTGGAAATGGTTTCTTCACTCATTTGAATCCATGGTTCTAAGGTTTCTTCTCCAATTGGAATCACCCAATTTGGATCACCAAAACTCAAGTTATTGTATGTTATATCTAGATTACTCAAATTGGCAAAACAGAATCTGCACATAGCTCCACTTTGAAAATTTTATGGGCACTTTGGGGTTACAATTTACATGCACTTCCTTCAGCTAACTTATTTCCCTAGAAGTCTAGTTTACCCATAATTTTGAATCACTCAATTTGGATGAGTGAAACTCCCTTATGGCCAAAACACTGCAACCATACCCAAAACAGAGCATAATCAGTGAGCTACACAAGCTCACCTTTCAGTCCGTATTTAGGGCACTTAGAGCTATAATTTGCTCTTGGTCCCTTCTATACATTTAGCCCCTATCTCTTATGGTTCTTTTGATTAGAATCAATTCATTTGGATAATTATAACTTAATCATAAGCCCAGCAAAAGCAGAGTTTATAAAAATTTTGACGACTTTTACTAAAAACTGACGTTAAACTTTTCTGGTATTCATGTTACGAAGCCCATACCTTTTTGCTCTTCTCCTTCTTCTTCTTCTTCTTCTTCCTCCTCTTCCTTGCTCTACTCCTCTCTCCACGGTTTGCCCTAGAAAAATGAGAACAAAATGAGACTTTTGTTTGTCTCATACTCTCCTTTTATAATCCCATTTTTGACTTAATTATTATTAAGTCCTCCATCTCTCAAAATTACTTAATCGAGTTTTGTTATTTATTATGGCCAATCTCTACTTTGATTACTTGACACGCCGTATCATTTGATTAATTAAGATTTTAACCCTTGTCCTAATACAAATTCCGGGTTCCATAAATTATCATTTCATATTTTCATCCTTAATAATAACTCCCAAAAATATTAAAATTTCACTTGGTGCTCTTATACGCTCTATAGATTCACATATACATACACTCTCTCGGGCGGGCGTGTCAGCCCAGTCATCTATGATTTAAATATATGAGCAAAACCACAGACAATGAAATAAAACAATATATTTTATTGAGCATTAAAATCAATACTAGCAAAGATTGAACTAATCAATAAATGTGAGACGATATAGCAGGTTGCAAGTCTTGACCATATATAGGTGTGGGGCTCTGGAACAGTGTATACTTTTCTTTTAGATCTAAGATATAGAAATTCTTTTCTCTCTTAAATTAGTCTATCACCCTAAATCTAAATATAATGTTATATTTATAATGTGGTTTAGTGGGCAATTGAATCCACTTACATACTTGGGCCTATAATTAGCCCATATAAGTTCAATGATATAACTTAATTAAAACTACGATTTATCTAGGCTTAGTTCTATTAAATGAGTATGTAAATAGATCGAATAATCTTTGTTCCCTTTACTACGTGAAAATGAAATATGTCACTTGTTTTTCTTCATGTACCGTCTTTTATTATAAATAATAGGGATATCATTTAAAGTTGTATTTGATGTCTCAACTTTTCCATTCTCTTTTATTTTGGTATCTCAACTTATTTTATTCAATGGTGTCTTTTAATCAAGTGTTTTTTAAACGATGGAGGATTATCAGGATGTTGAATCCACAAAAATTACATTCCACATCATAAACAATAATGAAATTACTTAAACTACCTAAGGTGAAAAGACAATATTATCTCTCATTAGAGTTTTACTATCTATTTGTTACAATTAAAAAAAATGATAAAATTGACTACCAT
Organism: Tetrastigma voinierianum; assembly: GCA_016808115.1. Taxonomy (NCBI): domain Eukaryota; kingdom Viridiplantae; phylum Streptophyta; class Magnoliopsida; order Vitales; family Vitaceae; genus Tetrastigma; species Tetrastigma voinierianum. The sequence goes on along the minus strand of JAEQBH010001279.1, from coordinate 247,347 downwards.
GAAATTGAGATAAAAATAATTAATTTAAATTTCATTTTAATTATTCATAGTTTCACATATAATTATTTTATTTTTCACATAGCGCTTACATGACATTTTGTTTTTGGATTTTCGCTCAAAGCAAATTGCTTTCGACATGCGACATGTTTTGTGTAATTTTTTAAATTTTTGTTGGAATATAACAAACCAAAATATTTAACCACAGTAAATTTATTTGAATTTTTTTCTATTAAGAAAATACTAGATATTAAAATATGAGGAAAAATGATATTCATTGAGGGGAAACTCTTATTATTCTTTACATGCTAATTAAATAAAATCGGATGTATATTTGTTTATTTAATTGTTTCAAAATTTAGAATAAAATCAAGTTAACATTGAAAGTCAAACAATAAATATAATCTATAATTTGTCATTCACCAACAAGATCTCTTTATTATAAATAAAAGATTAAATATCCACTACCTAAATAATCAATAATGGAATATAATAGTAGAACAGTTTCAATACTCTTACAAAAATACCTTTTATTAATTTCAATATCATTATCATTACTTTATTCTATATTCCTTTATAATTTTAAATATTATGTTTTGATAAGATTCAAACTTGAAGCCCTCTCATTTTCATTATATCCCTTTACCCACTTGAATACCCAAAATGCTTATCAATTTATTTTTACTCAATAAATAGATAATAAAATCATAATAAAAATGATGACAACATCATTTCACCAAATTAAGGTTATTTAACTAATTTCATTATTTGTATATGATTTGAAATAACACGTGGACTCGACTTTCTTGATTGACATCATAATAAGCTTTAACCAATTAGAAAACATTTGATTTAACAAAAATTAAGAGTTAAGACACTTGATTATATAAAAAAAAAAGTTCAAACATCAAAATAAAAAAAAAATCCAAATATTAAAACATCATTTATGTAATTAATCTTATACTGCTTATTTTATTATAAAGATGGGGCTATCCAATGAGTTAAAAAATACATCATGCTAGTTTCTTTTCAGGACCCTTTGTGACCATTTAGCTCCATAACTATTTTCATATCAGATCTGGGTAATGTCCGCTGAATGAGATATAAGGACTTGCATCTCACTGTCGATTTTGTGTAGGTTTTTCTAGCGTTTAATGGGTTGGTCCAGTGGAATTTCATGGTAAGTGATATCGATTACAGCAGGATTTAACAACCACACTCCAAATCCACTTCTAACCGGAATCTTCGAGAACCCAATGCTTATAAATTTTTAAGCCGACGCTGTTTTGTCACTAATCATTTCCCATGCTTTATAGAAGTAGGTAAAATGCATGAGAAAGTCTTAATGGAACCAATTTTTGATAAGATCTCATGTCCGTTCCACACAAAAATGTGGAGTGGTATTTAAGTTTGATAGGTTGTAAAACCCGAGAAAAAATTGAAAATTCTGGAAAAAAAAAAAAAGGGAAAACAGAGATTTGTCGATACATACGGGTTGAAAACCTTGAAGTTTTCTAGATATCGGATGACGAAACGGACCTCAACATTGGGTTCGTCTCGCAAAATTTAGTTGCCTAAACGAATTTCTTTGAATTCCAAAATAGTCATAATTTCACATTTTTCAAGACATCGGGTATCGAATGACACATGGCAAGCCATGAGTGTGACATATGGCAAGCCATGTATCAACTTGCATGGAATGTGAACTTTGTGTTAAATGGGATGTGTTCGTAGGAAAAGGAGAAAAGAATGAGGGAAAAGAAAGAAAAGAAAGGAAAAGGAAAAGAAAGAGAGAAAGAGGAAGGAGGCCAGTGATTTCTTCCTCAATTCATTAGTGCGTTAGAAGGAATTGGAACTCGGCCGGACCCGGAGATAAAACCGGAGAATTGACAGCTCACGCTTGAAGGTGAAATTCTTCACACTTTGTGGTTTATTTCTAGCATTTGGGCTGATTTTGGAACTGTGTTGTGTCATGTTAATGGCATGGGATGGGTTTGTAGCTAGTTTAAAGGGTTGCTTCCGGAGCGAATTTGGGTTGAAAAATTGCATTCACGGGAGTTGCCAAAATGTTCCTACAACCCTCGGGCACGCTATTGCGTGGATTAGCGCAATAGTGTGGCTCCTGGTGTATTTCAACTTCGAACGACCATATCTTTCTCGTCCGAACTCCGATTCACGCGTTCTTGGACTCTATGAAAAGCTCTTTGAGTCTAGAATCTAGCCATATGTCATTGATTGGAATTTGGTGCTCACGTCATTGCTGAAATTTTGATCATAACACCAAGTGTACTAATTGCATGGCATGACATGCTTGTTTGATGAAATGTTAATATGTGTATTAATATATTGACATGTGAAACACATGGCCATTACATGGCATGTTGTAGGCTATTTTTTGGACATGTTATGTCGTAATTTAGTCTAGAGGATAAAGTCTTTACATTACACGACTAAGTAATGATTTGTATGTGATGTTGATATACTTGTGTGATACATTGAGCCTTGAATGTTAATGTAGAAAAAGTTATATGCATGTTTGATATAATTGCCTAGGATACCATTGGTGATATGCATATTTTGATAAAATTGTCCATATAACATTCATCATATATGTGGCATGGTCTGAATAGGCAATCGGCGCATACATTCTGCATATGCATAGGGACATCACATTGAATGGTGTAAGTGCATGGTGCCATCACACCATCCTTGAGTGGTTGATAGGTGCGTATGTCTTGGATTGAACGAGAAGTTAGGCGGAGTTCCATTATTCGTAGAGCATGAAACTTGTGTCGAGTAGTAGCAAGTAGGGATAGATGCAGTGGGTGAAAGCCCAGTATTTTTGTTATACATATGTCCCGACTGGTGGCAGAGTGAAAGTGTAGGAAGGCATGCGAAGCCTACTGTGAGACCCAAAAAATTCGCCTACCCACAAAAGACACATGTGTTGTTAATAAAAAGATCATTGGAGGTACAATATTCAATAGGTTTTGGTTTATAAAAATAAAAGAATTTAGTTTTGGAAAATGATCATTGGATGAGAACATCGATGATGGTTTGTACACATTACACATGCATTATGTGGAGAGTCGGTGAGGTTTCGAGGAGGACATGAGTATATGATTGAGTCCGCATCGTTTCATGACATGTAGGATTCCATTGTAGAAATTACATTTTACATGGAATGATCGTAGTGAGTGTGCGACCATTACATGTGCATTTAGGTGGGAAGTAGCATTTGTAGGAGTTATCTCTACTGAGCATGGCTCACCCTTTATGGGAAAAACATTTCAAGTGCAGGATAGACATCGATGGATGGCTCATCGAAGTAAAATGGTATTGAAGAAGGGTGACGTGTGGACGATATTCATTTTTGTAAAATATATTAGAAAAAATTGTCTTAATATATGATTTGTATAAGAGTGTTGTAATAAACTCTTAAGACTATTGTGACATAGTCTTAGGTATTTTGGTGGTTGAAAGGGGTACAGATGGGGCTACTTTACTCATAAATGAGTCTCGGCGAATGAGACACGATAGTGTGTATCGGGATATATGTGATACCTGGGTATTCTTCGGGTTGATGATTGGTGTGGACCCAGGAGTTTGGGGCATCACGACAGTATCGAGAAGCTTAGGTGTACAAACACACCAGGGCTTGGGGGCATGGGTTTTAGATCATGGCATTTAGTAAGTTTGCATTTCATGTTTATTATCTTACATATGCTACATGATTGTGTGTTATGTGAATTATATACATGGTAAAATGTATATAGGAAAAGATGAACACTAGTATTAGAGAACATAACCTTAGGGGTTCAGAAAATGAATAAACGGAATTCAGGATGGAATTTCATATGCACTACTAGTTAGACTAGAAAGGAATCTCGATTTCTATGTGACACCTTGTAGATGGCAAGTCGAGAGAGGGATGCCAGGCAGTGGGATGACAACCTTGCACCGATACTGACCGGCGAGAGCCTTCATGGAGGCTATTGGTGCAGCGGCTGCTACCATTGCACAAGCTAGCGCAACGGCGGGCCAAGAGGGGTTAAGTAACCTCCGAGGAGTTGAGGCACATCATCCTCCAGGCCTTCGGGGAGGGAGGGGATCAAATGATAGTTGATCATTGGTTTCGGCGAGAGTTGATAGGATTTTTGAAGGCTATGGAGGGTCGCCTCCCGAAGTCACTTGGATAAGACTAGTGACATTCCGGTAAAGAATTGAGTCGAAATATGGTGGGATTGGGTGGCCTCGAGGGACTTGGAGCGAGGGACAGCGGAAGAAAGAGTTTCGTGGGCTCTTCATGGAAAGAGTATTTTCCAAACGTCTACTCGACACTTATCTGGCGCGGGAGTTCCTAGGGTTGAGATGAGGGACAATGACGTGCCGTGCCGGCCCAAGAAGTTCACGAGGATTGGCTTGTTTCTTGATACTTATGTGGCCACAGATATGGTTAAGGTGAGAAAATTTGAGGATGGTTTGAAATTGTCCGTCTGGGGTAAAATTGTGGGACTTCTCCTACAAGACCTAGACTTGATAGTCAGGACTGCTATGGCCATTGAGAGGGGGGTGGAGGATGCATGGAACATCCGGGATACGGATGTTGTTAAAGTTAAGAGGATGGAGAGTCAACCTTCTTCTTTTAGCTCGGGAAAGAAGTAGAGGACTTCTATTATGCGAGGGTTTTAGGGATAGGGCCGTAGCTATCGGGACGGAGCTAGGTCGGGGCTCCTGCTTGACAGTGTGTATGTTTCTGTGCCATCAGCTTGGACCGCGTGAAGCAGGAATTTCCACTCGGAGGCGGGGATCGAGTTTGTGGGACAGCGGTCCCAGTCATGTGGGACATGCCTGAGCACGGTTGTGTTCTCACCTATCGGTATAGGCGGGAACGATGTCGGTCTGAGTCTTTGCCACGAGCACCTCACACTTCATAGACGGCCCGAGCATGGGTCGGTCGAGGGTGGGAGAAGCACGGTAGGGACTTGAGGACCCGAGGGCGTGTCTACGCCCGTTACCACGGTGCAGGATTGCGGATCATCTGGTGATTGAGGTCACTTTTCTACTCTCTTGTCACATGGGCGAGAATATTGTTGATTACGGTGCATTTCATTCTTTTTATTGATGCATCCTCTATGAAAGATTTGGGCTTAGAGTTGAAGAGCCTTGAAGCCATTACATTAATGAGTTCTCCTTTAGGGCTAGGGTGAGGGTTGATCGATATATGGAGTGGTTGTGAGTTAAGTCTAGGGGATTTTGCTGAGGTGGACCTTCGAGTTATGGACATGTCGGAGATTGATGTCATCCTCGAGATGGATTGGCTAATGGCCCATCGTGTCGTCATCGATTGTGATCATAAGAGAGTTACTACCTACACACAGGATGGTATTCGTGTTATTTTTAAAGGGGATAATCATGATTCTTTACCTCAAGCCATGTACGACTCTAAGTGGCACGGGCCATTGTGGGTTGGGCTGGCAGGCCTTACCTCGGAGGACGAGGTGAGACAGGATTTGAGTCTACCATGTTTTTTGGGGCAGACTACCAGGACCTCAGGTATGGGGATGTAGACTTCTGGTCTGAGTTTACACCTGATGCAGCGCTGGCTTCTATGTTTCTTGCATAGAAGATTTGCTGTTGTGGAACTTAAGTTAATTCTGAGACTTATTAGACGAAGGTTTATTGGGCGTAGGCACTTCACCTTTGAGACTCAGGTGTTGTTTGCAAGGCCAAAGAACACAAATGCCCAGTTTATCATAGATTATCGACCAGTTGACGAGTTACTAACCGAGAATAAAGTACCCTTTGCAGAGGATTGATGATTTGTTGATGTTGAGAGGGCGCGAAAGTGTATTCCAAGATGATCTCTACGCCCAGGATTTACCATCGGTTGTGAGGGTTAGGGAGGTAAATATCCACTAGAGCTGTTTTGAGACATGGTATGTGCATTTGAAGTTCATAGTGATGCCTTTCATATTGATGAATGCTCCTGGGATTGATGGATCATGCATAAGTATTTTGGCTTTATGATAGGTGTGATGTTTCTTATTACGTGGGCATCTAAGTGCACTCCAGTTTACGGAGCATGAGTGTTTTGGTGTTTTCCGTGTACTTTGAGAAACCATCTATTGTATGTGATGGCAAATGTGAATTTTAACTGTGAGTCAAGATTTGCCAGATTAAATGTGGTATCGGCCGGGTATCTAGGTGGACTGGAGAAGGTTGAGGAGCAATTAAGTTGGGAGAGACCAGTCGGTCTTGAATATGATTTGTTAGTTAGTGAGGAGTATTATAGGGAGGTTCATTGGGACTTCTCTGGTCGGCTGCGCCTATGTGAGGTGACGAGAGGAGGTTAAGTTGGTGAATGACTTATATTTAGAGCATTCTAGGAATGGAAAAGGAGGCTTACTTGACTCTATTACGATAGTCTGAGACGAGGGTGGGGTACATTTGCTCTGTGTGAAGTGACTCTGGACGGACTGGATGTGTTTGATGCGATCTACAGGGTTGTGGCTTATGGTTTGTATTAGTTAAGGGCACGAGCGAGTTACCTACTTTTGATGGGTTGGCGGACATTGTCTTTGCCTTGAAGATATGGTGTATCAGCAGCATGTAAATGGTGAGCGAGTTAAGTGTTTTAGAACCGCAAAGGTTGAGAGAAGTACATCCTTTTGTGTAGAACATCAACTTGTGAGGCAACGCAAATGGATGGAGTACCTAGAGGATTATGATTTCACTTTGCACTACCACCTCGAGTGAGCCGATGTAGTGTGATTTGTTTCACACTCGGTAGGAAGTCGCGAAAGTGCTTGGCTGGTACGACTTCAGGGGTAGCGGATGATTGAGAGCGGGATGGGTGAACTATGGGTATAGTGATCTGGGCCTCGGGGGGGACTTTAGGGAGTTTGATGGCTACGCCTTCCCTACTTAGTAAAGTGATTAGGCTTGGGCGGGACACAGATTGTGTCGTCGGATCAGACACGATCCCAGTCGGGTGAATCGGACATGCACATGGATGGTGGTCTTCGGTATAGGGGTAGGATTGTGGTTCCCCGATTGGTGGATTTAAGAGTGGAGATCCTCAGGGAGTTCCATTGCTCTCGTTTTGCTGTACGCCCAAGTAGCACGAAGATGTATCATAATCTTCGTCGCCAATATCACTGGAGTGGAATGAAATAGCAAGTTGGGGACTTTGTTAAATCGATGTCTACATGTCGGCAGGTAAAAATTTGAACACTAAAGGCAGTGGGATTACACTCCAACCATTAGAAGGGTAGTGGAGTGGAGGTAGGAACCATCATGATGGATTTTATGACTCACTTGCCATGACAATCGGCGAGGGCATGGCCGCGAGTGTGGGAGTATTGGGCAGAGCTGCACAGTGAAGCACGCACTGCAGTTGTGCGAATGACCTTCTACTGGAGCCCATTCTACATATTATATATCGAGGGTCGCTGGTTGCGTGGTGCAGATCTACATTTCGCTGTTTGGCCCGGGATCTGGGGTTTACAGCTCTTTTGGAGTTTTGGCGAGGCATGGGACCTGGTGGTGATGAGCCACTTTTGGCTTTTCAGCCCCCCAATAGGACGATTGTCGGAAGGACCATCCGGCATTAGAGGACGTGCTAAGAGCATGTGTTGGATCTTAAGAGTATGGCGGGAAAAGCATTTACGCTTTTTGTGGGTCCGCTACAACAGGTTATCGAGGCGAGGTATACGGATTGGCACCACATGAGGCGTGCCAGGCGTATGGATCTTGATCACCATTTTGGACGGAGGGTGGGAGAGGAAACTCTCAGTGTTGGGATTTGGCAGACACTGTAGAGGAGATGGACTTGATATACGAGAGCATCTTCTCACGGCTCGGGCGTAGAAAATGACATGGTGACGGCGGCTACCTAGGGTTTAAGGCGAGAGATCACGTAGCCTTAAAGGTGATGCTGTGGAAGGTGGGTGGTTAGCAGCGGTGAAGCTTTCGTGGGTGTGTTGAATACAGATGGGGCATAGGAGCGTGGGTGTCTTGGAGTTGAGAAAAGATTATCAGCAGAACTTATCAGTGTTCATGTGGTATTCCATCTCCCATGCTCTGGGAGTACACTCCAGGAATCCAGGGCTCATGTAGTGGATGGGGTGAGCTTGTCTGACCGTGGTGTGGATGGAACCTTTGAGGAGGGACGTCACGTATCATGGATGGTGGGGTCAGGTTTTGCGGCGCTGAGGCGTAGAGGCTTCTAGTGGTGTTTGTGGCAACCTGGTGGAATGGAGGAAGCAACATGGGAGCCTTGAAGGACACGATCTCATTACCACTTATCGCACTCTTAAATCGAGATGAAGGAACGTTGTTTAGTCATTTGACAATGAAAATGATTGTTGCATATGCATGTGATAGTATGTATATGTGTGTGTGAATTTCGGGACGAAATTCTTTTTAGGAGGGAAGAATGTAAAACCAGGAAAAAATTGAAATTTTCTAAAAAAAAAAAAAAAAAAACAAAACAGTGATTTGTCGATATGTATAAGTTGAAAACCTGGAAGTTTTCTAGATCTCGGGTGACGAAACGAATCTCATCGTTAGGTTTGTTTCGCGAAATTTAGTTACCTATGCGAATTTCGTTGAATTTCGAGATAGTCAGAGATTTAAATGTTTTAAAGGACATCGGGTGTGTCGGAGTGTCGGTGACCTTTGTGGCCGAATATGGGTGTGACACATGGCCTGCCATGTGTCAAAATGCATGTCTTTACAAGACACATGGCAAGCCATGTGTCAACTTGTATGGAATGTGAACTTTGTGCATAAATGGAATGTGTTCGTAGAAAAAGGAGAAAAGAAAGAGGAAGGAATGAAGCGGTTTCTTCCCTCGAGTTCGTGGTCAGACGGTTGGAACTCGTTGGACTGAGAAGTAAAAGGATTCGGAGATTTGACGAAGGGCTGCTTGAGAGTGAAATTCTTCCTACTTTGGTTTATTTCTAGCCATTGGGCTATTGTTTTGGGGCGGTGCAGGCAGAGTGTTGTGTCATGTTAATGGAATGGGATAGGTTTGTAAGCCGAGTTTAAAGGCTTCTTCCCGGAATTGGTGGGTTGAAAAATTGCATTCCACGGGGAGTTACCAAAATGCTCCTGCAATAGCCCTCGAACACTTGTATTACGTGGATTGGCTCGATGGTGTGGCTCTGGTGTACTCAAGCCGAGGACGACCCTTATCTTTCTTGTTCGAACTCCAATTCGCGTTCTTGAACTCTATGAAAAGCTCTTTGAGTTTAGAATTTAGTCATATGCTAGTGATTAGCATTTGGTGCTCACATACGTTCTTGAAATTTGATCATAACTTGCAGAGTGTACTAATTGCATGGCATGACATGCTTGTTTGATGAAATGTTTATATGTGTATTAATATATTGACATGTGATGGGTGTATGTGAAGACATGTGTAACCACCCCGAAAATTATACCACAGCTTGATTTTCATAACATATTTTAGGTATAATAAAGTAAGCATATTTTACGGAATAAAATAATGCTAAAAATAAAATAAGCAAAACGAATTAATACAAAAGTCAAGGAGTAAGTGGTAAATTTCCCATTTCGGTCTACGATGAATGGAGAATAATATCAATGGAGCTATATTAGCTCAATTAAAAGCGCAGCCTGTTTTAAAGAAAATGATTATAGATACTAAGAAAAATGATGAAGAGATTCAGAAAAAGGTACAAATGGTTAGAGTTGGTGATAAGACTGATTTTTCAGTAAAAGAAGCTGGAAGTTTGTATTTCCAGAACAAATTATGTGTGTCAGATGATAAAGAGCTAAAGAAAAAGTTACTATTTGAAGCTCATAATATGGTATTTACCATGCATCCTGGAGGTAATAAGATGCACCAGGATTTGAAACAGCATTATTGGTGGAATGGAATGAAAAGATATGTGACAGAGTACGTGTCTAAATGTTTGGCGTCTTGACAAGTCAAGGCGAACTAACTAGTTCAACCAGTCTGTTTAATCCTTCCAATTCCTCGATGGAAGTGGGATAACATTACCATGGATTTTGTGTCGGGTTTTCCCCTCACGCAACAAAAACATACTCTATCTGGGTGATTGTGGATAAGCTCACAAAGTCGGCCCATTTTATACCGATCAAGATGGACTATTATATGGATCGACTAATTTGGAGTTATAATGGATGAGATTTTGTGATTCGTGGTGTGTCATTAATACATTGTGTCGGATAGGGATCCATGATTTACATCAAGGTTACGGAAGAATTCTGATTAGCCTTAGGAACTCGGCAATTCCCGTCTGACCCATTCCACGTAGACGGATGAGCGGTCAGGAAGTTGATTCGAGTGCTCGAAGATATGATTTGAGATTATGTGTCAGATTCTTTGGGTGGATAGGTATATTCCATTGATAGAATTTGTCTATAACAACAGTTGTAAGACCCGAGAAATTCCAATTTCTGGAAAAATGGCAAAATCGTAATTTCGATTACAAAATTGTAATTTTGGTTAAAAATCTGGAATTTATTCTCTAGATCTCGGATTAATGAGATCGTTTGGCCAGATTTGGAATCGTCTCGCGAAATCTAGCTAGCACGTAAAATTTCGGTAGAATTAGAGGTGATCGGAGTTGGCGTTTCGAGGCGTCAGTTACGGACCTTGTAAAGCGATTTTTAGTTGCGGCCGAAAATAACGTATAATCTTCAGTAATGCGCCATTGGCATGAGTATAAAAATGATGAAAATGGACGGCGAGATAGTACCAGAATGTCAAAGCGGAAAGAAGAATTAGTGGTGATGGATTAAATCAACTAAAGGACAAAAGCTTCCTGGTTATCTCCTTCTTTAAACGAGAAAAAATGTGAAATGCGAGGAATTGAAAACCGGTAGAAGCCCAGCGTGAAATGAAGAAAAAGCGGATGCGATAGAATTTGAGAGCTACGAAGCCGGTGTGTTGAGTGGCGATCAACGCCGGTGAGTGGTTCCATTTATGATCAGATAAAGCAGTTGATTCTACCTGATTACCGTCGGTTGGAAATAAGCGCTATCGGGTGGATCCAGGCGGCTGTGGAGTGAAGGTTGGCCAGGCGTCTTTCTTCCTCGGCCCAGTGGGTTTGTGGAGAAGGATCTCTCACCTTTCCCGCGTGGATCAGTATCTGCTGCGGCGTTTGTTTAGTTGGGTTGAATCCGGTGGATGCATCTTAGCGAATTTTGTGTTGCGATCTGGAGTCGAATCCGGTTCTCACTCGGTGCGTGGCGAAGCGGCCCAGCAATGAGGTCTTTGGGTTTTGCTTTTGAGTTCGGATCTAGGTGGGATGCTTAACGGTTTCGTGAGTATTCAAATCGTGGAGTCCGGATTCGTTATTCACTCAGTCTTGTCGCGATCCATAGATGAGCGAATATCTGGGCGCTTTCAAATGGGTCTGGTCTGGATCTCAGTTCGTTGAAGGTTTCAATGAAGGTCGGGTTCTGGGCTCCCCTGATAGAGTTAGAGCTCGGTGGCTGTCATTTCAGTTGGATGGAGTTCGAGACGACCTTGAATTGGTCGCTCATAAATGTCTTGGGACCTTGGACTTTGGATTGACCAGCTGCTGGGGTCCTATTCCTTGAAGTATCATCTCGATCGATCTGGGTCAAGGCCTCGTTGAAGAGTAAGGTCAGGAAGCGGTGTTGGGGTTTGGGAGTTTGCGGTAAGCTCAGTGAGGTGGGGTTTCTCCCTACTTGCGTTTTATTCCCGTTTTAAGTACTTTACAAATGTTTGATTGGAATGAGGCCGAAAATGGCCGGGAAATGCGGGTTCACAAGGTGAATCGTTGATTTGTGATTTTTCGGGAATAGTAACCGAGGATTTCACTATTCCCAAGCGGTGTTACGAATATATTTTGTGAAAATATGTGTTTGGTCAGTGATTTAAATTAAATTGCTCGTGTTAATTTGATCATTAGCTAGTGATAATTTTGATGTATGAAATGAGAATTTACATGACATGAGATTATGTGAATTGATTGTTTGTAAATATATGCATGTTTATATATTTACATGAATTAAACGTATTAGAAGTGGCATACATGCATTCCATATGCACTTGAACACCCTAGGACTATAGGAGTGAGTGCATGAGATGAGTCTAGAGAAAACGGTTCGGAGGGTTGTCTAAAAATATTAATTATCGGAAGGTAGTCCACAAACAAATAAAATGCTCGATCGTCGGAGCGACGGTGATATTCATCGGAGGTAGTCCCACGAGCAAAATAATATATCAATCGTCGGAGCGGCCCAGTTGATGCACACATCGGAGGGTTGTCCTGAGCTAACAAAACAATGAATTCTCATACAAGGCTTGACGAGTGTGAGAGAGTCGGTGAGGACTCGGGATCTGAGTTGGTCATGTAGACATTCAAGTAGGATCATGCATTTGCTTGAATGTATGTTTATTTTGGAACATTGCACTGCACTTAGGTGGAGATTAGCCCATTTAGGGCGATTCCACTACTGAGCATTAAGCTCGCCTGCTTCGGGGATATTATTTTACGGTACGGGGGCGTGTGAGGGCGGCTCGTCGCAGGGTTGAGAGGATTAGAAGAAAGCCCAGGGTTGTGGTTTTGGCTGATGATATACATGTATTGAAATGTCTAATTTTAATATATGTATTGTATAAGTGAAAATATTGCCAACTCTTGTAACTATTAGGTATATAGTTGGATTCGTAGTTATGTATATTGAGTATTGTTTATGGGCCCAGTGGTAGTTTAAATCGTAAAAGGCTATTTGTTATATTGGACTGTTTGGGACAGGTTTATGCAGGTTATGCTGTATTTGGGTAGAGCTCCCCATACAAAGGAGACTCACCTTACTATTTCGATAAAATGTCGGGTCACGACGTTCCACGATGTCCGCGGGTTGACGGGTAGTCACGGACCCCGGGATTTGGGCGTCTATGATTATCAATCAAGCATTAGCATGACACCATATGAGGTTTTTGCATTGCTAGGAGATGTAGAACTCCTATGTGTTGGACGAATTGAATGAGCATAAAGTAGTTGGTCGGACATAGTAAAGATCTGAAGCAAAGTTTAGGTTATTCAGTGGAGTTAAAGGGCGCGTGATCGACAAAGTCATATCTTGGGTTGAAAAGGAATGACATTGAATATGAAGTGGGTGATAAAGTGTTCAAAGGTATCTCCATGGAGGAAGGTGATTAGATTTGGGAAGAAAGGGAAGGCTGAGTCGAGGTTCATTGGCAATCTGCATTTTGGAGAGAATCGGACCAGTGGCGTATCGGTTGGCACTCCCTCCAGAGTTAGCCAAGTTGCATGATGTGGTCCATGTGTCTATGCTTCGGAAATATAGTTATGATGAGTCGCACATACTACCAATGCAAGAGATACAAGTACAGGAGGATTTTTCATATGATGAGGGCAAGGCTATTAAACGAGAGGTGAAGCAGGTTACTTGGGAACAAACAGAAATGCAGATTAGTCAAAATGCTCTGAGTAACACCATGAGAGAAGAAGTGGGAGCAAGGAAGCAACTATGAGGCATAGTATCATGACTCAGATAAGGTATGAAACTTTCGAGGGAAGAAATTCTTTTAAAGGGAGAGAGTTGTACTTGTACCGAATTATCTGCAGCTTGATTTTATAAGCATGTTTAGGGTATAATAAAAATAAAAGCATATTTTTTTGAAATAAAATAATGTTAAAAATAAAATAAGCAAAACCCGGAATTAATACAAAAGTCAAGGGTAAATTGGTAAATTGCCCATTTCAGGACCCACGGGTCATAATTGAAGAAGATTGAATGCTAATATAGGATTGAGATAAGTGGAATTGCAAATAAAAGAAATTAAGAGACTAGAGATTGCAAAAAGCATAATTTATATCAAATGTTAGGATAAAGCCAACATGGCTTTAAAGAAATCTCATTTTTGGCCTTTGGGATAGGGCAAATCGGATAAGAGAGAAGAGAAGAGAAGGAGAAGAAGAAGAAGAAGAAGAAGAAGAAGAAGAAGAAGAAGAAGAAGAGAGAAGAGAAGAGAAGAAGGAAGGAGAAAAGAAAAGCAAAGGTATGGAACTTGTTTATGAACTTTTGTATGGATTTTGGTATACATTTTTGTATGGATACTTGTTTGGGGGTTTGGAATACCTCTTTTTGTGTAGAATCCTTGTTTGGAATGGTTGTTTGGTTTGATTGTGGTCCTCAATGGAGGAAAAATTTGTATAGAGAAAATGTTGGGTTTTAGGGGAGATGCTATCCTTTTTTTTTAAACCCATATTTTTGTTTTGGTCATAACTTGGCCATCACTCATCCAAATTAAGTGATTAAAAATTTCAGGTAAACTAAACATCTAGAAGAACAAATCTCCCTGAAATAATTGTATCCAAATTTGGATCCCATTGGATCCAGAAAATTCGTCAAATTGAGGCTCTGCTTGGTGGTCCCAGTTCATTTATGTCTGATTTGGGTTTCGAGCAGTTTGCTATTTTAGGCCGCTAAGTTGAGTTTCACTCATTCAAATTGAGTGATTCAAATTTTTGGGTAAACTAGAATTCTATTAGAATAAATCTCCTTGAATTAAGTATATTCAAATTTGGACCCCATTGGACCTAGAAAATTCGTTAAAGTAAGGGAACAATTATGTCCCTGAAATATGTCTCATAACAGTCCCATGAACTAAAGTAATTCCGGTTGTTTAAATCATAACTTGAGTATCTTTGGTCCAAGTAAGTGATTCAAATTTCTGTACAAACTAGACATCTGGGTGAACAACTTTCATGAAGAAATTATGGTCAAATTATGTCTCTAATGTTCCCAGCAAATTTTCAAATATAGGACACAATTCCAAATTCTGTTCTTGGAAATTGTCTAGGAGCAATTCTAAATGTTTGGACCATATCTCCCAAATTAAAAGTCCAAATGACATGATGTTTGACCATAAGAAACTTAAGAAATAGGGGTATATTGAGTTAGAATATCACTTTCTCTAACAATCTCGTTTACAAGGTCAAAATTTTAATTAGAAAATGGACTTGAGATACATCTAGAAGCTATTCGGCGGGTTGGTTATGGAAAGTGAAATTGTATAAAAGGTTATATAAATGTATTGTTATATAAGCTAAAGAGAATAAACGTATAATTGTGTTATATGAAAAAGTGCAAAATACATTTAAATGTTTATAAGAGATTATTTGATAATGAATATCTCATAAGTATACATGATATCAATAGTTATTCATGTATATGAGATATCTTTTCTTATTCTGAAGAAAAGATTGTTAAAACATAATAAAGCCCGATTTCCACCCTTATATTAGGGTAGTTGGATAGATAGGCATGCCTATAGGAATTACGATTCTTTGCGACATCTGATTCTGAGATACTCGAGGCCGGTTGGGTCGATGGCGTGAATCAGTTTTGATCAATTATAGCGACCAGTTTAGATCATACAGAGATAGAAATCACTATCTAGTACAGATAGTGTAACACACCCCAAATTATCTGCTCTTGAGTTTATAACGTGTTTTTGGGTATAATAAGAAATAAAAATATATTGTTCAGGAATAAAATAAAAATAAAAACAAAAGTAGGAATATCGTAAGTTAAATTACAAATAATAAGAAGATTAGAATTTATTGTAAAAATAACATAAATTGATTTGCAAATAGTAGAAGAGTTGAAGGACCAAAGAGTAATAAAGAAAGATATTAGAATGAAATAAGGATGAAAATTGTGGAAGAGACAAGTGGGCAAGGAAAGGGAGGAAGTTCGCTCCTTTGATTAGAAAGAGAGAAATAAAAGGGATAAGACCAAAATAAATATCTCATTTTGGGTCTTGGAAAAGAGAGTAATCCCTGATGAAAGAGAAGAAAAGAAGAAGAAAGAAGATTCTGATGTGATACTAAATTTGAATATGGATACATGTCTTGGGTTTGGAAACTCCCGATCTCCATTTCTTATCAGGATTAAGTTGAGAATAGCTCTAAGGATCCTAGATATGTGTTTTAGGAAGGGTCTAGTTGCGAGTTGAACCCGAGAAAATTCCTTATGTTTGATTATGCGATAGCCTGACCTTAGACCAGTTTTGGAGTCCTTAAATACAAAGGAATTCGAAGTGAGTCGTTCTAGTAAATTTAGCCACATCAATGAAATTGATGTTAGGCTTCAATTTCTCGATTTAGGCCTCTGTAGACTGATTATGGTCAGCACTAGAAGTCGATCCCAGGCATTTAGATGCAGTGGTCGGTTCTACCTTGGTCGGGTTGTCGGACCTTAGACAGGTTTTAGTCATAAATAAAGAGAATTTGGAAGTAAGTCATACAGGAAATTGGCCACATCAATTAACTTGATGTTAGGCTCTTAAATTTCTCAGTCGGACCTGTGAACGAGTTTTAGTGCTTTTGCCACGAGCAGTCAAATGGGTGAGGAGGTCGAAGTATAGGGATTCGTCAAATAGAATTCGAGCGGACCTCATGCGTGATGGCCGCTCATGCGGCGGAGGTCGACACACCTCATGGCAGGTCAATGGGTCCTCATCCTATAGAGGTCAGCGAGACCTGCGTCTGAAGCTCGACTCGTCATCTGCAGGCTCGGCTCGTCATGTGAGCCAGCTAGTCTGAAGGCTCGGCTCGTCGCGTGGAAATTTGAGGCTGCGTCGAGCCGAGTTTATACCGTCGGTTGGTCCATTTCGTCAAGATTGGCTGCGCATGCTCGGCTTGGAAGGTCGTATCGCCGTTTAATTTCCAGATTTGGGTGTTCTTTGACTCATGGAAAGCCCATTGAGTCAAGAATACATTCATGTGTAGGGAGGATATTAGATGTCAGACTAGGTGTTATCTTGAGCTCGTCACTTGAGTTCAGCTCGTCGGTTCAGGTCCGACTCTTCAGGCCGACTGCGCGCGACCTCGACTTGAAGTCATATCTCCTTAGTTTGAGCCGATTTGGGTGTTGGCACGGGTACATCGGCGAATTTGGTCGAATCCATCCGTATGCCTGAAGATATTAGATGTGGGACCGGGGTGTTGGGCGAACAAATGCGACGGTGCGAACGTCGAGTTCAGATCGGCTCGTCAAGGCGATGCGTGACCTCGACTGGAAGGTCATATCTCATACGTTTTGAACTCTCAGATTTGGGTGTTCTTTGACTCTATGGAAATCCCATTGAGTCAAGAATCCATCCATATGCCTGAGGAAGATATTAGATGTCAAAACGAGGTGTTAGACTGAGCTCGTCACTTCAGTGCAGCTCGTCAGTTCAGGTCAACTCGTCAAGACTGACTGTGCATGACCTCCAACTTCGGAAGGTCATATCTCCTTCGTTTGAACTCGGATTTGGGTGTTCTTGGACTCTATGGAAAGCCCATTGGAGTCAGAATCCATCCATATGCCTGAGGAACATATTAGATGTCAGACCGAGGTGTTAGACTGAGCTCGTCACTTCAGTACAGCTCGTCGAGTTCAGTCAGCTATGTCGAGTTGTTTGCGCATGGCCCGCCCGACCGGAGTCGTATCTCCTTACCGTTTGAACTCAGGTTGGGTGTTCTTGGACTCATCGACCCATTTAGTCAGAATCCATCCATATCGCGCAGGAAGATGTTAGATGTCAGACGAGGTGTTAGACTGGGCTCGTCGCCGGTGCAACTCGTAGGTTCGGTCGGCTCGTCAGAGTAGTAGCGACCTCAACCCGAAGGTCATAGCTACAACCGTCGACCTCGTTGAGTGTTCTTGGACTCTATGGAAAGCCCATTGAGTCAGAATTTACAAATTAATAGATAGCATGATAAGATTGGAACTCACTTATTAATCCCGGAAAACATGAAAAATAGTAGGCTCTGTGGTAGTATAGTTATTCATATTATGAATTCATAAATAACTCATAAGCATACAGGGTAAGCATAGTTATTTATGCATACAATGAGACATGAAAAATGCAAAGTTATGAATAAATGATTGTATATATATATATATATATCACATATGATTACCGAATGACAATAATTATTCGGGAATATGGGATATATGCAGGCATAAAATACACATTGATTATGCCTTAGAGCACGAGTAGAGGGATAGATGGGCATGCTATTAGGGAAAATAAGTGCGCATCATACAAGTTACGATATCGAGGCCGGATTTGGAGTCGATGACATAGATCCCATTTGGATCACGATTGGTCGAAAGGGTCGCCGCAGTGCCTCAGGGCCCTCATGGGGATGGTCATTGTCTTATACGGTGATGATACAGCCGGGTATCATATTCACAGGGAATAGTCAGCGCATAAATACGGTGATACCTTCGTGTATAATATATCACGAGGCGCCTGCAGGCTTTTATAAATGGTCATTGTCTGCGCCTGTGTGCGGCGCAACCGGACCTCATGGACCCTTTGTTCATACAGTGAATATAGCGCCTTAGGCCTCGTAGTTTCCTGTATCCACTTAAGGTTTATGCGGACATGAAACATAAAAGAAAATAGCGGAATTGTGCAAATGAAATAGAGAATATGAGACGAGGCAACGCTGCTTTATGTGATGATAATTATACGAGTTACAAGAACAAGAAGTAAAATACAAGTTGACATGAAAAGTATATGGATGATGATAAGAAATGGAGCTTGGTTATAGGAAGTATATATGAGAAATGATAAATTTGTAAGCGTATATGTATTTATATGCATTTGTATAGAAGTGTGGTGACCTTAGTAAAGGTCATCCATGTGTATTAATTCACAATAAGCGTAAAGCTTAGCACAGGTGTTCAATCGGGTGTAGGTACGAAGGGAAGCCCAGGAGGGTAGAGGTAGTCGCGTCGGCGGTGAAAGTGCCTGACAATGGGTGCCTTTGGAAGACCTTGAGTCTTATTTTGTATATGAAATTTTGTAAACCCAATGTAAATATTGAAGATGTTGAACACTTCCCGTATCTCAGACTTGTATATATATTTTATAATATTTTTAGAATATAATACAAGTTAAGTGTTAACATTATATGAATGAACTAGCTTAAAAAGTATATACGTGGAAAAAATAAAAAATAAAATAGTGACCCTCACTTGACATCTATCAGGGTTGGGGCGTCACGGGTTTAATTAGTGTCGAGCCTAGGTTTAGGCGTTTGGAAAAGCCCTAGGTTTAGGTGGCTGGAATCGAGTATATAAGATGAAAACGTGTTTAGTAATGTGTTGGCTGATGTGGATGTCCTTGTGTTTTGTATAGATGGATCGTCCAGAAAGAAGTATGAGTGTTAACCCGAGAACCAAGGTTATGAAGCAGAACCTTGGAAATAATGCTATTGAAGTAGAGAAGCCTTTGTTTGAAATATCACAGGTGACAGGGTTTTAGATAGTCAGTATCACTAAAAACCAATGAATGCTGATGAAGACATAGACAGGAGGAATTCCATGGAGTCGAGCATGGAAAGTAAGAAAATAGGATGCAGTTAGAAAAGTTAGAAGAGTATTAGAGAGATTAGATAATCTATCGATCTGAGTATCATGTCTTGATCTCCTTTATTACAAGAGGCCTTATGATTAGTGGAAACTAGTACTCAAAAGTCCAGTTCCAAATCACGACATGGGAATTCTTCGTCGAGTTCGGGGCCAGTATATTCTTTTGAGATGTATAGGGATTCCCGAGTGGAAGCAGTTCCTAAATTTGAAGCCGAAAGGGCTTATCGATTGTTGAATATGAAAGAATTTAGCCATCTTAGTAAATATGCACCGGAATTGGTCACTCACTTAGGAGCATTCGGTGTAGGCAATTCTGAGGATGGGCATGATTCCATCAAGAATTATTTAGCACCTATGACTTCTCTCTGGCTTGATGGATTTCTATCGGTTAGTCATTGCAATGAAAGTAGAGACTAGAAGCGAAGCGTGAAAGATTTAAAAGAATAAGTTTTCTAGAGGGCTTAAGTCATCTTTAGGGAAAAGAGCTAGAGATCTCGACTCAGTGATATAGTTCCATTCACACGAGAGGTAGAGAGAATGAAAGGTCGATGTAGCACGTAGTGCAATTGAAGTTAACCAGTTGGAGCATGGAGAAATTTACGAATACCCTGTTGCCATAGAAGGCATTTGGGGTTGCGGGATAGTGACGGGAGAGGTGTTTTCGGTGTGGAAGCCTTAGGCATTTGAAGCACAGTGTCACAGAGTTAGGGAATGTAGAAGCCCAGCGAGGGAAGTGGCGGAGGAAGATCTGCGGCACCACTTGGGCTGCGTGATCGTGGTAGGGGTCGTAGCGGCCCATCTCGGCATAGAGGACGGAGGCATGTAGTGTCGAAGCTTGATGGAGTAGATCACATGCCTCACGACACCGACACGAGCATATGCTATGAAGGCTGCGTGAGGATCGAAGTCTCCTGGCGAAGTTATAAGCGAATTTATATTTTCTTTATATGATATAGAGATGCATCGTTGATTGATCCTGGATCTACTCATTCGTATGTGTCGTGGAGCATGTATTTAATGAAATTACCCGGCTGATGGAGAAATTAGCATATGACATGCATGTAACTAGTCAGTTGGGGCTAGCGTTAGTATGAATAACATATATAGAAATTGTCCCATTGTTATCTGAGCAAAGGTTCTCGCTGATTTGATAACCTTACCATTAGAGGTTTGACTTGATTCTGGGAATGGATTGGTTGTATCCTAAGCTTAGTATCGTGGATTAATGGACAAAGAGGTGAGTGTTGAGATGCTCGACCCGGGCCCGAGGTAATAGTACAAGGCATTGGATCAAGTGTAATGTCTAATGTCATCCTTTATCTGAGCTGGGAGATTATGAGGAAAGGATGTGAGACATTCTTAGCTGATACTTGACTCAAGAGGGGTCGTGTTGATGTAGAAAAGATCCTGTAGTAAGGGAATTTCCGGATGTATTCCACTGAGAGTTACCGGGTATTCCACGTAGGAGAGAATTGGACTTGCCATAGAGGTGTGCCGGGGGCACAGTCCCGCATGTCGGGGGCGGGTGCGGGATGGATAGCCTCGACGGATGAAGGATAAAGAGTCAGTGCAGAACTTTAGATAAAGATTTGCTCAGAGCCCGGTGTCATCCTTAGGGTGCACATTTTATTTAATGAAAAGAAAGATGGCACTCTTTGGATGTGCATCGATTATCGACGGATTAATAAGATGACAGGTGAAAAGCAAGTACCCATTGCTAGGGGTGAAGATCTTTTTGATGATCGGTTGAAGGAGCGGGTGTCTTTTCGAAGATGGGCCTGCGATCGAGGAGTATTATCGAGTTGAGGAGTAAAGGGAAGGAGATGTATTTGCATTTAGAACAGATATAAGTCATTATGAGTTTTTAGTCATGTACCATTTAGGTTGACTTAATGCACTTAAGCTGACATTCATAGATTTGATGAATAGGGTTCAGGCCCTATGTGGATCAATTTGTTGTGGTTTATTGATGACATCCACGGTGTATTCCTAAGGATGCACGGGAACATGAAACGGCTACACGAGAATAGTCTTAGAGACGTTAAGAGAAAGAAGTTATATGCTAAGCTCGACAAATGTGATTTTTGGCTAAAGGAAGTTTCATTCCTAACCCATATTGTGTCTGCTAAGGGTATAAGAGTTGATCCTCCTAAGATTAGGCGGTTGTGGTGGAAATCACCTCAAATATCTTAGGGTGAGGAAGTTTCTTGAGCTGGTGGTTATTATAGAAGATTTGTAGGCTTTTCGGTCATAAGCTTCTCCAGCTCACCCAGGATTACTCGGGAAAGGAATAAAGTTTGGAGTGGACGGGACAAATGTCGAGAATAGTTTTGAGCAGTTAAGAAGGGATCTTTGGTTGAAGCACAGGTGATAGCGACTGCACTCAGGGAAAAGAGTATTCCTTGTATAGTGATGCTTCATGCATTGGTTTAGGATGCGTGTTAATGCGGGATCAGGAGAAGTAGTGGCTTATGCGTCACAGGCCGATTGAAGCCACATGAACAATGTTATCCCACTCATGACCTAGAGTTAGCTGCGGGGTGAGTGTTTCTTTAAAAATATGGCGACCACTTCTTATCACAGGAAAAGTGTAAATTTACCGTCATAAGAGTCTCAAGTGCTTGAGAAGAGTTAAATTTTAGGCCGACGGAGGTGGTTAGGTTATTAAAGTTATGGTGCATCATAGATTACCATCCCGGAAAGGCTAATATAGTGCCGATGCTAGTAGAGAAAGGCAGTGGTAGCAGTATCCTTTCTGAGCAATTAGATTGGAAGCTAGGAGATGATGGAGCTATGTTAGCTCGACTAGAGCGCAACTTAGTTTTAAACAAATGATTATAGATCTTGTGAAAAATGATGAAGGATTCTGAAAAATTCCCGAGATGGTTAGAGATGGTGACAAGAGCCCAGGAGTTTTAGAAAGAAGATTTGGAAGTTTGTATTTCCAGAATATATTATATGTGCCAGATGATAAGAGCTAAAGAAAAAGTTGCTATTTGAGGCTCATAATACGGTATTTACCATGCATCCTGGAGGGAATAAGATGTACGGGACTTGAAAACGATTTTGTGGTGGAGAGAAAGGAATGAAAAGATGTGGCCCGAATATGTGTCTAAGTGTTTGGCGTGTCGACAAAGTCAAAAGTTTGAACACAGTGCCAACGAGGTTTGTTAAATCCCCTTCCAATTCCTCGATGGAAGTGGGATAGCATTACCATGGATTTTATTATTAAGTTTTCCCTCGCACAACAAAGCCTTGACCTTTCTGTGCGGGATGATTATAGATTAGGCTCACAAAGTCATTGCATTTTATACCGGTCGGGATTGACTATTCTATGGATCGACTAATTTGAGTTATATGTAGATGAGATTGTGCGGTGCATGGTGTGCAGTTGTCTATTGTGTGGGAAGGAATTACGTCGCCTTTGTACTGCTAAATTTTTAAGATAAAAGATCTGATCCCGCAAACAAAGATGGACAAATGAGAGATTGATCTGTGCTCAAGATATGCTTCAGGTCAGGTCGGAATTTTCGAAGTTTGATAGGTATATTCCATTGATGGAATTTGCCTATAATAATAGTTTTCTAATCAAGTATTCCGTGATGGCACTTACATATGAAGCTTTATATGGCCGCGGGAATGAACTCCCGAGCGCTGGATGTAATTAAACGAGCATAAACCGATAGGTCCGCATATAGTAAAAGATACAGAAGAGAAAGTAGAAGTTATTCAGCAGAGGTTAAAGGCGGCTAGTGATAGACAAAAGTCGTATGCCAACCTAAAGAGGAGAGATATTGAACATAACGTGGGAGACAAAGTCTTTTTAAAGGTATCACCATGGAGGAAAGTTTAAGTTTGGCCAAAAGTGCTGAGTCCAAGTTCATAGGCCATATGAGATTTAGAACGATCGCTCTGTGTTTATCGATTGGCACTCCTCCGAAAGTCGCCACCATACGATGCTGTTTATGTCGACGCTCGAGATACCGTCGATGAGTCGTGACATACTACCAAGATAAGAAATACAAGTACAAGAAGATTTGTCATATGATGAGTGAAATAAAGACCATTCTGGGCTCGAGAGGTGAAACAGCCAGTAACAAACAAAGATTCACATGTCGCTTCCTAAGAACACCACTGTGAGAGGTCTACTGGGAGCCAAAGGAACCGCGGAGAGCGCAGATCCTCAACTCTTCGATCAGTATGAATTTCGAGGGACGAAATTCTTAAGTGGGGAGAGTCAGAATATTCCCAAATTATACCCCAACACTTTTATAACATGTTTTGTGTGTGGGTATATTAAAAGTAAAAGTATATTTTTCCTAATAAAATAAAGATAAAAACAAAGCAGGACATGATAAGTTAAATTACAAATAATAAAGAAGATTGTGAGGCTATTTAAAAATAACATAAATTGATTTGCAAATAGTAGAAGAGTTGAAGAATCAAAGAGTAATAAAGAAAGATATTAGAAATGAAAATAAGGATGAAAATTGTGGAAGAGACAAGTGGTTTGAAGGGGAGAGGAGCAAGTTTCCTCCTTTGATTAGAAAGAGAAATAAAAGGGATAAGACCAAAATAAATATCTCATTTTGGTCTGGAGAAAAGGAGAGCAAATACGAACAAAAGAGAAGAGAGAAGAAAGCAGTTAAGAAGAAGAAGCAAGACATAAGGATGCAACTACTAAATTTGGAATATGGATACATACCTGGGTTTGGAAACTCCTTAACTCTATTTCTGTCAGATTTAGTTGAGAAGAGCTCTAAGGATCCTATATGTGTTTTAGGAAGGGACTAGTTGCAGGTTGAACCAAGAAAATTCCTTATGTTTGATTATATGCAGTAGCCTGACCTTAGAACGAGTTTTTAGGTCATAAATACAAGGAATTCAGAAGTGAGTCGTTCTAGTAAATTGTAGCCACGTCAACGAACTTGATGTTAGGCTTTCGAATTTCTCGATTTAGACCACTGTTACGGTCCTTTTTACTGATACAACGCATTTTAGATCTGGCCGCCGGGCTTCGCCACCTTGGGTCAACTAAATTCACCTAAATCCATGAGTCATAACAAAGAGAATTCGAAGTGTTCTTCCCTGAAATTGTGAGCTCACATCAATGAACTTGATGTTAGGCTCAATTTCACTCCGGACCCTGTGGACCAAGCAGGTCTTTACTCACGCCTCAAAATGGTGAGAGGTCACCATAGGTCATTGGGTCAGAGGTCGGCCAGACCTACGCAGCAGAGGTCAAGATTAATCACGCAGCCAGAGGTCGCGACACCTCATGCAACCCAGTCGTTAGACCTCATCCTATGAGGTCAGCGCACTTCGTCTGAAGAGCTCAACTCACATGCAGCTCAACTGCGTAGAGCTTAGTTTCAAGAGCGCTCGGGGCCGTCTCAGAGTCGAGTCATTACTTCGGGCCAAGTAGCCGTTGGCTGTGTCACCACAAGATCGACCGCGTGATGACCTCCAACTTCTAAGGTCATATCTCCTTTCGTTTAACTCCGATTTGGTGTTCTTTGACTCTATGGTGCCCATTGAGTCAAGACCATCCATATGCCCGAGGAACATAGATGTCGCCGAGGTGTTAGACTGAGCTCGTCACTGGGAAGGTACTGTCACCAGCCAGCCTGTCAAGACCGGGATCGCGCATGACCTCCAACTTCGGAAGGTCATATCTCCTTCGTTTGAACTCCGATTTGGGTGTTCTTAGACTCTATGGAAAGCCCATTGAGTCAAGAATCCATCCATATGCCCTGAGGAAGATATTAGATGTCAGACCAAGGTGTTAGACTGAGCTCATCACTTCAGTGCAGCTCAAGCCGCTTCAGGCCCGCCTGTCAAGACTGACCACATGACCTCCAACTTCGAAGGTCATATCTCCTTCGCTTGAACTCCGATTTGGTGTTCTGACTCTGGCGGAAGCCCATTGAGTCAAGTGAATCCATCCATATGCCTGAGGAAGATATTACGCCAGACCGAGTGTTAGACTGAGTCGTCACTTCAAGGCAACTAGTCGGGCTTCAGTCACCACAAGATCGATCAGCAAGAGATGACCTCCAACTTCTAAGGTCATATTCCTTCGCTTTGAATCTTGATTTGGTGTTCTTGACTCTATGGAAAGCCTCCATTGAGTCAAGAATCCATCCATATTCCTGAGGAAGATATTAGATGTCGTATCGAGGTAAGGGACTGAGTCGTCACTTCAACAACTCGTCGCTCAGCCTAGTCAAGACTCGATCATGCAAGATGACCTTCCAACTTCTAAGGTCATAACTTCTTCTGCTCCGACTGATTCAAGTGTTCTTAGGACTCTATGGAAAGCCCATTGAGTCAAGAATTCATCAATAGATAGCATGATAAGATTGGAACTCATATTAGTCCTGAAAACATGAAAACAGTAGGCTCAGAGGTAACTATAGCTATTCATATATGAATTCAGCAAATAACTCATGCTATTATTGTGGTAAAGATAGTTATTTACGTGATACAATGACATGAAAAATGCAAAGTTATGAATAAATGATTGTATATATATATATCATACATGATTATCGAATGACAATAATTATTCGAATATGGGATATGGTACCAGCATAAAATACACATTGATCGGTTCGCTTAGAACCCAAGAGAGTGATAGACGGGCATGCCTATTAGGAAAAACGTTCCAAAGATACAAGTTCCGATGATCGAGGCCTCCGCTTTTAGTCGATGACATAGATTCCGTTTGATCACTGCACCTAAAGGGTCACCACAAGATCTCCGCCTCTCATGGATGGTCACTGTCTCAGATAGTTGACGACACCTTCGTATCATATTGTCGGAATAGGTCATCGGCCTCGCTGATGATACCTTCGGGTATAATATATCACAAATACCCGGCTTTTATAAATGGTCATTGTCTCGCACAATGATAATAAATACTCGCCCTCGGCGGACCACTGCTTTTGCATGAAGGAATACAATACGTGTCTCTCATGGTTTCCTCAGATCCACTTCGCAAGGTTTGAGCAGACATGAAACATAAAGAAAATGACAGGTATGTGCAAATGAAATGAAGAGAATATGAGAAGCACAGTAATCGCTTATGTGATGATAGTATACAACATAAGAACAAGAAGTAAAAATACAAGTTGACATGAAAGTATACGGTGGATGATGATAAGAAATGGAATCGTTATGATAAGTATATATATAGAAATGATAAGAATCAGAATCGTTATATGTGTTATATGCATTTGTGGTATATGAAGTACCTAGTAAAGCGTCATCCATGTATTAATTCCCACTAAGCGAAAGCTAAAGACGTGTTCAATCCGTAGGTACGTAAGAGAGACTAGAGACCGTGCCATCCACATCAGCAAAATAAAGGCCACAACAATAGCCCACCGGAAGACCTTAAGTCTACTTTGAATATGAAATTTTTTAAACTAATGTAAATATTAAGATGTTGAACACTTCCATAGTATGGAGCTCAGATATATTTTGTAACTGGCCGCTACGTAATATAATACAAGTTAATTGTTTAACATATATGAATGAACTACCTTAAAGTATATTGCAGTGTAAACACGACCCTCACTACATCCTATGCCGAAATGCAAGGCACAGATAAGACAGTACATACAGTTCTTTCCCGTATCCACTTTAAGGTATTTGCATGCATGAAACATAAGATAAATGACAAGAATATGTAAATGGCATGACATGATATGAAAGTACAGCATTGCTATGTGATGATATCGTAAACAAAGGATAAGTACAAGAACAAAAACAGAATGAAAGATGATATGGAATGAAACATGATAAGACGAATATCATAGGATATATGTAGCTATCTATAAATGATATGTTCAAACATGAATAAGCATGTGTATATGTAAATGAATTTGAGTTATGCGCCATTCAAGTGTGATGACTTTGATTAGAGGTATTCCATATGTATAATTCTCACTCTTAAGCTATGTTTAGTGACCCATTTCATCCGTGTACGTAAGAGTAAACCGCAGGACGTGACAATCCGCATCGCAAACAAAGTCAAAGATCATTGTGTGCCCACTAGGAAGAGCATTGGTATAATGTATATGTATTTTTGTTCCTTTCAGGTTAAATAATATCGTAAACGCCAACATCTCCCATATATGAAGCTTCAGATATATTTTGTAACTGCTACTACGCACATAGAACTAGTTAAGCGTTTAACATTATATGAATTAATGTTTAAAGGTTATAAGCTTCACAAAGAAACAGAAAAATGACACCTCGCTTGACACCTAAAAGCCGAGTTGGGCTATTACAACATGGCTGCATTACATTATACGTTTGAAGTTACGTGACATGTTATGTCGTAATTTAGCCTAGAGGATAAAATGTTTCATTACTTGACTAAGTAATGATTTGTATGTGATGTTGATATATGCTTGTGTGATTCATTGACATGAATGTGTTAATATAGGGAAATTATATGCATGTTTTATATAATTGCCCAAGATGCATTGGTGATATGCATGTTTGATAAAATTGTCCATATAGCATTCATCATATATGTGACATGGTACAACTAGGCAATGGCGCATACATTGCATATGGACGGAGACATCTCATTTAATGGGTGTGGGCAGATACACATCACACACCATCCTTGGTGGTTGATGAGTGGGTTCGACACGCTGAACTAAGTTCTGGAGTTTCGTTGTTTCAGAGAATATGAAATGTCATCACACACCATCCTCGTTGTCGATGAGTATCAGGTACCACAACGAAGTTCGCCGAGTTCCCCGCTTCAGAGCAAGAAAACTTGTGTCATGTAGTAACAAGCAGGAATAGATACCCCCATGGGTGAAAGCCCCAGTATTTTTGGTTATACATATGTGTCCAACAGTGAAAGCCCGTGAAAGTGTAGAAAGGCGTGCAAAGCCTGCGGTGAGACCCTGAAAATTCGTCTACCCACAAAAGACACATGTTTTGTTAATAAAAATATCATTTGAGGTACAATATGCAATGGGTTTTGGTTTATAAAAACAAAAGAATTTAGTTTTGGAAAATGATCATTGGATGAGAACATCAATGATGGTTTATCACACATCGTCGTATCAGGTGGAGGAGCTCTGAGACTAAGATGGTACATGATCGAGTCACATCTCATTTCATGGCATAGATCACTATAAATTATATCTTTACATGTAATGATCGCTGCAGATGCGACTCATTACACGTGCACTTAGGTGGAGTAGTCGAGTTAGTCTCTATTATAATAAAGTGGTTCATCCTTATGGGAAAACATTGTGTGCCGGATGCACACCTATGGACCTGCTCATCCGAGGTCATATCAGGGAAGAAGGCCTATATGTGCCTTGATATTAATTTTTTAAAATATATTATAACGAAATAGTTTTATTATATGATTTTGTATAAAAGTGTTGTAATAAACTCTAAGGACTATCGCGACATAGCGTCTCGTAATATTTCGAAAGTATGGTCGAAAGTGGTCCGAAGGGGGCTACTTTTACTCATATCGTGTGGTATCGATATATGCGATAATTCGCAGTATTCTACAATACCTACTGGTCAACTGACCTCGAGGCTTAGTGGCATCACATGTTCTCCCACCCATCGTGCAAGTCTCACGCCTTCTATTGTACTTATAAGATCGAGATATAACGATACGATCTCACATCGTTTCCATGTACAAGAGCCGCAGCCAGACTAAGTCGAGAGGTTTCTCCGACCTATTAGGTCGCATTTCGGGTCGGGCTCTCCAATCGTACTGAGAACCCATCAATATCCCACACTCCGCTCCACACAAAGAGAAGGGAGTAGTACTTAAGTTCGAGAGGTTCTCTCACCTATCAGTCTGGGTCTTTAGCCGGGCTCTTCTATCGGACTCAGGGCACCTCAGGATATGGAATGATACGCATCCACATCGCTTCCTCTACAAAGCGTGTTAGCATTTAAGCTCGAGAGGTTCTCTCACCTATCGCCTGGCCTTTCCTGGTTTAACTCTAATTAGGCTTGAAACCCTATCATATTGAGACTATAATGACTCCTGAATTATACCCTAGTAGTTTATTACATGTTTAGGTATAATATAAGTTAAAATTTGCATTTTTCGTAAATTAAGTGTAAGCGGGAAAATGTTAAATTGGTAAATCAGAAGCTGTAATCTAAAAAGGTCATAACACAAGAAGATGATATATTAAAGAGAAATATGATAAGTTGAGTCAGAATGAAAGAGACATGACTAAAATGCAAAGGGAAATTTTAAATTTCAAAACTAGATAAGCCAAACATAGCCTTAAGCCAAATTTGGGATAAGACCAAATATGGTCTTAGAGATTCGATCATTTCTCATTTGGGGGCTAGGGAATTTACAGTGGAAGAGAAGAAGCCATTTTTGGGTTTCCAATAGTTCAAGTAAGAAGGAAGGAAGAAGAAAAGATTTAAGCTTCAAGAAATCAAGGTATGGAATTCTTGTATGGATTACTTGTTTAGGTTTGTGTATGAATTACTAGTATGGATTTGTTGGTTAGGAAACCCTCATAACTCTCTCTTTGCCTATGTTTGGGTTAGAAGAACCCTATCTCTGTATAAAAGTGAGTTTTATTGGTTTGAGTTCATTTTTGTGGTTGGTTTTAGGTTTTGGTTGGAAATTTCAAATGAAAATAGGTAAACCTTTCATTTATGCAGAAATCGCAGATGAATACTCATACTGAAAGTTAAGTACCAGTACTCAAAGTTGTTTTAGCCTAGAGGATGCCGAGTATAAAATGATGCTTTAAAATTTAATATTATAGTGAAAATCAAGCCTCGAACCTCGCTAATTAAGGCGGTTAAAATGGCAGACTTGCTTTCTCGCCTTATTTGCAAATGTGGATTAAGAATACGTAATGCTCGTGAATATATAATCAGACAGTCTGGCTTCAAGAATCGAACAGCAACGGTATCGCACACATCCGACCGCTCGCCACCCGCTAACGCGCACGACACTTACGCACGCTGCATGCATCGCCTCATTCAACGCCAAGACTCGCTACCGGGAGCACGACACTTCGTTACACGGTACGACGCCTCCGTCAAAGATCGGGGATCATACCCTTCAAGTACCTATCAGGTCAGGTCCCTCTCATTCTTGTATTTCCTGGCCTATACAGACAAACATTTATATAATGTTAATACGAATTAATGAACAATACGAAACATAAGAATCAATTTAATTGCTCTATATTATACCTACTCTGCACCCTCCGGGTGACAAAGATCTCCTCTGGTTAACCCTACTTTAAATACGAAAATCCCGCTATGTTAATTACGTTATACTTAAAACCTCATATAGATTTATATATCGTGAACCCGATGACATACACATGCTATACTTATCCTCGTAACATTTAACTACTCGCCTTACATATCTATTATCTGTTTCCACTGCCTATGTTCAGCACTCGTGTTTCATCCAGAGTGCACTGCACGACATCCGAGGCATTTCGTGATATAACATGGCCAACACAAAGAATAGAGTCCACCGACGTATGCTTGATTTCGCTTTTGAATGTAAATGTAAAAGTTTTTTGTACAATGGAGTTTATGTAAAGACAAGCAACGATCAGATATTATATATATATATATATATATATATATATATATATATATATATATATATATATATATATAATCGTAGATATAACTGGCGCATTTCAAGATATAACACAGGCCAACACAAAGAATAGAACCAACCCGAATGGCGCTTTCGATTTTCTTGGCTGAACGAAACGTAAAAGCTCGTAATAAAATGGTTTATGTAAAAGACAAAGTAAACGGCACTGTGACATATATATATATATATATTATTGCGACATTTAAACACCACTACTCGATCAGATTTCATTACTTAAAACATATATATACCGCCCATCAACGCTCAAACGCGTGCTGCGAGCCCCGCCTCATATCAGCGTCCCTTCGCCTCAAGCTACAAAGGATCTGTGTTAGATCTTGCCAGCAAAGTGAAGATTAAGATAAGCTTTTTTACAATATTTGTTGGAAGAAAGAAAGATAACACTCAATTCAAACGCCTTCAATACAATTTAAAAAAAAATTCAAAAATCGAAATGAGGGGCAAATGTCCCTACTGGGCACTAGGTAAATCCGCCCCTGCAAACGAGGGTAGAAGCGTCACAAAGTTATTAGTACACACTCACTCCTAATTTTTAGCAAACTTGTAAACTTCTACACCACACTTTGCGGTACCTACCCCCGCACTGACACGTTCGCTCCTTCCCAGATGTCCATGGAACCTACCCTCCACGCACTCTTTAAGATTTAGGTTTTCATTAAAAAAAAATGAACTTTTATTTAAAATATATATTGAAAAAATATTTATATTATTTAAATATACGATAAATTATTTTCTATATTTGTAACGAGTGGCTCGCTGCTTTGAAATCAATGATCTCATTTTTTGGTGTGGGCCTTGAAGTGGGGCCCATTGTTCAATGGTTCGACCTTTAATGCCGGGAGGATGGCAGCTGACCTTCCGCTATTAATCCCATTCCCTACCCAAAACTAAATTGAAAGAAAACAAAAAAAAAAAAGATGTCAACAGAGACAGATTTATTATTGGTAGTTTTTCGTTACTTTTCCTTCACCAATTTCGCTACCTACCCACTACTTCATTATTAACATCACAGACGTGGGGGGACACCCAACCCAAGAGATAAATCACGAGCCATGCCGATCAACCTCTATTTTTCTCATCTTAATTTTTTTAAAGGAAAATTATTATTAAAACCTATAACTTTATGACTTTTTCTATTGGGCTCTTGAACAAAAACTTATTTTTTAAATATAACAACTTTTATTTTAATTATAGTTATAACTCAAATAAGACTCACAACCTCTACCATGTCTAACATGCTACGATCAAACGATATTGTTTTGATAACAACTTTTTTTTTTAATTATTGGAAGCTAAAACTATAATTAAAATGAAAATTGTTATATTTAATAAGTTTTTTTTAAAGATTTAAATATAAAAGTCATTAAAGTTTAGGTTTTTAATAATAACTTTCCCTTTTCTTTTTAAAAATGTTTTTATTTATAAAGTTTATCACCATAAATTTTCTTAACCTCCAGTCTTCATCTTCATCTAAATACATAGATGTGAATAGTAAGATACTGTTCACACAAATTTTCTATTTTTTTAATAATAAAAAAGTGAAAAAAAGAAGTGAATAGTAAAATCTCATTTTCTCATTTTATAGTGTTTTAGGATATGAATATAATTTAAAAGATGAATTTAGAAATTTTTTATTGAGTTGGAAAATGGAAAAAGTAAAGATATCATCTTCAAATATAGCTGACAAGTGCCTCATAAGAGGTGTAGAAAATTTTCTGCTTTTTCTATTCAAACTTTTTCAAAACAAGGAAAAACACGTTTAAGCATTTAAACAGATAAAAACAAAATTAAAAAAATGTTAAAACGACCACTCATTTTCAACATTTTATATAATTAACTCGATTTTATTTTCAACATTTTATAATCTCATTTTCAAGAAAATGGTTTTACAAAACACATTTTCTTATTCTTTATTTTCAATCAAATTCAAGACGAAACGTATTTTCTAAAACGAAACTAAAGACAGAATAGATATCAAAATTTTCATATTCTGATTTTTGATAAACAAAATTTTCAGAATTAAACAAGCGCTTGCCCAAATTGAAAATAAAAATTGAAACTTGTGGTTAGGGGATTAGGCACACATATACCCCGATGTTTAGTCCTATGTTTAACTTGACTACTAAACTTTTTTGGGTCCAATACAATCTCTAAAGTTTGTTATGTATCTCAAATTTACTCTTACTATCAACAAAGGGAACAAATTGGCATCTAACGCCACTAACAAGCCACTCATATATGACATAATTTGTTTGGACAGAAACATATCATAACGAGCGACACAATAAAGGCTAGGACACTGCTTTTCTGCCCATTTCTTTAC
The DNA here is from genome assembly GCA_016808115.1 of Tetrastigma voinierianum. NCBI lineage: Eukaryota > Viridiplantae > Streptophyta > Magnoliopsida > Vitales > Vitaceae > Tetrastigma > Tetrastigma voinierianum. Next base: position 213,919 of record JAEQBH010001279.1, on the reverse strand, counting down.
TCCATTAACAATAGAAGCATATTTAAACTACAAAACAAATGTTAAGGACAATATTAGACCAAAAAAAATTTTAATGGCCAAGTTACACATACAACCAAACATCATGTCCATCTATGTATAATTTACTAATTTTAAAATAATATAGAAGTATAATAAATTTATCTTTATTAATTTTCTTTTATAGATTAAAAAAATTATGAATAAATGTTATTTTTATATATTGAAAAACATGATATTATACCATTTTGGCATCAAAACTCAAGAATGGGATTGGATACAGAGGCGAATCATCTGGGGCACTCTCGCTAAGAAAATCAATTTTTTTTTGCTAAAGTATATATATATATATATATATATATATATATATATATATATATATATATATATATATATATATATATATATTGTATTTGCCCTAAAAAAAAAAAGAATATAAAACTAAATAAATAAGATAAACTAAATAGGGAAACCAAAATACAAAATGAAATCTGTTATCAAAAATGAATAGTCAAATCAATTCCAAAACAAAAACTTCAATAAAAAAGCTTAATGAAAACTTCAACCACTACAAAAAAAAATGGGGAAAAAAGCCTAGTTACACTACCTAAAACATAGCCCATGTTTAAATAAAATAAAATAAAATACAATCATATACTCGTATCATAAAAGCTTACATATTCTAATTTTTTATTTCAAAAATTAAAATTTTGAAATATCTCATATTCTTTAATTTCTGCCTCGATATATTTGGTTGTGATGCGCCAGATGGGATCCTTCATTAATGGAGTTCCACATGCTACTTCGCACGGTGACTTCAAGATATTTTTATTGCTGTACATATAAGGGATGTAGGTACAAGCACCAGCATGCATCATCAATGGCGCCAACTACTGTAGAGCCTTTCAAGACTCCATCCATCACTGGTTGATCATAGTTTCGTCCTCGACGAGGAGGAGCGTCCCAGAGTAGCATACAACCAGTCTGAAGGACGCTATTCCCGTGATCTCTTCCTGCCGAATAGGATGAATCCGACGGCCGTAGGTTGGAGATTCGCCAGAATGTGGAGAAGTACCGTGAGAGCGGGAATCTTCCAAGTCGTTGATCATGGCGTTGACTTCATCTCATTTCAGATGTTTCTATCTCTGTGGGAGTTCTTTGCTCTTACTCCGGAAGAGAAGCTTCGTTTTGTAGGCGGCAAAAAGGGCGGCTTTCTCGTCTCTAGCCATCTTCGAGTAATTTCCACCCATTTTTCTTTCCGTACCTTTTGATTTACACAACACTGTTTAAACGCAGGAAGAAGCCGTGCACAATTGGCGGGAGTTTTTGACTTACTTGACGTACCCACTTGGGACGAGGGACCACTCAGTGTGGCCGGACAAGCCGGAGGGACTGACGGCGGCGACGAAGGATTTCAGCGAGAAGCTCATGGGGTTGTCCTGCAAGTTGCTGGAGGTGCTGTCTGAGGCTATGGGTTTGGAAAAGGAGGCCTTGTTTAAGGCCTGTCTGGACATGGACCAGAAGGTGATACCCAATTTCTACCCCAAATGTCCACAGCCAGACCTTACTCTCGGACTCCGGCGGCATACCGACCCCGGCACCATCACGCTGCTGCTTCAGGACCAGGTCGGTGGGCTTCAGGCTACTAGGGATGGTGGAAAGACTTGGATCGTTCAGCCTGGTCGAAGGAGCTTTTGTTGTCAACCTTGGAGACCATGCTTATGTGAGTACCTACTAACTAACTAACTGAGCTAATAATAATGCTGCTTATTAAATTTATGCTTCACTTACGGGATACCCGTAAACAACTAAACTAATTAACCGACTGAGGATAAATACCGCATATGCATGCATGCAGTACATGAGCAATGGAAGATTCAAGAGGGCGGAACACCAAGTGGTGGTTAACTCCAGCCATGATCGATTTTCGATCGCGACGTTCCAAAATCCGGCACTAGACGCAAAAGTTTATCCTCTGAAGATAGAAGAAGGAGAGAAGGCAATCTTGGAAGAGCCGATAACCTACCAAGAGATGTACTTGAGGAAGATGAACTGGGACGTCCACCGTCCCTGGCTAAAGAAGCCGGTCAAGGATCATAATGAGTCTTATGATTTTCATGGATCCAAACTTGGTCCTAAGCCCGCTGAGGATATTTTCGTTTAAACTCATCTCAACTTCGTTCTTCATGTCCCTCCTGCTCTACTGCTACTGCTACTGCTACTGCGTCTCTGTGTACGTCTGAACGTTTTCTTTTCTTTTTTTTCTTTGTTTCTGGTCTCCCTTGACAGTCCTATAGCGGAGTCTGTTTTCCATTTTGTGGATTGAATCTGAATCTTCACGAGAGAAGACCTCCTCCGGATGCCTTCTCTGATGTTATTTTATCTTTGTAAATTTTGGGGAAATGTGTCTTTTCTGCACAAAATAAAATCCTTAACTGAAAAACCTAAATACGTGATTTATCTAAAAGTGGCACCTACATAAATATCGAGCCATTTTTTAATTTAAAGAATTTTTAACAAGTTGATGATTGAAATTATTTTTTTAACAGTTGTATGATATTCAAGAGGTAGTAATGAAAGCAGCCTTTTATATATCCTGACCAATACAGAGCAGCATGGTCCATTATTTATTATTTAATAATGATAATTAGACGCTATTCTAACTGGGACCGACCAAAAGAACGAGAAGATTTCCAATGTTATTTATTCAATTTTATATAATTGTATTAATATTTTAACTTTTATGAAAACATAAATATAATATTTAAGTATATTGAAAATGAAAAATAAGGTTAGATATAATTTTTATATTATATTATATTATATCATATTTATGTTATATTTATATAATATTTATCATATTATATGACTTTTCAAAACGAGCACTATTCAATGCATGGTATCCATTGGGTATCATATACGGTACTTTTATATTATATTTTATCATATTTATATGCATACAGAACAGTCAACAGGTCATAGTTTTCTACATGGAACTCAAAAATTTTATAATATGTCATATACAAACTTAAGCAAATCCCACATCAAAAGGGCAAGAGGATATATTAGCCTTTAAATAATTATTTATTGCTTGTAACCAAACTAAGGTGGCCGATACGCGGTGGCTCCTAGAAGAGGCCGTCTGAACTGCATTAATTTTTAATTTAAATGCCTAACTTTTGTAGGAATGAACAAAGCTTTGGGGATTAGCTTTGAACAGCTCGGTTAGTCCAAAATCGGCACGCTCACCCGGTTTGGCTTTCGGACCGTCGGTTTTAGAGGTTCAATGTAATTCGGTACTGAGAATGAAATCGGACGAGAATGATCGACGGTCCGGGGTCCAGTTTTTAAAAAATTGGAATCAATTTTCCACTGTCAACGTTTAGTTTTGTTGGTATATAATATATATGGTACGGATCACTCATTCCATAAATTATTGGGAAAGCTCGTGAACTCATTCCTTATCCGTATTGATATGATATTATTTGTTTTGGGCCTAAGATCTAATGATTTTGTTTTTAAATTTTTCCTTCACAATATCTCATACTAATTGAATATTATTCATATTTATATATTTATAAGACTCTCAATTTTTAATCATTGTGAGATTTTAAGTGTATACCCAACATATATAGATGGCAACAGAGTTTTCGCAACTAGGTTACAAAACTCAAGAAGCTATAATTTGCATGTCATTTTCACAAGCAGGTTGTGAAATCTTCAAGCACATGCGATTTTTGATCCACTTCAGAATTTTCAACTATTTTTGCATTTTTTAGCATATTTCTATGTTTTTAGACCATTAAATGACCACATGACAGTTTTGTCATTAGTATACATATTTATTTTTCTTTGAGAAACATATTAGATTCAGATTGGAGATTTTGAATTGTAACTGAACCCTGGTTCTACAATTAAGGTTTCTCAATTGGTCAAGTTATCTATTCATCTTTCTATTATTTTCTTGATAGCCAAACATGGATGTGAAGTGTAGATTTACGTCTATGAGTGGCTTAACTCCTTTTATTCTTGGGCAAGGATGTAGTTAGAGGCTAGATCAGGGATTTAGACACCAAATCTATAACTTCAAAAGGTACTTGTTTTATTTAATTAATTCATATTTTTAAAATGGAAGAAAATCAGTTCTTCAAACTATTTGTATGGTTATTACACTATAAGCCTACACCATAAGAAAAATGGTTAATAATGACACTTTCTAGGTGTCAAGAAATGCATAACATTACACTTCCTAAATGTGTCGTATCTACTCATGTCAAGAAATGGGTAAAAGCACCTATGACACTTTTAAAAGTGTTATTTTCAACTAATTTTGGGTTAATTTACGTGTCATATTTTCAAAACATGACATTCTTTGATTGTCATTAATTTTTTAAAGTATCATTAATGCCCACTAACAATGACATTTTTTAAAATGTCATTGTTTATATACCTATATTGACACTATAAAAAACGTCATTTTTATACATTCTATGCACTTATAAAACATCAAGGATGTGAAAATCATTTGTTTATATTTTACACTCATTTGAAGGGTCGCTTTATGTACTCAGCATATAGAAAATAATATTTTATATGATCGGTTATATATAATTTTCATTTGACTTTTCATATAATTCAAAATAATTACTCACCAATTTAAAATGAAATTTAATACTAATAATTACATCTTTGAAAAGAAATTGAATAACTTTCTTTAAAACTTTCCAAATAAATAAATCTTTTTCAATCTAACAAAAGAAACAAGTATATGTACCAAAAAAATAAAATGGCATATATAAATTCTCATAAGAGTAAGATTACAAGATAAAAAAATAAAACAAACTATATTCGTGGTTCACTCTTGACCTTGGAATCTTTCCTTAACCCAGATATATTATACAATAAATAAATGAAGAAAGAATTGGTATCAATCTTCTAAAATTTACCTCATTTTAACAATCATTTTCAACCTCCAACAAAAAAAGAACAAGCAAAGTGTACAAAAAAAAAAAGGGAAAACTATATTTTGGTGGTTCACTTTGGATTCGAAAAATTTTCACTCGCATATATTATGATATAATATGAAGAAAGTGAAATTCAACAATATTTCTAAAATTTGCCCTCATTTTATATATTACATTTTATATAATTGGTCTTAAGTAAAAAAAGTTTCTTCCCATCTTTTAATAAAAAATTGAATATCAGGTTTCCACCTTATAGACATAGGCATTTGATGGAGTTTTGATTTGATGTATTTGAAGGGCAAATGCAACAAAATTTACCCTCATCATTAACAAAATTATGTAGTGATCCCCCTATTCCATATAGATATTGTCACTATATGTCAACGCCAATGCGCTACCAATTTTAATGAAATTTCGGCAACACTTCCCTATAGTTCTCCAAGTACACAAAATGGACAAGGTATAATATATGACATTAGTTTAAGGCATGTTTAGTTTATTTTTTAAAATCGTTCGGTGAACAATTTTTTAAAAATATTTAACATCATTTCGTATTTTTTGAAAATATTTTCTTCTTGCGAATTTTAGTGCTTTTGAGTTCTTTAGTTTTTAACAAAAACCTGGTGAATCAAACGTTCCCTCCATGTTTTATTTGTTCTCCTTGTTTTCAAGAATATAAAACAATTTTCAAAAACATAAACCAAACAGACCCTTAATTTCTCTTGAAACTGGGGATTACCCATAAAAAAACTCATTCATTTTAATTTTTTTTTAAAAGTACAAAAACAAAAATTTACAAAAGATTTGGAGAAAATTCACCAAGAGCTAAAGGGATTCTTTAGCCTCAACCGAATTAGAACATGCGAAGACTGATAGACAAGCGCAAAAAGGCACACCCATCAATAAGAGAAAATCAAACACACATTCATCAAATACTCAAAATTTTATCCAAGAAACATACTACTAGAACCAAGGAAAAGGGGTGCATACTTCAGTTTGGGGAATACCTCTTTATTGAATTTGAAAATATATAATTTATAATGAAAGAAAATGAACCAAATAATTCCAAGGCACATTATAACAGTTACTATTCTTATTGATTAAATAACCAAGAAAATGAATTTGGTAGGACCCACTATCCAACTAGGGACGACCTAGTGACATTGAATGGATTCTAGCTTCCAAATACTTTGACTAAAATTTAAATTGCTTAGCAGTAGAAAAGTAATTACTGATCCAAACAAGATATCAAAAGATTTTCTTTCAAATAGATTTAATTGAATTGGAGAAAAAAGTGAATGTTTACATGCCAACGGCAACTTGATAAAAAAATGAATCACCAACACCGAGATTGAGTTATGATAGAATCGGGTGTGGCTTACAACTTATACCGTATACCAACCACTTAAAGATCAAAACATCATTGAAAAAAATTAAAGTCTCAAATATTTTTAACATATTTGCATAATTAAATTTTACCAGCTTCATGCAAATACTTGAACCAAAACTCAAGTAATTAACCCAAAACCTAAGCCCAAATGGAACCTAAAAATGAACATGAGAATTCATCGCTTCATATCTTAGATATTTAAAAATGGATAACTTAAAACATAGAGAAATGTAACCATTTCAAGCACTAACTAATTGGGTATGAAAAATGAAGAAAAACAAAAAATTATAGAGGGTATCTATTGCAACCCCAACCTGCCAATGCCTATAATTATCAAGTTCAAGCTGTAAAACTATTCAAGGTAGCTCTGGTGAGAGTGTTACCGCTTTAAATAGTGGGAAATGACATAGAAGGAGTCCTGACTGGTGTCCTAATGGAGACAACAAGACCCCGTAAATTTCTAATTTTCTCGAAAAGATAAAATGGTATTTCGTCAAAATCCGAATTTTTCTAAATCTCTGGATGACGAAACAGACTTCATCATTTAATCTGCCTCAAGCATCTAGCTACCACGTCGACTCGAGATACCAAAATTTCATTGCCGATAAGACCAGGCAGCTTCACTGCACATTGTGAGTGGCTCAAGAGGTGTCACGGTCATATGCAGATTGAGTCAAACATGAGCTGTACCCGACCATGAGACACATGCCAATTGCTGACGGTAGAAATCCACTATACATAAGAGGATACAATCCTAAGAGCCAACGAACCGATACGTTTTCAAGCAGTTCGAGATATTACCTCTCTCACCCAACCAATCGAATGGGGAAAAGAGAGGAAATAGACAGAAGAAAATATGGTAATAAGAAAAGATTTGCAGAGTCTACCTTCTCTCTAGATTTTCCAAACATCACCCGAACCTTGCATGAGACAAAAGCAAGCAGCTGATCCCCATCGCAACAGCTACGCGCTGGCATTGATATCAGGAGTTTCGACTAACCGGAGGTAGGGTTTTCCTACTGATTTATTCTTCGCTAAGAGCCATTTTAATGGTTATGGATGTTCGCCTAATGGTCGCTCGTTCTGCCCAAAACTTGGATCGAAAGTGGCGAAATCCTCAGAAAGGGTTTTATTAATCCCGAAACTAATCGCGGACCGATGGAAGTTGTTGCGGTGTTGATATGTTACGCTATGTTTTGAATAAATACGCTGCGGTTGCTCGCGTTGATGCTTCGGCAAATCCCAAGATGGATTGGTTTATTGCTTATTAGCCCATGTGAGCTAATTTCGTGTTATTAAGTATGAATGAATAAATATGATGTTTGTATGATTTTCGCATTATATGCATTCGTGATATATTACGATCATGGCGAAATGACATTTGCGATTTCATATGCACTTTGGGGCAACTAAAAAACAAAAGAGTAAAGGAGTGCATGATATGAAAACATAATATTAAACGACTGATAAAAGATTTTCTCCGCAATCATTTTGGTAGTTTGGGGAATGGGGCCATCTCTGAGGATGAGACCTATGACTGCTTTGAGAGTTATCCACTCGAGGGTCGTCTAATAGAATTTTATCGAAAAATCTGGTGGTATTGTGCTTTCAAGAACAAAAAACCTTTGTTTCGATAAATCTGTTTCGTAAGACCTTAGAAATTCCACTGAAAAGGGCAAAATCGTACTCGACACAAAATCGTACTCTCGATTACAAAATTGTAATTTCGTTAAAAACTGGATTTATCTCAGATCTCACCCATCAAACCATTTCACCGCTGGATGCCTGCAAATCTAGCTAGCACGTAAAATTCGTGAAAAATCTCGGCATGTTTGGAAGCACGCTGGCGCGACGCGCTCGAGTGCCGTAAAACGATTTTCGAAGCGACGAAAGTCACATATAACACGCACTCATGTGCCATAAGTGGCATGAGTAGAGAAATGATAAAACGGACTCACTCGAGATAGTGCCGACGTCAAACTGGAAATGAAGAGATACAATGGTCATTTTCACTCGATTAAGTCACAAAATGCCAAATAGCTGACAGGACCATCTCCCTTATTAAACCAAGACAAAAACGGAAAGTGGGGAGGAAAACTTACAAGAGTTACATATTTGAGTTTGCAGAGATCAGCTTCGACTTTGGAACATGCCTGGCGCATCCGACCGTCTAGCCTTCTGGGGGCAAGAAGGAGAGCCGCCTACGCGGAGGGCTTCACGGCAAATTCTGATTAGTGGAGCTCTCAAACTCCGAGAGTGTAGGGGTCCCTACTCGGGGTTTTATTCTTCGCTTTCAAGACTACGTTAATGTTTTTGGTTGATCGAGGCCTCAACGTGCCGAAAGCTGATCGGTCCCAAACCTCGGGACCTAATCGATATGAATTTGAAACTCAAGAGTAGCAATGGATCGCCACTACCGCTTCGGGTGTCAAATTGTGCTTTTGCATAATAAATCATGTATTGGTTTGTGTGAGGCCGGAAATGGCTGTGAAACCCGGGTTCACCAAGTGAACCGATAAATTGTGCTTTGAAAGGAACAGTAACCTAGGGTTTTACTGTTCCCGAAACAGTGATCACAAAATAATTTTTGTGAAAATATGTGGTTGGTCGAAAGGATTTAAGTCAATTGCTCAGAGCTCGATCATTAGCTCAAGTGAGCTAATTTGATGTATGAAATGATAATTACATGGCATGATTGCGTGATCGATATTATGTGGATATGTGCATGGTTGCTGATATTTGCATGTAATTAGACTGTATTTGGATCTCGGTGATACATGCATTCCATATGCATCAACACCCTAGACTATAGTCGAGCGAAAGTGCATGAGATGAGTCTAGAGAAACTGCTCTGAGGGTCAGTTTTTAAAATATTAATTATCTGAGGGTAGTCCAAATTAAAAATATCAATCGCCTGAGCGACCCAATCGATAATTACCCGAGGGCAGTCCACAACAAACAGCTATATCAATCGCCTGAGCGCCCAATTGATATATACACATCGGAGGGTCATTCCACAAACTAACAAAATAATAATTACACGGCGCTTTTGCGTGAGTGTGATGAATCTGTATGACTGGATCCGAGTCGTTACATATCTGGCAGGATCATGCATTTGCTTGAATGTGTGTTTATTTTCGAACATCAGACCGCACTTAAAGGAGGCCCACTTGCGCGATTCCACCATCAAAGATTAGCCCACCGTCTAGGATATTTTACGCGTGTACATGGAGCGCGGCGAGGGGACGGCTCGGCCCTAGGGACTGAGGATTAGAAGAAAGCCTGGTTGCGGGTTTACGATGTATACATGTATTAGAACTCGTTGTTTAATATATGTGTCAGAGCAAGAGTAAAAATATTAACTCAGAACTATCGATATAGTTGGCACATTGATGAGTATTTGACATGGGCCCAAGAGGCCATTTTATCCATATGTATCATGTGATTGATATTGCATTGTCGATAGTGATACGCAGGCATCGTGATTGGGGTAGAGCTCTCCTTACAAAGGAGACTCCGCCCGATTTTCTCTAAGTGGCGCCTAGCAGTCCACATCCACTTGTATTTCATGGTTGATCGCAGTCAACTGGACACCGAATGGTATGTCAGCTCTACACTCGGGCTAGCATGCGTGAGGGAGTTTCTGAGACTCGGGAATGCATGGAACTGGTAATAGACATTCGAGTAGGAATCAGAATTCACTTGAATGTGTGTGTTTTCATTGTATTTTAGCACTTAGCGGAGTAACCTCGTAGATATTATCACCACCGGGCTTTGCTCACCCCTGCCGGATCCCCTCGTGCACAAGGAGTATTCGTGCAGCATTTACGCTTCTAGAGGCCTGGATTATGTTTCAGGCCGGATCGTGGCCTTGATTCATGTTTTGTGTATATATGTTAGAACTAACTAGTTTTAATATATGTTTTGTATTAAGATTAATGTAATAACTCTTGAATCTATAGAAATGTATGGATTTGTAACTGTGTGGATGAGTATGGATGATGGGCCCTATTGGGTCATTTTACTCATGTACGGGTCTCATGACATGAGACACACAGGTTTCTAACTGTGGTCAACGAAACCCCCGGGCTTTAGGGTGTCACAGACAATATCATCAACGTGATATTTGGATATATTAAAGTCAATCCTAAACCTCAACGACAGCATATATAGTACATCTACTTTAACTCTTGGCATCATATATGAGATTTAACTTTAATTTTTATATTATAAGATCCATTGATATGGCTCTTAACTACCATAAAAATTATAATAATAGAAGCATATTATTGGATGGTCGTGATCTAAGTGAATATCTATTTTTTTATGTCCCAATAATGCATTTGTTAGTCAATAGTGTCAACTATTTAAAGAGATTATATCAAAATAATTGATTTAGAAATCAGATAAAATAATCACATGTTAAAACTATTTCTGAGGATATAATGTCACGTATTTCTCCATACACTACAAGGAAAAAGTTCATCAATGATGTGCTTATAATGTCATTGAAGAGTTTCAATGACACTTCCCTAAAGTGTCATGATGTAGACTGTCATTGTATATGTTTAGATTATAATGACACTCATTTAAAGCGTCAACCTTTATATCATCATATTTCAATCTAATATCTTAACTATGACACTTACATGAGCGTCATTGATTTTTATATGTTCATATTTTAGAACCATGACACTCATTACAAGTGTCATCATCTTTCTCACATTAAAAATCCTATTTGCATTAATTTCATTCATTATAAATCATAATATAACAATATCATAATTATTGAAAATGTACACATAATATGAAAGTCATATTAATAAGAAAAACTATATCAAGTCATATGGATATGAAAAAGCTATGCATATATACATTGATCCGAAATTACATTTTTATATTTCCAACAAGTTTCATAGATTCTATGAGTAAGAGTACAAAATGTTCTTCAACTTGTTGGTAGCGAGGATCTTTGTATCGAGGAGTGCTAAGCCCATCAAAATCACCATAAGGCCTTCTATTCTTGTTCAGGGTTGGTAGATAGAAATGCAGCAAGCAACAATGGTAGAGTAGAAAAGGGTCTCACCCAAATTTCTTGAGCAGACTTGTGTTTGTCGGGCCAAAGTTGCTTTTCCAAGTCGCAAGAGGATTACTCAAAAAATGCAAATATCAACCACAATGTGGCCATATTTAGTCGGAGATAGTTCTCTAACATATATATTTTTAGAAACAAATATAAGAGAAAATGCTTGAAGAGAAATCACTACAGATGGAGAAAGATTTAACTGAAAATAACTACCGCATGATCAGGAGTTCTCTTTGGACTCCGCCAACAGGATACATGATTAGGAGTTCTTTGGGACTTCAAATGTGACGTTGAAGAAAGATCGAAGCAGAACAACTTTTTGGCTATGAAACACTCTACGCCTGTCCAAATTCTCGAGTTTCATCTTTCATTACGCCTATTAGTGCTTTATCTCAGATCAATTTGGTCCAAAATTGCATTCTTCAAGTACCCGAAATGCTTCGACATGGCTTTGAACCCAAAAGATATGTAATGGAGAAGCATTTCAAGCCTAACAGCTTCAAAGGATGCAACTACAGAATGCATCTACTGACAATATAGCTTATATCTCCTGTAAAACCTATGAGATGAAGGGGAAAACAAATTACACGGTGTATCTAAATCTCAAAGGAATTAAACTTTCTCCTCAGATGAGATATACAAATGAGGCTATGAGGAAAACAATATCAATGCCTTATCTTTTAGAAATATCCAAATTTTCTCAAATAAACTATAAATAGAACTAGGTACTCAAATGCCTAAATAACATGTTTTGATTGATAATTTATTATCCTATTGATATGGCTAATATGGATGCTTCAAGAAACATGTTTCACACAATCCATCACTAAGTGCCTTTCAACTTAACTCGTAACACAGGTCTCGGTTTAGTGATCTCGATCTAGAGCTTTGAGCTTTACCCCGGGTTGAAACCATTTCCAACAGAGATAAAAGTCGCTATAGAACATCGTGAATATTGAAAATACAATGCACTTCGAGAAAGGATTTCATTTAACCAAAATGATGAAAAGTTAAAAGAAAAAAAGAAAAAAATAAAATATAAATCGCTATGGATTGAAAGGCATTAAGCTCACTCACTTTTTAGCGCATGGGCATAAGTAATAGTCATTTCAAAGCTAGGTAGTTTAGGAATCATAAATATCTTTCACTAAACATATTAGCATAATAGCATACCAATGAAAAAGAAACACAAAAAATCATAAGCATCTATTCTCCACTCGAGTCCTTCAGCTGAATATTTATAAGAAGAAATAATCAAAAGCAATCTTGTTTCCAGCATGTGACAGCTCTTACTACAATGTAAGTTTATAGCCCTTATTAAGATTACTCACAATCAGAGAGAAAGATCATAAGAAAAAGATATGGACGTATAAAATAGTTTTCCAACTAATTCATAAATTATAGTCAGAATTTTTTACAAAACAAAACATTGAAGTAATTTGTTGGTTTTCAAGTCAACTAGTCTCTAGAAAGCATCTTGGTATAATTACCTCAAATTTGCATCATTCTGATCAAATTTGTTGCCTACATCATTAAGAATAACTTCCAGCCTTCCACAAACCTAATGCCTTTAGGTTTACTTCATAACCATCAAGTCGAGCTACTAAATTTATGACTAAGACCAAAAATGAAAAAAATAAATAATAATAAGACGCCGATCATCTTCTGTCTATAATAATTTGAATGGGCTAATGGACTTGATTCTATTGATAATTGTTGAACACAACTCAAATTAAGAAATAATAAATCCAACCCAGTTCTGCAACAAAGTAGCCACGAATCACAAAAACCCATCCATCCTAATCTTACGTTTAACCCAAGATATTAAACTTAAGCCCAATCCAACTTTATCTCTATGTTAGGTTCATTGAGTAGGTTGGTCAGATTACACTTTTTTTTTAAAGCTAAACACTTTATTTGTAATATAGTAAATTGTCCCCTCTGGGACTTTAACCCAAGATCCCTCCCCTTCTTATGCCTTGCGTTTTTGAAACGTTGAGCACTCTACCACATGAGCTAGGCATGATGAGCGATCAAATTATACAACGACAATTTCATATATATATATATATATATATATATATATATACATAATAATTGTGGATGTTCGAAGCCAACCAGACCGAACCTCGACTAATCCTACTTTAACCCTAAATTTAACAACCTGTAAACCTCAAAGGGCCTTAAGGGAATCAACTGCGATACCACTGGGTTAAATCCCACCCAAGACCTTAGACCAACTAAACTACCCCAAGGGCTTAACTGGATATGATATATAGTGGGTTGATTGCTAGTAATAACTAATTAAAATAAGTGGAAGCTATCCAAAACCAAAGATAAGTTCTTCAATAATACCCACAGGTCTTGAAATAGACATTAGCTATCACAACCTTTATCATTTACTCCATGATGTATTCAAATTTAGCCTGTGAATTAGAAGGTAAGAAATATAAGAAATATGTATAAAAGCCGTAAATGGGATGAAACAACAAATTTAGTCACAACTTTGAAATTAAATTCTTCTTGTCAACTCTTAATTTATTTCCATATATCCCTACACTAAAAGGTATTTTTTTTACCTTCTAATGCACTAGAAGAACCTAGTTTAATGTTCAGGCATGAAAATAATAATAATGAGAAAAAGTTAGTCCATTTTTACTTAATATAGGGAAGTGGTTCTGTTCCCTTTGTTGTTATTGGAAAGAATAAAGATGAATCCAAAATAGTGACGGATGCTTGGTGGAAGGCACATGCAAACAATAAGATTCGTTCTCATTATTCCATATAAAAGGAAGACAATAATTCAAAATAAATAACAGTTCAAGTAGATATATTCAACAACCTATATCAAAAACTAGGAAGCCCCTTATATTTATTCCTTGCAAAGAAAAACTACTCTTATTAATATCTCTATGAACTATATTCTAATATAACTCATATGGTCTTCACTGCATTCACAAGTCAACCTTTATCATTCTCCATTTTATGAAGGGGTTAATGGCACCCTTCTTTCCCATTTATTTGAAGACTTTGAATGAATTCCAACAACTCCATTTCCTAGCATGATATTATTTACCATTCTTAACCTCGCTTCCATTAAAGTGGATGCGAAAGAGAAAATCTATAGATATATCAAGAATCAAATTTTGTTATTGTGCCTTGACAACAAAGATAAAATAAAATGACCAATGAAACTAACAAAGGGTTGAAAAGATGCAGTTTGTAGAGAAATCTTTATTAAATTGCTTTATATCTTTCACTAGTTCTGTGCAAAAAAAGAGATTGTTAACTTTGGAACTTTTTTTCCTGCCTCACATCTGTTTGACTAAAGATATTGTAAAATTACAAGAAGAAAATTTTCCTCAATCAAAATAAATAGTAGAATAATGGAACAGAAATTCAAAGAAAAAAAAACCTTGTATATTCCATACCAATCAGGAAAACATTCAGTTGAGGACCATGTATATTCCATGCCAATCTCCAATGAAGTTGCTAAACTAAGGCAAACCCCACCCAAGGACAGCATGTGATGGAGACAACACCACTCTTGTTATTAGAAATTATTATAAGATTTTTTTAAATGCATCGTTTCTTTATCCACGTTCCAACCCCAATTCTCAGTTTTATTCATATAAGCAATGATTTCAAGATAAAAAAGAACAAGATCAGATAATATCTGGGCTTAAGAATTTGGTAGTTGGAGAAAAGAACATGAAGAAATTGGAAATAAGAAACATGGTAATGTAAAAGTGGGCTAATAATTCCAAAAGTAGGTTTTGAAAAAGAGGACTTTATAGAGGGACTCTTAAGGAAACATCCCGTGTATGAGACATATATTCGATAGTTTCACCATAGCCTCTCGAATGTCATTTCACATTTAAAGCCTAAATCAAAACAACATATAGTACAAACATTTATGCTAAGCCTAAAGTCATCAAAATCACCCAAACAAAATTGGAAGAAGAATAATAAGTTCATTTTTATTTTCAAGATTCAAAACAGGGGAACATTGAGTTACCTTTTCTCAAACTCCCTTTATAGATTGGTGTTTTTTTCCACTAAAAAACTGTCTAACAATATATTTGGGCGAATTTTGTTGAACCCAACAAGATTTCTCAAAACTCCAATCACATACGCCTAAGAACCAAGGGTTTCTGCCTCACATATCTCCAAGAGAGCTCCAATCCCACCTCTACACCCAATTGCTCTGGCGCTCTCTTTGGAAAAGTTGAGAGCTTCGGGGCAATACAAGCTTTTTCCTGGGCATACCCACTTCTTCATTCTAAAAGCCTAATCAATTGGTTATCAGCCAAAGTCCCTCTGCAATCAACAAATGTTTGAAACTATCCACAATTGAAACATAGAAATCACCGACATTGCTTTCGCCCTCATCTTCCAGCAAGCAGATTTTAACAACCATGTGAGAAGTCTAGCGAGTTTTGCTAGATCCTAAACATAGATTTTTCCCAAATAAATAAATATAGATTTTTCCCATTACCTAGATCCTAAACAGTGTAAGAAAATTTGTTACAAAAATTTCCAACATGTCATGGCAAGCAACAGAGAGCATATCGTGTCTAAGAAATCTAGAGAAAACAAATGTACTGCATCTACTCAATCATTAATAACAAAGGCTGCGGGATCCAATGTTGAGTGTGCTATGTCCCCATATTCTTGTGTTTGTGCCTGAAAAAATTAATTCCAAAGACCATTAAGTTTTTCTACTAAAAAAGGCTATACTTTATAGAATTTATAATTTCTGTTTTTTTGTTTCTCTTACCTTTAATATTTCATGCTTTCTCCTAAATATAAATATAATTAATTATTCTTTTGGTATCAATAAATCCTTTCATCACTAGAGATAACATTGCATTTTAAAAACTGAAAAAAGGGCTTCTAGTCAAAAATTTTAAATATAGGCAAGAAAAAAAATTGAAAGTAAAGATTGAGGACACAACCATGAAGAAACACATTTTAAATTTTGTCCTTCATTACTGTCTTGAAGTTTTGATGATGCCAACATCTATATTTAAATGGTCTCTAAGCACCACATGATCTTGTGTATATATATATATATATATATATATATATATATATATATATATATATATATATATATATATATATATAT
The DNA here is from genome assembly GCA_016808115.1 of Tetrastigma voinierianum. Taxonomy (NCBI): domain Eukaryota; kingdom Viridiplantae; phylum Streptophyta; class Magnoliopsida; order Vitales; family Vitaceae; genus Tetrastigma; species Tetrastigma voinierianum. Next base: position 197,351 of record JAEQBH010001279.1, on the reverse strand, counting down.
ATATATATATATATATATATGATCTCCAAATGATCTCTAAGTCTAAAGGCCACCATCTATGTCTAAATGATCCCTAAGAACCACATGATCTTGGGCAATATATATAAATATATAAATGATCTCTAAGTCTAAATGCGACCATCTATGTCTAAATGATCTCTAAGCACCACATGATCTTGGGCAATATATATAAATATGCCCCTATTTCCATGGCTGCCTTAGCAGTTTGATATTCATAAAGCTTCATACGTGTAGTGTTATGAAACTGAAACAATGAACAAATAAAATTTCAAAAATCTTATAAATAATAAGTATACAAGTATACAAGAATTTACAAGTATAACTATGAAAAATCTTAAAAATTACATATATTATGAAAATCTTACAAGTATAACTATGGAAAATCTTATAGAATTTACAATTATACAAGACATTCCAATCCTAGACTGGAAAATACTACAAAGAATAATTTTAAAAAATAATAATGTTAAAATAAGATATAACTATTTTTTTGATAAGCAAGACAAGATATAACTATGAAAGTTCAAATTTTTTAGACTGGTAAATTAGCTACAAAAAATAAATAAATAACAACAATAACGAAGACAAATGAGGCACAAGTATAGCCCAAAGACCACAAACCAAATTCCACTAATGACGACCCATAGACTACATTCAAACATCACCCATAATGAGAATACATTAAAAAATAATAATATTATAACATTGCTTATAATAGTAGTAGTAGCAACAAAAATTAAATTGACCGAGACAGACAAAACAAGTCAAACAATGATGAGAAAGGCCATACAAATAAGAGTCATGGTTAGATGTGCGACTTTAATTCCAAAAGTAGATTTAAGAAAGAGATATGGAGGACTCCTCGAGGAAATATATGACGTGCATGAGACATATCCTCGGAGTAGTTCCACCATAGCCTCCGAATGCTTACCTTGAATTTCTAAAGCCCGAACTGAAACAACAACAAGACAAACATTTATGCAGTTTCTAAAATCAAAATGACCTAAAAAAATTACTAAGAAGAGGAATAGTCTATATTTTTATTTTAAGATTCAAAATAAGGAACATCGAGTCTCTTCCTGCTACCTATGAAGCTTATGCTCAATCGAGCCAACTCCCTCAAGTTTTCTTCTCTCCCACCACTCCGAAAAAATATGCACACGTGGATGAACCCAAACAAAGCCAACGGCCGGAGAAAAGAAACGGATGGTTTGGTGTAAACTAAGAGCAAAGTTGCCTATGAAAAAGGCGAGAATCTCCCTAACTACATTGATGGCGATAGTCAAGTAGAGGCTGAAGCTGAGGTTTTCAACTTTGAGTTGAATTTTGGAGTAAACAAACCTAACGCCAAAACCAACTACCATTATCGCTACCATTCTTTTTGCAACCCACTCTATCCTTTTCAAGAATTTTTCTTCGACACCACCACGCACTCCGCACTGGGTCTCACAAGTCTTAGAATCTCTGGCCCGTCAACCTTGCTCAACACATCTGTTTTCTCCGCCTCCCCTAGACCGAGCAACCATCGTGATGATTCCACACGAAGACCAAGCAGATGAGGAGAGAGGTGGAGAGGAAGTTATGAGCACTACCTATAAACATTTCTTCAAGAGGTTCTTGAGAGGGAGGTTATCAAGGGAAGGAAGAGGGAGCCGATGGTGAAGAAGAAGAAGCAGTATTGGCCAATTTAGTCACGCCATTTGCAACCCACAACTTCTATGGAGAGGATGAGACAACAATTGGGGTTATTAGCTGAAGCCCCTCTATAATCAACCCAAGTTTGCATTATCCACACTCGAAACCCTAGAAATGCCCCACATTGCTTTCGCCTCAATTCCTGCCAGTGTAATCTAACAACCATGTGAGGAATCTAACAAGTTTAGCTGCATTCACAACCCATTTTTCCTTAAAGGCTTCCACGTGAGGAGTGTCCTCCGATAGAGCACAGAGAAGTCAAGCCCCATTTTCCTTGCCGGCTTTCGTATGAATATGGGGTTTGAGATCATGAACATCGGGTTTGGGGAGCAAGTTTTAAAGAGGGATATTTATACCCATTATTCATCAAACACTTTAAAAGCGCCATCGTAAAGAATTTGTGGTATGACGCTTTGAATAAGTGTCATGGTGTATCAAACAATATTTAAATAAGTCGTAGAAGTGTCAAACTAAAAAATTTAGTAAAGTAAACAATGACATCTCTAATGAGCGTCATGAATCTCACATCCAAATCTAAATGTCGCTTTTTAAAAAGCATCATGAATCAAGTGTCATTATTTTTATTTTTGTAGTAGTGATACCAACCTGCCAAAAATATGTTAATATCTAATAGACCCAGAAATTTTGTATACATTAATTATTCATTGGAAGTTACATAATCCCTTTTTTTCTTATGCTTAAGTGATCTTATATAGAATGGGAAACAATCAAAGATCTCTTTATTATGCCAAAAAATAGTTGTAAACTACACCTCACCAAAAAAAAAGTCAAAATATAATGGAAATAGCACCAGATCCGTGACTTATTCATGGGGACTTAAATGGTCATACTTTTTCTCCCTTTTTTTTCTTTTTTTTTTTCGACATCAAATGGTAAATATAAAACAAATAAAAATCCCTTATAAAGTGCTAACAAATGGTTAAGATAAATAATCCCAACTCAAACTAGTGATTCAATAATCAGAGTTATAACTCACACGGCAAAATCTAGTCAATGCAAAATACGATACCCGTGTCGTATACACCAAAAAACATCATCAGAGATATAACTGAAAGTTCTTGTTCCAGCTTTCCAGGAAGAGGCTTAATTAGGCCACCGATCAATCTTACCCTATCCACTTTGAACTCGTATTTGAAGGTCTCTTAGCGCAAGATGGGACACTGGGTCACCCTTTTCGTTCCGTCAAACCATGGCATCCCAATCTGAAATATTCAAGAAGACAAACTGAATGTAAGATTTGTAGAACCGAAAAATTGCCTAGAAGGTGGCAAAAAAATTAATTCGCCTACTTGCTCGATACCATGCCTGTGGGTTTGCTACATTTTCTTATTAACAAACCGTTTGTGAGCTTAACAATAACTTGCCTCCTTTTTCTACTGGGAGTCTTCATCTGTGAGCACAAGGATGAATATCTAATGTAGGATACGATGGTAGATTTTTAGTTCCTTAGAGTATTACACCAGCTTTTGGAAAATTTACCATCCATAAATTAGAATTATTTTTAAAATATTTAAAACCTAAATCTCATATTAATCGAAAGCTTCTTACATAAACACGTGTATATCACTAAACTTACTTGAGTAAACAACCCCAAAATCCAAAATTCCCATTCATAATCCACTGTGAAGCATGGATACGACAACCTTAAGGAGTGTCCGTAATGACACTGGATACGCTGACACAGCGATATCGCATCGGATATGTGGCTCGATACGCCACGTGGCGTGATCAAGATCAAATAGTAGGTCAGCCTTGGATACGTATTTGACACTGGAGACACTACAGACACGACTTAGACATAGCTGGATCTAATTTTTTTTTTTTTTTTTTTTTTTAGATAGATTTTATGGGCCATTTTCTTCTTTCGGGGCTTAAAAAACTCCTAACTTTGGTTTTTGCTCTTCTCAAAGAGTAAAACGTAATTCCCTCTCACAAACACAAAACGACACAAAAACCCGGATTGAAGTCGAGATCGAAGACGCCGACAACGCCCGACTACGCCAGAGAAAAGGTGTGCTAACCGGCTAAGTAGTAAGTTCTTCTTTTTTTTCAAGCAATGATCAAACATTTTAAAGGGTTTTTTTTTCACCAAAGAAAATTGGGCTTTTCAAAACACCTAAAGGAAATCGTGAATCCGTGATATCATTTCATCACCTAAAAAAAATCGAAAAAATAAATTCAAATAAGGGGAAGAGAACCTCACTACCATCGACTCATCACATGAAGACAGTTAAGGAAGAAGAAAAAGAAAAATAAGGAAGGTGGAGTATGCACATACCTGCAGTTAGGCAAGTGGGTAAATCGTGGTATGTCATTGCAGATGAAAACTGGGGTTTGCCGTGATGAAAACTGGCCGAATAAATTTCCATAATTTGTTTCGAATGGTAAGACTTAAGAGACCATATTTAAGAGGGGCAGTTGTTCCAATTTCCAAATGGTGAGAGAGGGGCACTTGGAAGTTGGAACAAGTGTGTGCGTGTGTGTAAAGCAAGGGCACTGGGAGGGGGGTAATCTGTCTTAATTTCAGGTTAAGTATAATTGTTTTATAATTTATTTTGAACTTAATTATGATTGTTTTATAATTTCTTTTGAACTTCAATGAATGTAAATATGCAAATTTTATGGAATTAGCCTAATTGTATGGATGGACAAAAATTAGATTGGATTGGTTTTAGTTAATTTAGATTTATTTAAATGGCTGATATTTTTTTATCATGCGCACTATACAATGAGTAGTAATTTCGAGCCTTCAAGTAATCAATGTATCAATTCACATGACAATGCTCCATTATGGAGGTACACAACTAAAGAAGCGAAATTGGGTAAAGGGGAGGAAATGTCAAGCCAATGCAATTTTTGTAGACAAATATATGAGATCATATTATAGAGTCAAGGCTCACTGTTGAAAATTAAAGTGGTCAGCTGTGACCAGACTTCAAAGTAACGAATGAAAATTCTAATGAGATGCTAAGGGTGATGAGGGGCTGAACAAAGGGTGAAACACCTAATCTTACAAGTTCCTTATCACATCAAGCGCCGCAACATCTAATTTGCAATTCTTCTAGTGCTAGTGCTATTGATCCGTATGAGAAAGGGGTATACTGATCAATCAAAAGGCATTCAATACAGCATGTGAAATAGTCGACAGCCGAGATAGGCTAGGATGTTTTACATCGGGGGTCAGTTTTCACTTCTAAATCCTTATTACGCCTCACGCCTTTAAAAGTGCAAGTCAATCCTGTACATGTCCCACCAAATATAATGCATTAAGAACTACATTATTGTAGAAGGAGAAGAGTAATATTGAGAATCTATTATAACCAATCAAGAAGATTTTGAATGAGAAAGGAGTGGAGCATTTTCATGATTTGATGGTCGATGCTCAAAGAAGCACCACTTATTAACATCATGGCGCCCCAAAAGTAATCTAAATGTTTCAAAGCAATAAACTGTGAAGGGGAGACTAAGGACAAGCACTTTATAGTTGATTTGTTGATTAACATTATACAAGAGATTAGTCCTCAAAAAGTAGTTCAAGAGAATCGATAATGTCAGTAACTTGCAAAGTAGCGTAGACACATTGTGGAAGCAAAGTTTCAAGATATCTTTTTGACCCCGCGGTGGTGGTTCATACTCAATCTTGCTTTGAAGAACATATGTGCACCATCAACACACCCAAGATATGATGATGTGACGGAACAATGGGGTTGGATCTCTCGGGTTTCAAGTGATGCCTCTTTCATCAAGAATTTCATTATGAATCATGCAATGAGATTGTCAATGTTTAATAATCACAAGTCAAGTTACTTTCAATGGCGACACGCTGCTTCAACTATTGTTATGCTTAAACGATTTAATGAGACCCTAAAATCCGTGATTCCCGGCTGAGGTAAATGGTACTCTTGGCCAAAACTGCACTTTTCTAGATATTGGATGACGAAACTAACTTCACCGGGCTTAATCGTCTCACAATTCAATACACATCGACTACCGACTCGAACAATCTAATTTCACGCCGAGGCACGCGAGAGGAGCTGTGGGACACTGGCACTATGAGGCCCAAGAGGCGCCATCACGGTCGTCAGGTGCAGTCAAACATGGAGCCTGGCTGGGCTCACATGCACATATCATGCCATTAGGAAGAAAATCTAAGTTAGATGGATAAGTGGATAAGGGTGTAATCCCATGGTCCAATGAGAAATGGAGCGCTCCTGGTATCGAGAGATTTTCCCTCGACGTTCCCAACCATCGTGGCGGAAGGAGAGAGCGGCAATAGAGTAGAGAAAGAGAAAGAGAGGGTTTTTAGAGAGAGTACTCACCTCTCTCTCTAAAATTCCTGAGATCCACCCCGCGCTCCTGGGCGAGGCAAGGAGCAAGCTGTTCCCCACGGCAAGGACTACACGGTATCAGCTTTGGGAGTTTTGACAAACTCCTAAAGGTATGGGGTTTTTCTCCTACTACTTACTTTTCGCTTGGGCGGTTACGAATGGATGTGATTTGTTGAGGCCTGGATGGCCGTGGTTTCGGTTCCAAAAGATTTGGACCGACTGAAGAAATCTCTAGAGTGGTTTTGGACGGTCCACGGACTGTTTGCTTGATTTGTGTGGTGTTGTGTTATTGCCATGAGAAAATAACATGTTTGTGTGTGATGTCATGTAAGGGCCTAAGATGACTGCCGGATTGTGCTAGCGCCCATGAGAGTAATCTGTTATTATTTTAAATCAATAACATGATGTGTAGATTAAATTTGTTAATATATAAAAAGGAGTATATATTAGCATGTTGAATGTTGTTGTGCCATTGCATTGCACTTAGCGGGAGACCTAAGTGAGAAAATCTGGTCACCAGCTGTTTCACCCGTTGTGGGAATATATTTTTTAGGTACCGAAGACGTACTTGGGGATGGGACGCATCCGGGACCTTAGAGGCGAAGAAACGGCCAAGATGGCCTTATCTTGTATTTTGTAAAATTCTGGGCAAGAGACCCATTTTATTTTGTATAAATTGTAATAAATACAATTGTAAACAAATCATTTTTGTATAAAATATACATTTTTTAAAGATGTGAGGTGGCCTGCTGTCATTTTTACACGCACGCAGCCTCTGGGCGACGTGAGACATGAGATTTCACGGGTTGACGGTAGTCAACGGACTTCCGGGTTTTGGGGCCAAGCATTTAAGACAATAAAAGAGGCTTGGAGCAATTAGTGATAAGTGAAGAATGGGAATGTATAAAGAAGATGATTTAGGAAAGCTGAAGAAGTAAAGGATAAAAATCCTAAATGAAGACTTTGATTAATGTGATTATATCCTCAGCTTTACAACTCCCATGTATGATGCTTCGACAATGATACCGACAAACCTTTGCCTTCACAATATAATATTTATAAAGTGGTGGGATTCGTTCGAAAAGTGAAGGAAGCCATTTATAGAAGAACATAAAAGCTTCACATAAAATTCAAGGTATAACTAAGATTTATTAGTTAAATATTTAAGTTTGATTGAAAGTTTTAGTATATTTGAACTTATATGAATCGTTTTTGTAGTATACTTGTAGGTTTTTTGATATTGTGAATGGAATCTTGGTGGAAAGATGGACTAAAAGCCACACACTTTTACATTCCTTAGCTCATTCCTTAAATCCAAGGTAATCTTAAGAGTTTAAATTGTAAGCTTTGATAATTTAAATATAAATGATATTCTATGATGTTTAACATAAATTATGTCATAACTCAACTTGTAGGTATTATAGTCAACAATAGCTTGATGAGTCTCATGATCGTGTTCCACCACATCGAGATATGGAAGTAGTAAGAGAAAGAAAAAAATGTTTTGAGAGAGATTTTTCAAATGAAGGTGAAAGGAGGCAAGCAAATGAGGAGTATGCTACTTTTTCTACATGTTTGGAAGATTTTTCTAGTAGTGATTCATCAATGACAGGTGGTACATGAGTCCTATTAAATGGTGGGTTGTTCATGGAACTTCCTCACCAATGCTTCAATCTATAGCATTAAAATTGCTAGGACAACCTTGTTCATCCTCATGTTGTGAAAGAAATTGGAGCACATATAATTTCATCCACTCTATGAAGAGAAACAAGTTGACACCACAAAGAGATGAGGACTTGGTTAATGTCCATAACAATCTCCGACTTCTGTCAAGGAGATCTCCAAACTATAATGAAGGCGAATCTAAAATGTGGGACATTGAAGGTGATGGTTTTGACTCAATGGATATAGAGAATGCTGGAATTCTTGAGATTACGGATCTTTCTCTTGATGAATCTGACTGGAAGCCATTTATTTGATTCGAAGGAAATGTTAGTCTTTAGTTTTAGTATTACCCACATGTTTTGTGTTTGAATATTTGTAAAAACAATGTTTGAGCACTTGTTTTTATTTATCTAAATTGCTTTTTAAGGGTGATATTTGTAAGGATAATTATTTTATTTTATCTTATTATCTTGTATCCGTATCCTAGTTTTTGAAATTTATGCCATCCCCATGTCCAGCCTTGTCATTATCTCAGGTAATTAGTATCCGTGTCGGGTGCTTCTTAGATAATCCATTTTACCGTCAAAGTCCATTCTCAAATACTCCCCAATATGCGCCTGATGGAGCACAACAATCTCATTATGATCCAACTTCCTAGAATCCTAAGTTGACTTTGTTGCAATCCCAAACCCCAAACGCACATCCAACATGGAAAACACCACAAACCCATCATCCACCAAAAGGTTCTCCATAATCCTCCCCAACCCACCTTTCAAAACATGATTTCAATATAAGAACTACATCTTCGATGTGGGCTTAAGTCAAACCTTGTGCTTGGCATTTATAACTAATAGATTTATCGACTAGATTGTGAATGAAGTTATGTAGCCTTTGATGAACTTGATGATGCGGGTGCCCTACTTGAGATCGACTGTCTCGGCGATGTTGGCGGTTCACTTGACAAGTAACTCGCTCACAAAGTAGACTCGATTCTTTGACTGTGCCGAACCACATTCCTACCATAACCCTCAGATCATGGTTGCGACAACCCACACACGTGATTAAGGATTCTAAAATAATCATGTTCTCGTTTGGATTAATTATAAAAATCATTCATCTTGGAACACCGATTCCCTTGATCGCCATGTAATCAATTGATTAAGAAATGGGAAAAAAAACCTAAGTCCCAACAAAATTCGACGATCCTAACGAGAAGGGAACTTAGAGACAACGAATAATCAGGCAAAAAAAGCAAAGCCTTAGAACTATGTTTTGCACTTATTCTCTTCTCTAGGAAAATCACAAATCGTAAAAAATGACTCACCGAAGATTGATCGAAGAGCAAAGCCGTGGAGAAGAGGAGTCGTGCAAAAGAAACCCCTACAAGTTCCTACAAAAGAAACCCCTACAAGTTCCTGTAAAAGAAACCCATGCAAGTTTCCAATAAGCATGTTCGTGTGGTTAAGTTGTGGATAATATCCTTTATATAGTACCGATGGTGAGTCACTTTTTATGCATAATATATTTATACTCATGATTCAATGACACTTTTAAAAAGTGCCATGACTTACCGTTAATTCAAGACGAGATCTGATTTTGAGAAGGGTGAGGGTTTCTGGTCCGGGCCACCATCCCATGGAGGCGTTGCCTCCTAGATCAGCGACGTTGACATCTAAGCCAATGAAGTGGCATTGGAAAAAGGCACGATAGTGGTGGCAAAAGTTGAACCCAAGAAGATGAGGGTGATCCTTACCGGTGAAGGAGCGTGATGGCGAAGCTACGGCAAGGCTGACTCAAAATGAAGTTGGTGTCGGCTTGATGGTGCCGGAGATGGAGAAAGGAGAGGGTGTGGATAAAATAATTTTTTTTTTTAAAATAAAAAGAATTTGGGTCCAATCGGTGGCGAGAGCCCGAGACTTCTAATTCATTGGGGGCAACTTATAATAATAATGAAATAATATTGTAAGCTATAAATACAAAAAAAGTCATATTAAAAGTAGTATTGTAATCGAACACATATTGCAATTGTCCTCGATGAAGTTTCATATTTTGAAAGTGTTGCATAATAGTTTCATTGTCAATGAGTATCAAATATATCTTTCTATATACAGTAAGTGGTCGTTCATCTGTTGATCTCCCATCCGATTTCGCAATCAATTTTTCACAATATTCCGCCATGAGAAAAAATATTCTCCCACCGATTCTTATTAGCAGTGGAATTAAAAGCTAATAATATGTAAATAACAACACAAAAAAGAGTACACGACGAAATTTCCGTCACAAAATTGTGACATATTTGTGACGGAATAGTGACCGAAATTAGTTTTAGTGACCAAAATTTGTTTGTAACGGATTTGTGACGGAAAATTGTGACGGATTTGTGACAAAAAAATCCATCACTAAATTTTGGCGGGAAGGTGGCACAAAAATTTTAGTGATGGAATTGAAACTACTTTGTGATGGATTTTTGTGATGGAAAACAATCCATCACAAATCCGTCACACAATAAACTATAAAGTAAAGCCTCCAATAAAAATAATTTGTGACGGATGATATTTTCGTTACAAAATAGTGACGGAAACTGAGTTCCGGAGAGAACACAATTCCGTCACAATTTTGTGACCGATTTGTGACAGATATCTATTAAAAATTTTTTTTTTTATATTTTAATTTGTATTATACACAATTTCAAAATATTCTAATATTTGAAAATATTATAAAGTATTTGAAATTTTATTATTAATAATATATGTTGTGCTATATTGTACAATTTAATTTTAAATTTTTAAAATTTGTGATATTTTAATATTTTTAAATTGTATATATAATTTTGCCTTTGCTACGCCTCATAAAAAATAATAAATATCAATTAAATAATATACATGAGACTCTGATGTTACAATATTTGAAATTATAAAAATTTTAGATTTTTGAAAATAATTTTTATTTTAACCGTCGTTGGGGCATAGCTAATTGATGCAACATGTCAAACTATATTTTCGAAATCGACTCGATTGTGTTCATTAAAGCACGAACGATTCGTATAAGTTGTTGAATAATCTTGGCCTTCTTAATAGTTTTGATGAATATTTTTTTATTTATATTCTAAAGTATATAATACAATTAATTCTAGTCTTGAAATGAATTTTTTTTTATAATTAAATGCAATGTCGCTAGTCGGTCGTGAATCGGTAGCGAAAATAGTGGAATGATAAATCATGATCACAGAGATTTTGTGTGAATTATCATTACGTCAAAAAATTTGACGAGAGAGCACAATTCCGTCATAATTTTGCTGACCCGATTTATGCTTAGATTTGTGGCCAGTTTAATGACGAATATCGATTAAAAAATTATTTTTTATATTTTAATTTGTATCATGCATTAAAATATTCTAATATTTGAGAAATAGTATAAACTATTACATTTTATTGATAATATATGTTGTGCTATATTGTACAATTTAATTTTAAAATTTTAAAATTTGTGATATTTTAATATTTTAAATTGTATATATAATTTTGCACTGCTACATACTCATAAAAAATAATAAGTATCAAATTAAATAATATACATCAGGCTACGATGTTACAATATTTGACATTATAAAAATTTGTGATTTTTGAAAATAATTTTTTATTTTAACAGCCGTTGGGCGTAGGCTAATTGATCACGGCATGTCAGTATATTTTCGAAATCGGCTTCCGATTGTGTTCATTAAAAACACGAGCGATTAGTATAAGTTGATAATCTTGGCCTTCTTAATATTTTTGATGAAAATTTTTTATTTATGAATATTCTGAAAAAGTATATAATACAATTAATTTCAAATGTAAAAATAATTTTTTTTTTTATAGTCATTTGTCACAATTCGGTCAAATATCAGTCACAAAATAGTGACGGAATGATAAATCCGTCATAAATTTTGTGACGGAAACACAATTTCGTCACAATTTTGTGACCGATTTGTGACCGATATATATTAAAAAAATTATTTTTTATATTTTAATTTGCATTATACACAATTTCAAAATATTCTAATATTTGCAAATATTATAAACTATTTGAAATTTTATTATTAATATATGTTGTGCTATATTGTACAATTTAATTTTTAATTTTTTAAAATTTGTGATATTTTAATATTTTAAATTGTATATATAATTTTGCCTTGCTACATGCTATAAAAAATAATAAGTATCGAAATTAAATAATATACGTCGGACTACGAATGTTACAATATTTGACATTATAAAAATTTGTGATTTTTGAAAATAATTTTTTATTTTAACCTTCGTTGGGGCATAGCTAATTGATGCAACATGTCAAACTATATTTTCGAAATCGACTCGATTGTGTTCATTAAAGCACGAACGATTCGTATAAGTTGTTGAATAATCTTGGCCTTCTTAATATTTTTGATGAAAATTTTTTATTTATGAATATTCTGAAAAAGTATATAATACAATTAATTTCAAATGTAAAAATGAATTTTTTTTAATAGTCATCTTTCACAAGTCGGTCACAAAATAGTGACGGAATGATAAATCTGTCACAAATTTTATGACCGATTTGTGACAGATATTTATTAAAAAAATTATTTTTTACATTTTAATTTGCATTATACACAATTTCAAAATATTTTAATATTTGAAAATATTATAAGCTATTTGAAATTTTATTATTAATATATGTTGTGTTATATTGTACAATTTAATTTTTATTTTTTAAAATTTGTGATATTTTAAATTGTATATATAATTTTGCACTGCTACATACTCATAAAAAATAATAAGTATCAAATTAAATAATATACATCAGGCTACGATGTTATAATATTTGACATTATAAAAATTTGTGATTTTTGAAAATAATTTTTTATTTTAACCGTCGTTGGGGCATAGCTAATTGATGCAACATGTCAAACTATATTTTCGAAATCGACTCGATTGTGTTCATTAAAGCACGAACGATTTGTATAAGTTGTTGAATAATCTTTGCCTTATTAATAGTTTTGATGAATATTTTTTATTTATGAATATTTTGAAAAAGTATATAATACAATTAATTTCAAATGTAAAAATGAATTTTTTTTTAATAGTCATATGTCACAAGTCGGTCACAAAATAGTGACGGAATGATAAATCCGTCACAAATTTTGTGGCAGATATCGATACGTCACAAATTTGTGACGAAAGCATGGTCCGTCGCGATTTTATGCAGATTTGTCTTGAGATATCTATTAAAATTATTTACATTTTAATTGCGATATACACAATTTCAAAATATTCTAATGTTGAAAATATTATAAACTATTTGAAATTTTATTATTAATATATGTTGTGCTATATTTTACAATTTAATTTTTAATTTTTAAAATCTGTGATATTTTAATATTTTAAATTGTATATACAATAAAATTCCAAGTTTTCTTGTTCATTTCATTATACAAATCCTTAAGGTCATAGTTCATAACCTTAGCATTCACCCTTTTCCTATATGCATTACACCATGCATATAATTTATACCTTATGATAAATGTCATGATTTCAATGGTAGTTAAATACAATACCGTTATCTCTACAGGCATAAGCCACGACTCAGGGAATATTTATTAAATACAGCATCATCGGTGTATCACATGTCCTTGCATTTACAAGTAATGCAAGACAATTAATTATACATTTAAAACATTTTATCAGCAAAATTTCATTTTTGAAAATTTCATTTTTTTGAAAAATTTTGTCTCATTTTATTTTATTTGATTTTCCAAAAAAAAAAAAAAATTCGAAATTCTTGTTCACATTGTGGAGTCAACATTCTTTGTTCATAATTTGTTCATAAATATTGTTCTTATTTTCTTACCCAGTCTTGTTCCCTAAGTTACCAATACAATTTGTTTATTGCAATCTGATTTGCTGCTAAGCCCAGGTCTAACCTAACGGTGTGCCTGCCCTCTCCCTAAGCCATTCAAGCCTTCACTCATGTTTTTCACGCGCATACCTGTGCAGCACAATCAAGCTAACCTCACGCTCACGTCACGATACACGAGTGTGTTGTGACCTGCTTTCATCAACCAAATAGCCTTCCAGGCCATTTTTGTATTCTGTCTGATTTCCGTTAACACTTGATACAAACCCATCCAATCTACACACCCAAGGTTTGCAATATAATTCTTTTATTGCAATACACTTCGACCATTCAACAACCTTTCTCTTGCAATATAATTGCTCTTATCTAGCCACAATTTGGGCAATGGCCCAAAACCGTTCTAATAGCGGCGTAAATTTTTTTCTTTTAAATTCTTTGGAAAATCACGAAAATACGTATATACGTTTTTTTTTTTCGCGCGTCTTGTGGAAAATGCGAAACATAAGTATACACTTTTTTTTTCTCATTTCTTCCAGCTACACCTAGAAGATACACAAAAATATATACATGTATTTTTCTCGAGAACATCAAATAGATTTAAAATTTTACTTTCTTTTGATTTTCTTCGAGTTTTTTTCAAACTACCAAACACACCTTAGAAAAATGATTTTCTTCTTCATCATTTTTTTCATTTATTTGCTACTAGAGACACAAAATATTTTCCATTTTTTTCGAGTACACACAAATAGAATTTCTTAAATTTATTTTATCCTAGTTTTCTTTAGTTTTACACACTGTAAAACTAAAACCAATTTTTTTTTTCTCTCCTCATTTTTTTTTCTCCATCAGTAGCCTTCCTTGCTACCTCTACATGCAGTAACTTAAATACTGCATCCACACAACTCAAAACTTTTATGAGTTCAACTATAAAATCTATTAAAATTTTATTTCCTTTTTCCCAAATAAATTTATTATAATTTATTTCATTTATTTTCCTTTTCCAGTTTTTTACTCACTGTAAACCCTCAATGAAGGATCCCGACCCGGATTAACCTCATGAACCCGAGGGGACCTCCCGGCACTCCAACGGATATAGAAACTTTTCCTTAAAACCATAAATTAAAATCAAGTGGAGCGAGCCTTTACAATTCTTCATATCTTTAAAAAATAATGCGGAGCGAAGTGCTAAAAAAATTTATTTTCTCTTCTTTTCAACACTTAGATTTTTTTTTTTTTCGGGGAAAATCGGCGAGTTTCCTCTTGTTTTTCGGACTTTCCCAAATTTACAAAACCTGATGAAAACATTTAAAAACACTTCTAAACTTCAATTCATCAACTTATATTAGGACTATAGATCATGACCCAATCGAACACAATATACGTATATATGCATTTTATTTCTTTCAAATCATCAAAACATTTAAACCTTCTTCAATTCCATGCATAATTTTATCAAAACATGACAAAATATTCACATATACAATATGCAAATTATTTTCAATGCGAGTCACATCTCGTCTCGTCTCCTCGATAGCTCATTCGCGGCTGCACAGGTACTCTACCGATGCTGTCTCGGGTCCACAGCAGAAAATATTGTTCGAAACATATGGAAAAGAATTAGGCTCGCGAGCTCAATGAGTGTACATTTTCATTTATATAACTTTTTCAGTACATATCAAAATAATACATACTTATACAATTAAAATCCATTTATACATTAAACATTTATGCCTTAAAATTTCTTTCCATAAATACTTATACCATTAAAATCAGTTTATGCTTTAAACATTTATACCTTAAACTTTCTTTCCATAAATACTTATGCATTTAAAATCCATTTATGCTTTAAGAATTTATGCCTTAAACTCTTTCCATAAATACTATGCATTTTAAAAATCGGAATTTTATCTTTAAGCATTTATACCTTAAACTTCTTTCTTTATTTCTTTCTTTCATTCTTTTGATGGAACCCGGAGTCACACACCGAACAGTTTCCGAATGCTGACGGTGAGAGGCGATCACATTCAGTCCTGCCCTACGTGCGGAGAAACTCACGCTTTGCATAGGGTTCAGTCATAATCTTTATCACGTGTAAAGGATATTCTGCAGAGCCTTTTATTCCCGCCATAGTTAATGCTTGCATAAACTTACCCTCTTAATAACTGGCAAAAATGCCCGGCCCGATGCTCGATCCTCTGGAGTCATAGGGGATTTAGAGGTAACCATCAGTAAAACATTTCTTCAAAATACATTTATAAATACGTTTTAAATCCTTTGCTTTATCATTAAAACACATATGCATACTTTAAACATTTTTAAACTTTCATAATACCTTAATATATGCATACATATTTAATACACATATAAATATATGCATTGATGCAAGATAAAACAATGCAATATAAAACATTTCCATATGCCTTTACATTTACATAAAAATTTACATTAAACTTTCAGTTTAACATTAAAACCATTCACTTTTAAAAACTAAATTCTCAAAAATATGTTTCCTCCACGGTTCGCGCTTCAATTAAGCTTGCTTCCCGTTGAGTTCCCGTTCCGTCGATCATCCTTTTCACCCTTTTCCAAAGAAAATCACAACTATACATTAATCCTGCTTCCATTTTAATCCACCATACACATTCATTTAAAGCCAAATGAACAAATTACCCTTAAGCACTAAAAACTCATTCATTTTGGCCAACCTTTTTCCAACCATACCCTATAGACTTTATGACTCAAAAATTATTCAAACGGTCTTCAAAATTTATGAAACTCTCCAGATCAGTTCTTGATATCCAAATAACATCTCTTTAAATTTTCAATTTAAATTCCGTCTCCTAAAGCCCTCAACCATATAACACAATCTGCACAGCAAATAACTCAGTTTGGCAGAACAGAATCTGCATAGCTCACTTTGAACCATTTTCTGGGCACTTTAAGTTTACAATTTGCATGAACTTCCTTTAGATAAATTTTTCCCCTAGAAGTCTATTTTACCCAGAATTTTGAATCACTCAATTCCGATCTAAAATGAGCAAGTTATGGCTAAAATACCAAAACTGGTCAAAACAGAAAACAGGACATTTCCTGTACCGAGACTGCTGCCCAAAAATTTACCAAATTGTGTTTCTCTTCCATTTTTTTTCTTTCACTCTAAACACTTAAATCTGATGCATTATACCCATTTCAACATATCACACAAGATCTACATCAAACCTAACCATTCATTCACTTGATTTGTCAAAACCCTAATCCTAATCCATGGCTTTCTCAATTTATCTCAAAATCATCATCATTCAACCCTAAATGCCACTAATTTAACATCCATACAAGAAAATCAAATCATTAGGCATGAAAAACATAAAAATCCAACTTTCCCACCATGAAAAACTTACTTGTTTTTGGTTTCCTTTGGCTCCTCTCCCTTGCTATCACTTGTAGAGCACTTGGAAAGCTTGAAGGAGAAGAAAAAACTCACCTCTCCTCTTTGCCCTACCCTTTCTCCTCCTCTTTCTCCTTTCTTCCCTTTCTTTTCTCTCTTTTCTCCTTTCTTTCCTCTCCTCTACGTGATCCCCTCTTTTGAGCACTTAAATCCCCAAATTTTTGACTTTAAAATATTATTCCAAAAGTGCCCTTAAGTAAAAAATATCGTTTGTTGGTTTAAAGTGGTCTTTCTTTTATGTCTCATTGGTCCATTCCCATGAGACCAAGTCATTTACCCCGTTATTTAAATCATAACTTAGCCATTAAGAAAGATTTTGATTGGCTAGTACAATTAAATAACATCTCCCATTATAGCGATTTTATCTCGGTTTAAGCCTTTACTTTGCTTTTATATCAATTATATGTCAAAAAGAAATATTCTATAGTCGTCTATATTTAAATTTGAACATAAAATATTTTAACTAAATCCTTCACAGTGTTCGGAGCTGCAGAAATCACCGAAATCGAGATTAAATCATTAAGTAGTAATCAGGACAATGACGTATTATTACGAAGATTACGTTGAATCACACGGAAACTATCAAACGGACTCCGTTTAGCTATTTCAGTTTCGTTAGTCTTTTTATGATTTATTCCCGGACCTTTTTATTATTTGGCTCAATTTCAGAATTTGTATGAGCTCAAATTTACGTCCCAGAAATCAATATTCATAAATCTCCCATTATCTTCTAAATGTCGGTTCAAAGTCATAGGAGCCCAGAGGTACCTTAAAAATCCTTTGCAACCCACTCCATCGGATAAAATAAGAAA
The DNA here is from genome assembly GCA_016808115.1 of Tetrastigma voinierianum. Classification (NCBI taxonomy): domain Eukaryota; kingdom Viridiplantae; phylum Streptophyta; class Magnoliopsida; order Vitales; family Vitaceae; genus Tetrastigma; species Tetrastigma voinierianum. Next base: position 179,493 of record JAEQBH010001279.1, on the reverse strand, counting down.
AAAATCACTATTCATTAGGGCACCCGGTTACAATTTTCGAAAATTTTCACTTCATGCCCAAATGATGTCCAGAGCGTTCTAAATTCTAATCCACCCTCGCTTCTATCATTAGACCTCAAATCAGTTCAATAACTACTATTATAACATTCAATAAGGTTGGGGTTTTACAATCACCCCTCCTTATAAAAATTTCGTCCTCGAAATTTAAATTCTCATGTTGCTTCCTCTCTACCGTGATTCATCCACAACACCTTTACTAAAGGAATCACTTTGTTTCAAAGAACCTAATCATTTCGATCAACAATCTGAACCGGTCTTTCTTCATACGTCAAATCCTCTTTCAATTCAACCGGTTGATCTCTTAACACATGTGAAGAATCTGTCATATACTTTCGAAGCATAGAAATGTAAAATATGTCATGTATTCTGGCCAATTCGGTGTGACCTCGACGAACGCTACCTCTCAATTATTTTCATAATTTCATAAAGTCCCATATAGAGAGGACTTAACTTCCCTTTCTTTCCGAATATCAACACCCTTTCCCAGGGTGATATCCTCATAAATACTGATCCCCCTAAATTACGTCTCTCTTAGGTTATCAACATAACTTTTCTGTCAATCTTGAGCTATCTTTATCTATCACTGATAACTTTAACATTATCTGTTGTAGCCTGAACAATTTATGAACCTAAAAATTTTCTCTCTCCTTCCTCATCCCAACATAATGGAGTCCTACACTTCCTTCCATATAAGGCATCATAAGGCGCCATTTCAATGCTTGCATGATAACTATTATTGTAGGAAACTCCATTAATGGTAAATCTTTCTAACTTCCTTTAAACTCTAACACACCCTGAGCTAACCAGGCATAACTGAAAATGTCTGTATGGCTCTTCCCAGTTGGTCATCCAGGTGAAGTGTTACAATCTACTTTTATATACAACTCGGTAACTTCTCAACCTAAGTCACTATTTTTTCATAGGTAGGGGTGTTGATTTCGTCAAATCTATCACAATCACCTATATCACGTCATAACCACTCTGGCAAAGTGGAAGTAAAAAAAAAATCCATCATGATTCTCTCCCATTTCCACTGAGGGATCGGAAGAGACTATAAGAACCCTGCAAATCTTTGATGCTCAACCTTAACTTTTTAACAAATGAGTCATTTGGAAATAAATTCTGCAACATCTTTCTTTATACCCGTCCACCTTTAGTATTCCCTTAGGGTATGATACATTTTAGTGTTTCCACACGATGCATCGCATATGCGGGAAAAGTGAGCCTCTTCCATAATTTATTTATTTCTTTAATCTTCCCACATCTAGTACACATAACACATGACCTAACATCATCACTATACCATCTGTACTAAAAATCTTTTAAGCGCGGACTCGGCTTCCTTTTCAATTTAATCATGATCGTATCTTGAGTGCATAGCTCCCTTATCTTGTCTATTAGTACGGGACCCCAGCATAAAATGTAGCTAGTAAGGCTCAATATCACATCCCAACTCTAGTCTACTTCCTAAAGACCTCAATTCCATAAATCTAGGAGTACACAACCTTTAGGTGAGATATGGAACCCGTAGGCTTCCTACTAAGAGCATCGGTTACCATTAACATTTCACATTAATTTTCCAGCTGGTGCACTCATAATCCTTAATGAGTTCAACCCATCTCCTCATCTCATATTTAACTTTTTCTATGTGAATAAATATTACATGTTCTTGTGATGTAAAAATTTACATCGCTCCATATGATAATGCCTCCATATACGTAGACGAAGACCCGCGACAACCAACTCTAGGTTGTATACCGGATAGTGCTCATGCTTTTTCAATTGCCTTAAAATCATATGCTATCACATTTTCATGTTGCATTAACTCACCCCTAAGCTGCACTTCACGACATCACGATATGCGCCATATCCTTCTTACGACGGAATTGCAGAACTAGGGCTAAAGGTCAAATTCCCTTTTAGTTCATCGAATCTTTTGACATGTCTCTTACCGCCTGGCTTTTCATCTTTCCTTGTCAATTTAGTCAAAGGATCCGCTAACTTTGAAAATCCTTAACATGTAGATGGCCTGCAACTAACCTAGAAAACTTTGTATCTGTCACATTCGTAGGTGGTTTGATTCCACAAATTTTCTCAATCTTTTGGTCAGCGAAACCCCTTCAACTGAGAAATCATGCCTTAGAAGGCAGCAACTGTCCTAACCGAACTAGAATTTACTAAGTTTGGCATACTAAGTAAATAGAATTTACTTAGATGCTCATCGCAATCTTATTCTTAAATAGATTAAAATGTCATCAATGAATACTATAACAAACGATCTAAATGAGGAATTTGAAAGATCCACATTCATAAGATCATAAAAGCGGCTGAATATAAGTTAGTCAACTAGCATGACTAAAACTCATAATGCCTATACCGTGTTTTCAAAGTTGTCATGGAACATCCTCGACCTAATCTTTAATTGATGGTAACGACTTAGATCATTTCAAAAATACCCTCGTTCCTGTAATTGATCAAGATCATCGATCCGTGTAAATGGGTGTTGATTACGTATTTTCACTTTATTCAACTCACTGTAATCAATATCACAATCTTAAACTCATCATCATTTTTTTTTTTTTTTAAGCGAGTGGCACTCCCAAGGCGAAGTACTGGCCCTATGAGAGCCACTTACTCACAGAAGCTCATCCATTTATACTTTCAATTCTTTTCAATTCTTTCAACTTTTAAGACCATCATATAAGGTGCCTTAGCAATTGGATGGATTTACATCACAAGGGTCATTTCAATCTAAAAATTAATATATATATATATATATATATATATATATATATATATATATATATATATATATATATATATTTTATATATACCTAGAAGATCCCTCACCTCAATAGCATAAGCTAGGTACCTTTGATATAACTTTCGAAGTATTTTACTAGCCCACATAACTGTCATATTATTGGTAGGTAGTATTTTCCGTAACCCACATAAAACAACCTCTGTCTTCCTTGGCTTATAGAACCTAACCTCTTTCCTATAACAATCCTTTGTAGCATGATGTCTAGATAGTAAATCCATACACAATATAACATGAGTCATGGATATCTAATAATATCAAATCTTAAAAATTCCTAGCCTCAAATAATCACTCTGTTGTAACAATCAACTTTTCCATACTTTTCTAAATTTGTAAAATCCTACATTACACATTCATCATTATGTCTTCAATTTCTTCCATTTTCTTTCAACAATTACAATTAATAATTCACTTATTATCATTGATTCATAAGCTAAATTAAACCCAGTACATTTTCAATTAGCCATCGACTACCCTCTAGCGCGACCATGCCTTTCGGGTTTCTATCACGAGTCATAATTTCTTGCCTCTAATTTCCTTACCCTCTCAATGGACACCGTCGGCTCACGGGGCTGATTAAATGTTGTGGCTAACATCTGAGCCATCTGCTCTAAAGGTATCTGTCCTCCTACGACCTTTGGAGGCGGTGGCAGCCCTAGCTGTACTGCGGGTGGAGGAACATACGCAGACTCATCAACATGTTCCTCAGGTGGTGGTACTACTGCCTCAGGAGCTCTCCTGGTGGGTGGTCGGCCTCGACGACGCATTTTTCTGTGAATTCAAAATTTTAATATGTCATGTAATGCATATATGATTTTAAATCACATAAATTTTTTTTTTTTTTTTGGTTTTTTTTTTTTTTTGTTTTTTTGAAATCTTAAAAGAAAACATTAAGTAATCATATAAAAATAAAAATTTTCAAATCTTTATAACATTTTCAAAACCGCTCGATACCGTATTTGAAGGATCAGGCCGGATTAGCATAAATGGGCAGGGTGCCGTATTTCAGCGGATATAGAAACTTTTAGTAAACCGTAATTAAAATCCAGTAGGCGAACCCCTTTACAATTCTTCACATATCCTTTTAAAAATGTCTGAGCGAGTGCACAAAAAAAATTTATTTTTCTCTTCTTTTTCAACACTTAGATTTTTCGAAAATCGACGGAGTTTCCTACGTTTTTGTTTCCCAAATTTACAAAACCTGAGTGAAAACATTTAAAAACACTTCAACTTGATTCATCAACTTCATAATGGGACTCCTCGTCCACAACCCAATCAAACACAATATACGTATATATACATTTATTTAACCAATCGTAGAAACATTTAAGCGATTAAAATGCATAATTTTATCAAAACATGACAAAATATTCACATATACAATGTAAAATTATTTTCAATGCGATGCGTCACGTCGTCTCCTGCGTGGCTCGACTCACTTTGCACGGGGAGGGTACTCTGCCGATGCACTGTCTCGGAATCTGAAAATATTTGTTGAAACATATGGAAAAAGAGTGAGGCTAAAAACGAGCTCAATGAGTGTCACATTTTCATTTATACTCTTTTTCAGTACATATCAAAATAATACATACTTATACAATTAAAATCCATTTATACATTAAACATTTATGCCTTAAAATTTCTTTCATAAATACTTATACCATTAAAATCAGTTTATGCTTTAAACATTTATACCTTAAACTTTATTTCAATAAATACTTATGCGCTTTAAAATCCATTTATGCTTTAAGAATTTATATAGCTTTCTTTCCATAAATACTTATGCATTTTAAAATCCATTTATGCTTTAAGAATTTATGCCTTAAACTTTCTTTCCACATAAATACTTATGCATTTTAAAATCCATTTTATGCTTTAAGCATTTATGCGCTTAAAGCACTCTTTCTTTATTTCTTTCTTTCATTCTTTTTGATGGAACCGGAATAAACACACCCGAGCGGTTTCGGTCTTGTGGTGAGGGACGGTCGCATTAGGTCATAAGCAGCTCTGGCTAACGGAGAAACTCACGCTTTGCATAGGGTTCAGTCATAGTACTTTATCGCGTGTAGGATATTACTACAAGCCTTTATTTACTCACTCGATTAAAACATCTTTACCCTCTTAATCCTTACACGCTTAAGTACTTGACGATATCGATCATGGATCATAGGGATTTAGGGTAACCATCAGTAAAACATTTAACCCAAAAATACATTTATAAATACGTTTAAATCCTTTCTTTATCATTACAAAAGCAGCATTATGCATCGCCAGCGTTTTTAAACTTTCGCAATACCTTAATATATGCATACATATTTAATATAGCGTATAAATATATCGTTGATGCGAAGATAAAAGCAATCTGATATAAAACATTTCCATATGCCTTTACATTTACATAAAAATTTACATTAAACTTTCAGTTTAACATTAAAACCATTCACTTTTTAAAAACTAAATTCTCAAAATATCATTTTCACTCGCGATTCGCGTCAATTCCGCTTCTTCCCGTTGAGTTCCCGTTCGAATCCGATCATCCTTTTCACCCTTTTCAAGAAAATCCACAACTATACATTAATCATAACTTCATTTTAATCCACCATCTGCGATTCATTTAAAGCGAATGAGCAATTACCATAGCGCTAAAAACTAATTTCATTTGTGACCTTTTTCCAACCATACCTATGGAGCTTTATGACTCAAAAATTATTCCAAACGATCTTCAAAATTTATGAAACTCTCCAGATCAGTTCTTGATATATCAAATAACATCTCTTTAAATTTTCAATTTAAAATTCCGTCTCTAAAGCCCTCAACCATATAACACAATCTGCACAACAAATAACTCAGTTTGGCAGAACAGAATCTGCACATAGCTCCACTTTGAACCATTTTCTGGGCACTTTAAAGTTTACAATTTATGAACTTCCTTCGGAGATAAGAGATTTTCCCCTAGAAGTCTATTTTACCCAGAATTTTGAATCACTCAATTCCGATCTAAAATGAGCAAGTTATGGCCAAAATACCAAAACTGGTCAAAACAGAAAACAGGACATTTCCTGTACCGAGACTGCTACTTAAAAAAAATTTACCAAATTGTGTTTCTCTTCCATTTTTCTTTCCTCTAAACACTTAAATCTGATGCATTATACCCATTTCAACATATCACACAAAAGTATACATCAAACCCTAACCATTCATTCACTTGATTTGTCAAAGCCCTAATCTAATCCATGGCTCTCTCAATTTATCTCAAAATCATCATCATTCAACCCTAAATGCCACTAATTTAACATCCATACAAGAAAATCAAATCATTAGGCATGAAAAACATAAAAATCCAACTTTCCCACCATGAAAAACTTACTTGTTTTTGGTTTCCTTTGGCTCCTCTCCCTTGCTATCACTTGCTTAGAGGCATGAAGCTTGAAGGAGAAGAAAAAGCTCTCTCCCTCTTCCACCTTTCTCCTCCTCTTTCTCCTTTCTTCCCTTTCTTTTCTCTCTTTTTCTCCTTTCTTTCCTCTCCTCTGTGATCCCCTCTTTTGAGCACTTAAATCCCCAAATTTTTTGACTTTAAAATATTATTCAAAAAGTGCCCCCATAAGTAAAAAAAATATCATTTGTTGGTTTTAAAGTGAATTACTCTTTTATCAAGCTTCTCATTGGTCCATTCCCATGAGACCAAGTCATTTACCATTATTTAAATCATAACTTAGCCATTAAGAAGTTTTGATTGGCTAGTACAATTAAATATCTCCATTATAACGCAGATTTTATCTCGGTTTAGCCTTTTCTTTGCTTTTATATCAATTATATGTCAAAAATATTCTATAATTGTCTATATTTAAATTTGAACATAAAATATTTTGCTAAATCCTTCCGCAGTGAATTTGAACTCACGAAATCAGAAATCGGTTAAAATCATTGAAATCATTAATCGGGACAATAAGTATTACCAGTGCGTTGAATCGCTTGGAAGCTATCCAAAGCGGACTCCGTTTCACTTTATTTCGGTTCGTTAGTCTTTGATTTATTCCGGACCTTTTCGTATTTTCGGCTCAATTTAGAAAGAATTTGTGTGAGCTCCAAATTTGTGGAAATCGATAATAACCATCTCCCATTATCTTCTAAATATCGGTTCAAAGTCATGACCCATTTCTCTAAAATCCTTTGCAACCCCTCCATCCCGGATAAAATAAGAAAAAATCACTATTCATTAGGGCACCGGTTACAATTTTCGAAAATTTTCACTTCAAAAGAAGCTGCCCCAAATGATGTCGGAGCGATTCTAAATTCTAATCACCCTCGCTTCTATCAGTGACCTTCGAATCGGTTCGTGCTTCTTATTGCATTCCGATAAGGTTGGGGTTTAATCACCTCTATTATAAAAATTAGATCCTCGAAATTTAAATTCTCATGTTGCTTCCTCTCCACAGTAATTCATCCACAACACCTTTACTAAAGGAATCACTTTGTTTCAAAGAACCTAATCATTTGATCAACAATGCGAACGGTCTTTCTTCATCGTCCAAATCCTCTTTCAATTCCAACGGTTGATCTCTTAACACATGTGAAGAATGTCATATACTTTCGAAGCATAGAAATGTAAAATATGTCATGTATTAAAGCCATTGAATTGTGACTCAACTAAACTACCTCTCAATTATTTTCATAATTTCATAAAGTCCCATAGAGAGGACTTAGCACTTCCTTTCTTTCGAATATCAACACCCTTTCGGGGTGATATCCTCATAAATACACTTTGATCCCCCACCTAAAATTCCAAATCTCTCCTTGGGTTATCAACACAACTACATCCAATCTTGAGCTATCTTTATCTATCGATAACTTTAACATTATGCATTTGTAGCCTGAACAATTTATGAACCTAAAAATTTTCTCTCTCCTTCCTCATCCCAACATAATGGAGTCCTACACTTCCTTCCATATAAGTATCATAAAGGGCGCCATTTCAATGCTTATGATAACTATTAGTAATAGGAAAAACTCCATTAATGGTAAATGTATTTTCTTCCTTTAAACTCTAACACACAAGCCTTGAGCATAACGAAATGTCTGTATGGCTCTTTCAGATTGGTCATCAGTGAAGTCGTACAATCTCTTTTATATACAACTACCAGGCCAACTTCTCAACTAAGTCACTATTTTTCCATAGTGAAATTGGCTGATTTAGTCAATCTCCACAATCACCTATATCACGTCATAACCACTGCGGCAAAGTGGAAGTAAAAAAAATCCATCATGATTCTCTCCCATTTCCAGGGATGGAAGAACTATAAGAACCACCTGCAAATCTTTGATGCTCAACCTTAACTTTTTAACAAATGAGTCATTTGGAAATAAATTACGCAACATCTTTCTTTATACCCGTCCATGGCTAGTATTCCCTTAGGGTGCATAATTACATTTCCCCAGTGTTTCTTTGATGCATCGCATATGCAGAAAAGTGAGCCTCTTCCATAATTTATTTCTTTAATCTTCCCACATCTAGTACACATAAACTCGACATCGAACCACACCTAGTGGTGATGTTCTTACCCGACTATGGCCTAAGCCCAAATCCTCAATCTCTAGGTTTCCATATACCTATACTCTACATCAAACCACTCTAGTGGTGATGGATACCCAAACCCGGGCTCCCTAGGTATTCGTATGCCTAAGCTCGTCTGTTTGTGGCCCCAAACCAGGTCAGTTGACTACCGTCGACTGCGAATACAAGTGGATGTCGGGTTGCAGGCATCCCACCTTATGTCCGCAGGTTAACAGTGGCGAGACCCGGAGACTGGGCGTCTGAAAACTTACAATTCCGTCACAATTTTGTGACCGATTTGTAACAGATATCTATTAAAAAAATTATCTTTTACATTTTAATTTGCATTATACACAATTTCAAAATATTCTAATATTTGAAAATATTATAAACTATTTGAAATTTTAATTATTAATATATGTTATCTTATATTATTATTATTATAATATAATATTATAAAGTTTATATAAAGTTTTAAAATTTTGTGGCGCCCCCTTTCCTTGATTATTATTATTATTATAATATAATAATATTATTATTATTATTATTATTTTGAATACATGGTTCATATTACTTCATTTGGGTTCGTTTTTACCCCGATACAATTTATTTCGTTTCAGTTCCCTTTATTTTAAATGAACTTAGCCCAAGTCATTTCCTGACTTTCGAGATTTTCGTAAAATCTAGATCCTGAGTCATTGACGTGATGCTTGGAAAAATCGTAAAATATTGACATGCCGGTCGGCGAAAACACGGGTGCAAAGCAACCTGTTCTTGAGACAGATTTATGTGAGTCAGTTTAGTCATCCGAGATCTAGAGAATTCAGGTTTCTGGCAGAGTACCGTTTACCCTTTTGAAAAATTGAATTTTTCTCGGGGGTTTCTAATTTTATCATTTTAAATTAAAATAAATAAAAGAAATAATTATTATAATAAAATTGGATAAATGAATAAAATAAAAATTAATAAAATGAAATATATTTTGTTTGACAAAAAAAAAATATTGATTCAACTATTTATTATTATTAGATTGAAAAAACTGAGTACATTAATTTATATGAATATTTTTTAAAGTATATATATATATATATATATATATATATATATATATATATATATATAACAAAACCAAGCGAATGATTGTGTTTGAGGTTAAATAATAATAAAATAAAGTAAATATATGCAAAAGGGGTTGGATGGGTAGCCAACTCTTTAAGTCAGAAAAAATAAACAGAGAGGGAGGAGAGGGAGCTGTGAAGCGGGGAAAGGAAGCAGGGCGTGGAAAGGGCTTTTGATTTCTTGGCCAAGTAACCTTCGATCGGCCTCAAATTTGAAACATCCCTGTCGAAGTGGATAACATTTCTACGGTGTCTGATTTTATTGTTAACGGCTAGATTTTGGATCTAAGGTAGGGTGGTTTAACTCCTAAAACTTTTATTTTATAATTTTTGAAAAAATCATTGGTGAATATGCTCCCTTGGGTTGATGCTTGCCTTATAATGAACGTTGGACATCGAATTTGAGCTATTGAGATTTTCATTTGTTAGCATAGTTGTTCTTATTTTGTGTTTTTTAAATTCGTATATACGGAAAATCTTACTTTATGAGATTGTTGGAAGTATTTATGCGGTTTCTTCCACTCACGAAGTTGGTGTTCTCCTTACCCACGGATCCACTCTCAAAGAGATTTTAATAAGTAAAGAAATAAGTTTATTTAAGAAATAAAAAAGACCTGACTTACCATGTCTGGCAAGTCTGGAAATTTTTATTTTTTTTTCAAATTTACCCTATTCTCATTTTGGGTACTACTTGATGTTCTAAATTCAGACCAGGTTATTGGGCAAGAAAAAATAAGCTGGCTTCAACCGGTTTACAGTTTAAAGTCGGAATACAAGTTAAATCGGGCTGAAAATATCCTTGATCAAACCATCAGTTGAATTTGAAAACATTCTAATATTTGAAAATATTATAAACTATTTGAAATTTTATTATTAATATATGTTGTGCTATATTGTGCAATTTTTAAAAATGTTTAAATTTGTGATATTTCAATATTGTAAATTGTATATAAATTGTATATATAATTTATAGTGTTGTAAATCGATGTTATACTTGTAATATTGTTATTTTATTAAATTGTACATTAGTGTAGGAATTAGATTGCTTGAGCTCATAGAATTGTGACATGTTGTAGGGAACTTGTCTGAAATTGGAGTAGTTGCTGCTTAATTTGTTGCGTTATCAGGTCATCAATTCTTTTGAATTTCTCGCGATAAATACAGTATTTTTATATTCAAAGTTAATGGTAAGGCTTGCTTATTTTAGAAATTAGGTAACCAATAAAAATAAAGACAAACTGTCGAAACAAATTTAATTAAAACATATGTAATTTAAACTTGATTATATTCATTCCAGATAATATAAATTATGAGTTCTGACAGGCAAATGACATGCTGTATTTGACAATGATGACAGTTTGAATTTATAATGTGGTCGAAAGGCCAGAATTTTTGCAAAATGCATCCGTAATGTGTGACTTAAAAGATAAAAGTTGTCCATGTAATCATCGAAGTGTCAAAATAGGGAATTATTTAGACGAGACATCAGAAGTGGAATCTGAAGAAATGGACTTGTAAAGTAGATTATTATCAAGTAACATCATGAGAAACTATAAACATTTAATAGGAACAAATGTTAATAATTGATGCTTTTGTACATAGCAGAGTTATAGCGTAGACTTTCAATGCAATGCGCCTATGGTGTATGATGTTGCGTCCCTTTAATTCAATTAAGGAAGAGATTCTAATCCCACAACACAACACTTTCGATGCTAAAAGCATCAAAGCAAGAGGTGGATCAGAACTTTATGGCCATTCTCTCAATTATCCTGTTGTCCAGATTGTTGAATATTAAGGTCGAACACCATATCTCCAAAGGTAAAGCAGATGAAATTTGTACATTGATGAAAGAATTGCTTCCGACCGAGTAAATCTAATGATGGAAGAACTTTACAACAAATGAAGAAAAGTAGGTCTGGGTTTGCCAGCCCAAGATTGATTGTTGTGAGAATAATTGTATGCTATACTAGGGCGAAGATAATGACTCGCTGTTGTATGATTTGCTCACCTCGCCAAGGAGATGTGTTGTGATCTTCCAAGCACAAGAAAAATGCTCATATAAGAAAATGTACTATTTTCCTATAATTCCTGCCTACGTAGATTGTATGCATCTGATGTAAATCGCTGCACGTGAGGGTGGTGCAAGAGCAACCACATGAGAATTGTATATCATGCGCCATTGTTCAACCTCCTTAGGTACTAATTTTGACTGCATCCATCATTTCATCTAGTGTCAAAACGGTAGATTAAGTTCTGCGGTAATCACGGGTTCTAAACTATATGGGCAATCAAAGCCATCAGATCATCTTGGCTCAGAAGATTAACTCCATACAATCTGCCAATTTTATGGCGAAGGGAAGAGCATATGGTTTTTAACCCGTCATTGTCTTAGCCAAAAAATCCTAAAAACAAGTTGGATGTTTTTCTGCAACCACTCATCATTGAAAGGGTTAATGGCGTGGAGTCGGGTAGAAACATATGATGTTTCTAAGAAAAGAAAATTTCAATTGCGAATCAGTTTTTAAGTGACAAGGATTTTCCGCGGTCTGGCGTTGTCAGTTAGTAACATGAAAGTATGCTCATTCTTATTTGTGATGGAAGATCTCGTATGCATTTTCTTACAAAAGGAGGAAAATCGTCAGCGGTTTGACAATCATCGAAAGTTTTTTGCCGTAAGATCATTTATGGCGAAGGAATAAGAGATGGTTTGTGAAGGGATGAGCTGCTCAAAAAAAAGCGCATCACCTATATGGTCGTGGACCTAATTAATGAAATTGATGATTCGGGGTTTAAGAAAGTGACGTAATTTTTATGAGAATATATAAACTCCATAGAACCAAAAATCCATGTGATGTGGTTGGAAAATGAAGCATCTTTCGACTCTACCTTATTGGAAACCAATCTCATTAGGCACACCTGATGTCATGCACATTGAGGCACCTGACAAATATTTTACGTTGATGAATGTTAAAGGGAAACCAAGGAGTACCAAAAAGTCTAGGAAGATTTAAAGGAATTTTGCCATCGTCCCGAGCAGCATCTGATTGGTGTTACAAATAAATATCCTATGGCCATACACATCGATAAATACGGAAAGAGCAACTTTGTAAGTGGATTAAAAAGTTGAAATTTCCAGATGGTTATGTTTCTAACTTGGGGAGATGTGTTGATTTGAGTGGGAATAAATTGTATGGAATGAAGAGTCATGATTGTCATATTTTTATATGCAGGTTAATTGACGTAGATTTGTGAGTTATTGCCTCGTAAAATGTATGACAAGCTTTATTTAGCTTGAGCATTTTAAAGATTTGAACCGTTATAGTCATAATAGAGGATGACATGAAGAAGAAGATATTCCCATTGTGCTTCTGTAAGTTAGAGCTTATATTTCCACTCTGCTAATTCATGAACATTCTTCCAATTCATTAGCTTATAGCAAGATACGTCTGGGTGTTATAGATGGATATATCCATTGAGCTGAGTTTAAAAACTATTATGTATTGATATATTAATAAATTATCTTATGTAATAAAATTAAAATCAATTTTATTTTAGGTACTCCGTAAGTTAAAAGAATAATGTCAGAATAAAGCTAAAGTTGAATGTTCCACATAATGCATACTTGGTTGAAGAAGCTTCATCATTTGTAAAACATTATTTTCAACCTTCCTGATATACACGACATCGAAAAAGTGCCACTAATAGTGATGGTCAGGATTTGATTTGGAAGAAGATTCGAGATATCGGCACAAACGGTTGGTCGATCATTAGGAAAAGCAACCATTTAACTCAGATGGAATTACACCGCAAATAAGAATTTTTACATATATTGTTAAACTGCATGAAATAAAAAGTCAAGCACATTCAAGAAGTAACTAACTAGGCTAGATTGCTTTTATTCATATAGAGAGAGAGAAAGAGTATATATATATATATATATATATATATATATATATATATGCATAGTATATATATATATATATATATATATATATATATATATATTAAAATTTGCAAAACATAAATATAATATAAAATTTACTTATAGAATATAGAATCTTTTGTAGTGCAGTTATAATTTCAAACCTGATATTGAAGTCAATTGACAACTTTGAGATGTGAGTTTGCATATAGTTTGAGAATTATGTAAGTAATTAATTTGTAGAATATAAAATGAAATGTAATATGTAATATTTCTATAAGTAATTAATTTCTTATAATTGTTATATATAGGCAAATCTACAATCATCCAACATCTCTAACCAAATGATCAAAGACTCCTGCAAAAGGACCACTTATAAGGTAACCCATTTCTGTGGCGATATGTTAATGGATATAAGTTCCACAACAGAGAACGTGTCTCAAAATGAAGTGACAAACTGGTCAGTGGAGTGTGCATAAAAGGTTCTAGAGCCATAAAGGTAAATGAGCCAGAGTACTATGGTCTAAAAGAAATTTCAGAGTCAGAGCACTCTTGTCACTAATAAAGATATAGAATCTATATTTGGTCTTAAGGTTCATGGTTCGATCCAATCTTCAATCAGTACAAGAATTCACCCACAAAGATAAACCAGATGCCAAGAGTCGTATATATTCACAAATATGAACCATTTATTCTTATTGTGGTGAGCCAAGGCAAGTAAGTGTGATTTCAGATTCATCCTACTTTGAAGAGAGAATGTGAATGATTGGTTACCGCTTTGCAAAATAAAGCAAGGGGAATCTGTGGAGGTACCCAAAGTCAAACGCATGTCTACCTTCCCCTCATATGATGGCATTTCAAGAGGATGTCAATGATCAACATGGAATCGATATACCAGATGATGCATCAATCTCTAAATGATGAAAATGGTCACTATATGGATAATACCCAACTGAGGAAATGATTAATCTGGTCTGTAAACTGAAGATGGTAAGACATCGATGAACAAGGAATCTGATTATCGATATAAGATAATCAAGGTAGAGCAAAGAACTGGTTATTTAATAGTTTATGAAGATAAAGAGTGAACGTAATTAATGATTAATATCATGGACTAACAATTATGGTCACATTTCGTTGTAATTATCGTCAGAATATGTATGAATCCATTAACAATGTTATAATTAATGTAAATCGTGTTGAATATTTTACTAAATCTTTGAAGTGATAATCACTATATATTTTTTATGAGCATGAAAGAACATGTCAATTAATTTTAGTACACATGGTGACGATGTTCTCACCCCACCAATTACTATCTCCAAAGACGCACTAAGGGGCCACAGCTTCTTCGCAAAGATCATCTAACGATGGAACAAGCACTATTGATTAGGAGTTGAAGAAAATAAGTAAATAATTTTTCTATATAATTATCTATGTATTGTTATTGTGGTGTTTGTTATAAAAGAATATTTGTTGTTTTCAAGTTTGTGAGTTATATTATTTGCATCATTATGATCGTTCTCCCATTTATTTCAGCGTTTAATATTACTTTTCAAGCTGGTCTCGTAGGCAGCCCTTGTTTCCTTCAAACAAGCAAAGATTCATTTCATATTTAAAAATTAGAAAGACAAGAATAATCATGAGAAGGGAACACTCGTTATTAGATATTAAAGAGTTCTTATTGGGAGGAGTTTAAGGTTAACATATTATATTTTTAAAGAATTAAAATAAATTTAATAAGGATTTCAGAATTGATAATTTCTATTGAGTTATATTTATAAATAAAACATTATTATTTCAATATTTATAATTATTTGTATTATGTATATGTATACTGGGACTCCAATGGATGAAGAGGGCTATTAAGAGTCAAGTGGTGGCAAAATGTTAAAACACAAAGAGACACCAAACATGTCCACATTTGAGGCGTTTCTAAGGATGGCAAGCCCATTGCGGTGACCCAAGAAATTGGGATAATTGCAACAACATTGAACACTACTGCACGGAGCAGAGAGCTCAAAATCTAAACAGAACGCCTTAAGAGACCCAGGGGTCCCGGTAATCGGCCCGACTAAGCACACGTGTGATCTCGATCTATGGTGGAGCATTCTTTTAAAATGGCAAATTATTAATTATTTAGTGCTCTGAATCTAAGCTTTTAGATTTTTTCGACTAACTTTAAACATATAATTACTGTTCTTATTGTGCTTCAAGACTGAAGAGTTATAACGTCAGTTCCACATCGAGTTATTCAAAAAGCACATGGAAAAAGGATAGAGTTCATTTGGTGGATGTCAAGTCAAAGCGCAATGTAGATTCATCTTTATTATTTAGTAATTCAAAGTTATTTACACCGTTAAACTATAAACACTCTAATATTAACTGAACAATTTTGAATTTAGACCGGCATTTATAGAGTTGGTGTCTTCTGCTTCTCAGCCTTTAGATGATGGTTCACAACCTCCAATGCTTTTCTGATACAGACACCTTGGCTTTTGAGAGGTCACAGTGGAGAGAAGAAGAGACGGTAAAGTGTATTGGCTCGCGAACCCAGATTTATCTATCCTTCCTCCTATCGAGTATCGAGCTCACACTCATCGCATTCATGTTCTGGCGAAGAGATTGTGCAAAGTTAGGAGCTCGCATGCGAAAGCGTAGATGGATAGAGCAATTGTCGCAGCTAATCATTGGCGAGAGAGTCATGAGATGCAAGAGCGTATGAGGCGTTTCATGGAGCATATGCAATATAGTCAAATAATTTAATGGATCAGATCTTCTCGATTTTGGCCAGACACTTTGAATGTTAGATGTAAAATGATAAATGTTTATTATTAGTTGCGCTCACTCTATATAACTTTTTTTTAATGGATACTGCTTAATGTTTTAGCATATGAAAGACATTTTTAATTATTGAATTTTAATTTTTCTTCAATCTTTATTAAAATGTATCAAAATATATTCTAATTAAAATAACATTTAATTACAAAAATTATATAAAATATAAATAATATGACAAAAAAAAATAATAGCTTACTAATAGTCATTAAACGCTAGTGACAGATTTTGTCATTAATCCCGCCACAAAATCAGGAAGCGATTTATCACTATCCATCACAAATGGATTTTTGTCACTAATCCATCACAATTTTGTGAAGGATTTTTGTTACTAACTGGCTATAATAGATTCGGATTTCTATCACTATACTCGTCGATAAATTTTGACGGATTTTTGTTACTATTCCGTCACAATTTTGTGACAGATTTGTGACTATAATTTGTACCATCACAAAATTGTGATGGAATAGTGACAAAAATCCATCACAAAATTACCAGATGGAATATGACAGGGTCCATCGAAGCAAAATTGTGAGATGGAATATTGACAAAAATCCATCACAATTTTGCAGATCAAACAATTTTCCTCATATTAATTTCTTTTGTGACTTTAAATTATTTCCCGGCCACAATTTTTTGATCTGATTCAAAATCCGTTTCACAAAATTGTAATCTTGAATTTTTTCTCACAAAATTTAGTGATTTGATCATATCATGGATTTATGAAAATCTGGCCACAAATTGGCCAATAAATATTATTTGCACGGAAATTTCCATCACTATTTTGGTTTTCTCTTGTAGTGAAACAAGCGGATACACAATGTGTCTTTTGTCTCAAATCCATCTTTCAGGCAAGATCACTTCACCTTAACTCAAAATTCACTACTGTGAGCTGCATATCAATGATATGTCTCAAGTTGACTGGTCAAGGATCATAAACTCCTATTGAGAAAATTCTCGGATAAATCAAGTGTCTGAGTAACTTTGTCATTAAATGCAATAAATTAATCACTTATGACTGCATGCCTACACAAAGAAGCAACTCGTGTTTAATTCTGAAACCACTGACATATTCCTTGTGCCATGATTTTATAACCACACAAACAACTCTACTTGATAATGATGCAAATTTTTAATTTTAATATTTACGGTCCTCCCAAGCTTGGGGAACGATCATCCAGCTTCGAATATCAACATGTCTTTCACAAAATAAGAAACTCGATCATAAGGAATCCAAATCATTGTTCCTCAATTATTTGAAACTGTTAAAACACTTAACCAAAGCCATAAGTATTAATAACTGATCCTTCCTTCCAGAATAAGCAAGATGAACTATCGGTGATCCTTAACATAGCCCTCACCAGCAAACTAAGCACAAAGTCGAATGATCAGATCGATTCAACAAGTTGGTCAGCTCATATCTTGCTCAATCTGAACCCCATCCCACACAATAATCCTCTGGGCATCAATCACGTATGAGGTTCAAAAGCTAATCAATCCGAGTAGCACCATACGTTACCCTAACGCGGTATCGCGCCACCTTAAGAGTGGTTTCTCGGGTTTACTATCCAATTATTTCACCATGTTTGATGAGATTCATCAACCACGCTGCCAAACGTTTATCACATGATATCTTACGCGTGATGAAGCGCACCAAACAACATTTAACCACATTAGTAACCACACTTTGTTTAGAAGCACTTCAATATGATTTTCGCTAATACCACAAAGAGTTTGAATCAAGTCGATGGAAGAAAACAATGCAAGATAGTGCGCAATATTCATCTTCGTGAATAAGTGTCTTAAGACCATTAACTCCCCTCGCATATTACTTCACCTCATCAAGAACTCTGATCCACTTAACCTAGACATACTTAATCCATGTCTAGAAAATAAAACCATCAATATCGCCTAAGTGAAAGAGCAATGGGTACAAGTAACATGCTCAATACCAATAAAACGCTTAATTACATGCCCTTTTTCATCCACATATCGTAATACAACAACTTCATCATTTTTCCCGAAAGATCACGTAGATTCATCAACTAAAATAGAGAAATTTGTATTTCCAAGATCTTCGATAATAACATTTAAGGTCTCACCTGCAATAGCTCTAACAATGTCTTTCTCGAATTTTAGGTATCAATAATTTCAAATTTTCGAGCATTTTAAAGAACCGCTTTAATATCCCATTATATATAAGAAATCTTAGAAGCTTCAAGAAAAGTTTCTGATTGCAGAATTTTTCATCATGACTATGAATGCATCGCTTTGTCTATAAATCAAATTATTAATCACCAGATATTCAAACCAATCTCATTACTACTTCGAACTTACATCGAATGTCTGGATAGAATATTTCAATGTGTTGTTTTTGATTCAATAAGACTTCACATTTTCTCTCCAAGCTTGATTATGAGCACCAAAGGGGCCACCAAATACGAATATTGAAATCCTTCTTTTCTTCCAACTATAAACCCCTCACCAACAAAAGAATCACCACCTGCTTGTTCTCCAATATCTGGTTTGAAAAGATAGCAACGCAAGCAAAATGCAGCATCTTTCGCTATACTATACTCTAACCAATTAGTAATATCTAAACTACATGATTTGAATCTGATAATTCCTCCAAATTTTGAGGTGCTATGCTTTAGCCCTATATGATCCTTTAAATATACTCTTCTAAACTGATTCTGAATTGTTAGACGATAATCTAAAATCCTAATTCAGAACTCCATGTCTACAGAAGATCATCTAAGTTAATTTCAAGTGACATTCTTCAATCTTACTAATTCCATTTGAAGAAGATGAAGACTCAAATTTTGATTTTCTTTTAAAGTATTTCTCCATAATTGCTTTAGAATTTAATTTACATATTATTAATACACAATGTCAAATTTAAAACAATACTAAAAATATAAATCCATATATATATATATATATATATATATATTCATAAATAACTAATATCTACATAAAAGTTACCTAAAAGAATTTATAAACAAATATATTTATAACATTCAAAGTTCAAACAATAATATGTTTAATAAACATTTTATAAAATATTTCTAAATGCACATTTATTTTACATATTTATCATTATATTATATAAAAATTAAATAAATTAAGTATATAGATATACTCACATAAGTATAAATAAAAAATAAAAGTTAATACAACCCTAGAAATACATGCTGGGCAAGTGTTTCATTATACAACAAACTCTATATAGAGTATTAATCCAATAAAAATATAAAAACATCAACCAATCATAAATATATTCCAACTCTGTAAACAAAGTTTGTTAATCATTATCAACTAATAAAATATAAATATAAATCATCAACAAAAAATATATTTCATTCTAATCTCTACATAAATTTCAAGTGATATTTAATTTATATGAACAAAAAATATAAAGTACCAATATAAAATTTAATAAAAAAAAATTTAAAATATTATTCATCAATCATCATCATAGCATATTCACATAAATATTATATTATATATTGACATCATAACATGAATTTTGTTAATAAACACAAACATAGATTCATAAACCATTATATAAAAGATTATTATCAAATATCAATAATAAACTCTAAAAGATGAACAAAAAACATATTCATCATGTATTTATATAATTATCAACAAAATTTAAGAATATAAAAATAAAAACTTACAAACAAATTTCTTCTCTTCTTCCTTCTCTCTTTCTTCTTTTTCTTGGTTTTCATCCACCCCCCCTTAAAACTCAGATCTTAAATATGATTTGACATTAGGGGCGGATTTTGAGAGTGCAATAAATCTTTAATAAAATTTTGTTATACTAATAGATATATATTATATTTCTTGTCTTAATTTTAACTGTAAACGTAGAGATTCAACCTAGTAAGGTTTCTCTCTAAATCAAGAAAGCTCAAATTGTACATGTGGTCCATGGTTCAACACCTATTGAACACGAATTTTTTTTTTTTTGTTTCAGTAGGGGCAAGCTGTCATTTTAATAAAAAAAATAAAAAAAGTCAGTGGGGGTGGGTCCAATTGAATAGTGACATGCGACAATGAAGGAAATAGAAATTTATTTAAGATTTTTTTTTAAAACAAAAATTACTAATTAGATGAATAATGCACACATTAAGATTATTTTGACCTTAATTCATCACTTTATGCCCGTATTCAAATACATACAATACGGACCCCCTTAACCTAGGATTTAGTTAAACAAGAAAATAATCGCAAGATCGATCAAACTATGGATTTTTCCCATCAAATTTCCGCCTTAAACTATTGTCCTAGTTGCTCATTATCGTATAGCAAAACGCATTAATTAGTATGGAGTATGACTACGATCATAGATGCGATACCGGCTTCAATCATAAAGATGTTGGTGAACATTGTATCGATCAACCCATTATTGTAATATTCTATATTTCGATACAAAATTCAAATCATCTATTATGTAAAAGATTCGCTTTGTTGGATCCTCCATTATTAGAACATTGTTTCAAAAACGTCGTGACAAAACTCACTTTATTGGCTATCAAACTCTGATTTTGGAGGCAAATATTCATGGATCATAGAAGCACATTCCATGGAATCACATAAGTGAAGACTTAGAAGTAATATTCTAGTATATCAAATCGAAGATTGGATCATGTTTGTAAAGCCAATGGGGAGGCAAATATTCCATTATGATATTTATGGAATAAAATAAGAATATTTGATCAGCAAAAATCATAATATTTGGTAAGATATTTATGGAGATAAAATCTAGATAATTGCAACAGTTAAGGGAACTTTTCATAAACACGGATTGGAGATCATCTTGCAAATCAAGGGGAGTATTCAAAAAGATCATGAACCACCAAACAAATTGCGCCATAATATCGCTTCAAATCGTCTTCCCAAACCATACCAGAGCCAAAACTGAAGATTTAGAGGCTCGAGAGTCCATGGTAACAGAGCGTTTATTCTTTATGTGGTGCATGAGTTTCATGGGGAGAATCGGGCGGTACAGATGTCTGATGTTATTTGGTCAAAATTAGGATCTCATTTTATGTTTCACCGCGCTTATGATAACAGCAAACGCGGGCGCCAGAGGCGTGGAGTTTCTTCATCTTTACGTATTACTAAAGCAGAATCCCATAATTGATATGATAGTGGTAAAGCCCTCATGATGCAGACACTGGTCTAATCCAAACTGGGCACTTAGTTTTTCCCATGTTTGCAGTTATGCACGTGATTTCTCATTATCTTTGTTCCATTACTCCTTCATAATCATCACAATGATAAGAGTTCATACACAATAAATCGATTTACAGAATTATTTTATGACGAAGAACAATCACCTGGAACACAACATCCTCCTTAATCATTCGTCATAACAAACATTTTTTCTTCACTTGAAACATCGAGGTAATTCACCCAAAGATAATTGAGTTATGATCCATTTAAAATTTTGATTGTCATTGGTTTTTGGCAAGGTGTCATCGGTGGCTGAAGAGAATCAACAAACCAAAGAAAGATCTATGCAAATTCATGTAGAAACAATGAGGTCAGAATAACTCATGACTCCCAACAATCATGATTTATGGTCAATCACGTTCCAAACGTTTTCCGTGAGGATGCCCAAACTATAGCTGAATCTTGAACAATATCATCCGAACGGTGGTTACGTGGTGAGCGTCACGACGATCATTTGATTTTTTCATCGTACAAACGCCACCCCGGGAGATTTGTTATAAAAACAGCTGGCATGATTCCAGGCAAACCTCGTCGCGACGTTTCAGCTCTGGTTAATCGGCGCCATATGGCGTAACGGCGGATGTCACAGGCCAGCGATCACGTTGGCGCATCGTCGCAGAAAAACCACTGGTATCCAACAACCATTTCGAGCAATGATCGATATCGAGTGCAATGATCCACACGTTGGCAAAGACGCCAGGCGTGCATATTGGTTACTATCAACCCGAAGACGGGGACCATATTTCGGCATTCTTCGGCGGGAACGCAAAACAAGATTCATTATGATATTTGGCGAACAACGCAGAATGATTATTGGTCGCAAACCATAAATATCAAAGATATTTCGCGAGATAAAATCGGTGATAATGGAAAAGCGCCATCGCAAACAGCTAAGATGGAACTTTCCCCGGCAAAACACTTATTAGATTGATCTGCAAAACTATGAGACATATTCAAAATGATCCATGAAAACAAAATATAGGTGATGATCAGTGATGACATTCTGCCGCCCTTTGAGACCACTGTCATCTCAATCCTCCCACTAACAAGATGCGTAAAATAAAGACGGATTCAGACTTATCCGGATTTTTTTCCGTCACTGGTGTCAATCTGAGAGATATTACTAAGATAAAATAAAACTGATAATATGATAAGATGATAAACAACCACCCAGAGGGTGTTCAAGGAATATTATGATGGAGATTCCAGTCCTCATTTTCAACGTTCTTGCTATGGCTCACTACTACAAAACTCCATTATATAAATAAAATCACCAATCCAAAACCCGCCGGGGTGCGGGCTTCTTAATGGTTAGCGGGTTCTGAAGATGAAAAACGTTTAATTGGTCCCCTTTCGCACTTACGGTTTGATAAACACCGTGCTGTTTTATACTTATAAAACAGTATATCATCTGCAACGATCCTTTAATTTATATATATAATAGTTTGAGGAATATACTTCTTATGATCATATGCGACAGATTTGTATCATTTGCATGATTTCATGTCTTTTTCATGTGTCATGCTCATGCATTATCTTATACCTCATTCTAAATCATTTTTGCACCATATTCAAACGTGATATGTGAAAAGAACTGAGGATATTGATATCGATCACCGATGAGCCGCTGATCTGGCACGATTATATAGATCCAACTGAAACGAGAGAACTTGAAGGGTATCGATCACCCAACAGATACAAATGATCCGGCGCCCTGATTATGATCCAACGGGCCAGACGATCAAAATCGGCTCGCTGAATACTTCTGATCCAAAATGTCAACCGCATCCCTAATCTCTCATATACTCATTTCGCTATCCATTTAAATATATGCGCTAAACTGCTTCGGTTTACTTTTATCTTAAACAGGACAGATCACGCAAATAATGCATCACATTGTCATCATCATATACAATATGATTTAAGATATTTAACCTCTATTTATTTATCTCAACACTTCTATAATCAAATGATTTGTAAACAACGCTTATTTGACCTTAATGATCCCAATCAAACTAAAATCTGAATTACACTATTTCAATTGAGGATTGTCTTTGTAGTCTAGTTCACCTCTAAAATTTAATCACCCACTCTGATTAAAGAAATCCTCATCTATATCTAAATGATAAGAAAACTTTTCCCAAAACACCAAAACCTGATCAGAACTAACTGAGAATTAATCCAAAATAGTCCCCATCATGAATTTTCAATCCAATGTTCCTCAAATCTTTAATATATTTATTTCGGCTGAGATTCTGTTTTCCTGTAGAAGTGATATTATCCATAAATTTAATCTATCACTGGTTTGAAAGAAAAACCAATGGCGTCTCAAATTATCAAAAATCCTGTTCAAACATCTGCACAAGATTTATCCATCCGTAATCAATCTGAAAACTGAGAGTTTCAATTTGACTATTTTTTGTCTGAATTTAGTCTAAATTAAAGATACTGGTTTCAAGAATATCTGTTCTCCATAAGTTCCAGATTGGCCTCAAATCTGAATTCATCGACTGACAAGATAAAATGTTGATGGCTACTGACAAAACTGGGTTTGGAAAATTCAAAAGATTCCAACCAATAATGGATTTCTTTATATAAATGATTCTTCAATCGGAGATTCACAACCAATCAAACAATCAGCAGGTAATATATTAAAGAACTAGGTTTCTCCGAACTAAACAGTAAACATAAGAGTTTGATATTTCCAAAACCTGTTTCTTGAACAAACTTTCATTCTTCTTCCTCTTCAGCTTAACTCCAAGAGAACCAAAACCATGGATCACAAATAAAATGATCTCCTTCCTCCAATTGTAATTTCAGCCCACTCCTTCTACAAACAAGAAAAGATCCATCCCAAGATCAAAATCTGGTCTCATATATCTTTCTCCTCACACACTGATCGCCAAAGTCATTTTGGCTCTTTTTTTCCTTTTTTGCATTTTCAAATTTTCATTTTTCTTCTTTTGCAATTCAACTTCATTCTATTTTGGCATGTAAACTTATTATCTATGACCCTCGAGTCCTGAATGGACATTCAATATTTTACCTCGACTATGATTAATTTCATTTTTATCATTTTCTGTCTTGAAGCAATATAATCTGAAAATGACAAATTTAACTCTTATTTACACCCTAAACATGTTATAAAGTCGCGATGGTATTCAAAGTTATAACACCCAGCTCGTTGAAGATTCGTGAGGTCAAGTAGTTTTCATGCATCGAAAGGTTATTCTTATGTATACATCAGTTCTGCAAGTAATTCTGGGCATGGTGTTCAGATTGGTGGCCTCTGTATAACGAGGAGACCCATCTCTATGCTCTACTATTAGAGTAAATTGAAGCGAAAACATGCTTTGGAGAGAAAGGAGTCCTGTCTCACAAGACCAGCAAATCCAATTGATATGTAGTAGAATCATTCGAGATTCAGCAATATCTCTGGTTATATTTAATGTAAACCCAAACCCAACTCCCGTTTTTTCCTGGTTTATGTTTATGGCTGACTTCATGATCTTCACTCATATTTATTTCCAAGATATCTATTTCAAATTGTGGGATCTCTAAAATCTCAGGTCCGCGACCATCCCATTAATCATATAATATATGATGTTCGTCATCTCGACGCCACTTCAGAAAAATCTGCAGTCTCCTTTGTACCTGTGGAGCTCTACCCAATTGAAACACCCGCATGAAACCCGCGGCCCAAGCAGCCCAATATAACCATAATGATACAACAGGATAAAACGCCGGGCCCATACTACAACATCCATAAAAACATATCAACTATATCCCATGCTAGTTCTAAGAGCAGCACCATTTTATACAACATATATCAAAATTAGAGAATTCTAATACATGGAAATCATCAAAGCCACACCCGCTTTCTTCAAAACTCAAACTTAACGAGCCGTCCCTCGCACGCCTCCCTACACCTCAAAATAAAGGGGTCCCACGACGGTGAGCTAAACTCAAAAGAGGGAGAATCGCCCTATGGGCTTTGCAAAAGGTAATATTCCAAAGTAAACACACATTCAAGCAAATGCATGATCCTACTTGAATGTCTACATGACTAACTCAGATCCCGAGTCCTCACCGACTCTCTCTCACACTCGCCTAAGCCTCGTATGAGAATATTAGTTTTATTAGTGACAACCCTTCCGATGTGTATATATCAATTGGGCCGCTCCGACGATTGATATGTTATCATGGTGGACTACCCTCCGATGAATAATTGGCCAGCCCGACGATTGATATTTTTGGTTTGTGACTACTCCGATAATTAATGTTTTATCACCCTCCGAACCATTTTCATTTAGACTCATCTCATGCACTAACTCCTATAGTCCTAGGACAACAAGGGTATATGGAATGCAAAGCCAATTCCACATAAATTTAATCACATGCAAATATATAAACACAAATATATTCACATAAAAATTAAACACAAACATGTTATGTAATTATCATTTCAAACACCAAACATCATTTGGCTAATGTTCAAACGCGCGCTCGATTCGAATTACTTAACCAAGCACATATTTTCACGAAAAATACATTTTCGCGGTTTCACTATTCTAGGAACTAAAACCCTAGGGTTTACTGCCCAACAACAAATCATCTGGGCTTAGGACAGATCACTCGCCACTTCCGCCTCAAATCCAATCAATACATGATTAACACCAAAACACCCACTCTTTTCAATTACTGAGTGTACCACTTTGGTCGCTCCATTTTGTTTCAAAATTTGAGATTAATTCTGGCCCCAAGGCTCGGGATCTGATCAAACTACCCCCTACTTCGCCTCATTCACCCAAACATCGACAAAACACTTAAAATAGGAATAACACTCAAGTAGGGAGATGCACCTTGAGTCTTGTCAACCTGGCAACCTCGAGTCCATCGTAGCTCGTCCACAGAGAACGCTTTTTCTTTTCTACTGAAGATCGCCGACTATTTGACTTCCCGATATTCTAGAGAGGTATACCCTCTCTCTCTAAAAAGCTCTCAAAAATGGAAGCTACTAGATCCCAAATGACTCTAATGCTTCTTATTGAATGAAGGAGAAGAAGAGCTATTCACTATTTTGTCTTCAGAACACTTAAAATCAAATCCCATAAATTGACTCATTACGTCCCTTTACCATAATTGATATTCGCAGACTCATTCCTGGCCAACCATTTTCATCATTTACTCATACTACTTATGGTATATGAGTACGCGTATTATATGTGATCTTCGCCGCATCGAAATTCATTTTACTTAAGACCGAAACGCGATGCCCGAAAACGCGGTCGACCCTGAATCGTTCTTAATATACCAAATTTACGCGGTTAACTAATTCTCGAGATGACCTCAACTGCGAAATCCGCTTTTTCATCCGAGGTATTCAGAGAATCAATTACTTATTTAACCGAATACCATAATTTTGAAAATTCAATTACGATTTTGCCCTTTTTCCCTAAATCGAATTTTTTGGCCTTACAAATCGACACAATATAATGCGATAACACAATAAAACTAAATAAGAAGATCTTATGACAAAGGTCGCACTACTGTTGCAACATCTCTTGAATTACTGTCATAACAAACAATTTTTCTCTTTCAAGGTGTTTAGGGCTTTGTGAGACGCCACCCGTATGCAAGCACATGTTTGCCTCTCAAGGTTTACGAGAGGTTTGTTCATGTGGATACTTGTGGAGGTTGCGAGTGTCTTTGCTATACTTTTCAATTCCGCGAAGAAGGCCTTCACATACATTCGATGTTGTAAAGAATGAATCTTTCAACGAAAAAGAGTTAATTTTCTATCCTATAATTAACTAATCGAGTCACATAGATCCTTGGATGGGATTGGGATTGTGGGTATAAAGTTTTTATTTATTTATTTATTTATTTATTTTTGTTGTTTCTTGCATAGTATAACACCCTAGAAACCCAATAGTTTTCCCTCTTGATATGATTACAAATTTCTCTCTCTCTAGCTCACTTTTGATAATCAAATACAATAAATGCTAGTGTGAAAAATAACGGTGGACTCTAAAGGCATGCAAATTGATGAAAATGCATCCAGAATGAGAGAATGAGAACTCAAGAACAAGATATTTGGTTGTTGAGAGCTTTAATGAATAAATTTCATAACAATAGCGGTGAGCTTGGGACGGGCCAACCCACTTAGCCTATTTTTTTTTTTAATATTTTTTAATTTTTAACTTAAAATGTAAATTAAAAAACATAAAAATATGCCAAAAATCAAACAAAATTTTGTTTTATATAAAATCAAATAATATTTTTTTTAAAAATATTTCAAAAAGTATTTTTTTCAACAAGGCTTTGTTACACCCCTGCACTCGCCTAGACATGAAGGGGCACAAAACTATACTATCTTCTTTATTTGCTTTTTCTTTACATTAGTAGCCCCAAGTCTTATAATCTTAATCAAAATATCATATTAAATATGGAAATAAAACTACCACTATAGTAGTGTTTCATGTTGTCAATACATATAGTCTTTGAGTCCCATTTATATGGTATATATATAAAAAATGTGCATTTATACTTTCTTACATAATCGAAATAAAACTAATCAAGAATGACTTACTAGTTTGTCGCCCAAAGAAGAGGGGAAGATCGCAGACGCCCTCCTTCAGACTATACGATATAAATCCAAGTGTTTAACGCTTGCTGGAACATATGACTTATAATGATATACATGCACCAATAATTACTTAAGAAAAGATAAATGTTAAATGATATACAATAGAAAATATCATAATTTTTCATGAATTCATATAACAAACCTATACACATACTTGTACTTATAGCAAACTTATACTTGTTCAGATCTCCCATAGGAGTTACAGAGCTTATACTTGTAAGAAGGTACTCGTAGGTACTACAGAGCTTATACTTATACAGCGGTACCCATAGGTACATTCAGAGCAGAATCATGTGTACATTATTTCATCTAGATCACATCTGTGACTCATCATATGTTTGATCACTTCCTGTGACCATTAATGGTAAAGAAATGAGTATGATATAACACACAAGTACCCGACAAATATATACAATAATGGCAAGGCCAGAGCACATAAGCAGAGTCCCTGGCACCGACAAAGTGAGTGTCGTCATCTAATCATCACGCAGTACTGGTACTAAATGTGCCAAAGCACTGGCTAAAGAGGCTGTCACTGACCTGAGAACTATAATTAAATGGGCACTACAGAGTGTCGTCAGACTAACAGAGTACCGAAATATTATACTTGCCTACCCACGTAGAATATAAGTGTCAGGTCATCCAATATCCTATCTTAGGCAAATTTACAACTATATGCAGGCAGAACTTACTATCTAACATAGTGCATTGTTTATCACGCCGTTTGAGGCTGCAAAGCTGGTGCATGAGTCTGAATTTTTCCTTTACTATAAACATAACTATCCTTCCATACACTTGATAGTGGTCCTCTATTGGGTCCAATAGACAAGTCCCCGAATAATCTGAATAAATAGAAAACATGACAAAAGCACATGTCCGTGAATCAGCGGCAGCGCCACGGCAGGGCCTTCGACGAAGCCGTGAGCATGCCGGTGTACTGAGCTGTCCACTCTCAAATGCCGCGACGGGATATGCCACACCTCGCGTGATCTTTAATGCTGTTTATGATCCCTACGTCATGATAGACTAAATTGTTCAGATGCTGACATTTCGTCTTTTCCATAAATCAACCAAAACTAAAATAATCCAAAAGCATCACCGAAAAACAACCCCAGTGTGTTCTAACCCAACCAAACCAAACATAGAGATTAATTAGGGTTTTTCCAACCCAGTCCAAACATTTGTGTTAAGCAATCTCCTAACACCCAAACAAGGATATACATCATAAACCAAGAATCCATACTCAAAGGGAGGATTTCATACTCATCTTATACAAACTAGGGTTTTACCAACCCAACTTTCAACAAATCTAGGGTTATGATGAATTCCTAACTAAACCCTAGAAATGAGACAAACTAATATCCATACAAAAGTCCAAAAATCCATACAAACCCATAGTAATCCATACAAATCCATACCTTTCTTGGCTTTCTTTCTCTTCTTCTTCTTCTTCTTCTCTTCTCCTTTCTTCACGTAGGAGACCTCCCCATCCCCCAAAAGAGAGACCAACTTGGTCTTAACCCACTACATGAGAGATGAAAGTTTCAGATTTTTAATTTTTCTTTTATTGCACTTGTCCCTCAAACTCCTTTTATTTGCACCACAACTTATGTCATTTCTATGTAATAGCATCTCATCTTCTTATCTTATGACTTTTATATCCTATTTTGACAAATACAAATGGCCTCTTGCTGGTTTCGCTAATTTTCATGTTTTGAATTTAAATTATGAAAAATTCAAATTATACCTACAAAATATCCTAAACATAATGAAAACGACTAGGGTATATTTCGGGGTGTTACAAGTTTTATTTTCAATTCCTAAAAAGTGATTTCTTTTAGATAATATTTATATGTTAAAACTATTTTTTTAAAATTGTCTTCCAAACACGTTCTTATAAAAACCTATTTTAATAACTATTTTTTAAAATAATTATAAAAATACTTTTATTAAATTTTATTGAAAAATATTATATAATGTTTTACACTACAATTTTATATATGATATTTTATTTTTAATAATTGTACTTGTTTTTATTAATATTTTTCAAAATTAGTTAATTTTCTATCTATGAAAAAATATTTTTCTTTTAAAGAAAAAAGAATAGTTATCAATTTTTTTAACAAAATAGAATAATACCCATATGAAAAATAATTAAAATAATATATTATATGCTTCTCCTAACAATGATAAAGCCAACATAAGTATTAATACAATCAATTATAAATATTTAAATTTCGTAAATTACCTTTTTAATATTTTACTATTTCAACCTATATCAGACAGTGTTTGGCCTCGTGGGCTCGTGATATGGGCTAGCCAAACATCGACCAAATAGAACACGGCTGAATTTGTGCTAGACACATTAAATTATGGACTGATCGTGGCTGGGGCCAACCCGCTTCCTACCCTAGATGGATCCCCATCCCAGACTTTATGTAGTAAGGTGAAGTATTAGGGCAATAAGACGTTGCATATGACATCTCCGATTTTGGATAGATCTTCCTAACCTTTGGTTTTGACGAGTTCCAGGTGATCAATGACTTGCCGTATCCCATGACAAAGCTTCCTACAGATCTGGGATCATAGTCCCATCTAATAGACTTGTGGTAAAATCGCAATAGACCCCCATAATGAGTCGACAAGGTTCTTTATGGATCCCCAAAGTATGCGATCGCGATACCACGTAAACGACGTGACAGATTCGCGCACAAGATGGATCGTATCACGACACAAAGATCGTAAACTAGTCCCAAATCGTGAGCACTTGAGTGCAACGCAAAGAGCCAACTAACCACTCGCGCATACTGAAAGTGTCACGAACTCTACTGAACATCTTCCCGCTCCCGGCCTATTTCCCCTCTGTCATGATATCATAAACTCTATAAAAGGATTCACCCATGCAAATGAGCAAAGACGCGGCAAAAAAGTGACTTAAGGAAAAAGGTTCTGACAACAACCCATATGAGAATTATTCCTTTCATTAGCGCCATCTGTGGGAAAAAGACTCAGCTCCATCCGGACCACAAAAGGAGCAATGGGCCAAGGCCGAGTTGCAGGATTTCCGGGCGTAAAGAAACCATCCAAAATAGCTTGAGATATTGGCGTATAAACTGATGTTAAGAAACGACAACGAAAACTTGAGGAGGATGATCCATACCCCCTCGACAACACAGTATATGAAGACCCTTAGGAATGAAACGATGGTGAAAGGTGTGAAGGCCCATGTGCTCTCAAGCTCCCCTCACGGGTCTCGGAGCCTGCCTTTAGATCTTCACATGCCTTTTTTATTTTCTTCTCTTTTCTTTCTCTCCCTTTCCTTTTTCGTTCCCTAGTCCTTTCATAGGTTTTTTGGGCAACACTTGTTTGTTTCCTTATCTAAGCAACTGTCTAATCCTCATTCGTTATTTCATCCGGTCCGTGGGTTCCACCCTAGTCCCATCACTTTTGGAGGTTGCATAGAGTCTTAATGAAAGCCTTTTGAGCCCCACTTGTCAGCGACGAGGTGTGTCAGGAAGCTTCATCGACCTATGGTTAGACTAGAGCCATGAATGTGCTAGGTCCACCTCCCGTTTCCCGTTTACTAGTTGAAGTCGGGTTAGACGTTCATCTTACTTGACGGACATGCCATCTCCACTTGACAGACAAAGCGATGGGAATCTATGGCCCCTTCAATAGCCCCATGGTCTCATTCAAAATCTTTTCATATTTTTATACGAGGCCAAATATGATGCATCCTTAATTTTGTAAATATCGTAGTATTGGTAGCCGAAATATGCGAGGATTTATTTATTTATTTATTTATTTTTCAAATAGTGAGGTCATTCCGACGAGGTGTTTGATATGTGTCAAGCCTGCGTATATAACCTTACCTGCATGACCCAAGTGGTTCTCGCTTTAGCTACTGCTTAACTTTGACGAGTGCACTCAAGTGGCGTGCTACTCGCGTGCACTAGCTAGGTTTCGACATCTTTGCTTGTAGTACTCGACCTTTGCAAAATGGCTACCTTAGCGCACTTGTTTATGTCCGTGACCTTGTAGTCTCCGCTGCCTGGGTGCCTATACCACTAACTTGTAACACAATTCCCATTACCATCTGCTAACTTGTAGACGCCCAAACAGGTGTGCTCATATACCAAATTAACTCAGAATTGCCTTTACTTTTACCATATCACAACTCACTCATTCATGTATCGTTAAAACATTTAACTTGAAATATATTATATAGAAATGGTTTACAAAATATATTCAAAAGTTCATAAATGGGAGTGTTCAACATATACAAATTTTTACATTGCTTACAAAAGCAAAACATATACAAAAATAAACCAAAAGGTCTTCGCTGGGCACCTAGTAGCAGGTCATTCCTGGTCGTTTGATGTGTGAATGCCCACTTTATTCCCTTTCTCTCGCACCTGCTACCTGATGAAACACCCGTGGTAAGCTTATAGCTTAGTAGGTGATGAGTCTTAAACTCATCTATTTTTAATTCATTTTTCTGGGTTTTCAAAGATTTGAGCCGCTTTAACACCGTCAATTATGGAATATTTACAAACTTTTGTGGTTTCGCAGTATTAATTCAAAATGAGAGATTTTTAAGAAAAAAGAAAATAGCACTGCAGCAGTCTATGTCGCGAGTAAAATTTGTGTGTCGCGACAAACTTCTAAGCAATTACCAAAGAAACCGTGTCGCAACACTACAATTTGATTGTTGACAATTAAGCGTCGCGACAAGACAATTTAGGTCGTGATGTATGACAAAGAGTCATGCACAAAGAATGGGAAAACATATGCTAGCCACCGGGAACAAAATAGCTTATGCTACATAATGCCGAATCAAGGAAAAATATCTATCGCGAGCGTAACACTTGTCATCGTGACACTTACTTCGCAAATATGGAAAAATTTGTCAGAGACGTAAAAGATGACGGAGAAGTTTAGATCGCGACAACAAAACTAGGTCGCATAAAGGTGCTTAATGGATGAACCGACCAAGTTGCAACAAGGAGAGTCAATGTTATGAAGCATACTTTGCTTTAAAAGCGGTGTTTTGATGTCGCTGGAGCAGATCATCTCATGTCGCGGCTAATCAAACTGGAACTTAAACATTTAAAAGTCCCGCCGTGACAGAAAAATAGTCGCGATACCTAAGACAAAGCATGTGCAGAAGTTATGTCACGTAATTATAAAACTAGGTCGCGACAGGAAAATATGCTGCATGCAAAAAAGTGATGTCGCGACATAACATATTGGGGTCGCGACGTGCAAAACATCCCCAACACAAAAGTCCAGGTCGCAACAAAAAATGGAGTCGTAAACGGGCGGAACAGTTAAGCGGGCGACAAAACCTGGCTGCTGACAGACTTTGGGTCACGACCGAGATGACAATAATACAAGACAAAGTATGCAACGTTAATCCAGATGTAAATGTCAGCCGCAAAGAAGAAAAGCCGGGTCGCGACACCAATTTGAAGAAGCATGTAACACCCGGCCCCGCCAGAGAGTGTACGCGACATGATAACGTGAGGGCGAGTACGAGCAATTCGCGCACAATATTTTGGATGAAATTGTGGAAATTATAAATTATGGAACCCGAATTGTAGTACTTGAACAAGGGTTAAATTGTAATTCATAAAAAGGATATGAAACCATTAAGTGAGAGAGATGGGCCATCATATAAATAACAAAATCGATTGGAAAACAAAACACAGTCACCACGCACCAAAGCAAGAGTTGTAATACAAAACAACGCGTCAACCATTTTGGTCCCATTGTTCACGCCGGAGAGAGTATATAATAGCAGAAGATAGCCAAAGACAGCCAGCCAAATGATAGCCGATGAAGAAGTCCCAAAAATCCAGGCATGTCATTTCGAACCGCGGTATTCGACAATACAGCCCGCGGAGAATGGAGTCGTTTCCTTTGATCTAGGTTTTGCGGAAAGATCACTATAAAACTTTGTCTTGCTGGGGTTATGAGAGCAAACCCCAAATTGGTGGAAAATAACAATAATCATCATAATTATATGTTTTATATAGAATCAGGGACCTTGGTTAAATTCATACGAAGTTCTTAGATTTTCACCTAGGGTTTGTAGAGGTTCAAACCACCACTTACAAGGAGTGGTTTTGAAATGACTTTCATGTTTATTTATCGGTGCGTATTACGTTTGAGGAATGGCTGTACAAAAAGGAGAATGTTGGTTTAAACAGAATGTCATTAAAATTTTGTGAAACCCTGTTTTTGTTTTGGCTATAGATTAAGTTATAATTATCCAAATGAATTGATTCCAATTGGTAAAGAACCATAAGAGATAGGCTAAGGGGTAATAGAAGGGACCACAGTACCTTAGTTTAAGGCTCCCAAATACGGATCAAAGGTAGCCTGCAGCTCACCGATTATGCTCGTTTTACATTGCAGTTGCTGGTCAAAGGAGTTTCACTCATCCAAATCGAGTGATTCAAAATTATGGATAAAATAAAATTTAGGGGGGAAAATCTGAAGGAAGTTCATGCAAATTGTAACCCCAAGTGCCTATAAAATTTTTCCATGGAGCTTATGTGCGCATTCTCGTTATGCTCAATTTGAGTAATTCAGATATAAAATACAATAACTCGAAGCCAAGTATCCAAATCAAGATTCAACTTCAAAGAAACTTTATAACCATAGCTTTAAATGATAGAAGAAACCATTTCCAATTCTCCTATGGAGTTAAGACTCAAAAAATCCAAGATAACAGTAGGTGATTCAAAGGAGTTGAACCAAATTGGCATCAAAAAACATGTTGTAATCAGGTTATATCGAGGGTCTTAGAGAAGGAATTTTAAATTGAAAACTTAAAGAGATGTCATTGGATATATAAATCATCCGAGAGTTTCGGTAAATTTCAAGACTGTTTGAATAATTTTTGGGTAATAAAGTCCATAGAGTATTGTTGGAAAAAGGTTGCCAAAATGATTGGTTTTTTTTGTTAGTTTTTTTTTAGTGCTCAAGGGTAAATTGTAAATTTGGCTTTATATGAATGTTGTGTGACCCTAAAGTGACTCATGTGAAGTACGGTTTTACGCTTATACGCAGTGATTAACACGCTAGTCAGATTCGCTGAGTGTGTACAGGTGGATTAAATAGTTATGGTTAATGTGTAGTCAGGGTTTTCTCGTGCAGAAAAGGACTATCTGATTCGAAACTGAATTCAACCTGGAAGCAAGCGGATTGAGCGGTGAATCGAGTGTAAAATGATATTTTGACAATCGAGTTTTAAAAGTGAATTGGTTTTAATGTTAAACCGAAAGTTTAAATGAAAATGTTTATATAAATGTAAAGGCATATGGAAATGTTTTATCTCATCAATATATATATTTATATTAAATTATATATGTATGCATGTGTTAGCATTATGGAAGTTTAAAAATGTGTAAAGAATGCATAAATGCATAAATAATAAAGTAAAGTGTTTCAATGATTTAGAAATGTATTTTAAAGAAAGGTTTCAATCGGTTACCCTAACCCTATACGACTGCAGACCACATCTGGCCGAGGTACTCTGCCAAGATTTGGTGAGTGTGCCAGGTTACTAACCGAGGGAGGGAAATAGTGGCTTAGAGTAACATCCTTTCATTGATAAAGTGCTATGACCTGAACCCTATGAGAAGCGTGAGTTTCTCCGCAGCGTAGTGGTTATGACTGGAATGAGATTGTCTCACCGCGCATTCGAAACTGCTCGTTGTGTTTTTCCCTCGGGTTCCATTATTAGAGTTGAAATAAATAAATAAAGCAAAGAAAGCTTTAAGGCATAAATTGATTTTTAATTGCAAGTATTTATTACTTTACTATATAATGGGGTTATCTAAATAAAAATACACTCACCGAGCTCCTTTTAGCCTATCTTTTCCGTATGTTTCAAAACATTTTCGTGACCCGAGACAGTGCGCCTAGAGAGCATCCCCCGCAAAGAGTCGAGCCATTGAGGAGACTACCATGCACTACTGTATATATATATTTTGTATATTGTATATGTTGAATATTTTGTCATGTATATATGTATACGTGTATATATTTTGAAAAGGAACTACGTGGGCTTTGATCCTTCTGGACGAGGTAATGTAGGCGGCCCGCTTTAAGTCCCATTCAAGCCCAATCGCTTTTATCAAATCAAAGAATCAAGAAGTTTTGAATTGCTTCTGAATTATCAGTGAATAAATGTATATGTGTATATATTGTGCTTGATTGAGCTGTGACTGGTGAGTCCGAAACTGGGGTTGAGAATTGAAAGATTAGAAGTGTTTTTAAATGCTCTGCCGTGTTTTTGTAAATTTGGGAAAGTCAAAAACAGTAGGAAACTCTAGCCGATTTTTTCTGAAAATCTAAGCGGTTGAAAAGAAAAAAGAAAAAAATTTTACCACTCGCTCCAGATTATTTCTAAAGATATGTTAAGATTGTAAAGGGGTTCGCTCCATGGATTTTATTTGATTGTTTTGAGGAAAGTTTCACATCCATCGAGTGCCGGGAGGTCCCCCAGTTCATGAGGTTAATCCGGCCTGATCCTTCAAAGCAACTCAAAGATCACCATTGCGACTAGCGAAAAAACACCGTCATGACAATTCAACTTGTGTAGTCACTTAAAACTGTAAGGCGACATGACTATCGGCGTTGCGTACATAATCGCTTGAGGATTGCACAAAACTCACGCGGCGCAGTTATCATAATCGGCGAAAGAAAATGTCGCAACAAAAACATGTTGCAACTCATAAGAATGAGCACTCAGATCTTCAAGTCGTAATGGAAGACTGCTTGCTTATTAATCAAGCCACACCCGATTCCGGCCTCCGATCTAATGGCTGGATCCAAACGAGTCCGGGCTCGAGACTATATACTAGGACTCAATCGGATTCAGAATACCCCAAAATATTCAGAATTTTTATATAATAATTTTATATATATTCCGGGTATGACCAGCAGGTAAACTCGGTTTTTCCTGAAATTCTTGATACAAATTGATAAATTGTGAAATGTAAATTAAAAGTGTGAGCATAAGGATTTAAATATTATATGCTAAAATGAGAAAATCGACGAACCCAAAATAACCTAAGTAAAGGGCAAATGTGGAAATTTGTAAAATGGGGACCTAAGGGTCAATTGTTATAAAGAATAAATGTCTAAGTGAATTTATGATAAAATGAATGGACAAAGTGGGAAGAATAGGAGACTTTAAAAAGAAAATGAGTTAAAGGCCAAAATACACCAAGTGAAATAGTTAAATTGAAGACCAAATAGAGAAAATGAGGATCAGTGCGCCAAATACGGCCTTACACTTAAAATGAATTTGGGGTGAAAAGTGGTCTTTGGATGCCTGGTTGAGCACATCACGCTTTGAGGAGAAAAGGTAGAGAGCTAGGGCTCGGGAGAAGATCTATCACCAGCTTCTCGTGTGTGATCTTCCTACCTCTTTGTGTTTCAAGATCGCCAACCACAAGAGAATGATTTTGAGTCACGTAATAAATCAAACCCTAACTTCATCCTATTTGATTTGGATTTTGGGAAAACTTGAGAGAAAAGGGGTTTTCTGATTCTAAACCACCTTCGTTGCTCTTCTTGGGTGGATTCCATGCAGGATATTTGATACGGGATGAATCGAGAGGATTTATCATGAAAATGGGTGAAATGCCAAACCCGGCATTTTCTCCGGCAAACGATATTGGTACCGCACCATGAGGTAGGCGCGGTACCGATACCACTCAAATCGTACCGGCACTTCACCCGGGCAAAGGAGGAATCGTACCGCGACAAACAGCGGCAACGCGACCACCGCTTCCTCGCAAACCTTAAATTGGTACAGGTAATGCTAAGTCCCGTGACTGGGTGACACGATTGTTTAGGAACCCTAAGAAACGATTAATGGGGGTTTAAATAGGGATAAAATAAATGAAAAACGTACCGCACCTCGCCGCCTCGGCGAAGCAAGTTTGTCTTTGGGCAAACTTAGTGTCTTAACCCAAAACCGTTAACAAATATAAATTGTCATTCATTAAAGATATGATAATTGTTTATCCACTAAGAGTGGCGTGATTGTTATTGACTAGGGATGGGTGATGATCGCCTAACCTAGGACCGAGATCGAAGAGAAGGAAGCTAGATTCTGCCAACTTCATTTGTTCTTCTAACTCTATTCTATTTCGCCATTTTGGTAGTTTACCAAGTAACTATGAAATGAGTACATGAATGAGTATATGAATGAGTATATGAATGAGTACATGAAATAAGTATTTCTAGATTGAGTATATATCTTGAAAAGATAATACGAAAGTGAATATTATGAATCGAAATGTGATATTTGAAATCGAATGAATTGAATGATATACCGCGACAAATCGCCGACGGATGCACCAATCTATGATCCGCCGCGAAGGCACCCGAAATTGTCCACGTCCCACTCGCGATGCACCAATCGATTATCCGCCATGATGGCGTATGACATTGAAGAACCCACTTCGGCGGATGCACCAATCGGCATTCGCCATGATGGCGCATGGCATTTACGTGATACCACATGCTCCGGTGCACCAAACGGCATCCATCATGATGGGAGACCGAATTGTTAAATGTAAGCACATTACCGAATAATAATAAGGGCGGGATTCATCAAACGGAATATAAATGTGAATTGAATAGTCAAAGTGAAATAACCAACATTGACGAAAGTGTGTAAATGGATCTTTATATGCTTAAACTTCATAAATTGAATTGTTGCATTGAAAATGCATATTAGATATAAAATGTGATTTGTAAAAATGAAAGTATGCGAAAGTGAATAGCATGGAGTATAAGGTTGATATAATAGGCATGGTTTAATGTTAAACGTGATGCCAAGTTAAATTGAATATTGAAATATAATCAGATAGGAACCACTCAAGCATGAAATGCTACGATAGTTTTTATCTATGCGCAGGTTTCGAGTAGACTGGAAGGAATACAAGACCGAAGAGCAGAGTCATAGCTAAGTCATGGCAGATAAGTGCGATACCCCGCATATCATTTTCGAATATGGAATATTTTAGAACAAATAGTTGAACTCTAAAAGAAATGTTTTTGCCTTGTATATATTTTGAAAGGGCATAGAATGCCTTCATCGAATTGCATTTTATGAAATGTAAATGTTTGTGGGCCTACCATTTGAAATGCTTTCCCACGCAAATTGAAAACCTAAAGAGAAATAACATAAAAGAAAATGTTTTGATAAGATATCTGGAAAACGTTTGAGTAAACCGGTCTTGGTTTCTGATCCCGCTTTCTGTGTTGAGTGTTGGTGGATTCGTGGTCGCGACACTTTTAAAAAAGAAAACGTAATAAGATGTAAATAAAACGAATTAAACTGACATCCCCGGGTTTTTGCCTCGACTCTAATCTGGGTCGACTGCCTGGTCACTACGATCTGTTTTACGAGTCGAATCCAAATTCAGGTATACAAAACAATTTCAGAATAATGTAACTATTTATATATATAAAAGAACTACCACCGAAAGGGAACTTTCATCAAAATCTATACACATATATCGAGTCTCATTTACTTATGCATGTACATTTGTTATTGAATATATTTCAGAACATGGAATACAAGATATAATCATACTCCTTCACCTGGAGTTTACATCTTATACAAACATCATATATACATATCTAATACAAAACATAAGAGAGGAACAATGCCGGTGAGCACCTATCTCTCGAGATGACCCAGACTGGCCGGTGTGGGATGCCCCGTCCTCTTAATTCTTTCAAGACTCACACCTGATTGAACACCCAGTATGTTTTATGCTTAGTGGGAACATATAAACAGGGACTACAAATGTCACAATAGTCAAGCCACAATCTTACATTTACTTTTCCTTATGCATATAACGAAACCTATTCGCATGTGACTTCTAACTCATATCATATTACACATGTAGATTTTTATCCTAGGTTCCATATCATTATCATGTTTGTATTACTTCCATGTGTCATGTCTTTTACAGGTTGCAATTCATATCTTCTACATGTATGATAGGTCAGATCATATTCAGAGCAAACTTATACATATAAACAAGTCTAACGTGATCGTAGTCATATCAAATACACATTGCACAAATCATATCGATATTACGTATACCCGACATTAGTCCATTTGTTAAACTAATGCCTTTATACAATGTCTGTGTAATGTATAAGATACTTGTTCAAATACTATTCTCGAATCATCTTCTTTCATTTTTCTTCACGCTTTAGCTCATGGATTTCAATATAATATATAGGAATGACATTCACGATAAGATTCAATGCAGAATCTTGGGTCCCGTTTGTCATTCAAGAGTACGGATCTCACATTCAGTATTGCAATCTCTCATGTGGCTATAGAAGTCGACATTCACGATGACACAGAATCCTATCCCGTTTGTCATTCAAGAGCAATGCGATCTCACATTCAATATCGCAACTGCCGCACATGTAGTTTACATTCACGATGTGATCTGGGCCAGGAATCCTGGCCCCGTTTGTCATTCAAGAGTAATGTGATCTCACATTCAATATCGCACCTCATGTGGCTATAGAAGCCGACATTCACGGCATTCGCTGGTGAATCCGTCCGCTTGTCATTTAGTAGCAATGTGATCTCACATTCAATATTGCAATCTCACATGTGGCTATAGAAGTCAGTTATCCATTTATAGATTCGGGCCAGAATCTTGTCCCCGTTTAACATTATAAGAGCAATGTGATCTCACATTCAATATCGTAATCTCACATGCGCTATAGAAGTCGACATTCACGATGCATTCAGCTGGGTGAATCCTGGCCATGTTTGTTTCAAGAGCAATGTGATCTCACATTCAATAATTACTAAGCATTTCATGACAAATTCAGCCGTGAATCCCGGCCATGTCGGGTCATTCAATAATACATTTCAAATCAATTTACTTTTATGCAGTAATTTCACTTGTAGTTCAAATACACGCACACATGCATATGTTTGACAAACGTTTCGAATAATAATAATTCAAATCATGTCATCTACTTGTACCATCTTATATCTTGTTAATTTATATCTTAAATATGCTGCTCAATACTCATGCTCTTTATAATAACAATATCATATCATTCCACATACTTATGTGTTTTTAATATCTTTGTGGTATCCTATCTCGTAGGAATCTGAAACAGAGACTCTTCCTTTGATACCCTTAGGTACTTTTCTTATCTATGCTGCTTTACATATCAGATCTACATATATTGCTATTTCTTGTTCATATCTACATCCTTTCTTATCATGTATTCCAATTAACTATAACCAAGCGATTAGTACACTTGGTACAACAATTCAATTTTCAGACAAGATGCACCAAATGACATTTAATAGCATATGGTTGGTCTAGACTCAATGATATTTCCATAGAGTCGAAGAATACCCTTAATGGAGTCACTAATGAAGGATTTATATGCAGTTGCAAGCGAAGTGACGAAAATCAGCGACACGGCTTTGCGGCAGCGGCTTGGTAACCACCGTCTTTTGTTATTTTCCAGGGTCTTAACTTCATTTGACAGTTCTTTTTGTACTCCTTTGAAGCCTAAGGTCCTAAAGGTTCTTCTCTCCAACTGGAATCACTAAATCGAACCTGAAACTCGAGTTATGTTAAGCAGCCCCGGATTGCTATATGATCAAGCCCCGACGAAAGTGGCTTGAACATAGCCACTTTGAGTGAATTTTGGGCGAATAAGTCGAAATTTAGTGCATTTCATGGTGTTTGTTCTCCTTGAAGTCCTAGTTTGAAACTTGAGGAGACTTGAATCACTCAAATCGAATAATAAGTACCAAGTTATGACCAAAGGAATACTAACTTGGTCCAAATAAAGCATTAGTGCATTTTCTACTTTTGGTGCGGGAGGTACCATATTGTTGGTGCCGGACACAGGAAAGCCAGAGAAATTGTGGTTTTTCTCCCATTTTTCCATATATTTCCACCCAAACCAACTCAATACTCAATACACTCATCAAAACCACTCCATATCTATCTTGTAACACTCTATTACTTTCGAATCATCTTTCAAATACTTATCTT
Organism: Tetrastigma voinierianum; assembly: GCA_016808115.1. Taxonomy (NCBI): domain Eukaryota; kingdom Viridiplantae; phylum Streptophyta; class Magnoliopsida; order Vitales; family Vitaceae; genus Tetrastigma; species Tetrastigma voinierianum. Next base: position 137,197 of record JAEQBH010001279.1, on the reverse strand, counting down.
CTTTCAGAAAAACTTGCTTTTCATGAATTGCCCGAAACAACTCAATATTGTTCATAACCCATACACCAAACCAAACACAAGAGATTGATTGGGTTTGTTCTAACGAAAAACTCAGTACTTTGCAATTAAACAATAGAGTCAAGCCTCAAAGGGAGGATTCGCCACTCTGATTCATCTCTGAATTCGTTCTAGGGTTAGGTTTCATTAGCCCTAAACATGTGTATACTGAATCCGAAGTGTCATACTCGATGTTGGGTGTCTGGCTGAATCTTCCTTTTGAACTCTCTTCCTTCTTCCTTCTTTATAGCTTCTCTTCTTCCTTCTTCTCTTCTCTTCATTATTTATTGTGCTTCTCTTTTCCCTCTCTTCTCTTGTAACTTTCTTCTCTTGTATAACTTGCTACTCTTCTCACGCTTCTACTCTGATGGTTTGAGCTCTCCGCTTCTATTTTGTAGACAGATATTTTGCTTGGCCTTAGTAATAAGGCCATGTTTGACTTCCATATGCCAATTTGCCTTCTTTCCATTTTTTTAGTTAAGGCCATATTTGAGCCTTTGCATTTTTAAGTCTTTTCTCATTTTTGCATTAGGTCCTTCCATTCTTTAATTTATTCCATCTTTTCTCAATTCCATAATGGCATATAAACTTATTGATTTATGCCTCTCATATCCTCAAGTATTAAATAGCTAATTTGCCTTTGCTCTCATATTAATTTCACGGGTTTATCGTTTATTTCGAAAATTCCCATTTAACCTTTTATTATACCCTAAAAACATGTGTCAGAAAGCTGGTAGAATTTACCATGTTTCAGTGTTACGAAACACTGCTGACAAAATGGAAAATTCTATCGCTACACAACTTCTAGGTCGCGACGGAGAAGGCAGTGCAGGCCAAAATGCAGAGAGAGGAGGGATCACACGCTAGCCTTGGTACAGGGCCCACGAGCTTTTGGGGCTCTATGAAATGAAACGGCTGCGAGCGAGGCGGTCAGTCGGCAACTGACAGACGAGGAGTGGCAGGAGGCGGGGACTCTTTTGTATCATATTTTTCCTTTTTTTTCTTTTTTATTTTCTTCATAGATTAGCTTAGCTTTGGATTTTGTTTCGTTTATTGGATCTGAAACAGGATTTTGTTCAGAAGTTTTGAAGTTGAAATTTAATGTTGAAAATCATTTACGATTATTGTTTGAATTCAATGAACTCTAGACAAACCTTGCAGACTCTGTTCTTTAGGATGATTAGGTCAGAATTGGAGAATTTTCCTTACCCGGTATTTCAATGTATGATGTAATCCAGTTTTCGAGAACACAACTTCCATTGGGAAAGATCTGATGTTAGTTATGGTATTTTCTACAAAATGAGAAGAAAATTTTCTGAGTTGAATTTTGAGTTTATTTGAATGGTGTTGATCTTGATATTAATTGTTCCTAATTTTGGTAATATACTGCTTGAAAGGACTATTGTTTGTAACTTTGATTGCTTTAGGAGGCCTTGGTGACCTGAGATGGAGATTCTTGAGGAAACTTAAACCAGTTATTTACAGGAGTATATTGAACTAACATTGAAGAACTAAAGGCTTTGAAAAATTGCTTGGGCCAATCCTCGATTTTCTCATGACAGAGAATGGGTTGAGTGATATATCAATCCAATCAATTAGAGATCTCTCCTTGATGCGGAAGAATGATCTTAATCCGTGTTAGCATGAGATCTAATCCAAGGAAAGAAAACTCTTTGGATCTTAGAGATGAGACATCATTCTTGTTGTAGAAACTTCTGGCCTTTGTCTTGGAAGCAGAAATCTGCGGTCATGAAGATGGGTATGAAGTAATTGGAAAGAAAAAATATGAGATCTTAGAATTTCTATTTACAGTAATTTATTAGAATCATGTTTAGGAATGCTACATGAACCTCTACTCAATAGTATGTGTTAGAAAGAATCCAAACTATACTACCCTATCTTACCTCTTGACAAATTCATATTCAACTCGGGGGAAAAAATAGTGATTAGGATCACGGGAATTGACAATTTCATGGCAGAGAATCTCGGTGGGTGTTTACTCGACAATAATCTGGATTCGATCTAGTTTACATTTAGGATTTAATTTTTTCTTTTTTATAATTATTAGGATTCTAGTTATTAAAATTCTTCTTAGAAGTTATAAATTTTCATACAAAGCCCAGACATTCAAATGATGTAGAACTTGAGTAGTTAGAGGTAAGTTGAAGTTTAAATTCACTTTCAATCTACGTAAGAGCATGATATGTCGGGACTTATAGATCTACTTTATTACTTGTGCGACATTAACGACTTTACTTTGACTTGTAAGACGAAGTAAATCACTGAAGGTAGAGTTTGTAGTGACAAATTTATTCTTCTTATGAGCATACAATGCATATTTAGTGCGACGAGTTTTGTGATCTTGGCAGGGAGGTCCGTTGACAACGGAGTCTGACGCGGCGAGACTCTTTCGTGAATGTTGGGTGACTGAGCACTACTCATTTGAAAATCAGGCATAGTCTCCTTGGCAGGAGCTCTACCCAAAACCTCCTGTCCCAACATCGAAGCATCAGACAATACACCTTAGGTAAGCGACCACTTGGGCCCGTCTGACAATACTTTCGTCAATATGCATAAGTATATATACCATAGTTTGAGTTATACATTACTCTTAGCCACAAATACATATTAAAATTTTAGAAATTCTAATACATACTGTCCAAATACTTAAAGCCACAACGACTTTCTGGCTTCTCAAACTCGGCCTCTAAGATGAGTCTTCTCCTCGTGCGCTCACTGTACTTGAAATAATATATTCACTCGACGGGAGTGAGCTATACGCCCGATAATGGAATCACCACTAAATGGGTTACTCCACCTGTAGTGCAGCAATACAATGATTCTATGTAAACACATATTCAAGCAAATACGTGATCCTACTTGAATGTCTACATGACCAACCCCATGTCTCGAGTCCTCACCGACTCCCTCACACTTTCCTAAGCCATGTATGAGAAAAATCTCGTTTCATGCGCTGTTGTTTTTGAAAATATACCCTCTTTGGGAAGTGTCTTTTGGTAAAATAATAGGACTACATGCGGCGAATGTGTTGGAGAATCTTCCAAACAATACATGGGTTCCTCCGACGTGTGATTGTAGGACCATCTCCCAACACCATTTTCTGGAAAATCATCATGTGAAATTCCTTTATAGCCATGTTGATTTTGGAAAATTCATGTCATACACACACTAATTTCTAGGTTGCCCAGGTGCATATGAATTATACCGGTATCATAATTTCAACACAATTTATATAACACATGCACAAATATATCATCATGCATATATTTGCATAATTTAAATCACACACAAAGCATGTTATGTGAATTCTCAATCCATTCTACGCTGAAAGTGGCTGCATGGGTGCCAATTAACGAATCTGAGAATTCGATTTGGATTACTCGACCAAACACATTTTCTCTGAAATTGTTGCGTGAACGATTAGAGCCCTCGGGTTGTTCACGACCAATCACTGTTTCATCGGTTCCACTTTGTGATCGAATTTCACATAGCCGCTTCAACCTCTCGTACGTCTGCGTCTGATTTATTTCTGATTTATGATAAAGCACGGCTTAGCCTGACATAGTCACGAGGACTATCAGTGGGCTTAAAGTCCATCAATTGGTCGAGTTTGGGACCCCGTCAGAAACCTGACCTCGATGTTTCAATCGTACAAAACACTTATGAGAATTAGCTCCGTAGGATAAAACCCCTACCTCATGGAGTTTGTCAAAACTCCTCAAAACCGATGCCCACGCATTGCCCTCGCCGCGTAGAACAACTTTCCTACTTGCTCCGTCGAAATTCGATGGTCCGATTGACCGGAAATCTAGAGAGAAGTGCTCTCTCTCTCTAGAAAATCACAAAACCTAACCTCACTGCATCCATTTCCCTCTCTGCACGTTTTCTCCTTTCTTTTTGAAGAAGAAGATCACTATTTGAGGTTTTGTCCTTTTCCTCATTAACATTTCCCAAAATTCCACTTATGTCCCTTCTTTTTGGATTTTAAACGCCTTTTACTCTAGGCCGTCCATTTCATTCTCACTCTCTACTCATGCATTATGTCCACATGAGTACATGTTATAGGTGACTTTGTCATCACACATGTCGTTTCTGATGCCGTGCTCGATGCGCCGAGAGCGTGTCCTTTGAATTATATCGGATGAGTCGTCCGACAATTCGTAATACGGAGGATGCCCAATAGATTGTATCGGAGGGTTATCCTGAAGTAGATTATCGAGCATGTCCACTATTTATATCGAGGGTTGTCCACTGAGATAGAAAACAAATATCTTTGTTTTTTGAAAATGGTTTCATACATGGCAAATGCATGTGAGAATTCGATGGGGCACAGGGCATGGGACGGGGCATGTAGTCATTCGGTGAAGTGTGCATCATTTTACTTGGTGTTTATTGGTTGCCATTGCATGAACACACTTACAGGTGAGATTAACCCATGTAGGAAAGGAAATTCAACTACTAGGCATTCATGCCAAAAATAGGTAAGAATAACCATTTAAGGTACTAAAGGTGCACCTGGGAATGGAACGCATCCGAGGCCTTAGAGGCGAAGAAATGGCCATATTTGGCCCTATTTCTATACTATGTAAATTTTTAGGTAGAAATCCCAGTTTTTGTACTGTGTAAAGAACAATGAGTAGTAATTAAACTCCTTTTTGTATAATAAATACATTTTGGTGAGTTTTTCAGGTTCCAGTAGCCTTTGTAGTAATAAGGCAATTTTACGGTTGGTTTTTTACGGTATGTGTATACTTGAGAGGGAAAAGATTTATGCAGAGGACCAAATGGGGTGGAGCTCACTTGCATTTCGATTATGAGTCATGACCACAGTGGAGGTGGTGTAGCTGACCGGGCTAATAGTGGTGTGTAAAAGTTAAGTAAAATGCAGGCTGTGCGCCCAGAGTATATCGCGTCGGAGTTCACGTAGTGTAGTGGCTGATCGTGTCATTCCCACGAGAGCGTGTTGAATGCGGCTGGTGACTGAATAATATTTGGATCGGTCTTATAGTGAATTATAACTAATTTAAGGAAAGCCCTAATATTGAATTTGATTTAAAATACAATGATGAACTAAGCGTTTTGCCGTCGCCTACCACACCTGATGGATTTTAACCTAGATAGCGTATTTATTTAATATTTCATATGATTTATGTTAGTTGGTTGATCGTGTCGATAAGAGATTCTCTCTCGACATATATCTGGCTATCTCGCTAGTGGGGTGTATTTCATCTACTGCCCGACCTTGACTCGAGATGCATAAATGTCTTTTTGAAAAACCCTAGTGCTATACTTGGAGCGAGATATCTCCTATTCCCTTATTATTAAGTATTGCTTTACCCACATGTCTATGAGTCATCTTTTCTTGATTTTAGAGACTCCTACTTAATACTTGCATGCTAAGGTGGTCAAATAATAACATGTGATTAAATTTAGGAGTAAAGCGATCATACAAATTCATACCAATATTATTAAATATAAGCTGAGAAGATTGTACTACACATTGTTAAGTGATATTTACTTGTTGTGTATGACGATTATTAATATGTGACCAGTTATTATTACAAAAAACAAGGAATATATATATTATATCTACCACAACCTTTAGGAAAAGTTAGTTCATAGTGATTTTCATTCTGGTGAAAGATTTTTAACATAAAGCGGATTAGGAAAGGAAATCTGAAGAGTCGTCTTCTACGATCTCAGGAATCATCTCCGCGATCATACTGTCCCGAATGCGTCCTTCTCTTCAATCTGCCTCAATCCCTCCCTCATTGCCTCAAAAATGCTTATCTTTATATCTCGGGACGCGGGCCCTTCATTGGCCCATAATTCCAGAGTTTTTAATGCTCCCGATTCTTAAAGAACACCTTGTTACTCCGCGATAAAGGGTGCTACGCTGCGGCATACCTGAGGCTACTGGATTCTTCCCTACATTTGGTTCGTTTCTTTGGCGTAGGACCCTCCCATCTTTCTTTACCAAAGGGCGCGCGACATGGAATACTTCTTCGTCACATTGCGTACCCAAGGTTTTTCTTTGGTTCTTTCCTTTGCTTTATTTAGCTTCCTTTTTTCTTCTGCTTATGTCGTAAATTGTCTGCAAAAACATTATAATATGAATGAGTGCAATAGTGAATATGAATGTGAATCATGCAATTGAAGGTTATAAAAACACCTAGAAATCTTACTAAAAACGCATACTGAATTCATCAATCAACACCCAAACAGTTTCTTGTTTGGCAAAAACGGACTCTAACTAGAGGCGGCGCGAATAAGGCGTAACACAGACGAGTATGGGTCCAATGCACATGATACCAAGAAAATGGGTCAACATGAACCAGTCGTTGAGATCTAAGGACACCTCGGTTTGTTCAACTTTCAAGAATGCGCAGCGGGTGGTGCAGATTATTAACAAGTCGGCCCCCTTTTTTTAGTGTTTCGATAACCTTTCCTACGGGAGGTCTATATGGTGCCCGGTTGAAGTGTGATCTCCAATGTATACTTCCGACTTGATGCCCCCGAACTTAAATTTAACTTGCCTATTTGGATTAGCTTAACACGTAATAGTAAGGCTTACCCATTTATTCACTTCAATAATCCTAAAGGATTAAGGATTAACTCTAAAGATAAAATTGGAGAGAGAGAGCACTGAAGGTGCGAGAATTTTTAGATGAGGGTTCTGTGAGGGGATCCATTGGTGACTCCCCTGTTTGGTTAGAGGCGCCAGAGGCGTTTTAGTTACTAGAACTTTCATCAGAACTTTTCAGCCCAGCCTCGAGAACCCTAGAATGTAAATCATCCATCTACTTTCACGTGTCTCATGTAAGTGGGCACGAGAAAGTAAAGTCAATGGCTCATTGGTTGAGCCCGAGCATTGAGCTTTGAAGGCCATTGGGTAGTTCAGTTGGATGATCATTATTCCAAACAGCTTTGTCTTTACTATATATATATATATATATATATATATATATATATATAGTATATATATATATATATATATATATATATATATATATATTTTTTTGGATCCAAGAAGGTCAAATCTTTACTAAGGTGTCCCCTGCATCCACGTAGGTGTTAAACTTTCAGTTCGCCAAACTCTCTTACGCCCATGCTAAATTAGAGTCTAGGCCTTACTGTGAAGATCATGTACGTGTGTGAGTGATAGCTTACTTCGGGAAATGGTTTCTTGAAATCTAAAAGAGGTGGCCAGACATGGTCATTCTCAACTTTTTAACAATGCAGTCCCGATCGTCAAACAACCTTGGGTTCCTATTTGCACCAAATGGTCATTATGATTACTATGACTCCTTTTTGCGATCATGAACTGGAGACCAAAGGAAGTAGAAACAATTGAAAATACCAAATCGAAACTACCATATCATAATAGTACCAAACACAACATCTAGTACATAATAAAGCAAAACTCTGAACTTCGCTTATCATGAAAAAATAAAACTATTAAAAACTAAAAATTAAACTAACAAAAAAATTAGACCTAAAACACGCACAAAACATGCAAAAATGAAACTAAGCCAATATTACCCACCACAACATACACTCCCAAGAAACTTAAAATGATAATGCCCTGTTGTGAAGGAAATGGGAGCATCGTCCACGGAAGAATCATTGGGGGTGGCCGGTTGGGGTGTGTTGAAAGAGAGGCGAGGCAAACATGGCGATGCCGGTCACTGGTTGGGCGAATGATGGCCATCGGCCTTGATGGTGTCCATATCGACTTAGGGCAACGATGCTCCTGAGACTCATCGATATCGCGTCAAACCGTCTGCGGTGAGCATGAATCACAGTGCGCCATGGTGAGTCGAGCTGGAGGACCTGGGGTGCGTCAGATCCTCTGGGTGGCCCTCACAAGATCATTTGCTTTGCTGCGGCATCATCGTCGCCTTCCTCTTTTGAATATCTCGGGCTCTCTAACTTTGCCTTGGGTAGGTAGGTATGGGTAGCGACTAACACTGCTCTCGAAGTCCAACACCGGGACCTTGGCCGGTTGGCATAAGCCCGAGTAATCGGGGAGGATGGATCGAGGCCGGTGCATCTTTCACGCAGGTGGCTCAAATCAACCCCCCTCTCGATGCCCGAACCCGATATCAAGCGGACCTGAGTCATGGCGTAGAGGAGGATCGTCTTGTCGCTATGACTATCTTTGAGGTGCGGTGGAAGCAGTTTTCACGCGCCAGGTATGCAGACCTTAGCCACGCAGGCGTGATCTTATCGAAAATTGGTAAAATCCCTATTTAGTCGATGGTATGGCACGTTCCCTGCTGCCTTGCGGCCCTTGGTGAGCTCCATGAGGCGCTCATAATCTATGTGCGCAAATAATGTCTATATTCACAATGTTGTCATCCAGTGACGATAAATCACGGTTGATGAAGCTTGCAGACGCAAGCGGCGAGGCTTTCACTGGGGAGCCCAGCGGGTGGTCACCAGGCTTTGAATGGCATATTAGAGTGGAATTCCCGCACAATCAGGGCTACTTCGGGGACAGGGGGTGCACAAAGTGTCTACCTCTAGGCCTCCCGGGAAATGAACCTGTGTGGATCCTCCAGAGGGGGTGGTGCCGCCCGGATCATTTGTCTTTCTTGGGGATCAGGCTTGTTGAGCCATTGTGGGAGATATAGGTTAAGGTTTCGGAAAATAAGGAAAACAGGAGAGAGAGCGAAGAGGGCAGCCAAAACTCGTGTAAAGGGGGAAATGAAGAGCCAAGTGGGGTTTTAAAAGAAATCAAAAAATTTCGCCCACTACCTGGCGACATAGGGCTACGGCTGCGGCGACATGGCTTCTGTAATGACGTGAGCTCTACGCGTAAGGGCGTGCGAAATTTTGATAAGAGCTACATAGCGGCATAAGATGTCACAACTAGCTGCGTACGAGAAACTGCTTGAATTGCTTTTTCTACGCCCATGACGTGGCAGCCGACGTGGTCTGTAGCGACACTTGATATGGAACAAATTTGTAAAACATGAATTTGTCTCTCTCAAACTGTAATGAACATGTAAACCCCAGCAGATTCTGTGATTATAGCATGAGTCGAGAGAGTGTATAGTACATGCAGCTGTAGGGCGTATAAGAACACCTGTGAACTTGTAATATTTTTTGGGAGTTATTAATAAGGATGAAAATATGAAATGATAAAATTGTAGGCAGAATTTAACAGTGCTAATAAGATTAAGAGTCATGTAATTGCCATAAAGGATATGAAAATCATTAAATGAGTAGAGATGGGCCATAATAGAAATAACAAGAGTTGTCTTTTAATATTAAAGTGATCAATGACCCTTTTCAGTTAAGGTATAAAAAAATGATAGGTCATGTGTGAGAAGATAGGATGCCAAAAATTGAAATAAAATAAGTTGATTTACAAAAATTAAAAGGATGAAGGACTTAATGGCAATTAAGGTATAAATGGGATTACAAATGTGATGAGACAAACAAAAGTCAAACTCATTTTTTGTCTCACAAAAGCTAGAGCTCACGTTTTGGAGAGGAGAGAAAAGAGCAAGGAGAGGAAGAGGAGGAAGAAGAGGAAGAAGAAGGAGAAGGAGAAGAAAGGCCAAGCCAAGGTAATATTTTGTCTTGAATTCATGGTGTTTGGATTCTAAGGTTTTGGTTTGGAGGAATTGTTGCTCCTTTGTCCTAGGGTTTTGGAAGATATCACCCAAACCCTAGATTTTGTTGAGTTTTGTAGTCAAAGCTGATTGGTGTAAAATAAACGTGGAATATTCGTATTTATATGGTTTATAGAAGAATTGGTGGACCTTTGGTTGAATCCATAAGATTTTCACCTAGGGTTTTGTGGTATGAATTTCCAAATCACCAATTCAAGTGTTGTGGAGTTATTGTTTTGAGTTAGATTTCATATGGTTTGAGGTATTATGGAATAGTTGTAAAAAAAGAGAGAATGTTAGTTTAAAGGAATGCTGTCAAAATTTTTACAGTAAAAACCCTGTTCTTGTTTTGGATACTATAGATTAAGTTATAATCATCCCAAATCAGGTGATTCAAATTAGTAAAGAACCATAAGAGATAGGGCTACAAATGTATAGAAAGGGACCAATAGCAAATTGTAGCTCTCTAAGGCTCCCAAATACGGACTGAAGAAAGGTGAGCTCACGTGTAGCTCACTACCAGTTATGCTCTGTTTTGGATATGGTTGTAGTGTTTTGGTCATAAGTGGAGTTTCACTCATCCAAATTGAGTGATTCAAAAATCAGGGTAAAATAGACTTCTAGGGGAAAATTTTATCTGAAGGAATTGTATGCAAATTGTAACCCCAAAGTGCCCATAAAATTTTTCCAAGTGGAGCTATGTGCAGATTCTGTTCTGTCAATTTGAGTAATCTAGATATAAAATACAATAACTTGAGTTTTGGTGATCCAAATTGGGTGATTCCAATTGGAGAAGAGAAACCCAGAACCATAGCCAAATAAGTGAAAAAAAATTTCCAATTTATGAGTTAAGATCCCATAAATCAAGGATAACATTAGGTGATTCAGTGAGTTAGCTTAAATTGGCATCCAAAACATACTTTTGTAACTTGTGTGTTATGGTTGAGGCTTTAGAGGAAGGAATTTTAAATTGAAAATTTAAGAGATGTGTCGTGGATATATGAAGGACTGATCTGGAGAGTTTCATAATTTTTGGCAGAAGACCTTTGAATAATTTTGGGTAATAAAGTCCAACTTAGGTATTGTTGGAAAAAGGTTGCCAAAATATAGTGGTTTTTGTCGGGGTTTTTAGTGCACAAAGGGTAAATTGTTAATTTGGATTTATATGAATGTTGTGTGACCTAAAGAGTGACTTGCGTGTGAAGTACGTTAGAGTTTTGCTATGCAGGCGATTAATACATTGTCAGTGATATTCGTTGAGTGTGTAGGCTAAAAGCAAGGCGGGAAAGTAGTGGGTTGTGCTCAAGTTTAGGAAACAAAGGAGGTGAAAGTGTGGAAACTGATTTTGAAAATTGAGTTTTAAAAGTGAATTTTAAATGTTAAAATGAAAAGTTTAATGCAAATACTATTTATATATATGTATATTAAATATGTACATATGTTAAAGCATTATGAAAGTTTAAAAATGTGTAAAGAATGCATATGTGTTTTAATGATTTAAATGGATTTATAAATGTATTTTGAAAAAATGTTTCTTGATGGATTTACCCCTAACCCCATATTGCTATAAGTGATATCAATTTGAGGTACCTTAGCGTGTAAGGATTTAGAGGAAACACAATTGAGTTAATAACAACCGAGGGAGGAAATAGATTTTTAGTGTAATATGCCCACACGTGATAAGGTGCTATGAGCTTGAACCCTGCTCTGAGCGGTGAGTTCTCGCGGCGTAGTGGTTATAGTGGTTATTTATCTCACCGTGTGCAGAAAATTACGGTGTGTTTACTCCACCCCAGGTTCCATTAGAAGAAAGTTTAAACATAAATTGGTTTTTTAATTGGCTTATAGTATTTATTACTTTGATATATCTTTTGAAAATGTTGTCCTAAATGAAAATGTACACTCAGGCTCTGGCTTTGTCACTCTTTTAAAATTATGTTTCAAAAACATTTTTCGGGACTTTCGAGGCTGGTCTTGGTGGGCATCCCCACATGCAGTGAGTGCGAGCCATCGAAGGCGACGCTGTGGCTTTTGCATTGTATATATATTTTGCATATATTGGCCTTTATGTTGAATATTTTGTCATGTATATCTAACTGTGTATATATGTATATATTTTGAAAGACTACGAAGGGCTTTTAATCGCCTTAGTGGGCGAGTGCGTGGCGGTCGAACTAAGTCAGGCTCAAGCCCCGTCCTTTATCGCGCATGAAATTGGGGAAAGTTTTGAATGTTTTAATGTTGATAAATAAGTACTATGTGTACATATCTTTTGCTTTTGCAGGTTGTGTGCCTTCAATTGGGTTTATGTGAGAGTCTAAATGGAAGTTGAAAGTGAAAGATTGAAGTGTTTTTTTTTTAAATGTTTTGCGAGTTTTTTTTTGTAATTTGGGAAATTTCGAAAAATAGAGGAAACTCGACCGAGACCTACAAGAAAAATCTAAGTGTTTGAAAAAAAAGAAAAAAAGAAAAAAAAATTGCACCACTTCATTCGCATTATTTTCTAAAAGATATGTTAAGGATTGTAAAGGGGTTCGCTCCATGGATTTTAATTGATTGTTTTGAGGAAAAGTTTCTATATCCGTTGGAATGCCGGGAGGTCCCCTCGAGTTCATGAGGTTAATCCGGGTCGGGATCCTTCATACAGTGCTTGCACCCTTCGACAACCCTGAAAAACTCACAACACATTAAAACAAACAAAAGTAGAGATTCCAAAAGCGAAAAATGTACCGAAGAGCAATTAAAAAGATAGAAAATAATGCAAGTTCAAAGAAGAAGGGGATCTCACAATACTTGGGTTGCTTCCCAAGAAGCGCTATGTTTAATGTTGTTAGCTCGACATTCCTATAACATAAAGCACTTGGAGCGAATGGCGGATGCGGTGACCTTCACACCCATAGCATCTGCTCCAGTGTGCTTAGAATGGTGTCTGTCTTCTGTATAAATTCTCCTCAAAGAAAATACGGTTTCAATCTACGGGCGTGACTTTGTTGTCCCTTCTGCGGATGCATTATCTCAACTCCTCCATAAATGCTTTAACCACGTAGCGGACTGACCATTTGGCTTGAACGCGAGGAAGAGTTTAGCTAGAATTGAGCAACAAGACTGCGGCCAGCTCGAAACTCTTTCCTTACAATATGTTTATTAGTGCCAAGCTTTGTCTTTTCCTTATAGATTCGAGCATTCTCATAAACCTCTGACTAACTTTGAGGAATTCATCTAATTCACTAAGTTGGCATCCGCTTCTGCTCACTACTTTATACTATCCATGTTCGGTAACCTCGTAGCCTATAGTATGCTCTATGTTCGATTCCAGAAAAATGGCATGCTTTCCATAAACTAGTCGGACATGGCACGACATATCGATAGGGTTTTAAATATTGTCTGTATGCCCCAGTGCATCAATCTCCTTTGACCAATCTTTCCTTGAAGGAACTATTGAATGTTTTCTCCACTTAATGGACTTTATATCTACGGTTGGCTTACCTCTTGCCTACCATTTTTTTGTGGGTGTTGTCTGCAGTGATGTCTGCGTGCTGCATACCATATTTTTGCAAGACCTTATCAACTGACTTGTTGCAAAAATGGTACCTCCATCTATAATCAATGCTGTGGAGTGCGAGGCAGTGTAAATATGTGGTGAGAAGACACGGCTACCACGGCATTCATCATTAGTGCATGTCGTGTTGCCCACGCCGTTTGGAGGCGTGGTCTAACGAGGAGGGAGATATACAAAGTTACCCAAAATGAGAGAGGAATGGACCCGTAAGTCCATCCCACAAATCAAGTAGCTGCGACTGCAGAGTGTGCAGGGTGGTTTAAATGCTGTTTGGAAATGCTTCCCATTCTTTGGCATTTATCACGGTAGATACAAGCCCAGTGAGCATCCTTGAGCAAAGTAGGCGGTGAAACTTTAGTTGAAGTACGCTGACAAATAGATCCTTTGGCCTCAGTGCCCCACATGATAGTGTGTGGCAGTGATTCAGAATACTACCCATTTCGTCTTCCGGTACACATCGCCTAATCACTTGATTCGCACAATGCTTGTATAAAATAGGTTCTTCCCAGTAGTAGTGCTTCAAGTGTGCAAAGAACCTCTTCTTCTGTTGGTAGCTAAAATCTGGAGGGATCACCTTGGCCACTAAGTAATTCACATAGTCGGCAAACCATGGAACAAGTTTTGTGCCTTCAATTACTAAGAGCTGCTCATTTGGAAAATCATCATTGACATGTACCTCGTCTCTAGGCCCTTCCAACCGTGACAGATGGTCCGCGACTAGGTTCTTTGTTTCCTTCTTGTCTTTTATCTCTAGGTCAAATTCTTGCAATAGGAGTACCCACCGTATTAATCTCGACTTCGCGTCCTTTTTAGTCATTAGTTACTTGATGGCTGAGTGGTCAGTGTGCACTATTACCTTATTGCCAATCAAGTAGAGACTACTAAATTTGTCAAAAAGGCAAAAACAATGGCCAATAGCTCTTTTCGATTAATTGGCATAGTTCAGATTTGGGCATCACATTCAAAGTCAGGCTAGCATAGTGGATGGCACGATATCCTTTCTCTTTAACGCACGACCTTTGCTTTCCGATCGCATAGTCAACGGCGTCAACGCACATTAGCTCAAGCGGGAGGTCCTAATGCAGAATTCCTTACAACTATGAGTGGAATACCAATCTATCCTTTAGGGCCCGAAAATGCTTAATTTGCTTGCTCATCAAAATCAAATGGTGTCCCTTGAACTAGCAAACTAGACAAAGGCTTTGCAATGAAAAATCTTTATGAACACTTTATAGAACCTGTGTGTCTAAAAGCTTCACCTTGCCCTTTGCGATGATGGTGAAATTATTGGTTTCTCTATTACCTCAAATCTTTGCTGTCTACCTCTATTCCTCTTTACTCAGAATCTGAATTGCCCGAAGTCACTATACCTTCTTGTACCATAAAGTGGCACTTCTCCCAATTCAGCACAAGATTGGTTTCCTCACATCTAACTAGCATCGACCTCAGGTTTTCTAGACATTTGTCAAAGGTTCCCGTCTGCGAAAAGTCATCCGCAGACACCTCAATTGATCTTTTCAATATATCGAGAATATGGCCATCATACATTGACTGGGAGATGTGCCTCGTGCGTGCACGGCCCAGGGCATCCGCCTAAATGCGAATGTACCATAAGGGCAAGTGAATGTCGTCTTCTCTTGATCCTCTGGGGCTATAACAATCTGATTGTAACCGGAGTATATACAAATTATGTATATACAAATTAATGTCGCTATGACCAAAAGACTATTATCTAATCCCCGGCAACGGCGCCAAAAACTTGTTGACCAAAATATAATTTGTAAGCTCATAAGAAGAATAATTTTGTCACCTAGCTCAATTAAAGATTTAATTTGGTCTTAAAAACTGCAAGTGCACAAGTCATACAAGTAATAAAGTGGACCTATAAGTCCGGATATCGTTCCCATAGAGATGGAAATAAATTTAAACTTCAACTACCCTAACTACTCAAGTTCTACATTATTTGAACGTCCAGTTTAGAGAAAATTTAGTAACCTAATAATAATTCTAATTCATGGGATCCCTACATGCAAGAAAATAAGAGGAAAAATTTAAATCCTAAATACTCATGGACTGAACAGTTACTATTGTATGCAGTAGACAACTGGGATTTCAGCATTGTGAAATTATCAATTCTGCACATCATAATCTAATTACATTTTCTCCTGAGTTGGAATGAATTTGTCAAGAGGCAAGGTAGTATAGTTTAGTTCCCTCCTCTAATAACCATACTTTTCAGCCCGAGTAGAGATTCATGTTCATTTCTGAATCATGATTCTAATCAATTACTTGTAATTAGAATTTCTCTATAAGATCTGGGTATTTTTTTTTCCATTACTTCATACCCATTTCTTATGACTGCAGATTTCTTGTTTCCTAAAACTGGGCAATTGCTAGATTTCTACAAAATAAATGGTGTCTCATCCTTAAGATACGAAAAGTTTCTCTTTCATGATTAGATCTCACATTAACACGGGATCCAAAATCCATTCCTCCAAACCAGGAGAGATCTCTGGTGAGTTGGTAGAGCATATCCCACTTTCGACCCATTTTCTCAAACCATGAGCAAATTGAGAATTTATCTGTCAACATTTCAAACTCTTATTAATTCTTTAAACATTCTGTCTAGCATAGCCCCAAATATCAGTCTATGCTCTCAGGCTCCTAGAAATCAGAGCCAAACAATAGTCCTTTCATGGGTATAAGCTACTAAAATTGGGAACAATTAAATTCAAGAATAACACCATTCAAGCAAATTCAAACCCCATAACTCAGGAAATTTTCATCTCATTGTGTAGAAAAGACCATGACTAACATCAGATCTTTCCCAACGAAAGTTGTGTTCTCAAAAGCGAGTTACGATATACTTATTTGAAATCTTGTCCAGAGGAAAATTCCCACTTTATTCTTTTGAAATCAAGCTGAAGAAATGAGTTCGATTTTTGTTTACTTGATTCATTGAATTCAAACAGTAATTATAAATGAATTTAAGCATTTAATTTCAACTTCAAAACTTCTGAACAATTTTAATGTTTCAGATCCAGTAAACAAATTAAGTAGTCCTACTCTAAATCTAATCTACGAAGAAAATAAAATAAAAATAAAAAAAGAAAAGAAAAGAAAAGAAAAATATAATACAAAAGAGTCCTTAGATCCCCAGTACTACAGTTCGTCCAATCTTTGACTAACACACATAAGCTTTCGCGGTCATTTCTATTTATAGAGCCCTAAAATTTTGGGCCCTAAAATTGAGGCTATGTGTGAATCCCTAAAATTCTAGCCCAGGTTTGCCTTCTCTGTCACGACCTAGAAGTTGTGTCGAAACACAGTTTTGTGTCTTTGTTACAGGTATGCAGTCGTCTGTCGCGACTTGAAGATCTTGTGCTCCTTCTTGCTTTAGTTGCGATAGCGTGTTTTTGTTGCAACGATCTTCTTTCTTTCAGTTTGATAACTCTGTCGCGACAGAGTTTCCTTTGTCGCGATAATATTTTGTGCATTCCTCAAGCGGTTAGCCGCAATATAAACCGTCGTATTTGCAACATAGTTTCAATGCGGCTCTTGCAAGTTGGTGTCGGCCCAAGTTTCCATGTCGCTGACGACTATCTGTTTCAGGTTATGTTGCAGCATTGTCTTGTATTATCGCATTTACGTAGCGACCCGGAAAATTACTGTGGCGACAAAGGAATGTGCCCTTTGTAACTGGGCTTTGTTGCAGCTTCATTCTAATGTTGCAACATAGCTTCTTGGTGTTGTCAATATTTCTGTCGCGACCTAGTTTTTATGTCGCAATAAGGCTCTTATGTATTCAGCTTACTCGTTTTGTCACGACACAGTTTGTTATGTCGCGACAAAACTTCTTTGCATTGTGTTGAATTCTTTGTCGCGACCTCGTTTCTCTCTGTTCAGCTTATTTCTGTGTTGCAACATTAAGATCCATGTCGGCGACCACGGTTATATTCTGGAAGCGAAGTATGTTGCGACTTGGGTTCCTTTTGTTAACGACATTGAATTCAACAGTAAGCGTCATTTATAGTGACACATAAATTTTCTTGTCCGCGGCTGAACTTTTTCTTTGGTGCTCTCTTACGCATCTCGACTGGCTCCTCCCATGTTACAAGAGTCGATGAAGCCGGCGACGAGTGAAGATTAATCGCGACATAGATTCTACCTTCTTATCTTTCATTATCTTTCGCAACATGGCCCGGTCTTTTTATGCCATTTTGGATTCGCTTCCCATTTCGCGTCGCGCGGCGGACTCTGCTCTTTGTTGCGGCGTGAAGCTCATACGCGATTTTAGATCTGTATTTGCGACATAAATATTGTTGCAACCGCAGTTCTCTAACCATTTGCTTAGGCGTTTATGTGACGGGGCCAGAACTCTATCATGGAAATACAAAGACTCACACCCAATTCTTTGTTTTTCTCTTCTTTCTTCTTTGAAAATCTCTCCTTTTTAATTAACTCCTGCAAAACACAAAGTTTGTAAATATTCCATAATTTGGCATTAAAACAACTCTGAAAATACTAAAAACAAGCCAAAAAAATAGATTAAAAATATATGAGTTTAAGACTCATCAAGTACCCATCCAAGAAACAGTAGTATTCATGCCCTGCCAGTCTATCTAACATCTGATCCAAAAATGGCAATGGAAAATGATCTTTTCGGGTAGCCTTATTCAATTCACATTGATACGATGCAAATTCTCAACCTGGCTTTGTTCTAGAAGGCGACAAAGTATTATTCTCTGTCTTTATCCTTGTTGTTTCTCCTTTTTAGGCACAGCACATGCGGACTCCTGCCATGCAACTGTGTCGGAAATAGGATAAATAACCCCAGCATCCATCCACTTCAGCACTTCCTTACGGATAACTTCTTTCATGGTTGGATTCAATTCACTCCTCTATATGCTTCAACGAAGGTTGTAACCATCTTCTAGCAGAATTTGATGCATACACATAAAAGGAATGAATCCTTTAAATCGATAAAAGACCGACAGCGCATCCTTGTGATCTTTGGTACTCTCAAGCTTATCTTAACCTATTTGGCATCGAGGATGCTAAAAATAATCCAACTACAGTAAAGGTAGAAGTGTCCCCAAGATAAGCATACCTCAAATGGCTGGGTAGCGGCTTTTGCTCCATCTTGGGTGGTTGTTCGAAGGATGGAACTGGCATTTGAGTATTTTCGCCTAAGGGTTCATAGTATTTCCTTCTATTAGGCTGGAAGGAGTCCATCCATTTCACATACTCTTTGGCCTCTTCTCCCAATTCTTCTAATTCACTCTGTACAAGGATAGTCTCCAAAGGGTCAGTGAGACCACTTTGGCTAGACACTATAGACTCTACAGTCTCTATCATGAAGCATGTATCACTCTCTGTCGGGTGTCTCACGACTCAAACACGTGAGCTGACCTCGTCATCCCTCGCCCCTGATTTCAGCTCTCCTCTACACATCCCCGATCATTTGCCATACCAATGGCAGAAATGAGTACTTGATATTATGGGTATTTCTTTATCTTCTTCCATGCCCAAAATGATGAAGTCCGCTGAGAGGATGAACTTATCTACTTTTACTAGGACATCTTCTATCACCCCCCTTGGATGCTTTAGTGACAACTGCGCTGGCCGGAGTGGTTATGGTTGGGCGAGCTTCCACTGACCCACGAAGCATCTGAATATGGATAAAGGCATAAGGTTAATACTAGCTCCCAGTTCACACAAGGCTCTCTCAAATATGGAGTTCCCGATGGTACAAGGAATAGTAAAAATGCTTGGGTCTTTTAGCTTTTTATGTGATTTCCTCTTAGAGGTGTATACATTCCTCGGTGGTGCTTGTCTCAATCCTGACAGTCTTCTT
The DNA here is from genome assembly GCA_016808115.1 of Tetrastigma voinierianum. Classification (NCBI taxonomy): domain Eukaryota; kingdom Viridiplantae; phylum Streptophyta; class Magnoliopsida; order Vitales; family Vitaceae; genus Tetrastigma; species Tetrastigma voinierianum. Next base: position 118,080 of record JAEQBH010001279.1, on the reverse strand, counting down.
TTCTTCTTGATATATCCTTCGCCCAGATTTGACATAGCGGGCATGTTCTAACGCGCTTGACCAAATGGAATGTTTATGTGCAATTTCTTGAACACTTCCATAAACTTTGTAAATTGCTTGTCCAATTTATTCTTCTTCAAGCGTTGAGGATACTGAATTGGAGCAACGGGTTCAGTTGTGGCTGGTCGATCTTTAGCCTCAGTTTCTTCTTCCACAAACTTTTTCTCTTGGGGTTGTTCCCCTTATATCTTGTAATTCTGACTAGTCTGAATTACTTCCTCAGTTTCTACCTCTCATCTCACTGGTGGCTGCCCCGGTATTGCTAATTCTCTACCACTTCTCAAAATGACAGCTTTTACATGTTCATTACCTTCTCATCTCGGGTTCACCTCGGAGTTACCCTAATGTGTCAGTGCGCTACCTCTCGGTCGACAATGTGGCCATTGTGGCCTGTTGCACCTCAGTTTTACGAGTTGGAGGCTCCTTGATTCTATAGTTGGGTGGATTGGTTTTGCGGCTGTTGAGCTTGGTTATGGAATGTGGCCTTCGTCTCATTCATAAATGTGTTGTGGGAAGTCATCATATGAGCTAAGGCTTCCTCCAAATCTACTTTCTTCTCTAGTGGTGGTTTGCTTGCTTGAAGTGATGGCATATTATTCTGGTTATTCCTCCATCCATAGTTTTGATTGCTCGATTATTAAGTTACCTCTCAACCACGGCCTTGATTACGGTCGATTCTGATTAGATTACGGTGCAGTATACGATGCAGTAGGTATTACCTACGCGTATTACTAGCCTACTTATGTTGTTGGTTTGACTAATTCACATACTATGTTTGCTCTACTATCATACGCTTGTTGACAATCCATAGTCTTGTATTTTGTCCTCCACAAGGCTTCATGGCCGGATCTCCTATGGGTTATTTTGAATAGCATTCACCGTACCTTGCTGCTTCTATAGCTGTTTAGTTAACTGCGCGACATGGCTTACCGGAGTTCTGCGAGAACTTACGTACGCTCAGCGAGAACTGCACAAGTGGCGTCTATCTCAAGGCCACTGATTAGTATTAGTGGTTGTATCATCCAATATCTCATAAGCTTGATTTGTAGTCTTGTTCATCAGGGCACCTCCTACTGAGGCATCAATGATTGTCCTAGCTGAATCACTTAAACCGTTGTAGAACGTGTGCACCTGCATCCACCTAGTTAATATGTGATGTGGGCATCTCCTCAGTAGCTCATAAAATCTCTCCCGGGCCCCTGGCTAAGTTCTCTTCTCGGGTGGCGTAAGATATGTTGTCTCTTACAGGTTAATGCGATCTTTACAATTAGGAAAATTTTGGTCAAATTTCTGCACTAAGTCGTCCATGAGGTAATGGAATCCAGTGGTTGGCTAGTCGACAATGCTTAGCTCGATGTCGGTAAGTGGCGATTAAGGAATAGGCTTGTAATCTGAGAGCTTCTTTTGTTACTCCATTATACTTTCGCGTGTCGCGAACTAATGCGAAACTTATGGAAATGTGCAGAATTAGTTCTCACTGACAGCGTGAAGCGCATATTGTGGAGCGTTTGCAAAGTTACTCACGCTTTCAGCTCAAAGTTACATTCCCACGAATGGTAGTAAATCGTATAGGTATTTGTTGGTCTCTTGTAAATTGGTAAAAGCTGACTCCTCAAGTAGCATATGAGGATCATGCGAATTTGGCCTAAACGATCTAGTGGCCTGATTTATGATTCTGTCCCATTCGATCCACGTAGTTTTCATTCCCATCTTGAACTTCCCCACCCTTCGTCTTCTTGATTCTGCATGATTCTAGATTGGGTTGTGTGTGCTTCTCTGCGTAATTGATGTAATGTTCGTTCTGGTTCAGGATCGAATGGAAGTAATTCCCTGCGATCTTGTCATTACATGCACACTAATTACTTTCCTAAAATCACAAGTATGAAGTCGAGACCAAGTCACAGCACATGTGAAATAAGGCAAAACAACTAAAACAAAGAGTAATAAAATGATTAATAAGTAAAAAGAACTAAATAAAATAAAATTGATCCAAAGTAGAATCTATACTTAACTAGCTTATCAATATCAACACTAAACTTCTCCTCGAAACATGGCGCTAAAAACATGTGAGCTAATGGTAGTGTGTAAGTAGAAAGTAAGAAATGCAGGCCACGTATGCGCAAGTATCGCGTCGAGTTGAGTAGTGTAGTAGCTAGTAGTATCGTTCCCACGAAAGAAGCGTCTTGAATCTTTGAATTTGAGTGACCTAGATAATATTTGGATCCAGTCTTATAGTGAATTATAACTAATTTAAGGAAAGCCTAATATTAAGATTTTGATTTAAAGTAATGATGAGACAACTGGGGTTTTGCCGTCGCCTACCACACCTGATGGATTTTAATCTAGATAGCGTATTTATTTAATATTTCATATGATTTATGTTAGCTGGTTGATCATGCCTACAAGATATTCTCTCTCGAGATATATCTGCCTATCTCGCAAGTGGGGTGTATTGCATCTCTACTTCGACCCCTTGACTCCGAGATGCATAAATGTGCAAACCCTAGTGCTACACTTGGAACACGGGATATCTCACATTCCTAATTGTTCAGTGTTGCTTCTGTATCCACATGAGTCATCTTCTCTCAATTTCAGACTTCTAGTAATAGCGTGCTAAAATTGGTCAAATAATAACATGTGATTAAATTTAGGAGTAAAGCAATCATACACATTCATACCAATATTAAATAAACCGCAATTAATACATTAATCCATAATGGTGTGGTTAGGGTTGGCAAAACTCTAGAGAGAAAAGTTAGTTCATAGTGATTTTCATTACAGACTGAAAGATTTTTAACATAAACTGAATCAGGAAAAGAAATATAGAAGAAGCCGTCTTCGCGATCTCTCGGAATCTATCTCCGCCAATCTCCCTCTGTCCGTCTGTCATTCTCTTCAATCTGCCTCCAATCCACCCCCCCCCCCCCTTGCCTCGAAAATGCTTCTCTTTTATATCTCGGGACGTGGGTTGCATCGATGACCCCGAGAATTCCCAAGAGTTTTAATGCTCCGATTCTAAAAGAACACCTTATTCTGAAGCGCAACAAGGGGTGCTACGGCTGCGACGATACTGAGGCTATTGGATTCCTCCGCCTTGGTTGTTTGTGGCGTGGGACCTTCAGCTCGAGAAGGACTACGCCAGGCGTGGAGTCTCGGCCATTTCTGTAGTGGCAAGGGCTTGCTTTAGTTTCTTTCCTTTGCTTTATTTGGCTTCCTTTTTTCTTCTTTTTATCATAGTGTCTGCAAAAAACATTATAACTTATGGAGGATTAGTGCAATATTAGTGAATAGATGTGAATCATGCGATTGAGTTATAAAAACACCTAGAATCTTGCACGAAAATGTGTGCACAGATTCACACCGATCACACCGCACAGCTTGATTGAACCCCGGTTCCCAAGCGGTCGGCTGATTGAAAAGAAAACAATGAAACTCTGTCAAAAAATTCCTCAAAGAGTAAGGAATCTAACAAAAAAACGGCGCTCAATTACGAGCCTGGATGAGTGAGAACCAACTTAAACAATTTGATGTTTCTAAAATTGGGGCTGCCCAGCAAAACCTGTTGAACTGGTTCCCAACCGATTGAGAAAAAATCTCAATTTTCACTAGAATATTCTTTAATGAATAAGGAATCTAACAAAATAAACGATGCATGATTCTGAGCTAGGATGAGTAAGGGATGAGTGAGAACCAAATTAAACAAGCCAAGATGTTCCTTATAGATGGCCAAACTGAGGCTTTTGACCTTATTAAAACTAGAAAGACCTGAGAAGCTCAAAAACCAAAGAACCTAAACAATGGAGGCTCACACTGTGAACCTTCCCCCGTAAGCACTGAAGCCTAGGCCTCCTTCAAAGAGCTAATGAAACGAGGAGGTCTCAAGAAAGCGATCATGACTAATAAGATCATGAAGGTCTCATGAAAATCAAGTCGAGCAGAATTTATGGTAGCATAAAGAAAGTTGTGAGGAGCACCTTTTCCTAACCAATAGTAATGCCTTGAAGATCGTCTGCTCCTTCAAACTAAGCACGATGTTTGGGAGAGCTGACCCCCTTGAAGACATTTTTCTATATTCTTAGACAAAACTCGAGGAACAAGGGAGACGAATATATGAGACGAAAGTATTAGGATCTTAGAAAGCACATATTTCCTCTTCATTACCCCCTTGACACTGTCGATAGAGCTCCCTCGATATGCAGTGAGTCCTCATTCTTTGTGATTAGGATGAAGTCTTTCCCCATAGAGGTCAGTGTCCCAAACAGGAGTTCTTCCAGCCCCATCACACTTTTTAGAAAAACACACTCCAAAATCATTCAAACGCACCCTTAGGAATATAAGAGATCCTACACTCAGGCTATACTCTGATAGAACCTCCTTCCAAGAATCTGAAGAGCTTCATAACATAACCTTCCTACCCTCAAATCCCATAAACTCACCTAGAATCCCTCATAAAAAGATTGACGATGCTCCCCGTAGGAAATCTGAAATCTGCTGACTTTAACCCTTTTTCTCTTTTTCTTCTCTCTTCCACTTCTGGCTTCTTATACCAGAACCCCGCCTAAGAAAACTGAGCCTCCTAGATTCTCTTCCCCTTTAGCACCAAAATCCCCTCCATCGCGCCTTGGGAAATCTTTTACCCATTTTTCTCTTGCATTCCTGAGTTGGCTCCTCCCTTCGGTTTCGGCTGCTTCACCATAAGAATCCATATGGATTCATGGTGGGCTACGAGCAAACAAAGACCCAAAAAAGGACCCAAATACTGCCCAGAATCTGTCAAGGAGCTTATGGGCCCGAGCCATGTAGGATTTGGACTCTAAAACCACCAAAATCAGTGCTCCATACAAGTTGATTAGATGAACTGGTTGAACCGGATGCCAACCGGTTGATCCAGATGAGAAAATTTTTTAAAATTTTATAGAATGTTCCTTGAACAATAAGGAAACCAACAAAAAAAAATTGAATGCAATTCCGAGTTCAGATGAGAGAGATATGACCAAAACAAGCTCGGGTGCTCCGAATTCAAACCTTCTCTAATAATGAACTTTAATTGAAATCCACCGAACCGGATGATCCTGTTCCCAACCGGTCGATCCAGTTGATAAAAAAATTCTCAAATTTTGTTAGAGAATTCTTCTATGAGTAGGGAATCCAACAAAAGAAACAGTGCATGATTTCGAGTTCGGATGAGGAAGATATGATCGAAATAAGCCCAAGTGCTCCGAATTCAGACATGCTTTAATGGTCTACTATTGAAACTTGAGGTGGTTGGCCCAGGTTGGGAAAATTTTTGAAATTTTGACAGAATATTTCTTGAAGAACAAGGAGTCTATAAAAAAAACGATGCACAATTCTGAGTTTGGATGAGGGAGATATGATCAAAACAAGCCCAGTACTCCCAGGTGACAGCACTCCAGTAAACTGGAGTTAAGGCTAAGAGCCATAGGGGGGGAGGACTACTTGCTTCCCTGTAGCCACGATGCAATAACTAAAATAAAAGAAAAAAAAGGCCATGATGGTAATTCACAGTGAACTACATATGCACTCGATGGACCACATCTAAACCCAGGGCTTGAGAAATGACTAAGCTAAAGACCCCAACGGTGCCATATGAGAACGATGGGTGAGTGTGACACCCATAGGATAAATGCAAGTATTGAGGGACACATGGGTTTAGACCATTGCATACATTGTGTGTTTCATGTTTGTGCTACATGATTGATTTTTTTGTGTTGTATGAATTATATACATGGTAAATTGTATATAGGAAAAGAGGAACACTAGGGTTAGAAAACATAACCTTAGGGGTTCAGAAAAAGAACGAACGGATGGTTCGTGTTGTTAACGTCTATTAGTAGTTGGCAGATGCACTACTAGTTAGACAAGAAAAGGAATCTCAATTTGCTATTTTGACATGTGTAGATAACCCAGAAGTCGAGGAAGGACGTGGGGAGAGCGGTGGACGGGTGGCGACCGGCCACCAGGCCTTTGACTATAAGCCTTCCTAGAGGCTATTAGTGCTATGGCGCTACCATTCTTGCATGGCCCGAGTGTTATGGCTACCACCATTGCATGGCTAATTAAATGTGTGTAACACCTGAATTATTCATACAGAGCTAAATATTATTTTTGAAATAAGGCCAGTAGACGGGTTCAATACTAGAGCCAAGGAGTAAATTGGTAAATTTACCACTTGAGGACCCTTAGGTCATTAATGAGAAAGTCTCTAGTGGTCAATGTATGGGTGGGAATGTGATATGTAAGTAGAAAAGATTCTGTGGCCAAATTCTTTATTAGTGAAACTTTAAGAGTCAAAATGGGTGTAGACCCAAAACTAGATACAGCAAAAGGATAGTTCTCATTTTGCTCTTAAAAATGGGAGGAAGTTAAGGGCAAAAATGTGAAGAAAAGAGGAGAAAGAGGAAGAAGAAAGAAAGAAAGAAGAGAAAGAAAGGAGAAAGGAGGAAAGAGGAAAGGAGATTGAGCGAAAAGGTAAGGGTTTTGGTTTGATTCTTATGTAAAATGGTTCTTTTTCTAGGGTTGTGGTTGGGGGAGCTTCTCCCTAACCCTAGATTTGAAGGACTAATGGGGGTGGCAGCACAATCCTTGGTTATTTGATAATGAGATTTGAGATTTTGTATGAGGGATATGATTTGCTGGATTTGCTCTCTTTTTGAAAGCTAGGGTTTCATCCCCAACCTTAGATTGGTTGAGCCTGATAGGTTGGCAAAACCCTAGATTCTTGTTTAAGATGTGTTTTGGAAGATATGTTTTTGGGTTGAATAGGTAGCTTTGATGTGTGTTTAGTGTTGGGGTTATTTGGTTGGAAACTTATGGAAAAAATTAGGAAAATCATAAGTGCAGGCATTTTCGAGGGCTGGATTTTTTACGGTATGGCCCGGTGTTAGTATTTTGGCCTCTTGGTCATTTCTTTTCGAGATTGAGTGATTTAAGTGGCTGTAGCCAGGCGCTAGAGATTCAGGGAGCCATGATATCCTGAATATGTGTGTCAAATTCGTAACCATTGGGCTACAAAATTCACGTGAGAAGTGGGGTATGTTGTGGAGGACATATAATCTAGAGGTTTTTCGGTGCTTAAAATTGGGATTATTCGATTGGAGAAAGAACCCTTATCACTTTATCTTCAAATGAGTAATATGGAGATAGGAATACAAGAGGTTTTTTGTGTTGAGTGTGCTGTTTATGTAACCCTAATAAGGGGTGTTAAATGTTGATCCTAGTAAGTGTAAGAGAGAGTGCACTTGGGGGATCAAGGTTTATGTTGGAAGATATAGAGCTATATGTGAGTCAGTGGTGATAGTAATGATAGACCACTTATGATGTTTTATGTGACATGGATTACCTTAAGAGGCTAAGGAATCTTATGACATTGTTGCAAATCCTTTGGAGTAGCCTCGGGTTTGACTTCCTTGGGAGACTTGGATTTTTGAATCGAGGAAGGTAGGATCTTACCAACCTTCTCCTACTTTATCTTTGTGGTTTGATGTTATTGCAGGAGTGCACAGTATAATTCCGTCTTTTATTGTGATTTTCATTGATATATAAATGTATATTTTATATATATGGAAATCTTTGAATTACGCCGAAGGTACATGATGTTTTTAAATATCCATGTGTGGTTGAATGCTGTGAAATTGTTTTAAAGCATGACATGGGTATGGTGTGTGAGAGTCGGGATTGATGTAGTGAATTTTGGAGACGATGAGTCCGGGTTGTAGTCGAAGGTGCCGGATATACGGGATGTGGGCATATCCTGGGTGAAGGTAAGTCTGACAATTTATCGTTGATGCAGGATGATCGGCTGAATCACAAGATTTGAGCTTTAAAAAGAGTCACTAATGAGGGTTGAGATGGTGGTAGTATTGCATTCATGTGTTTCCATATCAGCCTATTATTTATGTAAAATGCTCATGTTTTTGAGATATCTTGAATTATGTATGGTGAAATGTTTTACGAGCGGCTTGTTATTGGATTCACTCTTTGAGTTGTCGAACTCACCCATTATTCCCTCCACCTTAGATGCGAGTGCTGAGACCGGTACAAGTGACATGAAAGTTGGACACAACGGGGTTTTGAGGATGGGAGAGGGTTTGTATCGCCAACCTTAGCTTGTTGGTGGTTGGAGGCATACATTTTGATGAATATTTAGTGTTATGTGGATATTCACCTTTATATATTTGGACTGAGTTGAAAGGTATCTTTGTGTGGATCGTTGTATATTCGGCTTGTGCCAGCCCTTAGTTTTGGAACTTTATGTAAATGTTATTTTGATCAAGTGTAAGTGTATAGTTTTGGATACATTGAGGAATTAACTCTGTACCGATATGTGTGTATGTTTGGAGACTTGGATTAGTGTTTTATTTACATTTCCAAGTGATTACTCCAAGTGGAGTTTAAACTCAAGTTGTGAAAAAAAAAATTAGGTGGTAAAATAGTAACATAAATCACACCGGTGGAATTCAGGGTGTGACAAATGTGGGCCAAGGAGGACCGAGTAACCTCCAAAGGTTTAAGGCACATCATCCTCCAACCTTCAAGGGAGGAGAGGAACGAATGGAAGATGATCATTGGTTTCGAAAAATTGGCAAGATCTTGGAGGCTATGGAGATCACCTCTAATGCCACGAGGATAAGGCTAGCTGCATTCCAGCTAGAGGTTGAAACCCAAGTGTGGTGGGATTGGTTCAAAGCCTCAAGGAACTTGGAGGTAATGACATGGGAAGAGTTCCGTGAGCCCTTCATGGACAAATATTTCCTAGCATCTACACGACATGCAAAGGCTTGAGAGTTCCTAGAACTGAAACAAGGAACGACGACAATACGTGGCTAAGCTCATTGAATTAGCACGTTTCACGGATGAGTGTAATGGCCCGCGGAGACATGGCTAAAGAGTGAGGGGAAATTTGAGGATAGTGAGTATGCATCACGAGTAAGTGTGGGACTCCTCCCTACAAGATACTTGAGCTGATAGTCAAGACGACAATGGCCATAAAGAGAGAAGTGGATAACGCACGAAGCATCGAGGATAAGGTGCTTCAAAGAATGAAGGAAGGAGAGTCGACCTTCTTGCTGCTAGAGAAAAGACCGGAGGACACACTCCCTGAGGGTTTCAAGGACAAGGGCGGCCGCGGGTGATCAATGCATCGAAATGGGAGACACTTAGAGTCTTTCAGAAGAATCGGGGGCAAGGACATGTTTTCCATTGCCACCGGCCCCAAACACATGAGGCAGGGATTACTGTCCTCGGTGAGATCAGTATAGACGCTAGTCCCAGTCATCAAAGGGACAGTACGGACAACGGTTTGTTCCTCCCTACCCACGCTATAGGCGAGAAGATAGTATCGGTCCCGGGGGTGTTGCCACGAAGCACCTCTTGCCGTAGGCATGAAACGGATGGGCGAGGCATGGGTCGAGGTTGGTCGAGGCGGGGCACTGTGGGGCCGGGACCCGAGGACCCAAGGGCATGTCTACTCCATCACACCTCAGACTAAGCTTATAGATTAGTCGGTTATTCAGGGTACTTTTCTACTCTTTTGCTTATGGGCAAGAGTATTGTTTGATTATGGTTCATCTTATTCTTTCATTGCTTGATGCATCATGTGTGAAAGATTTGGGCTTAGAGGTTGAAACCTTGGAAGAGCCGTTGCATGTGAATTCTCCCCTAGGAACTATGGTGAGTGTTGATCAGATATGTTGGGATTGTGAGTTAGAGATCTCAGGGATTCTGCTCACTATGGACCTTAGGGTTATGGACATGTCGGAGTTTGATGTCATCCTTAGGATGGGTAGTTGCAGCGACCTGTAGTCGTCATTGATTGTGATCGTGGGAGGGTTCTTGCTTTGCGGGATGATATTTTGTGTTATGTTTGGGGATCAAACATGGCCTTTACTGACGGTGTACGACTCTAAGTGGCATAGGTAGCTAATGGGTTGGTTGGCAAGCCTTACCTTGGAGGATGAGGAGAGACAGGATATAGGTCTACCTCGAGTGGTTTGTGAGTACGAGGATGTTTTTTTCTGGATGAACTACTAGGATTACCTGTATCAGGGATGTGAGCTTCACTATTGGTTTGCCTGGTACATGCGCCCATTTCTATTACTGCGCATGAGATGGCACTTGTTGAGGTGCGAGACTCAGGAGTCCAATCTGAGGTGTGGGCCATGCTAGGTTTTATTAAGTACTGACACTTCGCGGCAGGAGCTCGATCTTTGTTTTGCCCGAGAAAGGAAGGACAGAACTCTTATTTTGTGTATAGATTATCGGCAGTTGAATAGGGCTACTATCAAGAATATGTACCCTTTGGTAAGGATCGATGAATTGTTTTATCAGCTAAGAGGGGCACGGGTTTATTCGAAGATAGATCTTCGTACTAGTTACCATTAGTTAGAAAGGAGTTAGGGAGGCGAGATATCACCCAAGGCCCGATTGTTTAGAAGCGCGATATGGGCATTTCAAGTTCGCCCATTGATGTCATTTGGATTCGCGAATGCGGGGCATTCATGAAATAACCTTATGCATAGGGTATTCCAGCCCTACCTAGATTGGTTCGTTGTGGTTTTCGTGGATGACATCTTGATCTACTCCAAGTTTGAGGAGGATCAAGAGGGTCACTTAAGGATCATTCTCCAGACCTTGAGCATTCTTAGGGCACATGGTATTAGCTTTGGGGGTATCCATGGACCCGAAGAAGGTTGAGGCAGTTATGAGTTGGGAGAGACTGAAGTCAGTCTTTGAGATACGCAGTTTCTTAGGATTGGTAGGGTATTACAAGAGGTTCATTGAGGACTTCTCCCGGTTAGGTACATCTATGACGAGGTTGACCCGGGATGAGGTTAAGTTTGAATGGAATAACTTGTGTGAGAGGGCATTCCAAGAATTAAGGAAACACTCAGCTCTATTACGATAGTCGGGAATGAAATTTGGTGTATTATGAGTGCACTAAAGACTGGGTAGGATGTGTTTGATCTGTTAGGGAGGGTGGTGGCTTACGGTTCTCAGCAGTTAAAGAACCACGAGCAGAGTTACCTTACACATGACACATGGAATTAGTGTGCACATTGTCTTACCTTAAAAGCTTGGCGCCACTATTTGCTCGGCAGCTGATTCGAGGTGTTTCATACCCGCAAAAAGTGTAGTACATTTTACATTGAACCTTAACGCGAAGCTGACCTGGTGATTGGAGTATCTGAAAGATTATGACCGGCATTACCATCTGGTAAGAAAATGTGGTGGTTGTTGCACTCAATCATAAGTCAAGGGGAGTGTTAGCTAGTATAGCTTTTCGGAAATTGGCAAATGATCGAAGCGTAGTGGCTGAGTTTGGGATGCTGAAATGCGGATCGAGGCTCCCGAAGGTACTTTGGGGAGTTTAGTGGCCTCACGCTATTAAGTAAACCGGTGGAGTCCCAAGGGACGAGACTAAGATATTGTCCATACGGGGCCAGTGCGGGAACAAGAGTGCGGTGGCGAAGGTGGGCCATACACATATGGTAGTCTTCGGTAGCAGGAGACGAGTTACTTATGGATTCCCCACGATCATAAGATGCGAGATAGGAGATCCTCGGAGAGTTCCTATTGCTCTACGTTTTACTATGCGTCGAGGTGGAGGAGCAATGTCATGATCGCGATGCATGGTTATTCTTTGGGTAGGATGAAGAAACGTTGGAGATTTGGTTTCGCGATGTCTCTCCCGCGATGTCGCGGGTGAGTTGAGCACGGAGACCGGCGGGCTTACTCCCGACCATTAGAGGAAGCGATTGGTGGAAGTGGGAGCACATCCTGAGGACTGTGACTCACTTGGCGAGGAGATGGCGGTCTGTGGGTGATAATTGGGCCAGGCTTAAACTATGTGGCTGGCTATGTAAATGATGACCTTTCACTCTAAAGGAATTCTCACGAGGTTATACCTCACAGGGATGATTGTCGGGATTATGGTACAGTATCTATTTATTATCGAATTGGGATCCCAAGTTTACGACTCATTTTTGGGAGAGTTTCCAACGAGCCATGGGGACACGGTTGATGATGAGCACTGTTTTCCATTCTCAAATGGACGGTCAGTCAGAGAGGACCATCCAAACTTTAGAGGACATGCTACTTGCATGCGTCCTAAATCTCAAGGGTGGCTGGGAAGAGCATTTACCCTTAGTGGAATTAGCCTACAACAATAGTTATTAGGCAAGCATGCAGATGACACCCTATGAGGCATTATATAAAAGGCCATGTCGATCTCGAGTTTGTTGGACGGAGGTGGCAGAGAGATCCACCATCACTCGGGGTGGTTAGAGATACCTCACGAGAGGGTTAGTTTGATCTGAGCGTCTTCTCCCACTGACAAGGCCGGCGGAGAAGGCTACTCTAGATGGGCGGGCGGCGAGCCTGCTAGAGTTTGAGGTAGGTGATCATGTCTTCTTAATGGTGATGCCTAAGAGATGAGTAGTCAAGTTAGGCAAGCAGGTAAAGCTATCCCCAAGGTATATTGGGCCCTTCGAGGTACTTGAGAAGGTAGGTACGGTTGCATACCGGTTGGCTTTATCGCCAACTTTATCAAGTGTTCATGCGGTATTCCATGTCTCCATGCTCCGAAAGTACACCCCAAATCCGACTCGCCAAGCAATTGCCGTTGAGGAGAGCTTGTGGTTGTCGCGAATGGAACGCCAGAGAGGGATCGGTGCATCTCATGAATTATCGGGATCAAGTTTTGCGAAGCAAGACTGGGCTGTAGTGTTATGTTGCCTGGAAACATAACAGAGTGGAGGAGAGAAACTGACAACAGGAGCGAAGGCACTATGCGTGCAGTATCCTTCTTCCCCCGTTCGGAAGAAAGTATGTTTTTAGTCATTGATATTAAATGACTGTTGCATATGCATGTGATTGTATGTGCCGTGTGTGGGAATTTCAGGATGAAATTCTTTTAATGTAAAATCCGAGAAAATCGAATTTTTCTTAAAAATGGCAAAAGGGAAATTTGTCGCTATAGTACAGGTTGAAAACCTTAAATTTTTCTAGATCTCGGATGACAAAATGGACCTCACCGTTGGATTCGTCTTGCGAAATCTAGTTACCCAGACGAATTTCATTGAATTCCAAAACGATTTGATTTTCACGTTTTTAAGGGTGTTGGGTGTCCAATGACTCCCAGGGACGAGATTTTTATGAAAATCTCGAAAGTTAAGAAATAACTTGAGTTAAGTTCATACAAAATAATATGGACTTGAACTAAGACAAAATAAGTAGCTTTTCGGGCCAAAATCGAACTCGAGCAAGTGTGGACATGTGGCGAGACGTGGGCCACAACTTAAACTTGAACAAAAAAAGGCAAAAAGGGAAAAAGGATCCCATTTTTCATGGTTTTTTCTGAGAATGAGAGAAGAGAGAAAGAGGAGAACCAAGAGCTTCCTTCCAAGATCTACGGAGTTCCGTTGGTGGAAGTTCGTCGGGCTAAGAAGGAAAGTTCATCGCATCGACGAGGGCTATGCGTGGGTACCAAAAACACGGGATTTCGCCTAGGATCTAAACGAGGAGTTTGGGAAATCAAAGGTTTCGGGTTTAGGAAGTGTCCATGAGGCTTCCTAGGGATTCTCCTACGCTCAAAGAAATAAAGAACTCTTCCTACTTAGGTTTATTTTCCATTTTTGGGCTAGAAATTGTTGGATGTTCGAGTTCCTGTCAGGCGTCCTTCACCTAGGCGAGGACACAAGGTCTCCAAGAAGAAGGAGTTTTTGCCTAAGCGAAGGGGTCCGCCTAGGCAAGGGTATGTACGCCTAGGCTAGGATAGGAAATGGGGACTTTCTAGTCCACCTAGGCGAGCCTATGACTACGTGAGGCCTGTGTTTATGGCCTGTTTAGGGTCGGTCTCTTAGCCCGGTTTGTGATTGTTTATGGCTTGCTTCGAGGCCATTATGTGACTTGTTTGAGAATGTCATTGCTTGACTAAAAGTGACATGTTTGGATGTCAATATGTGTGTTCTAATGTATTGACATGTGATAAGTTTATATGTGCAAATAGTCATTACATGGCTTGATTGTGTGTGTGTCACTGCTTGAACATAGAATGACATGTTATATGTTGATGTTAATATATGTATGCATAATATATTGACCTGAATGAAATGATGTATGGAAGTCATATGCAGGTGATGTGATTGTCCATGACACCCGATAAGTGGTGTGGATTATTGTTGTCACGTGGCATTACGTTGTGCACGTGTGGTATGATACTCTTTGTCTGATAGCGCATTGCATTGCATATACATGGGGACATCGCATTGAATGGGTGTGAGTGCATAGTTGAAGAATCAACACTAATTTTGGTGTTTGATTGGGTGGGCTCGATCAAGTGGGAAAAAGTCCAACAAAGTCGCACAGTTGAATAAAGTGGTAAAGAAAACTTGTGTCGGGTAATAGCAAGTAGGGATAGACACCCACTCGGGTGAAAGACCCGTTAGTGTGATTAGACATAATTCCAGCTGTGAAAGCCCGTAAAAGTGTATAGGTGTGCGAAGCCTACGGTGTGACACCCAAAATTCGCTACCCACAAAAAGACACATAAGTTTTGTATACAAATGATCATTGAGGTGTAACATCCAAAAACCTTTTGGTTTGAAACAAATGAATTTGTTTTGTAAAATGATCATTAGATGTAATGCAGAAATAATGGATTTTATCACGCATGGGCCTCGACGACGTTGTGTGATAGAGGAGTGCGACAGGACTTCGGGTAAGCAGTGGAGTCGATGGGACTCGGGCATGATACATGATTGAGTCTCATCTCATTTCATGGCATGACATGTAGGATTCCATAGTAGAAATTGCATGTTTTTACTTGGAATGTGAATGTGAATAATGGAACAGCCATTGCATGTGCAATTGTTGAGGAAGTAGCCTCTATAGGAAATATTCTCTGCCCAGGCGTGGCTCACCTTTTTATGGGAAAACATTTCGGGTCAAGGTGTACCGGTAAACCACATTTTATCATTCGAGGCACAGATTGTTTACTTAGTTTTTAGTAATGTTTTTATGTTAAATAAGTGTCATAATGCTCTAAATGTTCATATTTATGATTAGGTCATCCATTTGACGGGCTTGTGTGAATTTGGAGCGAAGACACAACGAAAAAGTGGAAAGTCAACAAACAACGCTATAACGTACAGCAGTCACGTATTAGAGGCATTTCGGATATAAGATGCTCTGAGTGTTAAGCTTTATATGGTCAGATTCTGGCTCAGATCGCCGTCTGAAGCACGTGTGAATCGAAGTTCGAACAAGAAAGATATGGCCGTGCAAATTTGGAGACTTGAAGATGCGTGGCTTGGCTGAGGTAACGCACTGGTACACCTGACCCACGCTATAGGCGTACGAGGCAAAATTGGCAGCTAGCCATGCCTGATTTGCATTGGCTCCACACTATTGCGTGCGGACTCCACACAATTGCGCCAATCCTATAAGCAATAGCGTGCCAGATAGCATCATGGAGCATCTGATCAATGATTGCATGCGAACCTCGCCATTAGTGAACCTTTGATAAGCCTAGTTTTTGCCGTTTAGGAATGGTGGAAGAAATGTGACGAAGGATATAAAAGGAGCTTCGAGATTCGGAAGGGGGGACCAGGAGACATAGAGATAGGCGTGGAGACGCCTTGGGCTGGGGAGGAGAGCTGGGGTTTGAAGAAGGCGACTTAAACTTTATTTCTTTGCGAGAGATCGAGAGATGATGCCGACCGTCATTACGCCACTGATTTTCTCTTCCCTTTTCTTTGTTTTCCTTGCTTTCCTTTTAGAGGTTTAGATTGGTTTCTAAGGTTTTGATGTAACCTTTGCTACGGACCATGGATTAATTTTTAGTTTTAATTGTTGGTCGATTTTTCTTTGCTATTATTGAATGTCTTATCTCATTCTAATTCCATGTTTGTATGATCAACATAGGCATGCTTAGGCTAGGGTTTAAGATCGAGAGATGATAAACCCTAGGGACATGGTCGTTTCATATGATAATCAGCAGAGTAGAATCTTGTGGTTTTATGCATAGCATTGAAGGGTAGGCGCTATGTGCATCCCTAGAGTTCTGAGGTTTGAGCGGAGATCTCTGTGTAATGTGCTTTCGGGATAGGGTGTCGATGCTCGAGAGAGATCGACATTTACACAAGATTAACCTGTCATCAATAAAGGCTCTAAAAACCATTAAATGATTTTTCGAAAATATCCTTCGGATGTAGCTAGAGAATCGAGAGCAACAGGATTCTTTATAAATTTTTACTTTTTAGTTTAATTAATCACAAACAATTTTGAGTCATCTAAGCCCAAGTGAAGACTAGAATTAGAATTTTTGTTTATGTGGGTTCGTGGCCGTGGGAGCGACCACTAACTCATTCACTACTTTATTACTTGTATACAACGCGTACACTTGTGCACGGTAGGTGAATTTAATTCACACACGCACATGGCCTATCACCAACATGTGGCTTTGATAAATCTTTTTGTAAAACTGTGGAACAATCTAGTTACGATGTGACTAATGGTAGAGAGTGGCTGATCGAACTCGCGGACTGTTTAAGTACTTATAATATTCGCGCTATTTTTAACTTAAATATGATGAATAGATCCCGGTAAATGGGCGTATACGGTGGATGCGAAGATCTTTCCGGTATCCACATGTATTTGTCTGATTTGGTAAGCGAAACTTGAATATCGATCTTTTAAGGTAGTATTTTCTAAGTTGACATTTGATCAAACGGATGCCGGGTTTTGCGAAGGGTATCACACTTAACCCGGCTTCTAGCGTGTGAAAAGCTTCGGCATTTTGGCGTTGCACAACGAAGGCCGACTTGAAGAAGCGTGTGGAATAATCTCCCAAAAAGAAGACTAGCTGGTTAGCAATATATACGTGTCATGAGTGAATGGAGGGGGAGAATTTATTTCCTATTTTATTTCAAATTATTTAACATGATAATGTATTTATAAAATTATGGCTAAAATAATGGGGAGCTAATCGGTCTTTTCATTTTATTTTTTATTTGT
Organism: Tetrastigma voinierianum; assembly: GCA_016808115.1. Taxonomy (NCBI): domain Eukaryota; kingdom Viridiplantae; phylum Streptophyta; class Magnoliopsida; order Vitales; family Vitaceae; genus Tetrastigma; species Tetrastigma voinierianum. The sequence goes on along the minus strand of JAEQBH010001279.1, from coordinate 100,986 downwards.
TAAGCAAACGTATTAGTACACAAATTATGGACAAAAATATTGGGGTACTAGTTGGATTTTCCATATAAAACTTTTCATTTATATATTTTATTTTTAATTAGACGGGTTATCAATCATTAACTAGAGTCGTATTATCGATTTGTAAAATAACTTGCATGTAAAAAATTATTAAATATTTTATATAAGCACAATTATAGGGAAAAATAGTATGATGAAAAAGGAAATGAAAAATAATAATAATTGAAAGCCTAACTCTTATCAAATTTGATAGGATTCTTCAGTAATCAATAAATTAAATAAATCATTTACTATATTTTCCTCTTTGGGACCCTTCCATCTTACCTGCGACGGCAGCTGGGAGCGGGAGCTGGTCGCCGGCAACAACACGATCGCTCTGGGTTTTGTGTTTTTATTTTATTTTACATATATTAGTAAGATTTGAAAATATGAAAGTATTTGATTGTCTTACAAATATATACATAAATTGGAAAGTGAATAAAATATAACTAATTTATTGTCTTAGTTTTTTTTTTTCCCCATATTTTATCGCAGAAATCGTGGGAAATTAAGCAATGTATTATCTTAAAAAGAAATCTAACATAATCTTAAAAGCAAAACAAAGTATTTTTAAAAATTCCATTTATCCGTAATATCTTCTTCTTTTTTTTATAAGATAGGTTTTAAAAACTATATTTTGCATTTAAGTTTTGAAAATGTAACATTATCAGTAGAAATAATTAACAAATAAATAATTCGGTTCAAAAGATATTTCCAGGTTGATATTTCTCTTTTAATCTATTTTTTAAATTATTAATTATGATAATATATCTTCAAATCATCAAAATATGGTAGGGAATTAATACTTCACAACGGCTCGTCCATGGCATCTCCGGTGCGATTTTCTCTTCGCGCGACTGGCTAGCTCCATGGCGGGGCAGTCAATCTTTAGTGACTCAACTCTAACACTGCATCTCCCGACACGATTTTCGCTTCATATGGCCTCTCCATGGCTAGGAATCCTTACATACTTCTTTTGATAGCAACCAGATTTTTCGTCGTTCCCACATACGACGCCAATGAAGGTCCATGTGCTCTCGGGCTCCCCTCATGGTCCCGAACCCTGCCTCTAGATCTTCACAGTTCTTTTTTTTTTTATTTCTTTCTCTTGTCTTCCTCTCCCTTTCCTTTTTTCTTCTCTAGTCCTTTTATAGGTTTTTTGGGCAACCCATGTTTGTTACCTTATCTAGGTCTTCATTCATTATTTCTTCATGTCCACGAGTCCCATCACTTTAAGCAGTTGTGTAGAGTCTTGATAGCCTTTTGGGCTCCACCTGTCAATGACAACGTGTGTCAAGCGGCTTCCCCGACCTATGGTTAGATTAGAGTCATGAGTGTGATAAGCCCGCCTTCCATTTCCTGTTTACTAGTTGGAGTCGGGTTGAACGTTTATCTTATTTGACGGACGTGCCGTCTCCACTTGACAAAGAAAGCGATGGGAATCTATGGACCCTTCAAGGAACTTCCCTGCCGCCTAGATCGGTCGAGGAGAGAGAGAGCGGCAAGCGAAGCGTAACGTCGGATGCGGCAAGCTCCAGAGAAAGTGGAACGTAGACGTAGCCGCAAGGGAAACCCGCCGCCTAGACTTCACGTCAAGTCCAATGTTGCAAATGCTGGAAGAGCTAGCGGCCACTCCACTAACCCGAACACTGCTACGGCAAAAACCACCCTCAGGCCTCAACTTTCATGATGCTGAAATTTAAAATGTTCGACGGGACAGGAGATCCATTCAACCAACTTATACATTACAGACACAAGTCATGACTCTCTACAGCGACAAAAATGCCCTTCTTTGTAAAGTATTCCCTTCGAGCCTCAGTGGGCCGGCTCTATCCTATTTCCACCGGCTTCCAGTCGGATCAATGGGGCCATTTCGGGAGCTGTCTCAACTATTCGCCACCCATTACTTGTTTGCTTTGTCAAGAACCGCCCTCAACTTTCACGATACTGAAATTTCAAATGTTCGACGGGACAGGGTATCCATTCGACCATCTCATGCATTACAGGTGTGACGTCCTCAATGCATCTTCCATCGATGTGGAGGGCTCATTCTATTAGGTGAGGAACAAAAATTTTCTACTCTAGATTATAATTTTTTGGAAATCTCATACTTATCAGAATTATAATAGTTTAAGCTCAGATTCTTACAAAATATTACAAAGCCCCATTATAGGGTTTATATAAAATTATTATTTACATGTCATTCAAAATATGATATGTCACGATATTTATCGAGTGAGAATCTACGCGTCGTCTGCGATGTGTGAAATGTTTTTATGATTCGACTTTAGGTACAAACTACTGTGATAGCAATGCGTATTAAAACATAAACAGTGGAGCCAATATACTTTGTGAATGACCCCGAATTTAATAATGATCATCATAAACCTGCTCATACTAATATATAGACATATTTCACAATACATCATTCATCTTGTCGCAGCATAACAAATAAATATAGCGATTACACAAAGCCATAATAATTCAATATATTAATCTTTTTCATGCTCTTATTTATTCATTACTCACCAACACATATCTTCGAAGCACTTAATGCGCTTATTCATTATATATATATTTGTTTTGATACTTAGAAACCTTATACCCTGCATCTTCCAATGAAATGGATAACGGAAAACAAAACAATAAGTACGTAGGTACATCGCTGTCTTCAGACAGTGATAGCAGGCAATCTATGTTTCATGGTCTAAGTAATGACTCGAGCGGAGCCTCTGAATGGTAAGGCTGCGAAGCATCGAGAGATCCCTATAAGCGTACCTATCTATCCACTAGCGGACATATGAGGCATACGATTTTATTTATGTTTCCGAATTAATCCATACCAGTATTCTTAACATAAATTCCTTTCTTAAAATCAATTATTATGATCATGCAGTAATCATACATACAATAGTATTCAGGTCACATATAACATTTATACGCATCAGGTTCTTTCACATATTTATCATGATCGTTTTAATGAACTTGTACTAATTCATGTAACATTAATGCATTAATTCACATCAGGCATCGTCTAAGAATGTTAGGCAATTGCCTACATTATAAACCAAAGATGCCTGAACAACACAAGGCAACTCCCAAGTCCATTTTCAACTAAATTTTAACCATGTAAACGAGATTGTTTTTAGACAAAATGATCTCCTAATCAAATATTTCCCAATGTCTTAAGTTTCCTATAGCTCCTAAATTAGGTCGTTTGGACTTTTAAATTGGGAGATATGGTCCTAACATTCGGATTGTTCCGAGACAGGTTTCAGGGATAGAATTGTTCCTCTACTTTACGAATTTCCGATAACAATGGGGACTAAATTTGGCTATACTTCCTTCATGAAAGTTGTTCTCCCAGATGTCTAGCTTGTAGAGAAATTTGAATCACTATTTGAATCTAGCAGAAACTGATTTATGATTCAAACAACCCAGGAATACTCCGTTCGAGGACAACACCAACAACCGAACTTCAAACTCAATTAGAAGGGTCTTAGGACAAGAATTCGATCTAGGTCTCTTCTAGGAAAATGTAGCCATGGTTCTTAAATTTTCCTTAAGAACGAGAATCATGCAGTTTGGAGGTCGGTGGGCCAAGTTATGGCCAAAACAAGAGCGTAGAGATTACAGGGAAATTTAATGAGAATCTCCTCCTTAAACCTACTTACCTTTTTCACATAAATTGTTCCTCATTAGAGGTCACAACCAAAACAACAACACAACCAAATCAAAATATACATACAAACAAGGTTAGGATCCTAGACTTTAGATCTACTTGCCAAAACGTCAAGCCCCTACTCTTTTCCTCTTCTTTCTTCTCCTTTTCTTCCTTCTCCTTGAGATCTTCTTCAAGAATTTCTGACATCAAAAACTTAGATTAAGCTTTGAGAGGAGAAAGATGGTTGAAATGGAGAGCCCTAACTAGCTCTTCTTCTCTCCAAAAACCAATCTTCTTGGCATAAAAAAAAAAATGAGCCAAAAGATTTCTCTCCCCTCACTCTTCTATTCTCTTCTCAACTTTTCTAGAAAATGGCATGTGGCACCATCCCCTTTGCTCACAATTTTCTTTTATTATATTTGCCATGCTCTTTCTCAAATCATATTTTAGCCTAACAACTTTTTAACTTAGGTCCTTGCTTATCAATTTACCAAAATACCCCTTGACTTCTAGATTAATTCCGATTATATCCTTCTACTCTTAATTATTTTAACTTCCCAATACATATTTTTAACCTTCATTATCCTCTAAACATGACATAAACTACTAAGGCATAATTTGGGGCATTACAACAGGCAAGTCATGACTCCCTAAAGCGACAAAGATGCCCTCCTCTATAAAGTATTCCCTTCGAGCCTCAATGGGCCAGCTCCATCCTGGTTCCACCTGCTCCCAACCATATCAATAGGGTCCAAAGTTGTAACACCCTAAATTATACCCTAACAGTTTTAGAACATGTTTTAGGTATAATAAAAGTAAATGTATATTTTTTCCGGAATAAAATAATGCTAAAAATAAAATAAGTAAATATCCAGAATTTACACAAGAGTTAAGGGTAAATTAGTAATTTACCAGTCGAACCTAAAGGTCATATGATAAGAAAGATTGTATGCCAATAAATATTGAGAAAATTGGTGCAATTAGAAAAAAAAAAAAAAAAAAAAAAGGACCAAATAGAAAAATGGAAATTTTACATGTCCAAATTTTGGATAAAATAAACATAACTTACTGTCTCATTTTAGTATAGGAAGTTAGGGCATTCGGATAGAAAGAGAGAAGATAAGAGAAGAGAAAAGAAAGAGAAGAAGGAGGAAGAAAGGAAGAAGAGAAGTTCAAGAAACCAAGTATGGAAACTATAGTATGAATTTGTATGAATTACTAGTATGGAAATCCCACTTTGTCTAAGTAGTGAAAGAAAAATCCTATTAGAAATATTGTTGGTGGGTATAGATGAGTTTTATGGTTTATAAATGTGTTTTTGGTTGAGTTGGTTGTAGTTTAGAAGGAAATTTTCGGTGAAAATGGTCAAATGGCTATTGCACATTCGGCCCGACACCCTACGCCTGGGCATGGGGGTGCGCCTGGCGTGGAGCTCGCCTGGGCGGAGGTCCTGCGCCTAGGCAGGCTCGAGCCTAGGATTTTGAGATTTTCTACGGTCCACCTAGTCCATGGCAATGGCTTCTCTGGCGAACCTCCGCTAGGTGGCGTGTTTCGCTGAGGAGGAGCATGCACAGCTAGTCTTTTTGTTTTGGATTCATCTCTTACATTAATTAACGATAGGTAAATTGGACTAATGAGGATCCTAATAAGTGAATGAAAGAGTTCATACAAGTATAAAAATTATATGAAAAATGTTCTGTACCTCGCCTCGGCAATCCTGTAGTTGGGTAAACATTGTTTCTTGCCCTCATTTGATAATGTGTTTAAATGTAGTATTATTCCTTGGTTAAGGGATAAAAAGATAAATGTGTAATAAAGGCATATATAAAAAAACGTATAAATGTCTAAATAATACAAGAATAAAGATTCATGCGGAATGATAAGAAAATATCACACATATACAATTGCAGATAATAATAGTTGTTCGGGGATATGGGATATATGTGCTTAAATGAAATAAAAGAAAGCAGTTATGCTGTAGAACCTAGTAGAAGGGATAGATGGGCGTACTGTGGGAAAAGGCTGCTGACATTGCGTCGGTTGGCCTCGTTTGGGTCATTACTGATTGCCTTCGGGCCCTTATAGATGGTGGGTATGCCGATACGATAATAGCAATGCTGCGGGCCCTTATATATATGGTCATTGTTTTACGTACAATGATAATAAGCGTCTTAAGCGCATAGATGGTGATTTGTCTTAGTATAATGATAACGGCGCATTGGTCCTTATAGTTCATTGTACCATTACAATGATTATAGCACCTTCGGGTCACTTATAGTTCGCATCGCCAGAAAGCCTGAGTATTTGCGGCGTAAAGCATGCGATAAATATGAATATGAAAATGGCGTGACATGATATAAGAAGCCCCTTAGCATAGCTATGTGATGATACGTATATAGTGATAAGCGGTATAAGCAAATGTAAATGAAAGATGATATGAAAGTAAACACATATTAAGGCGAATAGAAATATATGACCTTATGTAGAAGCATATCTATAATGATATGTTCAAAACATGAATAAGCATCATGTAAATGAATATTAAGTTATATAGGTTATCACAAGTGTGATGGCCCTTATTAGGAGTCATCTACATGTATTATTTCACTAAGCTATAAGCTTAAATGCTGGTGTTTCATCAGTGTAGGTCTGAAGCCAGCCCAGAAAGCGGAATGATCACGCGTAATGACAGAGGCCATGGCTGGTGCCATGAGACCTTTTGGTCTATTTTTTTGTATATGTTTTGCTTTTGTAAGCAATGTAAAAATTTGTATATGTTGAACACTCTCATTATTCGAGTTTTGAATATATTTTACAATCCGCTGTTACATAATATATTTCAAGTTAAATGTTTAATAGTACATGAATAAACAAGTTAATGGTATGGTAAAAATTAAAAAATAGTCACGAATTATATGGTAAAAGAGGCTTGACAAATAAGTGGTATCAGAGCACCCATGGGGGCGCTACAGAAGTTGTCTGAAATATTCACCACCCATTACTTTTGCTCTGTCAAACAAAAGCCGAGTTGTGTCCTCTTGGGTAACAACTTCAATTACTTTTTTTTTTTAAATCAATTTACATGATAGAGAGCAAGTTAATAACACATCATCAAAAATAATATATGGGTGATGTCATTCAAATCTTTAGTTATTCTTATATTCAAATTAAATACACATTTTTTTTTATCTCCTTTAGTTACTCTCATATTCAGATTAAATACACATATTTTTTCATTTGGCTATTTTTTCCATGAAAAAAGAACTATATTGAGAAAGTAGTCTTAAAATTATTTTAAATTTTTCTTCATTTATTTATGTTCATAGTTTTCTTGAATTGATTTTAATTTATCTACTAAAGTTTCATTCATTGTTTATTAAAAAAAAGTTATTAAAATATTTATTGAATTAGGTTTGGCTCAAATTGACATCAATCTAACCTGAGGGAAGTTAGGGAGTTTGGGGTCAAATTCCAAATTACCCATTTTTTAAACAAATATTGATTTTTGCCCTCATTCTTCCACCTAGGAAAGATGTAATTTTTTTTTAATATAAGGGTTTATTTGGTTTTATTGATAGCTAGTAGATGGTACTGATAGTTGATAGCTAGTACGAATAGCTGATAGTTGATTATAAATTATCATTTAATAAAGTAGTTGATTGAAGGTTAATTACCTATATAGATATGATTGAAAAGTATACAAATTTAATATATAGAAAAAAAGACAAAAAAAAAAACAAATGATATCTCCCCAAGCACTTGTTTTTGGTTCGTGTTTTGGCTTCTTCTTGAATAATTTTGAAAACACGGAGAACATCATTTTGGTGTTCTCTGATAATTGTTATTGTTCTCTAAATTTAATGTTTTCTGTGTTTTTAATGTTTTCCTTTTAGAATATTTATTAAAAGAATATTTATTATAAATGTAAAAAAAATATTACACGAATAAATATTTTCAACATGATATTTACATCGTACTTTATTAAAATAATATCTATTTTATTTTATCCATCACTATAAAATAGTAAAAAAAAAATCTATTTATGATAAAATAAAAAATAAAAATATTTGTATTAGGATTTTAATTAATAATAAAATTTAAAATTTTTAATTACGATAATAAAACCTAAAATATTTCATAATCTTTAATATTCATTAAATTCAAATTTTAAATAAAAATTATGAAGATAAAAGATTTTTTAACATATTTAATCCAACAATAGAAATAGCAAAAAAAAATAAAACATTACTACAATTGATTAATATATTATATATATTTAAGAAAATAAATTTGAATTAACAAATAAAAATATTTTTTCATTTTTCTTCTTCTCTTCCTTTTCTTCCTTCGGCATTTCCCTCAAAATTATTATTAATGGAATATAAACCAAGTTTATTTCTTACTTTTCCTCAAATTTTATTTTTTTTTAACATTTTCACCATCTTATACTTTTCACCATGAAACAATACATCACTGTTCAAAGTAAACCTATCATGAATCTTCTCATGAGACCTCTCATTTATCTATCGTTTAATAAAATTAAGTTTTATGAAAATTATATATAATTATAAAATAATAATTTACATAGTATATAATAAAATTTTAAAATAAAAATAAAATCAGATGAAATCATCATACCTTCCTATATAAATAGAGAGATAAGAATAAAAAAAGTCTTCCCATATAAATAAGGAGACAAGGATAAAAAGGGAAGTTGGATAATTTTATAAGAGCGTTTCAAGAAAATGTTATGATTTGTAGTTTTTTCCCATCAGCTCCTGAGTAGCCTTAATCAATTATTAGAGGTGTCTTTACCAAACACCATACAAGAACTGATTGGAGATGAATAAGCTATAAGCTTTTGATAGTTACCACAATCAACTCAACCAAGCAGGGCCTATGTTAGAAGCCGTGAATACCAACAATGATTTCATTTTTGAACTAAACTTATAGTTGGCAAATACAGCTTTAGTATAAAAATGAAATCATAGTTGATAATATACGATTTTAGTATGAAAATGAAATCGTAGTCGATAACTATGGCTTTAATACAAAATGAAACTATAGTTGATAACTACGATTTGAAGGGTTACATTCAACGTATGTTTGTAAAAAGGGTTAAAAGAAATATTTTTTTCAAAGACTGTTTTGACCCAAAACTCGAAGTAAGGGATCCTTATCCCTAACCTTGACGGAGAAAAACATCAAATGACAAGATGATGCCATGAGCTTACCCATTAATCAACAATTATAAACCAAAATAGATTGGGCCCAAGAAATAAATTTGAAAATGGGCCTCTTACCCACTCCATCCCAAATTGGGCCTTCCCAAGTCTATAGACTGTAGTTGCATAAAATTAACAGCAGGTATTAACAGTCCATAATTTTTGTAACTACAATTAGACAAAGGTTGGATATCTTGGACTAATCATTTGACAAATAAAGTGGTGTTTTTCTTTTTGGCTTTTTGTTGAAAGCAATTTTCTTTCATATTCCAAACTTTTTTTTTATGATTTATTTCTAAATTTTTTAGATTTTTTGCTGAATAAAAAAGGCTCAAATATCTCTGTTTCTCAACTTTTTTCATTAAGAAAAAAACAAGTTTTTCAAACTCTTAAAACAAAAGGATGAAAAAAAAAAATCATAATCTATGATTCAGTTGAAACTCTTATGATTCATTATTATGCTAATTAAATAAAAATAAATGTTTTTTTTTAATAATTTCTCAACATTTAGATAAATATTAAAAGATTTTTTTTTCTTTTACCAGTGATAGGATTGATTTTGTCTTCATTAGTATATAGAATAATTTTTTTATTTAAAAATTAATTTTCTTAAAATTTGGATAAAATGCCAATTTTTTTATAGATTATATATGAATATTTAAGGGGTTGATTTTCTTGTTCATTATGCCTAATTCAAATGATATAGCACTCATCGTTTCAAATTAACATAAGAAAGAGGAGTCGAGTCTTAATAAGGATAGGTTACTATCTTGAAATTAAAATTGTGACAAAAAATATCCCCACTTTATTACCTTGAAATTAAAAGTGTAATAAAAAAATATGATTTTCTTCTTATCCTATTTTATTTTTAAAAAATATTATAATTTATTTTTTTTATAAATATGTTTTTTTACTTTTATTCACTTTTAGGTATTAAGTTGTGTTGTACTCTATTCTTACAAGGATTTGATCCTCGGAAGCTTCTCATCACACCCTTTTTTTCTTTTATCCAAAAGAAGGGGGCAACCCTGGGCACCAAAGGCTACAAAGAGGAGAACGTCTTCGGCCATAGGAAACCCAACTTATCCTTGTGCAGATCTTTGGCTATGTCCATGGGAGGTGAGCTCCACCTCTGCAAGCGTCCTCTTGGGAGGGAAGCTCGTTGTCGTGCAAGACGATCAGCTACCCTGTTTGCTTCCCGGAGCATGCTTCACAACGATACTCCATTCCTTGTTTCGAAGCTCACTATATTCGGCTTTTAGGTTTCTAAAAAGACTGCCCAAATTACCGTTTTGGTTGATCCGAGTACAAATCTGGGTGGAATTAGTTTCCATCACAAGGAGACGGATTCCTTGTTCCCAAGCAAAACGAAGCCCGTGGATGGCTGCCCAGAACTCCGCTTCCCCTGTGGTGCACCAGCCTAGGTTAACAAAGAATCCACCTTTCCAATTCCCTTGATGATCCCGAGCAACTCCACCTCCTCCAGCCATTCTCGTCCCGATCCTGGAGCTACCATCTATGTTAAGCTTGAAATATCTTGCTGGTGGTGGGGACCAAGAGAGCCATTCATTCCTATAAAACACATGTCAACCTTGCATGGACCTAGCCTTGTTGAGAACCTCATTCATCTCCTCTACGTTAAGCTTGGCCGTTCGAATTTTTTCTCCCAACTGAAGATCATTGTTTTTAAAGACTGCCTCATTTTTCCATTTCCATATAAGTTAGAGATAAGTCGCAAACTCCTCTCTCCAAGGTTCGTTATAAGAGCTTAAAATATACCTTGCACGAAATCAGGGTCAAGGTTGACAGCCCAACAAAGTAGAATTGCTATAGATTTTAGATGACTACGTCTCTGTGAGCTGTTGTGTCGAATTCTCCGGAGATCCATTATTTTCATAAGAATTGAAGCGAATCTAACATTTAGGAGGCTGCAAACGTCTGACAATGTATATGATATATAATGCGTAAGCTCGTGAGTGCCGGCCAGTAGTAGTGATCCCACGGGGTCCACCTATCCATTATCTCAATACAGCCACTTTGCAAGGATCAAATCATTCGACAAATGCAAATATGAAAATAAAAGCAGCTTAATTACGATCCAGTAAAAAGAGTCAGATCCACGACCCTCTTACCATATTTAAATAAAATTTATTTATACAATAATCAAGAATTTAGTACAATTCTTTTTGTAAAATACTTTTTATAAAAGTATTATGAATAATGTAGAGGGCGCCTTGCGATCGCGATGCAGTCGAACCTCACTGTACACAGAAAGGGTCCTAGCGGGGTAAGCAATGCCAAGTAGAAAAGTTCTCCTAGAATGGCTACTCTTACTTTAAATCGCACTTTATGAAATGACGTGTAAAACTATCGAACCATTATTCCATATAAATAATGTAATTACATATGGAATGTTACGTGTCGTCGTGAGATGAGGCTTTCGCCGTGCCATACAGCGAAGTCGGAATAACTCCTCGCTGCGGCATGAGTGTGGCAATCAGGCGTCGTCGTTGACCCTTTTCCAAAACAAAAGCTTTTAAATTACAGACATATTGGATCTTACGTCTCTTTTATTCTTCTAAGGAAATCTTATGGTGTTATGCGTTTGTGAACCTGATTCCAGGTTCTCATAGTGAGACTCCTCATGCTTATACAACATTTTTCTGGGCTTTCTGCCGGTTTCGGCAATAAACCATATGCAGTTTTATAAGAGTGTCTTTATCCCTCGCTTGCTTCACCATTTACACACATGTTTGCATTGTCATGCGTAGTCTCGGAATTTGGAGCGTTTATCCCATTTGCGAGCTCACCGCTTCGAACGCAACACGGTTTGCCATGTCGCTGACATACGCCGAACGCCGGCACGGTGTCGATTTACCGTAGTCAAACACAAAAGCACGGCGGCCTTGTGTGATGGGTGCGCTGTAAGTGCAATCATGTGTCGTGCACCCAAATGTACATGCAACATTTATGACATATTATTTATTTTTCGATATTACACAACACCTTAGTAAGCCGTCTTACGAACGTATAAAGCGGGGGCTCTCTTACTTTGGTCATGATTTAATCCACTTGAATTATTGTAATTACCAAACACACCACAAAGCTGTGGGTACCATGGACGGGCCCGGCACCTGGCATGGCCACGGCCAAAGAAGCTCAGGAAGGGTTGAGCTGGAAGCGAGGCCCGAGCTGGCCAGATCCTTGGAGTGTACTGGGATTGAGGCCCCGAAGCCGATCGACCGAGGCATGGCGGATCCTCCGGCTCGGGTTCCCAGGGTGGAAAAGCCATAAACACGACCGACCACGTGCGAACCTCCCACAGGTGCCCGGTATCTCATATCCTGGTGGCTTTTAACTTCAGTGCTTATTTTCGATCGACTCAGCATGGAGCAGAAAATTCGATTTTCGAAATGGCATGAAGTAGCAATTTACGATAAAAATCTGGGTACGCTAGATGCTCGGATGACAAAACGGACATCTCGGATTGAACTGCGTCTCGCGAGAATTGCGTTGCACGACCCCGAATTTCGTTGGATTAGGGTGGTCGAGGTTGGCAGTTTTTCGGGCGTGGAATGTCCGGATGACGGCGTGCGGAGTTGGGGGATGCCACACATCTCAGTTGAACTCGTCTCGCGAAATTTAGCTACCACTTCGAATTTTGTTGGATTAGGGGTGGTCGGAGTTCAGCGTTTTTCGAGGCGTGGAATGTCGAGATGACAATAGCGGAGTTGGGGGATGCGCGCATGGCATCTGAAAGTGACACTTAGCGAGGTCATGTGGTCCACTTAGGCGTGGCTCACGTTGTATGTGTGGAAAGGAATCCCTTGAGCTGTGATGAGCGGCAGGTGCGTGATGTCGTAATGAGATTAAGAAATAAGAAAAGAAACATGGAAAAGAGATAAGCCTTTCTAAATGGGTAAGAATGAGGAGGGAAATTCTTATACGCTTTATTCATCGTTTAGTAATGATTCAAAGGGAGAGAAAATGGCAAGGAAGAGAAGAAGTGAAAATGAAAGATGTGAGATGAGAAATATGAGAAAAAGAAAGGAATAGAAGAGAGCGAGGAAGGAAAATAGAGAAAAGAGGGAAAAGGAGGGAAAAGGTTCTTAGAGAGAAAAGGGAGGAAAAGGAGAAAGGAGGAAAGGGAAAAGGAAGATTTTCCCGGGTTTCGGGCGGTCGACGTTGAAACGGGTTCAGTGCAAGGATTAGTTACTTGCCGAGTGGGATGCGTGTGGACGAAAGTTAGATTTCGACAAACTCGAGGTAGGATATTTTCTCTTGGTTTACTTTAACTTTAAAGGCTTTATAATGGTAGGGGTTGCTTAGCCAGGACGCGTAGGTGGATTCGAAGCTTTGGAATTCAAAGGGTATGGATTTCATGACCGGTTTCACCACTGATCCTGAAGCGTGGGGTAAGAGTTTAATTTAGAAAGCGAGAAAGTTTCTAGGTGTCGTAGTTGTTTGATGTGATGGCCGAAATTGGAACAAAATGGTTCATGTTGTGAAGGGGTCGTGAGGTACCCTGTTGAATGGTCGCAAGTTGGTGACCCAATTGTGTTGTGGCTTGTTTGAATAACATGCAGTGTGTGGAAATGTGATATTGATCACGTGATATTGGATGTATTAATATATGGTTTGCGTGGAGGTAGATTATATGTATAAATTATAATTTTCCATGGTTTTGTAAATGTTTCGTGTAGTCTTTCGTTCCATGTGTAACATAAGGGAAAATGCATTGGCATCATGCATTTCATATGCACGGTCACATCGCGTCAGGTCGAGTGTAGGTGCAGGGTATGGTTTATTTACCAGTGTGGGTAAATGGGTCGTGAACTCGGAGAAAAATGGGACAAAGTCCAAGGTAGAGATTCACGAGTGTGTAAGATAATCAAATGATAAATTACACACATGTTTTGGGCGGACGAAGTTAGGGTAGATCCCAATTGAAAGTCTCAAATGTTATTCACGGTTAGACATGAATCGTGAAAGTTCGTGAAAATATTGAGAAAGGCGTGCGTCTCACGGTGTAAACCGGGAAATCCGTGGCCCGTAAAATAAAGAAAAAGAATTTGATAACTAAAATTGGAGGGTCTCGATGGACCCCAGTACGGGAGTGTGTGTGGTTTATTCACACTTGGCATTCGAGTGTGAGGAGTCGGTTAGGTTCGGGTTGTGGCGTGAGGTTGCATCACATCGTGATGTAGGCATTTCGTATAATAGTAAATATTTATGGAATGTGATTGATTGTTTATATATGCTGCGTATGCGACTTGTGATTGAGGAATACTTGTATGGGAAAACTTTCTCTTTTGGGCTTTGCTCACCCGTCGTGGGACCCCCTTTCGGTCACGAGGGACATCCGGGGAGACAGTCACCTTTGATGAGGTGGCTTTTGAAGAAAGCCCAGGAAATGTGGGCTTGAAGTAAATGTTTTGTAAATATGTACAAATCTTTTTAATAATGAAGCATGAAAACTATGAGAATATAGTTGGCATATTTATTTTGAGTATTGGTTTGTGGGCCCCGAGGCTATTTACTTTCGGGTATGCGTCTCGTGATACGAGATGTATAGATTTTTCACGGGTTGGTGTCAATGATTTGAGGTTTTAGGGGCGTCACCACGAAGCAGAGAAGTAGCCAGCGGGCTCTTCACATTACAAGTATAGGTTCTCCCGTAGGCCGACCAGTCGCCTCAGCATAATAGGAAAGCTCTCTCGGCCGAGGCGGTTACATCGGAGCGATTACGTAAAGGAAAAACAAGTAAATGCTAGAAATAAAGCACGCTTCCTAACATTATGGGAAGAAATGGCTACACTCTCCAAGACGGATCCTCTTTCCTCCACTCGCAAAGAGAAGCGAAGTCACACGAGGAATGAAGTGCAGATTCCTAATCGAGATTCACGTGCTCAGAAGCTACAGTCTTCCGAAAAAGACTAACTTTTCCATCAGAGGGGTGACGGATCACCACCATCGTCTTAAAGTGTTTGTTTTTGCGAGGTTGTAACGATTGGTGAGATAAGGCGATTCGACTGCGAAATTCGAGGAGACTACAATTAGCGTCGTGTGGGAAGCGTCGTCGCAGAAATCAGGCGTGCGAGGCTTAGGTACACCCACTCTTTAGGTGACCTCCGATCTCAAGCTTTGGCTATTCCCCGAACATCCCATCGGACGGTCGAATTCACCCGCCGTAGCGTAAGCATTCTGAACCCTAGCCCCTGAAGACCGGTTCCTCCTGCCGGTGCCCAGAGATGGAAGCAAAGCAAGAGCGGGCCGGCGGATGTTGGGATTGCCTGAAACAATGACAGGTTCTTTGGAGAAAATGAGCTGTAAACCACGGAGTTGGGCCGTAGTACGGTAATCGCGAACTGCTCGCCCGTTCAAACATCTCGTCGGCAAGGCAAAAAGGTCCACAACCGGGGCGACATCGATCACCGGCGGATGGCGAGCTATCTTCGGCGGTTCCGCCCGTTCGCCATCCCGAGGCAGCTCGCGGAAGCCCGATCTAGAAAAAGGCACCTCGCCCGATTCCAGCGGAGTCCGTCGGTCGCCATGGCGCCGAGTGCGGAAGAACCAGTGAGACCCAGCGACCCTAACGCCCGGCTCACTAGTATGTGCACGGCGGGTTGGGGGGCTTCCCATGATACCATCCATGTACCCCGCCGCCCGGGGCCGCCCCCTTTCCATGACCGATTTTTCATGGTAGTCAGGGAATACGAGGATATGCTCTCCGCTCCACAGGACGGTATATCACGGATTACCCCTCCTGCGGCTTCTGCACTTAGCACCCTTACGCGTGTAAGGAGCGGTTCTTCCAGGCCCGCCTGATCATATCTTTGCATTTGTTCCGGTGATGATCCTCAGCCAGGGACGGCCCGACTCTGTGTAAGGTGTTCCGGCCGACCTCGAGGCCCGCTTTAGCTAGTTTCACCGCTCCCAGGATCAGTAAACACATTCGGCGACGCTGGGTCGCGTTCGTCTCTCGGTGCTGTCACTCTTGCAGACAAAGGAGCATTGACTCCCTCCGATCCATCCTTAAGCGGGAAGGCAGGTCCATCAGGGACACCACCGCATGATTCGAGCTGGCCCGGTCCGGCCAGTTGATGTCTACGGTATGGATGCGGTCTTGCGGAACTTTCCGAGGAAAAAGCTTTGGGCGACCACCTAGTTCTTCGGTCTTTATCCACGGACTCGCCGTGACCACGTGGAGGAATTGTATGTCGGCCAGGCGAATGAATTCTCACCGCTATAAGATAACATCAGAAATTTGCTCGCAAACCATTATGATAGCTGGGCGATGCGTAGAGCCGCTGGGGGCTGTCAGTCAAACGACCAAGGCGAAGGCGAGTACTTGACGAGGCGGTAGAGAAGAGGAAAGATCCTACAGTTCGCTACTCTCAACATAGCATGATCGACTCTTGCCCATCATCCGGGGACTTCCCAGACTTCAAATGGCTACATGAGAGCGGTGGGACCCGGCTGCGAGATCCCGATGCGATTATCCACATGGACCACAGCCCGCGAGACGATAAGCGCCATAGCCTCAAATTTTGGTGGAAAGCTTGTTGGGGCGGCCTCGGTACGATGCTACGGGAGCGACGTGAGACAGCGGTAGCTCCCCCAGTGACTCAAGGTTGTTGTAGATCTGGTTTTCCAGCGCGAGGACCCAGATAGATATCGACTTTATCTTGGGGGGCTGGCCAGATAGCGTGTCAATCTGAAAGCAATGAGGAGAATGCTTTCCAGGGCGAAACCGGTCAACGATGGCTGCGTGTTGACAGGGAGTACAATGATCTGTGAGCGACCTGTATCAACTCATCTTTGTAACCATGCATGGGACGTGCCCCACCTTCTGACCTTTTCGTCTGCTTGTATGTATTGATAACGGTTTGATGTGCCTGAGTCCTCGTCGATCCGAGCTGATGCAGGGCCGATTTGCTCGCAAATCTCGGCCTTTAAAGCGGATGAGAATCCGAGTTGATCGTCTCAGTTAGTTGGCAAAGGACTTTGTTAAGGTTTCAGTAGACTACCTGGCTGTCGGTTGGGGACATCACCTTGCACTGCATTAGGAAGGTCAGGTAGCTCGACAAATGCTTGTTCTCTCCGTGGTAGAAGACTTGGGGCCATATAATCTTATTTTGGTAGAGTGCGGTTACACGCCATAAAATGATACCATCCACGTACCACGAAGCGATGAGCTACGGCGAGTCTGCGGACCAGTTGATCTTGAGAAGCCATTTGGCCGTCAATGGTCTTGCTCGACTCCCGCTGCGAGGAGCGAGCGGCCGATTGTTTGATGAACCACCCCCCTTGGATCGACCCTCGCGATAGCAATCACGATTAAATCGCGATAGCCTCGGAGGATAGAGAGCCGCTCGCAGTCGACCCCTTAGAAGCTACGCCTGTTGGCCGGGACATACTGTCTACGTCGAAGCACCCTCTTATCAGGAAGAGAAAGGTCAATATGCGTGTCATGGCTGCGATTGAAGCAAATGTGTTAAGCTTGGACTTATCTTGCGATATGACGGGAATAAGCCCAGCACGCCTCGCCTGACGGAATTAAATGTAGCCCAAACAGCCGCGTCGACCGAGTGAGGCGCTTTCATCGGGCCCCGCCCTTGTTAATCAAGCGAGGTCGATAACGCGCATGAAGCGGTTTCGCGGGCGATTAAGTACGCCGGATTGGTTGGCCGCGTGGTGGTTGTCGAGAGGCAGTCGGTATCAGCGCCAGTTATCTACGGACCTCAATGACGCATGCCCAGACTGACTTCCCTACGCGGATAGATCGGATCGGTGGATGGTAGGGCATGGTATGCTATCTTGGTTGCTTCACCGGGATATCACGGATCAAGTTCCCACTCCTGAATCTGGAAAAACATCTTTACCATCACTCCCCGTGGTCTCTGTTTGTTCTGATGTAATGCCTTTGGTTTAAACGTTGGGGTTACATCGGAGGTTGGTGACCAAGATGTTCCATGCTCGGAAGCCTGATGAGTGCATATTCAGTGATATGCTAGTAAGAGCTCCAGCGTCCGGACCATTTGCTCATCTTCCGCGGGCGTTGAGCCTCCTCGGAAAATATGGTATGGCCAAGACCCCTGAAATGTGCCTGAAGTCGACGTCGGTGATTCCTTGGTTTTATAGCGACTGAGAAGGAAAGGGCTAAATCCTCCACAACTTAGGCCATCTTACAATCCGCTCCTGCCTCCCGAAAGGGATCAATGAATGGCCGTCGGTTATAGGTTGCTGGGGCGAAACTTCCTTCCCGAGTTCCTGAGCCGTTTGAAACCCTTCTTCACTACCACTGGGAGGCAGTCGTAGAATGGAATGAAGAGTCTACAGGCCGGAACGTCAGCGTGATGTGATACGTGGCTTGATTATGAGTGGGAAGCGGAGTGACCACGCTCTATCTTTACATGACTCCCCGATATGCGATCGGCGCCGCCTTGTTTCAGAATGTGGGGATGCCAAGATGAGGCACGTGGTGCATCTGGCCAGTCCTTGGCCAGATGCGGAGACCCGGATGTAGCCACCTCGAGCCAGGTTGGCGCTACAGCCTTCGGACGGGCCGCCTGGCTCCGCCGTACTTCAGGCTCCTTTGTTGTGGGTCGCCCCGATCATGCTAGGGGCACAATTCATAAACTGTTTATTCAGGAAGGATGGCCGTTGGGCAATGGAATTGACGGTATGGCATCGATACAAGCGAGACTTTCGAAGAAGGGGCGAGTCTTAGGCGGCTCCTGCAGAAATCGAAGCCCGATACTTGCGGGACGAGGAAGGCGGGTGGACCCTTTGCGTTGATGGGGCCTGACCGATTAGGAAGCCCGGGCAGCCGGTGCAGATTGACTCTGACGGGGAAGGTTGAGATAGGCCGAGTGCGTTTGAAGCCGGCGCCTCAACAGCGTCGAGTCTGAAGCCTTGATTCGACGTCTTAAACTAGCACTTCTTAGTAGGTCTTGTGACCTTTCAAT
This sequence comes from Tetrastigma voinierianum, assembly GCA_016808115.1. Classification (NCBI taxonomy): domain Eukaryota; kingdom Viridiplantae; phylum Streptophyta; class Magnoliopsida; order Vitales; family Vitaceae; genus Tetrastigma; species Tetrastigma voinierianum. The sequence continues at coordinate 82,069 of JAEQBH010001279.1, read as the reverse complement.
TCGACGACTATAGTGGTGTAAGGACAAGTCAGACCTTGAGGAGGTAGTCGGGGACCCCGAATGGAAAATATACTTCTCTAGTCAAGCGAAATTGAACACTGCGCTCTCTCAACTTTGGGAACTTGAACATGTCTCAGGTTAATGAAGAGGTCGATGCTATGCCATGCATTTGTGGTCGCTTCTTTACTTGATAAGGAGACAATATATCACTCCCCATCTCTTATCGATCGGGCTCCTCCGTACTACTGCTCAAGTAAGTCGAGATGAGAGGTTCCTGTCTGGATGGATCATGCGACTTTATGGCGCCCGCGGGAGAACCACTGATGATAGAGCGAGCTCCTGAGGTCGGGTTGGTCGGCTGAGTTTGTCACGCCAGGGTCCGGTGCGACCGGTGGGCGGATCGAGCGGAGTTCGGGGTCGCGAGCACCAGCTATCTTTGGGACTCTTTGCACGATTTTTTTTTTTTTTCAAAGTCGATATGGTACTGTGGGTACATGGCCTGCATCTTATAACGAGGAATTAAAATATGTTTACATATCAAAAGAGCTACCACCGGAGTGGTGTCGTCAAAAATCCATACACATTCACAGGAGTCCCGTTTACTTATACAAAAAACTATGCTTTTTACATTTACAACTCGAGCACGGAACCACCACATGTAGTGAACCCTTACAAGTGTGTTGGCCCAGTTGTATGCGGATGTCTTAAGATGTCTTCTCCTGTACTACGGATTAAAACCTCTTGGCTTTGCGGCAGTGGGGAACATATGTCTTATGCATATACACATTTAGCATAAAACAACAAATAATATAAATTTCATGCATTTATATTATGAACTTATCTGAAGTACTTCTTCTTATAACGAGGGCTTATGTTTATTAGCAGGGACTCCGCAGGTCAAGGAACTTTATCGCTATTCGAAGACATATATAACAGGACTTATGTTTATTCGGGACTCAGTAGAACTTCGGAATCTTATCCTTATTCCAGAACATACTTATAACATACTTATGTTTATTCCGGGACTCCAGCAGGATTACGAGATCTTATCCTTATTCAGAACTTATACTTATAACAGACTTATGTTTATTCGGGACTCCCATAGGAGTTACAAAACTTATCCTTATTCAGAACTTATACATATAACAGACTTATGTTTATTCGGGACTCCCATAGGAGTTACAGAACTTATCCTTATTCAGAACTTATACTTATAACATACTTATGTTTATTCGGGACTCCCATAGGAGCTACAGAGATTAATTCAGCTTGATGTATAACTGTAGGTACTACGTAATCCTAATCGCATACAAAAGCACCGTAGACACTGGCTGCAGCTTAATCGCATACGTATACCGTGAGAGGTACCATGTGAATCCTATACTTATTATGGTATTGGATCTACACGGTATTTCTAACATATACTTGTCTTACTGATCTATACTTGTTTGCGTAACTTATTCTAGGCTGATCTTATACTTTACGCTGAGCATATCCTTGTACTTTGGATCTTATACTTTGAGCTTATTCTCGTATTTCTCTGGATAATTTAAGTACCTACAAAGTACTACGTAACACATACTTGTACAAAAGTACCTATATAGTACTACTGGACTTATACTTATCTTACTTGACACGGAGTACTCAAAGGTACTACGTAATCCTATACGTAATCCTATACTTATTTTACGGATATACTGAGTACTGTGAGGAATACATAACTTATTCGTAGAGAGGACTTAATCGCATGTAACTTATTCGTGATATTGAGTACCCATAGGTACTACGGAACTAAATCAGAGACAAGAGTACCCGTAGATACTACGGAACTTATTCAGATGCGTGGAGTGTCTGTGAGGTACTACGTAACTTATTCGCAGATGTGACTTAATCGTGAGACATAACTATTCATATACGAGTACCACCCATAGGTACTACTAACTAAATCGAGATGAGTACCAGATACTACGGAACTTATTCAGATACAGGAGTACCCGTAGGTACTACACAACTTATTCAGAGACAAGACTTAATCAGAGACATAACTTATTCAGACAGAGTAATTCCATAGGTACTACTTTAACTAAATCGTGAGACATGAGTAATTCGTGAGATACTACTTCGAACTTATTCAGATGCGAGTACCCGTAGGTAGTACGTAACTTATTCGTAGACGTGACTTTAATCGTAGACATAACTTATTCGATACAGAGTACTCCATAGGTACTACTTCTTAATCCAAATCGTAGACAGAGTACCCAGAGATACACTTTAACTTATTCAGATGCGTGAGTACCCAGAGAGCCTACGTAACTTTATCTTGCAGACAGGACTTAATCAAAGACATAACTTATTCAGATACAGGAGTACCCATAGGTACTACGGAACTAAATCAGAGATAGGAGTACCCGTAGATACTACTTTAACTTATTCGTGATGCAGATATCTGTAGGTACTCAGCGTAACTTATACGTATAATATTCAGTATCTTTACTCTTATTCTTTATTCAGAGTCTTATCATATAGTTGTTTGACTTCCTAGACCAGTAATACAGAATAAGTAGGACACGGCACAATAAGTACCAGAAGATACTATACAGTACGGAAGTGTCGTAGCACTAATCAGGACAGGAGTGCCGTATCACTTAACATGACAGGAGTGCCGTAGCACTAATCAGGACAAGAGTGCCGTGAGACCATCAGATGAGTGCCGTAGCACTAATCAGAGTACCAGTACTAATCAGAGGCCTGAGCACTAATCAGAGTGCTCGAAAGAGCCAATCGTGAGTGCCTGAAAGACTAATCAGAGTACCGGGTACTCAATCAGAGCGCGGAAAGACCAATCGTGAGCGGCATTAATCAAGAGTGCCGAGCACTAATCGAGTACCGGCAATTAATCAGACAGAGTGCCGTGTCATTTAATAATCGGTCTTAGGCGCTTTACAACTATATGAGGTCAGAACTTACTATCTTATAATAGGGATATTCTGCTTCATCAGGTGTTCATGACATATTATATTTCATGTTCATGGTCACGTTTCACTTATTTTCATATCCCATATCATATTTATTGCTTCATGAACACAAATACGCACTTTGCATTTCCTATATTTTTCATGTTACTATTACATGGCATTTGCATACTTGTACAGTATAATGCCTATGTATTCACACATCATTCATGTATTATAGTCCCTCTATGAATCTATTTAACGTAGAATTGAAATCATTCCAATCGGATCATCCAAACTCAATTTATGGCATTTTCATGCCAACTAGTCGATTTACCGATTTTACCGAGGAACAGTAGGAATGTTTATTTTCCAAAGGCTTTGTCTCGATATTTGACACTTGATCTTTGTACTCCTTTAACTAGCAAAGCAAGGGTTCTATTCTAACTGAATCACCCAACGTGAGCTCCTAACTCAAGATACGAACAACTCGAACTACTCTCTATGTTCAAACCGATGCAGAATTGGATTACACATGACTTACCTTGAGTGAATTTAAATACTAGGAGTCATAATTTTACCCACTATTTCTATAGGTTTGGTTATCCTTGAAGTCTATTTTAACCAAAAACTTGAATTCACTCAAATCGGATAAGAAATGAGAAAGTTATGATAAAATATTTAAAATCGGTCGAAATCGAAAATTATCAGGTGTAAATTCTGTGACACCTCTAACCTCGCACTCTGGCATACGTAAGTTCGAATTCTTGCCTTAATGTAGGCTTTTCTCCCATTTTTCCATATTTTGCAACCCCAATCAACTCTATACTCCATATACACATCAAAACCTCTTCAAATTCATCTTATAATCTCTTTTCTATTCAGTTCATCTTTCAATTACATGTCTTTCTTCAAAACTCTTTCATGAATTCCTTCAAAATCATTCTAATATGGGTCACAACCCATACACAAATCAAACATGATGATTTACTTAGGTTTATTCTAAACCCTAGCTCAATTACTTGTTATTTAATATATCCATCCTTAAGAGGAGGATTTCATACTTATCTTGGGCCATTTAGAGTTTTTCCAACCCTACCTTCAATAAATCTTTGATTAGGAAGAAATCCTAACAAACCCTGGATTTGGAACTCATAAACTTTTCTAGAATCCAAACCAAATCCATATGATCCATAATAGAATCCATACCCAAGGTTAGTTCCATACAAAAATCTAAAGTTCCATACCTTAGCTTGCTTGATCTCCTCTTCCTCTTCTTCTCTTCTTCTTCCTTCACGTTTTTCTCTCCTCGAGACCACTCGTCTTTAAATCCCATGCTCGCTAAGGCCATGCTCGCCTTTTAATAAAAAACCCATTTTTAAGCTACTTTTCTCTAATTGCAAAAGGTCCTCCATGTTTCACTATTTGTATTCCAAGTTCCTAAATTGTATTTTGGCCCATACTTCCTTCACTATGACTTAAGCCCCTTTTTGGACCAATTACAAAATCGTCCCAGTCTTGTAAATTTCTGGTCTGCTTCCATGTTTCGCATTTAACTCACGAAACATTTAAATTATGCTTACAAAATACCCTAAACATGTCAAAAACTACTAGGGTATATTTTGGGGCGTTACATAGGTTCTCCTTGGTAGACGGACAGCTGTATAAACAGTCCCTAGGAGGGCCATACCTAAAGTGTCTAACACCCGAGCAAGGCCAAGATAGGCCGGGTCGAGTTGGCAAAGGTATATAAATCACCCGGGAAGAACACTAGCTCACCGCTCACACGCAAGGGTACATCGGGTCAACTATGAAGTCGATGCCGCGATTACATCAAAAATATCACCTCGCTAACGCATGTCCCCATCTGAAATTACCAGTGCAAGATCTGGTCTCCATCTCCAGCCCGTGGCCATTCGCCTAGTGGGGATTGATATCGTGGGACCGCTTCCGCTCGCACCTGCCCAAAAGAAACTATTGTTGGTCGCCACCGATTATTTCAGTAAATGGATAGAGGTTGATGCCTTCGCGTCAATCAAAGACAAAGATGTTACTCGGTTCATCTGAAAAAACATTGTCTGCCAGTTCGGCATCCCGCGATCAATCGTATCCGATAATGGGCCGCAGTTTGACAGCCGGGTCTATCAAGACTTTTGTCAAGAATTGAAGATAAAAAACCTGTACTCCACCCCTCGGTATCCCCAGAGCAATGGCCAAGTTGAAGCCTCCAACAAAACCCTGTTGACTGCCCTCAAAAAGCGGTTAGACTCTGCTAAAGGGAAATGGGTGGAGGAACTACCCGGGGTGCTCTAGGCCTACAGGACCACAGCCCGAAAGCCAACCGGCATCTCTCCTTTCGCACTCACTTACGGGATGGAAGCTGAAATCCCTACTAAAATTGGTTTACCTACCATCAGAAACGACTACGCTAAGTCGAGGAAAATGCAGTCGGTGGTCGAGGAGAGTTAGACACAAGTGATGAGGCTGAGGAAGCGGCATGCGATCCAGTGGCATCCTACCAGTAGCCAAGCAGCAAATTCTTATAACAAACGAGTGAGGCCTCGGATGTTCCAGCCCGACGATCTAGTTTTGAGGAAAGTTTTTGAGAATACTACGGACCCCACGGCAGGAAAGTTCCAACCCAACTAGGAGGGACCATATGTGATCACACGGTCCAGGGAGTTTGGGTCCTATGTTATAGACAGACAAAGCGAGGATGGAACTCCGCATTGCTGGGAGTAATGGAATGCCACACGCGAAAGGTATTATCGATAAAGAATGTCTTTATTATGCGCTTAGGCATGCCTTAGCATATCTACACGGGGTCAAGTTACAAGTCGGGTTGGCGCGACTCGACTGCCGACCCGACATAGATCACATCTGGCTGGTCGAATTACAAGTCCAGGAGTGGGCGCGGTTCGCGACATGCGACTGACATAGATCGCATCCTAGTGGTCAGGTACAAGTCAGAGTGGCGCGGTTCAGCGACATGCCCGGCCCGGCATAGATCACATCTAGGTGGTCGAGTTACAGGATTCGGTGGGCGCGGGTTCAGGCCTGCGACCCGACATATATCACGTCCCAGCTAGTCGACTTACACACAGAGTCCGTTGGCGCCGGTTCAATGACACAGACGTAGCATAGATCACATCTAGTTGGTCAGAGTTACAGAGTCGGGTGGCGGAGTTCAGCGACACGGCCCGGCTATAAGATCACATCTGGCCCGAATTGACTTACAAGTCAGGGTGGCGCGGTTCAGCGGCTGGCCGACCCGGCCACAGGATCATCTGGTTGGTCAAATTCTAAGTCGGAATTGGCTTCAGGTTCAGCGACTGCCGGGACCGGCTATATCACATCTAGGTGGTCAAATTACAGAGTCCAGGGTGACACGAGTTCAACGACTGCGGCCAGCCTCGTCACATATAGTTGGTCAAATTCTAAGTTTGGGTGGCCAAGTCGTCGACCTATCTAGATAACCCAACAAGCAGCCCATCCGGCTCAATGCCTATGATTTCTAACAGATGCAATCGAATGAAGCACTCAACAAAAATCAAAGCAAACCCTGATGGCATAACAACGCTTAGCAAAAAGAAGACGAGAAAGTAAATTGTTTGATACAACCATCGAACAATATAAGTGTTATAAAAGCATTTAAATCCTAGTCGGCTATGGCGTTCTCAATCCCACCGCCACTCTGAGGGGGCCGGGGGACCTATATCAGGTCGCCTCCTCTCGGCCTTGATCAATTTAGTCTTGGATGCTCCTCCTTCTTTTGCCTGCAATTTGGATCCACGAGGAAGTAGAGGGTGGCCAGAAGAGGCCAGCAGGGGGGCGGCGGGGATTAGCGAGGAATACGTGGTGAGGAGGAATTTGAAGGATCACGGCATTCCATCGGGATCGAGGAGCTTTGCTCCAGCAAATGTTGTGCATGAAAGCGCCTTGACCATAATCGTAATTGAACAGCGCGTCACTGCTGGAGTCAAACTTGGCCTCCATTGTTTCTCTGTCGGCCTTCGCTCTCCCGAGAATGCGGCGAACTCATCCTTCACAGTCCCGAGCTCCATGACCAAGGCAAGTCTCTCATCTGCCAAACGCCCATTCTCTTCTTCTACCTTCTTATAAGCCTCCCCCGCTACGGCCAACGCCTCCTGAGCGGCTCATGTTCGGACTCCGCCCTCTGGCGAGCATCTTCCGCAAGCGCTAAGGCATGTTGGACCAGGACAAGCTCTGACTCTATCTGCGCTCGGGCATTGACAGCCCCTTCGGTCGCCAACTTGGCCATCACTGCCTCGTGGCATGCCGCGTCCTTCGGCCTCGGCGGTGACTTTCTCGTGATTCCTTAACCTCCGGCTCAAGCGTGGCCGCATGACTTGTCGCCTTTGTAGGGTGCTCTGCGTCTCCCGTTCGACCATTCACTTTGAACATGTAATCTTAGCCACTTTCGGCGTCCAGTGGCCGGGCTGAGCTAAGTGATCTTTGAGCGTCATGTGAAACGGCGAGGAAGCGGCTGCGAAAACTCATTAGCAACTAAAACAAAGCAATAACGCTAATACCTGCGACGAAACTCTACATCTTACCCGGCTCGTCGACTAAGCGAGTTCTTTATTCGAACACCATATCCGAAGTCGTCGATAATCTACAGAAAATCCTCCTTTGGGGTAGAATTAGGGAGGGTCACCGTATAATCCTCGCGAAGACCCATGCCCCGAGCGACTACCGGCACCCGGTATATATGTGGATACAAATTGCCTAGCCGATCGGCCGGGGGCCTCCACACGATGGAGCGGCTCTAGCGGCCTTAATATATCCTTCACCTCCTCATACAGGAGCCAGACACCTCCACTCTCGGGGCTCGGGCTCGCGTGGAGGGAAGGTAGTTAATGGGTTATCACTGGTCCGTAGGTAGGGCACAGGCGATCCGGTACATATCTCCGACACAGCAGGCAGCCACTCGGCCCAGTCTGAGCGGGATTAGATGCGATCGGAGCGAATCATCCTCATTCGATCCGTCGGCCCGGCCCTGATCCAGTTCCATTGACTGTAGGCCCGATTCGGAGAGCGGGGATGATAATTGCTAGTCCCCGAACTTCGTCGCGACAAGTTGACCGTGGCGTGGTAGAGCTCGGCCCCCAATCCCAGACCAAGGCGGTGTCGACTCACATTGGAAATCACTGCTTCCTCTTAACGTGTAGCCTTAACGATCGAGTACCCCCGCCATTCTCTCCTCTCCCTCTTCTTCCTCCAAGTCACAGGGACCTTTACGTATGGCGGCGGGAATCAAGATATGAAATCACTCCCCCTTGAACCGGCGTTAGGCTCGAGACGCCCTTTTCCGCTTGACCTTTACCACTCGAGGTGAGTCACGCCACTTCTTGTGAACCAAGGGAGGCCTTCGAGACGAGCGCTGGGAGACGAACTAGAATCCCCACTTTCGAAGAAGAGGATGTTTCGATGTGCCTCGGGCACCTACGCTCGGCTCGATGCCTCGGTGCAGTTCTGGAGGAACTAGCCTTGCCGAAGCCGGGCGGCGCCGTCGGCAACCACAAATCCCTCCCCTTCCCACGTGTAGGCGGTCGAGGGAATAGCGGGAGGGTATAAGGAGCCGAGTTGTGTCTTACGACAAATATGTTCTCGGAAGTAAGCAGAACCTGGCAGTGGTGCTCCCGTTCAAAAATCTCCAGAAGCCGACGGATTTTCTCAATGCTCGACTTCTCTACCTAGTTTACCAACCTTCCTCGCCACGCCTTTCCTGCATAGATGACCAACAGTTAATACATCATAACACAACAAACATCGGGATGGGGGCGTGATCCACATATCCGTGACTATACACTGGAAAGGACTAAAGCCAGGTTAACATTAAGCGACAACGGGAACCGAGGAGTCTCTCATCAAAGAACCCACGACTAGCAAGCCCCTTCGCCTCCATCTTAGGGGAGTCGGGGAGCCCATTAACGATATGCAATCACGGGCTCAAAACCGACATGGACATCCGGCCACCTGGCCCTATGCTCAGAAAGTAAATCATGAAAAGCTCCACCAACGAGAGGTCAAGCTGGTACAAATGGTTAAGCACACAGCTGTCAATTAAGATACGAATCACGTTGGGGTGGATAAGAAGTCGGGCGCGAGGGTAAAATCTGGCATTTAACTATAGCGTACGGAAAGCGTGCTTAGGCTGCTAGATGCTTCGGGGGTAAAAAACACCGCAGTTGTGTTCTCCGCTAGCGTGGACTCATCCCAGCCTCTCCGTCAACCCAGGAGTCAATGTTACTAGGCACCTCGCAATACGTCCTTAGCTCCTCCATCGTCATGAACGAAATGACACTACTTGCAAAAGGCGTCGCCCGAAGGCACCCTCCGGGGCGACCGCTCATGGAAGTCTCTTCCCGACCCCTCGCCATTCTACAAGCAGATCAAAAGGAGAGGAGAAAACGAATATTAGACCCTAGGCATATACCCGATTGGTACAAGGGCATACCCCTAGCCCGGGCAATAGGCGCCCGGGCGGAATAAGTGTTAAGACACGTCCCTTCTCTTCCAGGCCTTTGCAGTGGAGCAGTCACCGCCCGAGGACCCGAGCCTCTTAAGGAGCGACGATGCTACGTGGAATGAAGCCGAGAATGCCTACAACGATGGCTCACGAACGAACACAAGGTAGAACTAGCCTATTCGCAGTAGTTGGTCGCCAAGAGGAAAGAAGATAAACTAAAACAACACGGAAGGGAAAAAGGTACGACTTAATGATGCCTATCTATATATCGCCGCCTAGGGCATGCAGTCGCATTTAATGCGGCGATGACTGATCGTCTGCCCGGATCTCAACCATCACGACGGTTCGCACTCTAGGGCACTGTAGACTAAGGTGGGCCAAGCCCAAGGGCCTTCCTCTCGGGCTTGGTTAATAGGCCGCTAACAAGTTTTATAATGATCAATTAGCCTCAATTAGATAGAAATATAAAATATCCACACATAATTGCAATAAGGCAAAAAAGTGATAAAAAAACTACAATTTTATTTATTGCACACCAAAAAGGTACTCAGTGATACATAGCGATGCTTGTTGCCAAGCAATCATAGTACAACACGACAAACTAGCATTCATAACATCCGAAATACATAAGAAAAATGGTAGACTAGCGTCCACCACTACTAAGAAGAAGGAAAACGGAGATGGGGAATTTGAAAAAAAAGCCACCTGGAAGCCAAAAAAGAATAGTAAAAAGGAGAGGATGAAATTTGGGGAGGTTAAGTGATCCTGCAAAATTCCGCGGGAGGTGTCCTCGAACTCATTCAAGTTCTAGAACCACCCAGACCCCCTGAGGACATTTAGGCTCCGCTCGAGCCATACTGACCTTTGGTCCGACTGATTAAAGGCATGCCCGAAATGGCGGGAACCGATCATCCTTAGTCGCGATCAGACTTTAAGCATTATTCGCTTAACCTTCTCCGATGAAGGAACGAGGATAACTAGTAAGACAACCAATCTCCTCACCCACTTGCCTTTTATAGATGCTTCGAACTTTGGGGATCGCTCGAAGCGACCAATGGCACCTAATGCAGTTTCAAAAGTTTGCGTTGAAATTAAACAACATTAATGGTGGATTATTTCCTATAATATGTGGTCTGACCTTGTTCTTTGTTTTACGAGCGGGGATGATCTTCCTCCCGGCCCGGGAAAAATGGGGCCCAGGTACCATGGGCGAGGCCGGCACCCATAACCGGTGGCCCGGCCAAGCTGAGAGGATTAGACCCGAAGCCGGCCCGGCCCGAGAGCGCTTCGGCGATCCTCCGCCACGGGTACCTTGAGGATTAGGCGAGCTTGGCCGGCGAGGCATGGCCGATCCCTCCGGCTTGGGTGCCGGGGATTAGGCCCATAAACCGGTAGGCCACGAGCGCTTTGCCAATCCTCCGCCGGGTGCCGGGTATCTCATATCCTGGCGGCACCTTTCAGTGCTTATTTTCCCCGATCGGCAGCTCCACCAAAGCGGTAGCCAAGCGGAGCTCTTCACATTACAAGTATGAGTTCTCCCATAAAGCCCGAATGCAGTCGCATACAACAGAATAGGAAAGCTCTCAGCGACGGTTATATCGAGAGAGGCGATTCGTAAAGGGAAAGACAAGTCATCCTTCTCGAAATAAGGCCACATTCCCCTAACATTATACAGGAAGAATCGTACACTCTCCAAAAAAGAAATGGATCCTCTGCTCTATTCATAAAGAAGGCAGTCACGAATAAGATGCAGCGATTCCTAATCGAGATTCACATTAACCAAGCTCTAAGTATTCCGAAAGACTAACTTTGCCATGGAGGGGCAATGGTTATATCGTCTTCACATGTTTGTTTCTTTGGTTGCAACCAATCGTGGAGAATACCAGGCAATTCTTGGCTGAGAATTCAGGAGACTACAAAAACCCGAAGATATCAATCTCGAAATCAAAACCAAACCTCAACATAGTCCAGAATTGCCCAAAACAGTCCCAAAAATTCAGCCTGGACTATTCAAAAACAGTCCTAAAAATTTAGTCATGATCAGAAAATAGTCGAAAGTCGAAGCGGACTGGCATCAGAAAACAAGAATTCCAAAAATTTGCTTAAAAAAATTTCTCACAATCGATCAAAATTTGGGACTGGAAATTCCTGACCTCTCATGACCTCTAGAAAACTCCAAGCCATTAAATGACGCTGCAAATTAAAAATACTTAAATAGGAAAATTTTATATAAGTGAAGTTTGACAAAGCTAAAGATTTTAGTGCCATGGCGTAGAGCTGCGATGCATAAATCAACTTTGCATTTTGCTATGATGAAATTATAATCAGATTCCCGTAAATCTTAAAGAGAAGTGAAGAGAAGAAAAAAAATAAAAAATGGTCTTCTTTCTTCTTTTTTTTTTTTTTTTTTTGACTTTTCCTTATTTCTTTCTTTATTTTATTTTATCTTTTTTTATTTTTACTTTTCCTTATTATTATTTGTTTTTTTTTTCTTGTTTTATCTTTTTCATTATTTCTCATTGACACTTAACCCAATATGAGTCATTCATAAATCCTTCATTATATCGTGTGTCATCCCGGCTTAATGCGATCTTTGAAAAATATTGAATTTAATGATGCCGGAATTCGATGAAATTCATTTGAATGTAAATTTCGCATGTGAATTCAACGGTGATTTATTTATTGCGTCAGATATAGAAAATTTACGATTTTATTGCAAAAATTATCATTTATCGGCTTTTTGAAAAAATTGAATTTTTAAAGAACTTTCTGTTTTGCCACTTGAGCTTGGGTTCTCAGGCCAAACTTGGAGACGGAAACCTATTCCACTTGGTGTCGCTTTCTATTGTCAACCATGTAGCTCCAAAGTCCCCACTCGACGATAACACCTGAAAACATGATTTAGCTCTCTGGCTCTCAGTTAAAACTAACAGCAAGGGTTTGTGTCATTTTCTGGAACCTCTTTTGATTTACTCAGCTTCATGCAGTATTTTCACCAAGCAGTTCAGCATCAGCATTTTTATAATATATTAAAATATCATCTGAGCATTAAATGTTAAAATATTATATAAATATTTTATTTTATCCTTAATGATAAAGTTAAATTATCATCATATAAATATATATTAGAATTAGACTATCTTTTTTACACAAAAGATATTAAAATAGTGATTTTAGCCAATAAGCAGTTTATTTAATATAAGTAAAAAATAAAAACAAACACTACCTTCTATATTGTGTTTGCTAAGGCTAGAAAAAATAGATAATTACTCTATATGATCTCAATTTTAATTCTTTAAAAATAATAATTAGGTATGAAAGTTGTACCTAACACATAGGGTGAGTAATACCTAGTTCATTAAGTTCCTACCTAACTGTTTTCTTTGAAATCAAAACACAAGTTATTGGTTTCAAGTTTTTTGTTCCTAAATTTTAAACATAATTTTCCCTATGAAAAATCCTTGAACAAGCAAATGTGCAATTTATGAGTTAAGTATAGGGTAACGCAGTGTATCAAGACCAGGTAATCTAGGCTGGTCTCCAAATCTAGTAAGTGATAGATTGGAATTTTGCATCTATAAGCCCTTGAGTTCCACCATGTTATTTTAATATAAAATGATAATTAAAAATTAAATTGCCAACAAAGAATGTCTTAATGGATCACATTTGACCAAGTCCTGTCTCTACTTTTTCTGGTTAATCAAGTAAGTGAGAATCAATGGAATAGCTCCATTATAATCTGAATTAAAATCATGATTGCCATATCATATGTCCTATAAATTTGAAAGTGTCTATATCAGAGATTATAAAGTTGGACAAGATTTACTCATATGACTTGAATTATAAATGTTTGTGTTTTTTTTTTTTTATGGATTAGGATTAAGTTGAGTGGTATTTTGTTCAAACCTATATACTTTGAATCTCGTAAAACCACATTTGGTCAAATTTATTTTAATCTAACTTGTTTAATAAATAAGTTATTTATTGGATCATTTTATATAAATTTTTATTGCACTTGGTTCGGATGTCAGTGGAATTAAGTCAGCTAAGCTCGCAAGGTTATTAGGGTATGTTTCTGATTTTCTTCTTCTTTTTTTAACATGTGGTCACAATTGAGATATTAATGAGACTTTCATTATTGTAAATTACCAATTATTGAGTCTCTATGCATTTTGTGGATATAGGAATTAGAGGTAACCCATGTAATACCCACAAAAAAAGCTCAAACGACCTTCAACTAAAAGTACTTGTAACCAAAATCAATACAAGTGATGGTGCATTCTATGAGAATGAACAACTCTTTTTTGAGAACAAGAGTAAAATGGCATCTAATTTCAGGATAAACATACCTTCTTGAAAAAGGCCCCAATAAATAAAATTAGAGTATTTATTAAAAACCAATCATCCTTAAAACAACTCAAAGACATAGAAAATGAGGGTTTTAAGTTGCAATTTCAAATCTCTCCAATGTCAAAAAACCCATATATAAGGGACTCACACTTGTGCAATACCGAAAGATCAAAAAATTAGTGACGTAACAATAGGGGAGCCGTGATGTAATGGTCGAATCATGTTAAAATTTTTATGTTTTTCATTATTTTGTTTGCGAGTTTTTGTGTTGTTAACAATATTCATATTGATTAGTACAAAATCTTTTTTTCTTTTCGACTTTTTTATTACAAAATCTTAGAACAGGAGAAAATTACTAAAGTATGGGGATCTCATCTTTTTAAAGAGAAATTCAAACCACGAGTTCAATAGACTTTTTGAAAAGGCCATCTAGGATGGGAAGATGACAAAGATGATCCAAAGTGACACAAGTAATTTCTCTTTGTCCTGCCACAAAAGTAGGGGCCATAGTTTGTCACCTGGGGCCACTCACACATTAATGCTTATGTTTTATGACAAGATGAGGCTTGTAGCCTTTGCCGGGTGCTCGTTTGCTCGATTATGATTTCCGGAAATCGAATCGAAATTTTGCGATTTTAATTTTCACTAAAATAAGTTCATGTCGTAATAAGAGCTGTTTGGTTATGTTTCTGTTTTTAGAAATTTTCATAGTTTTTAAAAACATAAAAAATATCAAATTTATTTTTATTATCTGAATTTAATGTATTTAAGTATTTTATTTATTTTTAGAGCAAAGAAATACAAAGAATCAAACGTGTGCTTTATATTTTCTTTATTTTTCTTATTTTTAAAAACTGAAAACAACTTTCAAAAACATAAACTAAAAAGTCCTTTGATACTTTGTCATGTTGTTTTGGGTACTATTATGATTTCAGCCTGTATTCATCTTCCCACATGTCTCTTTAATTATATCCATTATCATTTTAGGGATGTGTACAGTTTATTTTGATTTTAATATAATGATCGGTTTTAATTTATTAAAACCAAAATATTTAAAACCGATAAAATCGGTTTAATTGGGTTTATAGATAATAATGGATTAAAATAATTTAAATTGGTCGGTTCGATTTAAAAACCGAATAAAAAATTAAAATTGTAATCTACTATTTTAAAATTAATATTAAAAATATAAAATAAAACTAATATATTTAATATTATTCAAAAAAATCACTCACCTGGATTTGAGAAAAACCTTTGTGATTTTCCGGGCCTATTTTCTCTACGTAAATCTCTTTATCGATAACAAAAATATTATCCAAAAAATCCATAATTTTCTCTAATTTTTTATTAATAATTTTAAAATTAACATTATCAAAATAATTATCTCTAAAGTTAAAATTAAAATTAAATGAATTAATTTTATTCTTCAATAAATAATTTTATAGAAATAAAAATAGATAAATATAAATAAAAATATATTGAAGAGAAATTATTTTGAAGATTTATCATGAACACCCAAAAACTTTTTAAAAGACAGTCTCACAACTCAATAAAATGTTGAAGGAGTTACAAAAATGAATAAATTTTTAAAGATAATTATGTTCAATTAATTTATTTTATATATTTTGAAATTAAAGCCGAATTTTGAAAGATAACAATTGCTCGGTTTTAAATAATTTTAAAAAATAATAATTTCAAAATATTTCAAAAAGTGATGGGCTCAGTTCGGTTGAAAATATTTTTATTGTCGGTTTTATGCACATCCTTACTTAATATCTTGTCTTTGCATATTTTTATTTTATATGTGAAGTGACCATTCTTAATCACATGTTTTTTATATATAATTTTATTAGCATATAACTAGAATTTAACTAGATTAAATTGCCCAAATTTGGTTCAAATGGTAAAAAAAGGACGGTGTAGGAGAATACTATAATGATATAATGCACAAGTTAACATATATTAAAGAAAAACTTTTGAATGTAGATTAAAATCTAAAAGTCAAAAACTCATTTCAACTTTGAAAAATGTTTTTATTTATTAGATTTTATTATATTAGAAATAGAAACCAACATCCAAAGCCAAATTGTAAAAAAAAGAAACTAGGTACTTAAGCTCTCACTCATAATTATAAGATTGTACTTTCATATTTTGATTTGAAAATGCAAGTCATATAAGGAAAGTATGCAGAAACCTTTTAATTTTGTCATCCGAACGTAAAAACCAATTTATGCTAAATAAAAATATACAAATCTTTTATGACATATTATTCATATAGGTAAAATGATTAGAGTATAAAAATATAACTGTGTTATATGTTAAAATTTTATCATTTTTATGATTTATTCTAATTTAAATAAAGATTAATTTATATATTATATAAATTAAAGATATTTCATAATAGTACGGACCTATTAAAACACCAATCAAAAAAAATCTTTTGACATCTAATACATTCCGTAAACTACTTCAAGCCATTATTCTCATAAAGAGAATATGGTGACATCCCAACAAATCTTATTTTAATTTATATTAATTATTTTACATTTAAAAATAAAAAAAATTAATATTATCATTTAAAAGATATGATTTTAACTTTGATGGAGGACAACTAGCCGTGACAGTGTGTGGCAGGCCGATGATTACGTTCATTAAATTTTTATTTTTTATTTCTTTTACGATCATGAGTGCTCATTCAATTGTGCCTAAATTGTTGACTAATCTGATGTGACCTCAAAATTAATAGTTAAATAAATCCTTTGATACCTTAAGAGGACATAATATACCATTAATCTCACTATGTGAGCCACATCACAATAATATTACATGTAATCACATCATCTAACCTTCATTAAAATAAAAGCGGTTACAAGGTCTCCTGCAACAATTTTTTTCTTTTTAATGTGATCAAATCTATGTTGATTAATTTAATTGTGAATGTACCAAGAGATGACCACACTATAAGCTGTAAACTACTAATAAATAAATTTTGTATTATCAATTAAACAAACGTTGCCCATCATTATATCATGCCGCCTAACTCTATTTTTTCTCCATATGATAAGTAAAATACTAATTCATAACTTATAAGTTGATTAATTTAATTATGAATGTACGAAGAAGTGACCACACTATAAGCTGTAATTTACTAATAAATAAATTTTGTGTTATCAATTAAACAAACCTTGTCCATCATTATATCATGTAGCCTAACTCTATTTTTTCTCCATATGATAAGTAAAATACTAATTCATAACTTATAAGTTTATTTAGTGGTTGCATAAGTTGTGTTTTTTATTAAAGTGCTTTCTCTTAAAATTATTGTACTAACAATATCTTTTTTATTTGAAGTGTTTTCTCTTAAACTTAAATCATCATCCCAACAATGTGCGTGGTAATATTTTTAGCAGTCTTTTATGTTAAAATGTCATTTTTCAATGTATCTATCGATTAAACTTGGGTTTTTCTTTTTATAATGCATGTCTAACGGAATACTTAGAATATCTCTATTACTCGATCAAATAATCTTATCAAAATAATCCCATTATAGTTGTATCTATAGTGTACAACTATAATGGGAACTCTTGAATCTAGAGCTATTTGATGTTCTAATCTAGTTCTAATAACAGAACTCCCACACTAAGAAAAGTGGAATTGTCGTTTGATATTGCATATTAGAACTCATTTTGCTAAATTATGGTAAATGAAAGGAATGGGGAAACTCCATTAAAAATAATGATTGTAAGTGATTTTCTTAAAATGTTCCTTAGAATTGTGTGAAGCAATTTTTGTTCAAATTATCAGAGAAACTCCAATACTACAATGTAATATTCAATATAGATGTAAAAAGAATTGTAAAAAAAATCATAATAATAATTCAAAAACAAAAAGGTAATGTTTAGACTTACCTTGTACACATCAAGAACATGTATATGATACATTTTTGACGTGAGAAAATTTAAAGATAATAATAGGTAAGATTGCAAACATCTACTTGATAATTTAAATGGCTGTTTAATAGCCCTTTGTTTGAATATAAGCAAATTAGGCGGTTCATTGAATCTAGTCTAGCAGAATGAAATGTTTCTCCTCCCTCATCCATTCTTATGTGATGTACCCAAATTTGGATATGAAATAAATAAATTTTCTTTATCAAAAAATTTAAGATATCAAAATTTTTAATGAATCAAGTAATCATTAAACTGTCTCTCTCTCTCAAAAAAAAAAATTTTATTATTATTATTAAATTGTACTTAAAAAATTATGTTTTCTCAATTCAATAAAATTCGGGATGGAGGACAATTGTGGTTTCTCCATTCAATAAAATTTGGGATGGACAAGTAAAGAGTACACAAATTTGACCTTGTAATGGGACTCGAAAGTCAAAAAGATAATTAAAAAAATATCTTTTTAAATTACAAAAATTAATAAAACAAATTATTCGTGATGATGCTTTTTTTTCAATAGGATAGGGCTGGAGCGCATTGGGGTCGTTGGGCCGGCCTTGGATTGCTGGCGGGCTGGTCTGCAGGCGATGAAGTTGCTCTCCTCTACAAAAACAAGAAAAAAGAGGGGTCGGCGAGGGCTTCGCCCGTGGCCGCTTCGATGCCTAAGTCAGTTTCTTTACGAGGAGAAAGAAAGCGTTTAGAAGGCAGATGTGTTGCGATATGTTTCGCGTCACGCTCAGCGATGGGTGGCTTTGTATTTATAGTAGATGTTTTACCAGTTGGATGGTGATTAGGATTCTTTCCCATTGGATGGGATATTTTCTTGATATCGGATTTGATTATGGATATAGAAAGTGCAGTTCTATTTGGAATTATTTCTCTCCCTTATTGGTGGGATCCCATTTGATGAAATTTATGTGTATGAATTATCTTACTTTCTGGCCCGGTAATATTTAGTTTGATTTGCTGGATAATATATTATTGGGGATTATTCTATTTCCCTTATCTATGGGATTTGGCTTGATTTGTAGAACATGGGCTTTCTTGATTACCCATAATCGACCTTTGGGATTGGGCCTTCATCCTTGGCTGGCGTCAAAAAGGCCTGAATGCTTCAATGGGCATGCCCAGCGGATTGGGCCTTCATCCTGGGCTGGCGTTAAAAGGCCTGAATGCTTCAATGGGCATGCATCTCCTTTGGGTTTTAGCGAGTGGGCCTGCGAGCCCATTTTTCAAACTCTATCAGTTGCCCCTCAGCCCTTGTGTACGGCGTGTAACATCTCGAAATATACCCTACCAGTTTTCGGACTTGTTTAGAATTGTATTAAAGCTAAATGCGATTTTTCGGAAAATGAAACGAGAAACCGGAAGTTTACAAGATACAAGGGCAATCTTGTAATTTATTTAAAAAGGATATATAGAAAGTTATAAAGATGAAAGATGAGGGGTTAAATTAGAATATGACATAAATTGCTTTGCAAAAAGAAAGGAGTTTAAGGACCAAGATGCAAATAAGGAAACTTAAAACAAAAAAATGGATTTTTTTTACTTTTCCAAACATGGCCTTAACACAAATATGAGATAAGAGCAAATTGGTCTCTCATTTTTGAGAGACCAAACCGTAGAGAGAGAGAGGAGAGAGGAAAAGAGAGAAGAAGAGGAAGAGGAAGAGAAGAAGAAGATAAGAAGAGAAGGAGAGAAGTTCAAGCAATCAAAAAGGTATGGAACTTGGATTTTGGTATGGAACTACATGGGCTTTTAAAGCTTGGAATTGTTTTTCCATACAATTGATGATTATTAGTTGTTCCCAAAACCTAGGGTTTTGTTGGGATTTCTTCCTAACCCTAGAATTCTTAAAAGTAAGCTTATTAAAAACTCACAAATCCACAAGAAAAGTAGGAAATCCTCCTGGCTTTGAGGGTGGATTAAGTAGTTAATAATGACCCGGTCGATTAGGGTTTAATTAAACCTAACCAAATCCTTTCAGGTTTAGCTTATGTATGGAGTTAAGACCATATTAGAATGGTTTTGAAGAAACTCATGATGAGTCTTTGAAATAAGAAGGATTGAATAAATAAATTGAGTAGAAAGAAGATCATAAGATGAATTTGAAGTGGTCTTGAAGTGTATGAACTATAGAGATGAATTGGTGGAAAAATATGGAAAATTGGAAGAAAAATACATAATCTGGGCACTTTTAGGAACTTGTCTGGTACAATTTGAACTTGTACCAATTAAAACTATGTCTGGTCATTTTTGGCCAAGTTGTCTGTCTGACTTGAGCTTGTCTGATACAACTTGTTCTGGTTTCAGTTTGACCGAGTTTTAGTATTTTGGCCATAACTTACTCATTTCTTATCCGATTTAGGTAGTTCAAGTGGCCAATTAAAATAGACTTCAAGGAGAAAAAACTTAAGAAGGCATCGCCAAATTCTGATCTAAGTGGCCCAAAAATACACTCGAAGTGGGACCATGTAGAGCAAATTCTGGTTTCGGTGTTGAACATAGAAATCAGGGTTGTTTCGAGATGTGCTTGAGTTAGGTGCTCGAATTAGGTGATTCAGTTAGGAATAGAACCCTTAGCACCTTAGCTTTAAGTACTTATAAGGACATGGGTGTCAAAATATAAGATTAAGACCCCGGAGAAAAATGAGTAATATATATTTGTCGCTAGAAAAATCGATACAAATGACGCTAGTTGGCATGAAAATGCCATAACTCTTTAGTTGGATGATCAGTTGGATTGATTCTAATTTCTAAATAAAGTAGAATCATAGAGGAATAAGAATACATAGGTTGCATAATGTACAAGTATAGAAAGGTATAGGAATATGTCATAAGATATGATAGGTATAAGTCATAAAATATAATAATAAGATATGATAGAAGACATGTCATAAGATATGATAGTCTAAAGTACACGAATGATAGGCACACATATGCATATAAGAGTAAATGAAATATGAATATAAGCGTGTATGATAGGATTATATGATAGAAATACTTAAATGAATAGATAGAACATTTAAGAACAAATGATAGGAATACGTAAAAGATATGAGTATAAGATAGACATACCGAAAAGAATAAGATGGAACACGCTAGGAATATATGATAGACAAAACTAAATGATAGAAAAAGATATGAATATATGTATTATATAGATATATGAGAACCGAAATGTGAAGCTACAGTTATGAGAACTAATACAGAGTAAAGTAATGATAGTATATATGCATAAACAATTATGATAACAATAGTTATTCATGCTTATGAGATATGTAGAAAATGTAATAAAAGGTGATTATGCCTTAGAACACAGTAGAGGATAGATAGGCATGCCTATAGGGAAGAATCACGATTCTTTGCGACATATTCGCCAGACAGGATATTAGCAGGGCCGTTTGGGTCGATGATATAGATCCGTTTGGATCGGTGGCCCGCGGGGTCCTGCAATAGATAGAAATCAGCGCAAATGCGGTGATATGGTACCTTCCAGTGCGGATGGCATGACATAGGTGACATCTGGATACGGTGATGATACGCCGGGTATTAACGGAGGAGAGATCATTTCATGCCGTGCGGTGATAGTACCTTCGGGTACACTCAGTTATTTCCTGAATCCACTTCACAAGATGTTGCGGACATGAAATAAAGAAAAGGAAAAGTATACACAAAGGAAATGTATATGAAAAGTATATAATAGGATATGATATAGGCGGCATAGCCTTGCTTGTCTGATGAAAATACAGAGCAGTTACAAGAATAAAGTACATATAGCTTTGATATGAAAATAGGTATAAAAAAACACAAGAAAAGTAGGAATAGTACGGGATATCAGGATATAGGCAGTCTGAGATGAACACCTATAATAGGAAAGTATACAATAGTACAAGTATGAAAGTGAAGGGAATGAAATAAATCATAGAGGCAAGAAAGATGAAAAGATATAGACTAGAGGGCATGCTATGTAACTTGACAAAGAATAGGAACATTGAAAAGACATAACAAGCGTGAAAGATAGACACGGGGCCAGTATAGGAATATGTAAAGTACTCAAATAGGAATACGAGAAAAAGTATAAATAAAGGAGATGCTAAAGACATAGAACATGTAATAGAAAAGATTATTTGCAATAGGAATGTCGGATGATAAGGAATTACGTTATAGAAATATGTTTAGATATATATATATATAATGCATATGTAAGCTTGTATTGATCGCCATTGGTGGTTGTCCAAGCTTATGTTCCCACTAAGCGTAAAGCTTAACACGGGTGTTCAATCCGTGTAGAGTACCGAAGGAGAGCTAGAAGGACGGAACATTCAACATCCAGTAAAGTCAACACATCAATAGGGGTCCATTGGAAGATTTTTGTATAATGTATAAGTCTTTTTGTTTCATTTTGCAAACAATGTAAATGTTGAACATTATTAAATATGTACATATATAAGTAATTGTATAAGTAATGGGACTCCGTATATGCGTATACATTGTGATGGACACCACTCCGGTGGTAGTTCTTTTGTATATGTACAAATGATTTTGTTATTACTGAAATTGTTCGTGCACCAATAGGTACAGGTACAACTCTGAGAAAGAACAGGTCAATGAGAGTCCCAGTATATAGTATAGATAGTATCGCGCCCCGGACTTCGGTTCGGATCCGCTAATCGGGTCGGGCCGGGATCGGGGGCGTGACCGGCGTCTTGATGGAAGGCGAGGCTGCTGCGTTTCTCGTATCGAGATGCAATTTCACGTGCCTTGGGTTTGGAGTTAGTTGGAAGCGGTCGCGTCGCCGTCTTGCGATAATGATGACTCTTTGGTTTTCGCGCTTATTTCTCCTACTCCTTTCAATTTCCTTTTGTTTCTTTCGCAGACCTCCTCTATCTTGTGTACCCCTGATCCTACGACCTCTTCTTTGCTCTTAGCGAATTCGTACTTCATTTTCCCTTAGTTCTCCGTCTGACCTTTTTTGTGTAGAGTCTTTTTCTGGCGTTTTTCCTGAGATAGCTTCTTAGTTTTATTCACGGGGCTAGCTGCGTCTTTATCTTGGGTTTCTTTTGGCGTGACGAGGCGCTAGGATTGGGTTGGCCAAGTTTTGTTTTCATTATTTGCTTTCATCATGGGTTTGGGTCGTTCTTCTTCTCTGCGTATTAGAATTTGACTCTTCGTGCTTGGGTCCCGGGCGGAGTAGCGTGTATTGGATTCGTAGGGTTGAACCGATATGCCCGGTGCCCCTTTTCCCTTGGACAAGGGTAACGGGAAAGTAGACCTAATTAAATATCCTGGAGGGTCAGAATACCTAAGATCCATTTATTCGGCATGCTTTAAGCTGGCTGGGGCCTATGAGTCGAGTCCCTCATATGGGGCCACCTTTGCTAGACGTTATTGGCCTCCTTTTGGCGTTCGAGTGTGGTCCCCTGACGTTTTGACCTCCTATGTGGTTTCCGTGCCTAAGATGGTGTGCTTCTTTGAAGTGGCCTTCGATAATGGCCTTCACTTTCCTCTGCATCCTTTCATGAAAGGGGTTTTGCAGCATTTCAATGTCTGTCCTTCTCAACTCTCGCCCAATGGTTGGGGTATTTTGGTTGGCCTATTGGTTTTCTTTAGGGACAGGGGACTTGGTGTTCCCAGTATAGCTTTGTTCTTTATACGTTTAGTGAAGGAAACCATACGAGGGCTTCCTCCCATTTTCTCGACGCTCTGGCGCTCCTGCAGTGATTCAGGGTCTTCCTCTTCCCACGAGGCTTTGGAAGGACGCTATTTCTTGACGGTCGCAATTAGGAATATGACCCTCTTGATAAGACGACGAGCTGGGTCCGGTTGCATGGATACCGCCCAGGGTCTTACGTAAGTGTTCCTACATTTTGGTATAACCTTTATAGGGTTATTTGGTATTTCCAATTCTGCATTGTTTACATACTTCTCAGGCGCTCAAATCGATCTCAGCGCCGAAGATAACGTCATAGCTCTGGCATTGGCTGAGTGTCCTCCTCGCCCCTATGCGGAGCTGATCAGGTCAGACATTCCCGGCCCTTCGAGCTTGAGGTCAACTCGCTCTGCTGCTTTGAGGCCTTCGCCTCCTTCCACCATTAAAGTTTCTCCCATTGGGCCCTCCTCTGCTAAACCCACTAAGGGAGAACCTTCTTGGCTCGATTAAGGCAATGTCTCGCGGGAAGCCCACGGAGCGTGAAACGAAAACCACGGACTCTGTTGAAGATCGGCTAGCTTTGGTCAAAGTTCCGAAATTGAAATCTTCATCTTCTCCGTCTACTCATGTCGAACGGAGGCGGGCACGATCGCCTCGGTTGGGGCTCCCCTACCGATCTTGAGTTGTGACCAGTTGCGGGTGCTGCGAGAAACAAGGTCCCTTAGGTGGGGCCGTTGAGCAGCCGTTGGTGGTCATGCCCATTACTGTCTTGAATCCGCCAACGAAGAGTGTTAGGTCACCTTCTCGAAGGGCGGAAGAGTTGAGGAGGAAAGATCTGGAATCCGAAATTGGCGGAGATGGGGACTCTTTGCTTCTCAATGTCGAACTTCAGCGTGGTATGATCTGCGTCCATTCTTAAGGATTCTGATCTCAAGAGGTCGAGTGCGCTGCCCGTTGATGAGGCTTTGGCCTTATCTCTCCAGGGGGTCGCCTCCGTAAGTTCCCATACCTTGTCGTGTCTGATTCCATTTTGAGTTGAGTGTTGAACTTGCATTGGATGTTGATTCTATGTTAGGTGTGCAGGTGGCTACTCATTTGAAGGTTTGATTTGGCCAAAAGGCCAAACCTGCAAAGAGTCATGCCAGCGCCGGGCTTACGGCGGGTGGCTTCCCTCACATCTAAAGCGGGGGTGCAGGCTACGGGGTCGGGTCACGACGTATGGCCAGGGGAGGCAGTGAAGCTCAAATCTGATTTGAAGCACACCACGTCGGCACGTGCTCGGGCCGAGGGTAGGGAAGATGAGGCCCGAAACAGCTTGAGAGCGACCGAAGGCGAGCTTCGGGAGGTTCGGGATGATTTGCGGGCTGCATAAAATGACTTGCTAGAGGCTAGGGACGGGCTGCGGTGCCTTGATATGAGACCGGATCTTAGGATGAGCTTCTTACATCGAGCGAGCCGGGGAGTCTAAGGAAGAACTGCGTGCGATCAAAGACGACCTGCGTGATAAGACGGCGCTATTGGACGGGGCTCGTCGCGAGGCCTCCGAGGCTGCCAGCTCGGCGGAACGCCTGACTGAGGAGTGCCGCGGGCTGCGTGGGGACCTTCATCAGCAAATAACTTTGGTTGCTCAGCGGGACGAAGTTATAGGAAGATTGAGGGACCAAGCCAGTACTCGGCCCGGGCCACAGGTGGCTCGCTTACCCCCGTGAAGAGGCGCTACGCGGCTTATCGAGGTTTGGATTTCAACTTGACCTCCTGCGACGAGGAGGCGGAGGAGTCTTTCTCAGCGAGATCCTTGAGAGAGCCAGGATACCCTCTGGGAGCTCTTTCCCCTTCTTTTAATGTATAATCTTGCGTATAGACATATGTAGCTTTTTTCTTAATAGATATTCATTTTTTTATTCATCACTTCGTCTTTACTTGTGCACTCCTTGTTATTCTTCATGTCTGTATCAATTTCTTGGCTGCATAGCCCTAGCAAACGTCAAAGTTGGATAGCTGATGGGATGTAGAGTTGGCCGAGTTGAGCTCTTGACTGGGCGCCCCGAGGCTTCATGGGCCTACTCTGCGGGCTAAACAAACTTTTAAGTGCATGGCACGGAGTAGAATAATGTCGAGGTCGTCAAGCTAGAAATTTCTTGGGCTCTGACGATGAGGCCTTGAATTTGAGATAACGGAGCTAACCGGACTTTTTAAAAATTGCATGGCTGAGTAGAATAGTCAAGGTCGTCAAGCCCAGAGTACATTGGGCTCCTGGCGAGGCGAGGCCTTGAAATTTGAATAACCGAGTTGATCGAGTCTGAGGCTGGCGTGGCTTGCGGAGTGGTCGGGGCTCGTCAAAGTGAGCCTGCGGAGCTCGGCGGTGAGGCCTTGTTGGCGATCCGGCCCGAGGGCGTGAGTCCCTCTTTGGTACAGTGGCCTATGCGGAGTGGTCAAGCTCGTGAGTGGGCTCTGAATCTCGGCGGGGCCTTGTTGGCGATCCGACTGGTAGTCGACTCCTTGGGCTGCGTGGCTGTGTGAGTGGTCGAGGCTCGTCAAAGTGAGCTCTTGGGCTCGGTGGGGCCTTGTTGAGCGTCCGGCTGGCGGGGCGATCGGCTCCCCCAGGGTGTGTGGCTGTCTTGCCAGTGGTCGGGCTCGTCGAGAGTGAACTGCGAGGCTCGAGGCGGGGACCTTGTTGGCGATCCGGCTGGTGATCGACTCTAGGGCACGCGTGCAATGCGGAGTAGTCGAGGCTCGTCAAAGTGAGCTCTTGCGGGCTCGAGGCGGCGGGGCCCTTGTTGGCCGATCCAGCTGGGTAATCGACTCCTAGGGCTGCGTGGCTGTGCGGAGTGGTCGGGCTCGTCGAAGTGGTCGTTGCGTCTTGACCATTCGGCTTACAGTTTTCTTAGAAATGTGCGAGGCGTCTTTAATCTTTGATTTATGGAGGTGGGCGTTGCGCGAATTCCAAGTCTTTGGCCTTCTTATAAATGGCGGCTTCATTGCTATGGAGTTTATACTTTGAGATAATGCCTCTTACGGTGCGTGGTAGGGTCTGTCACGAGATGAAGCGTTGAAGCTTGATCGTCTTTCTTGGGGGATCACGAAGATTAGTTCGATTTGTTGGACTTAGCGTGGGGTTGTGTTTCCTAGTCTCCTTTATGGGAGTCATGTTATTCCCTAGCCGTGCTAGGGAATGTCGGAAGAGGAAGCGAGGCACATTTCTTGTGCTTTCTCTATTTTCTATTCTTAACTCTCTTATCTCCTTTTCCTTTTTCTTCTTTCCTTTACGCCTGACTCTTTCCATCCATTTTTATTCTTCTCCTCTTTTACTTATTTTCATCGTTTTCCTTTCCTCTTTTCTTCCTGAAGTTTTCTTTTTTTTTTTTTTTTTTTGAGGAAATTGCTTGTACTATGTATGAAGTTATGGATAATGACAACTAGCGATTGTAATTGAATGTAATCTAATTAGAAATAAATAGAGACTTTTCCTTTTAAGGTATGATCGCTGCATTACATTTGTATGTAATTTTTAAGTAGCGTTCATATCTATCTTGTTTGCGTCTAATAAATAACCAGTAGACGCACAAATGATCATCTAAAAACTAATAATACTTTAATTAAGATTACACACCGAGGTCTACTAGTAAAAACGCTTAAGGTGTTCTGCATTCCAAGTATGGTGTAAAATTTTTCCCTCCTCTGTCTAGAGCTCATAATTGTCTGGCCTGATGACACGGGATATGATGTAGGGGCCCTCCCAGTTGGGGCCTAGTTTTCCATGCGTTAGATTCTTCCTCGCTGGCAGAAGCTTCTTCAAAACTAGGTCACCTGGCATGTAGCTCCTAGGTTTGACCTTTTGGTTGTAATACCTCGTTGTCTTCCCTTGGTAATCCTTTGTGCGCCTTATAACCTGCTCACGTTTTCATCACAGGAGATCGAATTTAGGCGAAGAGTCTTGTGTCCCAGTGTTCCAACATCGCTAACTCGATCCTTAGGGACTTTAATCCGACCTCGGCCAATTTCTTGCTTCAATGCCAAGGCTAGGCGAATGGGGTTTCGGGTTCTTGACTTCTAGCGTTGTCGCAGGCCCGTAGCACCTCGGGAATTATTCTGCCCATTTTCCTTTAAGATTTTCCAATTTGGTCTTCAGCGGCCTTAAGGGTTACGATGGTGACCGGCTGACCATTAGGCTGCGAATGTCTTCCGGAGACGGTAATAATTCTAGCAATTCCCGAGCTTGGCACGAAATCCACGAACTTGGCGTTGTCAAATTGCTTTCCATTATGCGATACCCGAGGGCTCTTGGGATACGAATGTCACGCATATGATGGCTCGCCACACAAATTCGTATCTTTTGTTCGTAATTGTGGCCAAAGGATTCGACCTCGGCCCACTTGGTGAAGTAATCTTTGCGACCTTTGATGTGGTGATGACCATACGAGGGGCAAAGGTCGTGTCCAAACCCACATTGGAAGGCCGGGGCTTGTAATTGATGTCAAGGGCTTTGATGGGAGGCGTGAGATCTTGGCGTGCTCTTGGCAAATCTTGCATTTTCTTATCAGGTCGGTTGCATCTCTGAGTATTGTGGGCCAGTAGTACCCCTATCTTAAGACCTTTCCTGCTAATGCCCGAGCTCCGATATGATTTCCGCATATACCTTCGTGTACTTCCCTTATACGTGTTCGATTATCTTTTCCATGATACGCAGGATGGGTGTGAAACCTTGTATGCAAGCTTCCCTTATGATTAGTGAACTGAGCTGACCTCGTCCTGATTTTAGTTGCTTCTTTCGGGTCGTCGGGTAGGCCGTAGTACAGTATGTAATCCTATTAGGATCCATCCAACTCGCTCGGACAGGTTGGGCCTTCCGTCAGGAGATCTATAGAAGGCTCTGCAAGGTATTCGACAGGTGTTGACCTACTGAGGTCTTCCTGTGAGGCTATCGCTAGTTTTGCCAAGGCATCGGCTCGGGAGTTCTCTGCTCTAGGGATATGTTTGACCTGGACCAGCATGAAGTTTTTCAATAAATCTCGTACCTTTTTAAGGTATAGGATCATTCTTCCGCTTTTGGCCTCGTAGGTATCTTCTATTTGTCTTACTACCAGCTGAGAGTCACTACAGACCTCAAGCTGGTCAATTTCTAGCGAATGGGCGAGGTTGAGGTCTGCTATGACGGCCTCATATTCGGCCTCGTTGTTGGAGGCTTGGAATCCTAATCTGAGCGCATACTCAATGTCTATTCCTTACGGGAGAGTTAGGATTAAGCGAAGCTCACTTCCTTGCCAATGCGTTTGTGGCCCCGTCTCTGAAAATTTCGGTCGTGCGTCGGTCGGTGCTTGGATGTTCTTGGTAGGCTCTGCTGTGGTGAATTCCATGATGAAATCTGCTAAGACCTGCCCTTTTATTGCAGTCTTCGGCTTATATATGATGTCGAACTCGCTCAGCTCTATCGCCCTTTAGCACTTGCTTCATCGGATATTCTGTTGGAACTTCTATGGTATGAGCCTGGAAGTGAGGGTGAAGCTTCCGAGCTGCGGTTACTAGTGCCAAGATTAATTTCTCCATCCTCGGGTACCTCTCTTCCGGCTCCTCTCGAGGGCCGCGACTTCAATAAGTAAGCGGGTGTTACACTTTCGGTCTTTGTCTTTGACGAGGGACGGGGCTGAGTCGAAATAAATCACCGTGATATAGGTGAGGCTCCTCGATGGGGCTTGCCGGAGAATAGGGGGGACTCAAGTATGCTTTCAATCACTGAGGGAATGCTTCTTGCATAGTATCCCATTGAAAGGCCTTCTTGAGAACTTGGAAGAAGGCTAATGTTATCAACTAGCCACTGGATCTGAATCGAAACCCAAAGCAACAATCCTTCTGTCATGCAGTTTTGGACCTCCTTTATACCTGAGGGTGACGGCATGTCGAGCACAACCTTTATTTTGTCTGGATTTGCCTCAATTCCTCGGTGGTTGACTATGAAACCTAGGAATTTTCCGGCTAACACTCCGAAGGCACACTTGGTTGGATTCAATTTCATGTTGTACTTCCTCAGGATCTGGAACGCCTCGGACCGGATAGGCTATGGAGATCGCGGTGGTGGATTTTTACTGGCATGTCATCTATGTACCTCCATGGTTGTTCCTATGCGCCACGAACATCCTGTTTACCCGACCTGCGGTAGGTAGCTCACGTGTTCTTGAGTCGAAAGCGTCACCACGATAACAATGGGTTCCACCTTACATGCGAGCGAGTCTTTCTTGGTCATTTTAGGTCCATCTTTGATCTGGTGCCCAGCCGGAGAAGGCATCCATAAAATTGAGGAGTTCATGGCCAACAGTGGCATCTGATGAGTCGATTAGCGCGAGAGAAGCGTCCTTTAGGCACGCTCTGTTGATGTCAGTGAAGTCGATCTGGTATGCTAGTTTGCTTTTTTGGCCCAGTATGGCGTTGGCTAGCCATTGGGGATATTCTACCTCTCCCGATCGCTCTTGCACAGAGGAGTTTGACCTCCTCATTGTTCCTTTGCCTATCGAGACCTTAAGGCTCCTCACTCTTGTTTTCTTGGTTTAAAAGACGGTGACGTTGACCTATGGGTAATTACCCCAGTAGAAGTCAATTCCTCTATGTCTTGCTGCTTCACGAAGACATCTTTGTTACTGTCTCAAAAAATTGGGTGAGAGGGTCTTTAGGAGTCTTACGCTGGGCGGGAGCCGTGTAGGCCCGAGGTGTTCGGGTCGTCATCGACTGCAAACCAGCTCTTAGGGAGCTCGGTCGGGTGGATATTTCGTCGCGCATTCAGACTCATCGGGGATATGTTATCGTAAATTTTTCTTCTGTGGATCTTGTGAGTAGCATTCCACTGGCCACTCGTTAGTCTCCACTCCCGAACCATTCCTATTAAAACTACGGTAGGAAACTTGATCATCATGTGGTAAAGCGGAGAGAATGGCTTTTATTACATTAAGAAGTGCACTTTAACAACGCCATTATAAGCGGATCGTCTACAACGAGGAATCATGTGTCGTCGTCGCTGGCATGGGGATCTCGAGGTGAGTACTATATGTATTGAGCCCAAAGTGTCCTTTCTCAGGAGGAATCCTCGCGGATGGGTGCGCGGGGTTCCATTATCTCTTTAATATCCATCTGTATGAAGTAGGATGAAGATGATGTCGGCCGAACTTCCATTGTCAACCAGGACCCGATGGACCGTTTTGTTGGCCACAAGCCTCGGGTGTCACCAAAAGGGGTCGTCATGGAAGTGTGGCATCCCTCAGGTCTTCGAGAGAAAGTTATGGATGTCGAGGCGAAATCAGTTTGGACACCGCTTGTACTTAGCTATCTCTGTTAACCTTATCTTTGCTTGTGAGATGGGCCTTCTGGCCCGAGCTAGATTCCCCTCCCCACAAATCCTCCACGATATCACGTAGTTTCTCCTAAAGTTGTTAGTCTTTGAGTTGTTGTCATCGAGGTGGTGGTGGTAGTACCCATTGAGCTGGGAGGGGAGGAGGCCTTGGCGGTTGTGTGAGGAGGGGAGTTAGGGAGGAGGGAGGTGCCGATTTGAAAGGAGGAGGCTATGGATGTGGAGATACCAGCGCCTTGTCAAATACTCTATTTCCTTCTTAGGATTGTATCAGGTCCTTCAGATGCGGTGTGCGTGAATCCATGTGGAACTCGCAATATCTGGTGTTGTCTCTTGTGGAGGGGTCTGACTTCATTTATGTTGTGCCAGAGGCTGCTTGTTTCGTGCCAGCCGGGACTGCGATCACTGGTCGTTGGGGGGGTGAACCGCAGGCGGAATAACATCGTCGCCTTCCCGAGGTTGCGGGGTGGGCCTGGGACGATCTCTGAGGAGTTCCCACGTCTTTTTTTAGAGACCAGTTCTCATCACTATTTGAGACCTTTCCAGTCCACTTTGTCTTGGGGCTTAAGTCTGTCGCTTGTTTGTCCCGCTTTTTTCTTTATGGGTGGAAGAGCTCTCTTTCTTGGATATGAGGGCTTCTTCACCGTTAATATATTTCTTTGCTTTTGCGAGCACCTTAACCATGCTTGCTTGGGGATTTTTGGAGATGGAAAACATCAAGTCTTTCGACTGAACCCCTAAGCCAGCAATGAATGCAGTGATCGCGAACTTCTCGTTGGGTATATCTACCTTGGAGACTCGACTTGAATCCTGTGGACATAAGGGCCTCGGCTTTCTTTACGAGCTTTGCTTGATGGTCGATAGATGATAACTTGGCTTTTATCACGTCGCATGCGCATTAAGAGTGAGAGCCAGAGCGCAATGGATGTAGCTCTGAATGAGGAGATTCGTGTGGTGGAAGCCTATTAAATGAACCAAGTGGGCCTTTTAATGTGATGTGAAAACACGCATACATGCGGATCTTGATACAATGCAACTCCATTGGTTTTGTAAGTATTGAGATGATCGTGGATCCACGACACCATCAGATACTTCCACTTGTGGCATCCTGAATTTTGTTTGGAAGGAGGTGAAGCGCTTTCGGTACATGAAGGGTAATTTCGGTTGTTAATACCAAGGTGTCCCATAGAGTGTGTCGGGAGCGCGTCCTCTCACCACTTCCTTCCTGCCAATTTGTGAGGCTCTTCTTTGGAGGAGGCTCTTGAACCTCTGCTCCCATGATTGCTCTCCTGCTCCTTGTTGAGAAATTGGGTGGATATTAATTCGCATGCCCTCCTAGTGTTGTTCGTTTGCCTCCTCTCGAGACGATTGTGGTCGGAATTGCCCCTGGCTCGGCTAGACTACTATACGTTTCTGACTCAGGAATATGGATTGTGTTGCCACTTCTTGAGGAGGAAAATTGATAACTAACATGGTGTGAGCTTCAGGTGGGATTTGTATCTACGCAGTGAGTTCTTCACAATTCTCCTATCAAGCGTTGATTTGGTGGGGCGGATGCCTCCACCTGCGTTCTCGTGTTAACTAGCGTCGCTTCTAACGTCTTGGGGTCGGTATCGTTGCTGGTTGGTCCTACATCCTTAGAGGATTGGCGTTGCTCCTGCTTGTGTTTCGGGTTGATACCATCAGTAACTGAGAAATCAATCTTTATTTATCAAGGAATTGTCGTTTACGGACGGCCTTAGGCCCGATGATCTTCAGCCGGGTAGGGCTGGGCGTATGGGGGTCGTTAAGCGTGGACTCTTGGCCCGAGAAATTTGATGCGGGCGCGGAGTGCTAAATGCAAAACAAGAAAGAAGGGGTCGGCGGGAAGCCGCCAGTAGGCCGCCAGTCTAGTGAGTTTCTTTGCAGAGAAAGAGCATTTAGAGAGTGATGTGTTGCGTATGTTTGCATTACCTTTCACTTAGATGGGGTGGCCTTATATTTATAGTAGATGTTTACCGATTGGATGGTGATTACGGATACTTTCCGTTAGATGGTGATTATGATCTTTCAGTTGAATGAGATATTTTAACGTGCTCGGTTGATTATGGATATAGAAAGTGGAGTTCTATTTGGAATTATTTCTCTCCCTTATTGGTGGGATCCGTTTGATGAAAATTTGTGATGTTAGCAAAGATTATCTTACTTTCCCTAGCTGGTAGATTTAGTTTGATTTCTTTGGATAATATATTATTAGGGATTATTTCATTTTCATATCATGGGATTTGGCTTGATTCTTGAGCATGAAGCTCTTGATTACTATGTCGACCTTTGGCGGCCAGTTGGGCGCCGTCCACAGAGTGGCGTGAAATATCTGAATCTTTGATGGGCGATGCGGCCAATTAGGCGCCGTCACGAGGCGGCGTCGAAAGGTCTGGAATGTTTGATGGGCGTATCTCTCTTTTGGGTTTTAGCGAGTGGGTAGGAGCCCGTTTCCAGACCTATCCATTCGAATTAAGCAATTGGAGGTTAGAGATTCTAAATTTTAATTTCCTAACTTCGCCCAATAATAAAAAGTGATAACTTCTTGCAGTGAAAGATATTTTAAAAGGATCCATAAAAAACGATTTTACATTAAAAAAAAAAAAAAAAGGTCAAAAAGTAAGGGATTCCTTACACTCTAATTACAGACAATCCGTTACACAAATCCAGCTGCAAAAAAGCCTTTTTCATTCTCTAATTTCCCCATTTACACGATTTTTCTTTTCGTTACAGGGAAATCCATCAAAACCGCTGGAAAGAAAAAGTGAAATAAAAAAACCTAAAGGAGAAGGAGAAGGAGAAGGAGACGAGACGCGTGTTGCTTTATTAAAGGACAAGCAGTCCTCTTATTTCGTACACGTGTCCATATATTTTAAATCAGACACCGTCTTAAAGTGTGAACGCACCAAACTCCCAACGCACGTTCATACCATGAGCAATACTGTTTTTGATTTTTTCTTTCGGTTCACTTTCTCTTCTTCGGTTTCTAAATCTACCTGCATGATTTCACGTGTTTTCTGCATGCCTACCGCGGCGCCTCAATCAAGAATATTTCGTACTTGCATTTCACTCTTTCACTATTAATTTTAAGTTTGAGCTGTAAAAGCTCATTTCAAGTTTATTTTTAAAGATACGAGTTTTCTCATATAAAATTTTAATTTATAGAGCATCCTATATATGAGAAAATTCATATATCAAGAAATAAATTTGAATCTAACGATATAAAACTCGTCCGGATATGAGAATAAGTTTTTTACCATTGAACCCAATTATGTTATAAAATCCTTTTTGTTGAAAATAATATTCTATGTCTAATATATTATAGTTTTTTTTTTTTTTCGGTGCTTTTAATTTTATCGATTCAAACTAAGAATACATCCGATAAATAAAATAATCAAATTCTGGTGCTAATAAAGATAACGAATCGATTTAAAACGACAAAAACCAAATATCAGACCAAGACGTATACAAATTATACGCTGCACAAGACGATAATAAAATTACAAAAAAATAAAGTAAAAATCTAAATCATTTATTGAAGAAGAAAAATGGTAGAAAAGACATGTAAATGAGTCATTCTAGGTCAAAAATGACAAAAAAATCACCCCTCATTGCTTAATGAAAATGAACTAGAAAAAACAATACGAGATAAAGAAAGAGGCTAGGGTTTTGAGGAAGGTATTACATTTATTTAACACTTCAAACTTAGATTATTTATTTTAATTTAATTTATCATTATACAAATTAAACAATTTTAAAACATAATAAGTTTTTAAGTAATTTCCTTTAATTGTTTTAAAAAAAAGTAATCCCCTCTAATATTTTTATTAATATATAAGTTTTTAAAATAAATATTTCATTTTTTCACTATTTCTCGCAACCAACACAATCTCGTATTCTCAATGGTCTATCATATCTATCTCATGTGATAGGATAATCAATGTTTCAAAAATATAGGACATATGAATTAGTGTCAGAACCTCTTTGTGCTTAGGGGGGCACATGCCCCCCTCATATTTTTGAAAAAAAATGTTTTGATAAGGGTTTTGAAGACCACATTTCATATGAAGGTTTTTATTTCTTACCATAGTGCTATACTTCCCCCTTAAGTCATTTCCTAAGTTCGCCACTAATAGAAAGGGGAGGGTTCGAGGTTCAAGTTCTAATGACAATAATTTAATGGTCTTGTTTGGTTAAGCTCACTGGAGGAGCAACCATTAGTTAATAGTTTATTCACCCCCAATAAACTCGTGTAAGGTACTTGGTCAAGATACCTAATCAATTTTTAATAGCTTATTAGGGTTAAACAGCTCCTGGTGAGAAAAAAAAAACTGTAAATCGTAGTTTTTTTTAAATGCTCTTCTAAAAATATTATGGTTTTGCTTGATTGAGCTTATTGATGAGCAATCACGAGCTCATAACCAATTTACCCCAATCAATTCTTGTCTTATAATGTGCTTGGTAAAAACACATAAACGGATTAGGGTTAATCAGGTTGATGGGAAAAAACTATAAATCGTAGCTTTTCCTTAAACATTCTTATAAAAATATCAAAATTTTCATTTTTATCATTCTCTCATTATTTAAGTAAATTTTTTAAGAAATTTGTTATATGGAAAAAAATTAAATATATGGATGAATTTTTTGGTTGTTAGGAGAATCCAATTCAATCGTTTTGACTTTCTATTTCCACTTTCTCCAAAAAGGAAAAAATAAATATGATAATGAAAATGAAAGTTTTATATTTTCTGCTCAATAATAAAAAAAAATATGATATATATATATATATATATATATATATATATAATTATTTTTATGTTTATTTAAATTCAAAACAATGGACATACTGTTTTTGAAATGTATATAAATATATTTAAAAAAATTTCAATTCTCAAACAAACTTTTATTTTTATAAACTATTTATATTACCTAATTATTTTATAATTTTGAGATAATAGTTTTATTCAATAATTTTATCATTAAGTTTGTATTTTTTTAATTAAAATTTCATCCTTAATTATTTTATATACATATATAAATACAAATTTGTGTTAATTTATTTGTGATTATTATGAGGATTCAATTTTTAATTTTAATTTAATTTTAATTTTTAGTTATTTAATATGATAAAATCGTGATTTGTGACATTATAAAATCATTTATTGTATTTTAGTTTTTATTAATATTAACAAGTTAAACAAAGTCTAGAGTTATAAATAGGAAAATAAATTATTTTGGCCTATTTTTCTCCAACAAAATTCGAGAAAGCATTTTAGGTATTTATTTGTGTATTTGCATGGTTTTGAGTTGAATTTGACCGTTTCTTAACTTATTTTCTTGTCAATCTCTGGTACTCATTCAAAGTCACTACAAAAACAACAAGTAGCTACTAGCACCAACTATCAACGTTATATATATGCATTGTTTTTATATCTCTCTGTTATATCTATATATGTAAATTTATCTTCAACCAGTTATCAATTATCAACTATTTTATTAAGAAATAATTTATAATCAATTGCTAGTACTAACTACTAGCTATTAGCACCAGCTATCAAATACCAACTATCAACTAAACAAACATAGCCTATATTTTTCATCCTTATCATTCCCTCCTTGTTTACTTAATTCTTTTTTAAGAAACGGTTATATGAAAATATTTATAAGAAAAAGGAAATAGCACATGCTCCCCAGCTACTAGCACCTGATCCAAATAGGCTCCTATGTTTTTTAATCTTATCATTCTAAATCTTTTAAGAAATTTGTTATATGAAAAAAAATTTATAAGAAAAACAAAAAGAAATATAGGTAAAGATTTTGGTAGTTATGGGAGAGTTCTAGTAGTAAATAATTAAAGCAATAGACATACAAAATATGTTTTTAAAATATATTTAAAAAAATTTAAATTCTAAAACAAAATTTTATTTTTATAAAATTTTTATGTTACCTAATTATTTTATAAGTTTGAGATAATATTTTTATTCAATAATTTTATCATTAAGTTTATCTTTTTTTCTTAGATTGAAATTTCATATTTAATTATATATATAGATAAATATACGGATTCAAAATTCATTTTTAATTATTTAATATGATAAAATCATAACTCAAAATGAATTTTGTATGATATGATTTATAAATATGGTCTGTGTTTGGGTAATCAGCTTAATTAAACAATTATTTTATAAGAGTTTATTATGAGAATTTATGTTATAAGTACTTTATTCAATAAGCTATTTGTATTTGGATGCATATTTTAAAAAACGATTATGCATTATTTTAAGATGTTTGAATGTATTAATATATAAGCACTTATAACAGCTGAAATTACTGAAAATATCATCACAAGCACTTATAAAATTGAAGTGTTTGAATAAATAAATACTTGTCATAATTTAAAAAAAAAAGAAAAAAAGGAAAAAAACTAAAAATTAATATTATATATATATATATATATATATATATATATATATATATATATATATATATATATATATATATATATATATATATATATATATATATATATATATATAAAGTAAAAATTCATTATATACTGAAAACATTTATCATTCAAATGTAATTTCTAATATAAAAATTAGCTAAAGAACCATTACCTCATTTTCACTTTTGTTTTTTATGCATCAAGAGATTATAAAAACTAAAATATTCTAGATTTTTTTTATTCATTAAAATATTTGGAACGCTTTCTATAAATTTGAAAATAATGTTTCATAAACTCATAATTATTTAAGGCGCAGGCTCAGCCTCAGACTCAGCATCACTTCGCGACGCAGTTCAAGCTACAGACATCTTACCTAATATAAATAAAAATTATATATCTAACTAAATATTGTTTATAGTTTTTTATCTAATAATAAAATACAATAAAATAAATAACATCAAACATCACTAGTGCTTTCCACCATCACAAACATTTCCAAAACAAAATAACAAACATCATTAGTATTTCTCATCATCACAAAAATTATAAGTTTCAAAACAAAATAAATACTAATGGATTTGAATCAAATTATAAATCAAGAAAATAATCATAAATATCATTATTTCCATCATCAATATAATATTTTTCTATTTTTTAATTATATTTCGTGATTTTTTTTCCTCGTTTCTTACATTTTACCTATTTTACATAATTTTTTTAAATTTGTTTTCTTCTTTTTTTTCATTATTTTTCAGATTTTTTTTCTTATTTTTACATAACTTTTTTAATTTTTTACCTATTTTTACATAATTTTTTGGAATTTATTTTCTTTTTTTTACATCAAATTTTCTTCAAAAAAATTACCAAATTTTACATTTTTTGAATTTATTTATATATTTTTCCTATTTTTTTATATAAATGGTCAAAATGACAATATTATCATTAAGATGATCGATTTTTAGGCTTTACATTAGCTTTTTTAAGCTTATTGAAATAAACTAAAATAAGCTTATAGTGACATAAGTTATTTTTATAAGCTATCCCAAACCAATCTTATATTGACATAGAAATAAAAAATAAGGATGAAAAACTTAAATATTACAATTAATTTTATTTATCATAAATTATATATTTAATCAAATGTGCTTAATGACCTCATTATTAACCTCTAACATCATAATAAAAAAAAATAATGAGATCTCTAATTACTTTAAAAATAATTAATTAGAATAGAGTTTTCATTGTATGCATTTGCTTTTAGTATATCTTTACTTTACTAAATAGTGATTTAT
This sequence comes from Tetrastigma voinierianum, assembly GCA_016808115.1. Lineage (NCBI taxonomy): Eukaryota > Viridiplantae > Streptophyta > Magnoliopsida > Vitales > Vitaceae > Tetrastigma > Tetrastigma voinierianum. The sequence continues at coordinate 43,584 of JAEQBH010001279.1, read as the reverse complement.
AACCCACTATCACCGGCTAACAATTAAACCAAACATATCATATAACTAAAAGTATTTTAGCCGGAAAAAAAAAAGGTCTTGTCATGCAACTGTCGGCAATAAAAGAAAAAAAAGCAAGTTAATATTCTAAAAGAAAGGAAGCTACTACATCTTATCCTTAGAACATACTCCCTGGGCCTACCCACTTTGCCCGTGAATATTGGTGACGGATGGATTTTAGGCCATTGGCAGTAAAGTGGCTTGTCATAAGCTTTTTGCAAGTTTAAAAAAAAACCTAAAATAAAATTAGTCACGTTATAAATCTTTGTCGTTAATGTCAAGTCAAAAGTCTTCATATTGTATTCAATATTTTTCTGAGTTTTCTGTATGCATTTTCCTCCATTTTGTCCTTCAGAGAATCCTTTTCACATTGGGGCATAACATTTTAAGCCGGATTAAGCTTTAAGTTGGTTAAAAGTTAAAAGTTAAAAGTGATTTTTTTTTTCTCAAAATATAACGTCTTTTTTTTTTTTTTTTTCTTTCAAAAAAAACAAAAGTGAATTTTTTTTTTTTCTCAAAAAATCTCAGCAGTTTGAAGGCTTTTATAAAAGGGGGTGCAAATTAATTATGAAAGAGACATTTGAACAACCGTCAAGGATGAAATCTGAAAAGAGACAAGGGAAGGGGAGGGGTTTGCCGTTTGGTCATCCTCCGGCTCAAGTCCCTAGACCCCCCAACCCAACCACTATTCCACCCTGGGATATTGTATTTAATTTCTGTACTTTTTGATTAGTAGAGAGTATGATTTCCATTTTCCATGAACCCTTCAGGTTTGAACAAGAAGGATGACCTGGTCAACACTGGACTCCTCCGTCTATAGTCCCACTGGCCACAGCCATTGATATTAGTAGTTATTTTGATTTGATTGCCATTTTCAATTATTTTGACTTTCTAATACCATTATGCCAAAAATTGAAACTGGTCTAATACGTATATATATCTAAAAGAAACAGTTTTCATGTACGGTAAAACCTATATAAAATAACAAACTAAAGATTAACATAAATTATTATTTTAATGGGATACGAAATTTATTAATTTAGAAATTGCATTTATTTTGTCGTCTCATACACATAAAATTATAGACGTGTTAAAGAAATTAATTAATTAAAAGGATGTGAATTCTTATTTGTTACTTTTATATATTTTATAAGCATAATATTTATATTAAATTCAAATTCTATTAAAAGAGTTAGTTGTAAAAAATACTTTATCTATTATTAATTCTTTTTTTTTTCTAAAATTTTTTATTTATTTTATGCATTTAAAAAGTTATTATTTCAAAATATGAAGACTAAATTTTTATATTCAAGCAAGATAATCAATTTATTGAGTAGTTATTTATCAATATTTTATTATATATAAAATCATAAAGTAATAAAACTTGATTATATATTGAACTAAAGGAAGCAAGATAATACTTGAACTTGTTTCAAATCTATCATATGTTTGGAAAAAATTCAAAATTTTTAGTTTAAATATTTTTGTTAGACTCAACTTTTTTCGAAATGTTTCAAGTTTAAATCCCAATAATACTTTCGAATATATATGTGAGATTTAGAATCTCTCATGACTTACCCAACTAGCCATTTAGCCAATATTAAGCACGCGCTATATTATACAGAAAGTTTTACTATCTCATGACCAGTATCACTAGCCATATGATAATTAACTGATGTGATAGGGCTTAAAGACATATTTTGTGTGTACATAAGCCTGCTTAGGACAATTCATGATCTAAAAAAAAGTTTGAATCCCAACATGGACAAAAAAGAAAAAAACGTTTTCTTTTAAAAAAAAGATAGAACCCAAAAACCAATCTTATTGATATTTTTAATGGGCATCATATTTGAGTGACGAACAGGGGTCTCAAACTAAATGGGTCGGGTTTGGTCAGGTTGCTTGATCCGAACAAACGATGCCCGTGGCCTGATTCGGGCTGAGCCTATGTGCCCATTGATCGGTCAATGGGTCGGACCGGCCCGAACCTTATATTTTTTAAGACCCACGAGCTCTAAAATAGGTGGGCCTGACAGGCTTAGGAAGGGTGGACCTGATGGGCCTAGGGCGGGTGGGCTTAACACGCCCAATAATTAAAACATTTTTTTATATTTTAATTTTAACCCTTTTTCTCTTATTTAAAATTTAATGCACTAACTAAATTGTATATATATTTGACTTATATATAAACTTTTAACAAAATATATATTATAAATAGAGTTACATAATGTATTTACAAATAATAACATATGAATAGGAGGTGCCTAAAAGGCGGGCTTAAGGATGGGCCTGAAAGCCTACGGACTAGGCTTAAACTGAAGTCCATGATCCGATCCTTTCTAAAAACGGGCTTGAACCATGCTTTATCCCGTGGAAGCGGACCTCGGACTTCAGGGTTTTTGGAGACTCTAGTAATGAACAAAAGAGCACGTTATTAACGGAGGAATACGATTTCCACTTCAATATATACAAAAGTCCATGTAGTACTTGTAGGATACGATTTCTACCAACCTAGATCGCCATGGAAGAACACAAAGATCAATTTAATGGAGAAAAATTGTAAATTACATACCTTTGGAATCCATGGATCTCTTTCTTCGTTGATGCGGAACCGATGAAAAACGTGAATGAGAACCGATCTCAAGATCTCAAGATCTTCTCCCAAACAACCCTTTGTAACTGGCCTTATGAGATTGCCGATCACCTCTCTCTAAACGATGAGAGAAAACTGACGTGATAGAAATGTAACCTTGTATTTATGACTCGGTTCTTTCCTTAAATGTATTCTGACCACTCGCCCTCTCATAACGGGTCGGCCGAACTCAAACCCCACACACCACCAAATTTATATGATTTATTAAGAAGCCCAATAACCTTACTTAATTGGGATCATCTTAATCTCACTTTTAATTCCAATTAATGAAGCCCACTTAACGAAAAACTTTACATCTCTCCCACTCGCCGATATTAATCAAACAAAACTCGTGTGCGCACCTTTATACTGGGTCTAGAGATTTATTCTAATAATAATCCGATCCCATGTTTCCCCGACCGAATCATACGTAATTGCATGTACCATGCAACCCTTCCACGGGTCACGAGTGCTTTCAACTCTTACTGATATGGATTCAATATGGTATGTGTTTAAATGATACACTCATGAATATGATACTTCGTGTGTTATCCATTCTTTATTAGTCCAAATTCTCTCTCCTTAAGTGTCACAAACCTAGTGTGTCACCGTGAGAATATCCATTATGGTTCCAACGAACTCGTATATGTGTTACCTGATAGGTAATTTTACTTAATGTGTAACAAAATATGCTATCGAGGCTAATGCCAAGAACGCCCCATACTTCTTTATTCAAGGTTTACACAATGCCTTGATATTTTCAATGCTTATATGTATTCTCAACTCCGATGTAAACCTACATTCACAAATACCTTATCAATGTAAAAGAGTTGATACATATTCAATTATTACAAAAATGTAATGAAATTGAATTCAACCTTATTGGGAAATTTTAAAACTTAATAGCTCCCCACTAATTCACGTGATCCCATGATACCCTAAGCCCATGTTAATTACACGTCGTCTAAATACGTGGCGAAGGCCTTTAGTTAGCTGATCCGCAATCATATCATCCGCTGATATGTGCTCCAATCGCAACGCCACCGCTTTGAACTTTTCCTTTGGCCACGTATTTCGACCTCCATGTGTTTGTGACTCTTGAGACCTCCTCGTTGTTGTTAATAACAACACCGCGTAGCTGTCAGCCGAATACAATCAGATGGGCCTATCCACAAATCAAACACGGTTAACTCCTTAATTAGGTTTCGAGCCAAATTGCTTGAGTAGTCACGAAAAGCATGCTACAAACTCCGCTCGCATGGTAGGATGCAATTAATTTACGCTTTCACTTTCCATGATATCGCACCCCGCTAACTTAAAGATATAACCGCTTGTCGACTTCTTTTCATCCCGATACCAAAGAAGTCAATCTGAATACCCAACTAGTCAGAGGGTCCCGAACATGTTTGTAAATCAACATATATTTTATCTCTTCTTTAAGTACCTCATAACCTCAAGAACCCACCGATCATGTCCCGGGTTTGACTGATATCCGCCTAGAAGTCCCGCTACAAAGGCAATATCGCCTAGTGCATACCCGAGCATACATAATACCTCCGAGTGCACTAGCATAGGTGCGTTCTTCATTTGGGCTTCTGCATGTACGAGATGAGGGCATTCAGCGATGGGCTGACATCTTCTGAGCGAACAATTAAAACACGCCGGGTGCATGTTGAATCTTTCTAAAACCACGTCGACATATGCCTACGAGATAAACCTGATAGTACGCGAAACGTGCATGAATCTCGATACTGGGAATGAAACGCCTCGCGAGTCCTTCATATCGAAAGTTGTTTGACAACATCCGCTTTGTCTCATGCATTAGACCAAGGTCGCTTTGCGCGTGAATATCATCCCGCGTAGATATTAGGAGAGTAATTCCTCCTTGATCTTCTGCAGTATATACATTGATACACTTTGTTCTATGAGAAGCCATATGAAGCAGCAAACCTTGTAGGCAGGTACCATTGTCACGAAGCTTGCTTGAGACCATAAATAGACTTTTCAGTCTACATACGAGATTTACACGAATCATTTTGCCACAAAACCTTCGGGTTGCATCATATAGACTTCTTCATTAAGGTCTCCATTGAAGCGGTTTAACATCCATGCGGTGTAACTCCGTATCAAAATGAGCAACTAATGCCATAGTCACTCTGAAAGAATCTTTGAAGGAAGTGGAGAAAAAGTTGATTATAGTCTGCTCCTTCTCTCTGAGTGGAAACCTTTGGCTCTGATCTGTTTAAACTTCTCAATCTTTCCTTTATAGTCCTTTTAGTCTTATACACCCATTTGCGGCTTGATGGGTCTACTTGACCCTCAGGTAATTGATAAGTTCCCAAACTCCATTATGCCTCGTGATTGAATTTCATCTCATTGCATCTAACCCTGATTCGGCGGGAATGACAACTTCCTCATAGTTATTGGATCAGTCACAGAACCGATATCGTATTCTTGCTCTCCTATAGACTAAATGACCAGGTGAGTATAGGCGATCGTCTCTCCTTTGGTGGATCCTTCTTTGGAGTAGTAATGGCGGCATTACGCACGAGGCACTTGATGAACTCGGTAGGGTGTCTCAACAGGGATCCCTAGTCTGACGGAGTTCAATATGGTATGTAGGAGTTTCCTGCAGTGTTGTATGGGAGGAAATACGAGATACCACATTACTACGCGTCTTATCATCCTCGATGATGCGTGACGAGGCTACTTCTTGACCACATCAAACTCCAAAACTTAGGCCCTGCGTGATTCCCACAATTCTTGTGCCTCATTGGGATTATAGAACCGATATCGCTTTGAATATTCAGGAGTAAGATACAAAATAACCTTTGTAGTAGTTAAGGTCAAACTGTAATGTTGGATTATATAGCACCTCTTAGACATTACGAACAGCAAGATGGTTTTAAGCTGGGCTTTACTTGAGTCCATAGCTTCAAGAGTCAATGGAACAGCTTTAGTAGGTACACGATTCAAAATGTACAAAAATTTGTTTTCAAGCTTCACCCCATAAGCAAGATGAAATTTGTCCCTCTTAATCTCCTTACCATTTCCATAAGAGTACGATTGCGCCTTTCGGCTATACCATTTGCTGAGACTCGAGGCATAATGTGTGCATTTATCTGAGAGTCCTCTAAGTATTCAATGAATGGCCCTTTAAGTATCGGCATCGCCATGTTTCATAATGCTCTCACCTCGTGGATCCTAACAACCTTTATGACTTTTCCCGATTGTTTCACGACTTGATGCAGAAAAAATCTTAGACTTGTCGAGAGACTGAGGACTTTTCTTCAATCAAGTACAAATAACCATATCGAGAAATAGTCATCAATAAATGTGATGAAACAAAAATTTCTACAAGATTTTGCCACATGAGTCCACTTATACTCGGTAGCGAATGACTTCCAGACAAGTGAACTACGGACTGCGATTTTCTTTCTTAGCCTTGGTCATTTACCCACTCTGACGGTCTGCAGCGTATCTGCAAGTCGTTTTAAAAGCGGTAGGATGTTAGTCTTTATTAGCCTTTCTACTCTATCCTTAGAATGTAGCCAAATCGTTATGCCATAATCACATAGATATCCTTAGGTAGTGGTCTTTTTTAGGTAACCTTTACCCCATTTGTATAAGCCACGTATATGTCATCGGGAGATAAACTTAATCTATATAATAGTTGGACATATGGCCAAATTACCCGACCTTATTTGAATTAAGAAATATTGAAATAATATTTATATAATTTCAAAAGAATAATCATATGAATCAAACATGATGCGAAACTAAATTCCTTCTAAGAAGGTACATAAAATGTGTCTTTGACATCGACTTAAACGGAATCTAAAACTAAGATTACATCTCCCACGAACATGACTTGACCTTCACCGTTTATTTCCCACAGTGAGCTTTGATTCATCCTTGTTTGGCTTCCTCCGGTTTATGAATCCTGTATGGTAAATGCAACGTGATTAGTTGCTCCACTATCGAAACACAAGAAGCTGGATGGTGCTTCGGATAAAGTTGGATTAACGAAAGCAGTGAGAATCATTCACGCGTAGCGCGCAGACGTCAGCTTTTGAATTTTACTTGTGATCCTTCTTCATGTGACCTTTCTTCTTGCAAAAGCGACGTCGTAATCGGCACCGAGAATGTAACTGGACGTATTGTCGGATTGACCGATAGTTTCTTGAAGCACCTTTTGAGTTCATTTTTTGAACTATTATTCTTCTCTTGGACTTCACGGCATATAAGGCCACATGCTCTTTATCCTTGTAGCTTATAGCCGCCTGCTTGTGTGGCCTTTATCAGTCATTTCTTGACCAAGTTTCATCTTGAGGTGTAGTTTGTCTTTATAATCCCAAATCAGGTGGAAGGGTGTTAGAAAGCGATGCGCGATGCAAGCATCCCGGGGGAATGGTAACGATTAAGAGCTTGGGCTTAACGCTCGTCAGCCGTCACTTAGGGCATGTCTGCTTGCACGTGTCTTAGTAAATGCTTCCATGTTGAAGAGCTTTGGAGAAGTGTTTAACCTCGGCATTGGATGAAACTCGTTTAACTCTGTCATTTGCCATCGTCTCCTTAGCGGTCTGATCGCGGCAAACCGGCACCGAAGTGTTCTTGTATGGATTTCTTCATTGTCAACAAGCAATCCTGTGCTCCTCTCGAGGCGGCAAAAGTCGGTTTTAGAGCAGTCTTGGAGGATGTGATATCTGCCAGAAACATCCATTGTAGCGCCGTGAACATCATGACTCCGTTCAAACGAGAAAGTCCTCTTTCCGTTTCTTAAAATTCAATCCGATGGGATCTCTACATTGAAATGGAATTGCAGCTCACAGAAAAATTGGTGAAAAAATAAAACAAAAGCGATCTGTCGGCATCATTGAATCTTCGCCCAGAATTTTATCGTCATCATATAATCACCTTTAGGCGAAAATATGACATGCGTTGTACACTCTCCACATGACGTGGCCGTGAGAACATATTCTAATCCTTACGTGAAATATGCACCTTTAGGTGTATGAACCACTAAGATCGATCATTTAAATTGCATGCCATCATGTAACCTCCCGCTGAACTAACACCTTGGTCGCACCCAGCTGGGAATTATGACCACGTAATAAAACATGAGAGACGTCATGATATGAGACGTATTTACGAATCCGATCAGTGTGCCACTTTTGGCGTGTGACGATTGAATCTTAATCACTCATACCAAGGATATAAACTTAATGTATCACATTCAATATATATAATACCAATTATAATGTTGATTTATTAATAGTCAATGCTTTTAGATTCTACATTACTTATCAGAGTGATATTCGTATTATGGCTTACCTTATGTATTTAAAAACATAGAAATACCCGAAAATACGTGAAAAATACCTAATATCTTGGCATACATTGGGTTCTATGCGCATTTCATATCTTTAAAAACTTCAAATATCTTGAAATCGATATCTTAGGAGTGTAGAGAGAATTTCGATGCGAATGCAGCAGGTATGAAATTGTCCCAAATTCCACTCCCACGCGCCCTCACGCGCCACGAAGGGTTCGCGCGTGTGGAAGCGGCGTGGCAGCAGCGTGCCGAGTGCGAGGCGTGGCCAAGATCCGGGTTTGACCGTTGGCCCGGTTGACGTTAGCCGGTCGGGTTGTATTGGCCGGTTGGCCGTTAACCCGTCGGAGTTAGATGTTGGCCGTTGACCGTTGGCCGGGTCGGGTTTGGCCGATTAACGGTTGGCCAGATTGGCCGGGTAAGGTCGATATCCGGTCAGATTCTGAGTCGTCAGCGCGTCAGCGGTACGTCCCGGCGGCTCCACGTCGGCCCGGCCCGCGTCGGCGCTTCGCGAGCCGAGGTCAACAAGCGGATCCGGGTAAGATCGGTTTGGCCGGGTCGATTCTTGGTAGTGCGTCTTTGGCGATAAATCAATGACGTCGTGACCGGATTAGTTCGATCCCCGGCGGCGTGTCTTTGCCGCGGCGGCGTGATGCCCCCGGCGGCGTGGCGGCGGCGATGGCGGCGATGAGCGTGCGGAGGTTTGACTGACGTGCCTGCCGTGTGATCGTCTCTTGTTGAGGATTGATATGTAAAAATATTTAATTTTGGATGTATGGAAAAACCCGGCCCCAGACCGGAAATGCTCGTTTTCGAATAAAAAATTTTGCCGATCAGCATGTTTGGTTAATCCGTGGTTGGTACCGATGCAGTATGAGATCTGATTTCTGACCTAGGTCGCCATGGAAGAGCAACGAAGATCGATTAATGGAAAAGGTATAAAATTACATACTTTGGAATCGTGGATCTCTTAACCGTTGATGCGGAACCCGATGAAGAAACGTGAATGAGAAGCAAATCTCTCGAATCTCGAATCTTATAAACAATGCTATGGCGGCCTTATGAGATTGATCGTGCTCTGCGGAAAAAGCGTGAGAGAAAGCTGAATGTGATAGAAATGCTTGTAGGGTTTTGGGAGGGCTGAACTCGCCAAATAGGTTCGAATGCAGTACCATGTAGGCCGGGACGAGCTCGACCATCTGTAGACAGGCGTATGGTTATTAAGAAGCCCAATAACCTTACTTAATTAGGCCGTCTTAGTCGAGTTTAATTCGATTAATGAAGCCCGGCAGCCAGAAAAACTTTCTGATGTTTTGTAAAATTGGCCCATGAAGGATACCTTTATGACTAGTCCGCCGTTGTCTTTACGTTCTCCGTTCTCCGTCCATGTTCTGTGAAATGCATCGACCATTAAAATAAAGTCAGTTCCGATTGGGTTAGAGGGTGCTAATATATATCTATCACGTTTTCGAAATCAAAAGCTAAAAGGGTGAAATAAAAGCATTTTGTTGGTACTTTTGAAAATTGAAAAAGGAAAAAAAGAAAAACTATATTATAGGTCCCATTCAATTTTATTTGAAAATTTATGATTATAAGAGGTAAAAAACCAAGGCAAATCTCATATTTTCAATATTATTAGATAAAAATGACAAAATATTCAATCCAACAAGCAAATAAATAAAACACAACTTCACTAAGCAACTCTGAGGTTATATCTAAAATCTATGATAGAATCTTGGGGTTGTATTTAATGTTTATCAACACTAATAAAATGTTTACTATTTTGTATAAAAATATTTTTAAAAATCACGGATTTAACCTTATTTTCAGGTCTTTTTTATATTAATATTTTAAATAAATTGAAATAGATATCCGCATATAGTTTTCACTTTTCCAAAATAAAAATCAGCGTATGACCCATTCCATAGCGCCTCGTTTTCAACGTTTTGATCATTGCCAGGTTGATAAAACAAGGAGAGTAGAACTGGAAAGTCTGGAATCTACTTGGCGGGACGCTCCGAAATAAGAAACGGAATCAGAAGGGAAAAGTTGGGGGGACATTCCGACAATTCTTATGCAAACTATTTTCTTCTGGATAAACTTTTTATAAGAAAACCTAGTTTTGTTTTTGTTTTTTTTTTTCACTCTTCTTTTTGTGGAATTTTCGCATATGCCTTAAAGGGTGATCGTTTGATTGTTTAGATTTTAGAATACTTTTTTACGGGATAAGAATTTTAGGAAGCGTTTTTAATCTAATTTGAAAAATCTTTGGTACGGTTTTTTGGAAAAAAACTTTTTATAAGTGATTATACTAAAAACATATTTAAATAATACATTTTTGCTAGAAATTCTTTAAGCAAAACTACAGTTTTAATTGTAAAAACCGACAGAGTTTGTTTTAGAAAATAATTTTGAAAAACAAGTTTATATAGCATTCCTTGAATATATATTTTTAAACTCAAATGTTAGAAATAGTTATTTAAATTTATTATCTATATCAAAACTGTTATACTTGTCTACAATGCTAAAGAAAACTTCAATGTAAATATAATTAGTTTAATAAAAGAAATAAAAGAAGGACATAATGATATGATATTTCAACACAATTCCATTGAAAGCGAATCATTTCATCATACTATAAAATAATATTATTGAAAAGAAACCATTTACAATTATTAGATTATCCAAACATCTTATAATTTTTTTTTCACTCTTTATATTTATGTTTCAGGCAAGAGTCTTTTCACTCTACCACCAAATATTTTGTTTTTCTTTACGTCTATAATCCATTTAGATAGTGTTTACAAATCACATACTCACATATAAATCTTCTTTCATAATTCAAATATTACTAATAATTTTTTTTGATATCGATATTCTGATATATATTATATTATTTTAATGATATTAAACCATTTATAGTATTATATTAACATAAAGTTCGAAGCTGTAAATATTTAATCCTCATCCTACATTTTATCACATAGGCTTTGTTTTAAAGACTTCTTTATTTATATACTCTTTGTTATTATAAGTTAAAACCTGAAACCTCATATTCAATATTTCATATGTTTATGGTACAAGTAAAACATAAAAGAATAACTTTTATATATAATACTTCAAAATTCAGAACACATTTTTTAATGATATTATTAATATTTTTAAACTAATAACTTTTAATACAATAAAATAAATTACCACTTGAGACCCATATCCCTTTTTTTTTATGTCAAACAATTATCCCTTCTTTTTTATGTCAAACAATTTTATTGTTAATACTCTAAACAACTGAGATAAGTTTGTGTATGTAACATTATTAACTTATTTATAATCCAAAAGTTTGTTTATGACACTTAATACGGTTAAATGTACTCAACCTTATTATAAATAAAATCATCAAAATATTTAAATTTGTACCAAAATAACGTATTTTTAAAAATTAATTCCAGAAAACAGTTTTGTAACAACTCCTTATATTTGAGAGTATTTGTCATTTAAGATTCTTTTTTGGTATGTGACAAAACTACATTGCATACTGGCGGCGTAAGGAAAACAGAATATACCGTGGCTTCCACATTTCCAAAATCATACAAGTAAAAAGTAAAAAAACAGCCTCTTCCGACGCATTAAAATATTAAAATGTTTCCAATTTTCCGTAAGCAAAGCACATATTTAATATTTTAATGTCATAAAGTGAAAAGTCTAGTTTAGGATTTGACACATAATTTGGTAATTAAAAATTTCAAAGATTGTAAAGAGGTAATAAATAATAATCACTACGGATATTTGGGCAAATTTAAGAAATAATTGATTCAAAAAGTTGTTGTCGTGGGAATTAATGAAGTAACGAAGAAGGAAATATTTTTTGGGTTTTAACTAAAAATAATATGGGATGATTTGGAAAAAAAATAAAAATATACATTTTTTAAAATTTGCCTGTTTTTGCCTTTTTGATAATTTCCGTCCAAAACAATATAGCGGGGAGGTTCTGAACCCCCCCCTTTCCCCCTCTCTCTCTCTCTCTCTCTCTCTCTTTCTCTCTATTAATCTTCAAAAGTCTCTTTTGACCACCACCACCACCACCGCCTTCTTCTCTTCTTCCTCTCATCTGCTGCAGACTTTCCTTTCATGATCTCATTATCATCTTGATTTCTGGGTATATGTTATTGTAAAGTATTTATTGAAATTCTGGATGTTTTTGATCTGTGAAAAGCTTTGAGGGAAGTATGGGGGTTGTCTCTCCACCACCAAAGTCAGAGAGCTCCAACAGCAACAACAGCTGAACGCCTCCGCCACCAAGAAGACCCGCCGAAAGGGCTCAAGAATTCAATAAGAATCAGCAGAAGAAGCCGCAGGAGGGGCAAGAACCGGTCGAATCAACAGCGGAGATCCTCAGCCGTTGAAGGTTAGAGTAGGCTTCAATGGGAGGAGGGGACTGGTGGGATTATCCGTGTGGGAAGCGCACCGATTTTTAGTACGCGAAGGATTTTGATGCGCGCTACACCATCGGGAAGTTGTTGGGTCACGGTCAATTTGGATATACGTATGTCGCCACCGATAAGACTAATGGGGATCGAGTTGCGGTTAAGAGAATTGAGAAGAAAAAGGTCTGGTTCGGTTCTTCCTTTTTCTTCCTCTTTTTCCGATTGGATTTTTGTATTTTATTTTGGTTGACGATTTCTGAGATTTTTTGTGAACTGTGGCTAAATTTGATGATGATTAATAGGTCAATGGAAAATTTTCCCTTTATCAGGCGATTTGACATTGAGGTCATCGGTAGTCTGGTGGGAGAGTATTCGGATTTTGTAATTGGAACTTGTCCTGCTCGCGTATTCTTGAACTCCTTTTGCCACAGTTTTCTTTCGTTAATCGAACTTCATAGTCTGATAAATTTTCTTCCAAAATTGATGCGTGGAATCACTTCCGTTAGTTTTTAGTTCAAAGTTGTATTGGTGGAAATTTGGTTGATTTGAGCACCTGTGAAGCTGGAGGAGGATGCGCAATGTGATTTTATCCATTTCTCCTGCATTTTGGGAACTGTTTCTTCGGCACGCTGATGTCAACAATGGATACATGACTCCATATTTTTGGAGATTTTATGGAGCTCCCTTGTTTTGTGCTTGGGATTTATTTTTACTTATTTATTTATATATTTTAATTCCATGTTTTTTTCCTTAGGTTTTCTGACTGAACACAAATTCTTTAATTACATGTGGATAATCGATAGTAATTGAAGAGAAGTTTTAAATTTGTTCCTTGATATCTTCGCCTCTCTTTTAGTATCCTCAAAATATGTCGCATAAAGGGATATTTAGTTCTATCATTGTAATTGATATGGGTCATTGATATAGGAAAGAGATTAAATCTTTAAAATGGGGTAAATGTTGTTTTGGTTAGTTTCCCTTCATTTTCCTTTTTGACATTTGTATGCCTTTTGGTTTGTTGTCATGTTTACAGAAAATGGTTTTATTTGATGGCAGATGGTTCTTCCCATTGCTGTTGAAGACGTTAAGCGCGAGGTCAAGATATTAGAAGCACTTACTGGCCATGAGAATGTGGTTCAGTTCCATAATGCATTTGAGGATGATTCTTATGTCTATATAGTTATGGAGTATGTTCTGTGATTTGAAGCTTCTTACTGACATTGTTCTATGGTTAATTGTACGGCCATTCAATTAACTGCTTTTTGTGCTAGTAATTTAACTATTCTGCAGTTAATTCTCTGTATTTGCAGTACAATTATTTCTCACTTCTTTCTACTTATCCCTTTTTTACATATAAAATCATCATCTTTTATATTTGCTACTAACGTTTTCCTGATTGTGGTTTCTTAATATCTCTTATTAGGTTATGTGAAGGTGGTGAATTGTTGGATCGGATATTGGCCAAGTAAGAATCTTCAACTCTTGGGTATAAATTTATTGTTCCTGGGGTAAAATGGATTCCCTGTGGTGCATATTTGTAGCCAAATTTTGACTATATCTCCACCCAATAGCAGCAGAATTCTCATTCTGTACTTTATCTTTTCGGACATTATTATTTGTACAACATTCCTTATCTCACTTGATTTCTTTTGATCCAGGAAGGACCGTTATAGTGAGAAAGATCTGACAATAATTGTACTGACAGATGCTTAAAGTTGCAGCTGAGTGTCATTGCATGATGCAGTACCGTGACATGAAACCAGTATAATAAGTTTGCTGGATTTCACATCAAATTTGTAGCTTTAATTTTGTAGCTGTTATATCTAATGGTGCTTCCTCACATTTCTCTATTGCTTGTAGAATTTCTTTCAAGTCAATAAAGAAGGACTCACCTTTGAAGGCCACAGATTTTGGTCTATCAGACTTCATAAAGCCTGGTAAGTGAAATTTAATCTTCTAAACATATGATCCATATTCTCATGGGTTTCTCTTGTTTGTGGAATGACAGTTTATAGTTCTAGCTTTTGAATTGTAAAAACTGAATATAAATAAATGCAGGGAAGAAGTTTCAAGATATTGTTGGTAGTGCTTACTATGTTGCTCCTGAAGTACTAAAACGGAAATCGGGACCTGAATCAGATGTCTGGAGTATTGGTGTCATTACCTACATTTTGCTCTGTGGGAAGCGGCCTTTCTGGGATAAGACGGAAGATGGAATTTTCAAGGAGGTGTGGTGTATTCTTAATTTCAGATATTATATTTTTTCCCTGTTTTCCATGGGACTAATACTTGTTTGTTTAGCTTCTATCTTATTTTATTTTAGATTTGGTATACATTTGTATATGCGTACAGGCAGCCTTGCTTGTTCAAATGTCAATTTGTTCACTAAATTACCCTTTCTTTTGGCCAATGATTATCTTTCACTATTTATGCTCAAAATTTTAGATTCAGTACATTTTTTGAAAGGAAAATTAGACCATCACCTTTACAAAGGTTTTTGTTTATCCATTTTCTCCTTCCCTATATTGGATGTTTTATTGTTGTGCTAGTATCTTATCTTCTCCTGAGAATGCTTTTTGGTCTGTCTAACATCCAGGTCCTCAGGAATAAGCCTGATTTTCGCCGCAAACCCTGGCCAACCATAAGCAATGGTGCTAAAGATTTTGTTAAGTTATGGTGAAAGACCCTCGGAGCAGGAACTTACTGCTGCTCAGGCCTTATCTGAGTGTCCCATTCTCCTGGAGATGATAAATAGTGATTATTACAGTAGGAAATTGGAACATGTGTCTGAACAGAATACTTCTTTCTTTTGGTTACTGAAGTTATTTATAAAGGCTGCTTTTCTTTCAAACTTCTTTCGTTATAGTTATGTGTGATTTATGTTGGACTGTTATGGTTGCCTCTATAATTTTTGCCTTCTATGTTTGATTTAGCATCCTGACTAGGAACCTTTTTCTTTTTATCCATGGAGTTGAGAAAGGAAATGCCTCTGAGATTCCTATTGACATTTCTGTTCTATTCAACATGCGTGAATTTGTTAAGTACAGTCGCTTGAAACAGATTGCTTTAAGGGTATGATTTTCTTTGTTGGATCTTTTGTGGGAATATAGATAATTGTTTTCATTACTTATCAGAATATGATGTATCTTGTTACAGGCATTGGCAAGCACGCTCGATGAAGAGGAACTGGCTGATCTTAGGGATCAATTTGATGCTATTGATGTGGATAAAAATGGCTCCATTAGCCTTGAAGAAATGAGACAGGTTTTTCTTTTTAATTTTACTTTTATTTCTCAAACCTAGGACTAGCAGCTCTACAATTTAGTATCCATCCTTGAACTGTTATCAGTTTCATATGTATAGAGATTTCTTTTTCGGTATTTCTTAACGAGATGGTTCCCAATGCAGGCCCTTGTAAGATCTGCAGCGGGAAGTTGAAGGAATCACGATGTTTAGAATTCCTTCCAAGCAGTAAGTATATTTCCAGAAAAAGAAACTTCCAGTTGGTCAGTTGATTATTCATTTCATCCTTTCTCTATTTTCACCCACTAGAAGGAAAAAGAATGGGGGGTGACCATAGCATGTCGTAGAAACCAACACCCTACTCTAACATTTTGGCAACTTGTCAAATGTTTATCACTATTTCCTTCTTTATGCTGTAGATAGTTTTCCTTTCTGTGATGGCCTGGTATCTATTAGGAGTTTCCATTTGCTCAGGGCAGATTGACAGCAATACAGAGCGGGCTTATTGGATTTTACTGAGTTTGTAGCAGCCACTCTACACGTGCATCAATTGGAGGAACATAACTCTGATAAGTGGCAGCAGAGGTCACAGGCCGCTTTTGACAAATTTGATGTGGATGGGGATGGGTACATAACTTCAGAGGAACTTAAAATGGTGAGTTTTATACATTGAATCTCCAACCACCCAGCTGATCCTGCACACTTAATGTTCATGGTTTTAATTCCATTTCTTAGTAATTAGTTCATTCTGATTGGCTGAGTGATCCAGCCACTTATGATCCCATCGCGTGATTTAAACTCTTGCTTCTTGTAAAAAAAAAAAAAAAAAGAGGAAACTTGTGAGATTTTGGTGCCCTACAGTTTTCTAGGCCATTATTTTTGTGGGAGTGATATCCCAATAATTCTTTCTTCCATATTAAGTGAAAAGCTATGCCTATTAAATCTTGCAAATAGATGAAGGCCATGCTCATGGCTAAGCAAAGGAGTCATATGCTTTGCTTTGCTTGCACTGAATCCAAGCTGGGCGTTTGGAATCTGGACAATATTGGTCAATTGGACCAGCGGGCAGCAATCAATCTACCACCCTGGTTTTCAGGTTTTGGTTGAAGCTTGTTTTGGTGAAAGACAGACTACATTTAAACTAATATTAATAATGTATCTATCTAAAGCATGCCTGTAATGCAAAGTATATGTTCATTTGAACAACATTAGAGAATATGGCGTTCCTCCATAGCTTTTCCTTGGCAATGCGTTTCTTTATCATGTTTTACATTTTATGCACTCGGATGGATATATCTTCACTTTGAAGTTTGAACAGAAGAATCTGGAGCAATTGATGAATAGAATCAAAATCAGGTACTTAACCACGGGATAGTTGAGCATGATATAGGATATCTGTTAGTCGTCTGTGTATTTGATGTGCCAAACAATGCTTGGAAGTGTTACAGTGGCCCTGTCATCCTGTTTTGGCAAGCAGGAAAACTCACTAGCTGGGGAGCTGGTGAAATGTGCCAAACCCCATCTTGTGTTTTTTTTCTGTAGACACAGCTTCACGTGCTTCTGTTTTTGTGATCTTATTTTTGACATAATTACGCCGGAGCTGACCAGAGATCCTTCATTTTCTGTGCAGCAAGAACGGGCTTAAGAAGGCTCAATTGACCACTGCTAGAGGAAGCGACATTGACAAGGATGGGAGGATAAACGTCAGAATTCGAAAGCTTCTCAGAACTACAAGTAGTTCATGACAAGTGCCTAGCCATCTGCCTTTGGAATGCTGGAGAAGCAAGATGTTGGGGATTTTTAGGTTGGGAGAAGGGAGGTGGGGGTGGGTGGATTGGGAAAGAATGGCGGCAGGGGAGAGGGTGCCCTTCTGTGTTTTTTTTGTTTCTCAGATTTACTTCACTTCAGAATCGTATGGTATCCGATCCTGTATGTGCCCTTATCTGCATCTGTCTTGATAACCACCCACCCTGAAGAGCCTGTTTGGAACCTCAAGTAATCAATCATTGATGGGGAATTCACATAAGCCTCAAGAACAAAAAGAACACGAGGAGTGTTTATTAGGTGGTATGATTTCAATTCATGCATACATACCGAATGGATTAATGTCTGCACTAGGTGTACATCCTTCTTTCCGTCCAGGAATTTATTTGCTTGTGCCCCTAAAATGTTAAATATTATTGTGACTAAATAAGTTATTAATGAAAATTTGTTGTATTAGAATTCATTTTATTCGCTTTCATATCTGATCTCTGAGGGTTGTTGATGGGACTGTAAGTTCTTTCAACTTGTTTTCTTTTCATCTTTTTCTCTAAGCTTGCAAAGTAAAACACAAAACGGAAACGAGACTGGAATTGTTAACTGAACCAAGAAATTTACAACTGAAATAATTTTACATGTCGAAAGCTGGCACCTGGGACATAAATAATTTACAAATAGATGAGTCAAGCAGGCCAGCTCTGCAGAATTTTCCAACAAGCAGTCTCACAACCTTATAGGGGGGGAAGACAGACCAGAAGAGATGTTTCTTTTCTACTTAGTTCCAATCAAAACAGGGACCACCACCGGCCCTAGTTCTCCTTGATGCAAAGATAAACCGTCGTGGCTAACTTATTTTGCTTTTATCCCTGAGTAGCACAACAATCTCCTCACTTCTGTAATATTGGGAGGGACCTTGGAATTTAGGGTAGTTGTACCCAAACCCATAGTGCCTATTATCAATTTGTCGCAACAAGTCAAAATGCTGCCTTGAAAAGGTTGCTTGATTGGGGGGGAATATGGCCCACGGCAAATTCAACCAGGGATATCAGTTATCAGATTTCGGAAGGTCACCCACACTGTTGGAAGAGCTGTCCTGGAGACCTTGAGAAGAAGAATACGTGCTTGAACAGCTTCCATCTGTAGCACTTTTTTCCTTCCTCTGTGATTGCTTTCCCTTCTTTTCTCCTGTCAACCGTCAGCCACAAACATAAAATTCAGTTTCATTTTCTATCTTTAATGTGTTTGGAGTTTCTGCAATGGGTTCCTGTTGCAGATGAAGCTAATCTAACCTGTTGTGATGATGATCCAGGTGTCTTTAGTTCAAGGTCTGTTGCAACATCGATAGAGTCATCGCATCTTTCAGTGTTGCCACTCCTTTCATGATCTGATGACTTGCTTCTGGAATCTGGTTTGCTTGACACATGAGAAGCAGATGCATATTGGGCAGCAGATGGCAGTTCAGTAGGAGGATTAGCAGGAGTTTGATATGGAATAAAAAGTTGAACGGGATTAGGGATTCCACTGATTCTGATTTCAAAAGAGGAAATGGCTGTAGGGATGGATCATAGGAATTGGACCAGAAGGAACCGGCACAGGAACTGGATAGGAATAGGGTGAAGGACCCATGACAACAGAAGGATCCATTGGAGCCCATGGAAACATAACCCTGAGCCTTTGCTGATATTGAACATTAAGATTATCAATGTCAGACTTTAGAGCTATCTTTTCTTCTCTTAGCTCATTCTTCTCCTGCCCAAGCTGATTGTAATAGAAAGAGAAAATTAGCCAACTGACGAGGGAAGTAAGAAAATGGACCAACAAAATAGGGAAAAAAGGTGAAGAAAAATCCCACCTCACGAGACTCTTCAGAAAGTGAAGCACACTCCAGCACCTAGTCCTGTGGACTTCGGCAGTCAAATCCTTCCAGCATTTGAATTGTATCCTTGGATAAGTTGCCTTGTCATTCTTTGGCCTATCTGGGTCTGCATTTTGAGGATTTAACTTTGTGTTAGTTAAATAGAACTTTGAACATTCTAAGGAAGGATTAGCAACAGTTTGAGGAATAATTATGCGATGATGATACTAATGTTTCATAGGCCAAACCTAATGATATAGCAAGTGCTGGAGGAAGATCTAACAACAGATGAGCAAACACAAGCTCTGAATAAGATAAACACAATAAAAGAACACCTGGTTTACACCTTTCAGTAACCCATCATGATCTTAGTGCCAAATATAGACAGATGCACTCCTTGCACTGAAAATGTTTTTAAGTGACTGTAAACCTGATCCATACTACAAGAGATGAATGGATCTTTGCTTGAGATTTCAATGGTCAAAAATGGACCAGAACCAACCAGACATTACCCATTAGAATCAGAAGAAATAGAACTAATTTAAGAGAGCATTGGAATTTAAAAAATGGATCCTGGAAATCAGGGACTTTTCTTGTCTACTGATGAGCTCGTAAATTTAACCAGAGATATATACTAATTTGGACAAGATAATAAAGGTGATGATGGTCAAGCTACTAACTCTTAAGACCTTCAAGTCTAAGCCAAGCATGGATTTAACATAAAGGGAACTACTCAAGCAGAAGAGGCTTCAATTTGAAAAGATACTACAAAAATGTTGCAACCTCTGTACCTTATGGTGAAACCCAAGGCTGCAGCATCAGCAAGTGTCAGGAGACAGAGTGGAAGTGGGAACAGAACAAGAAGAATACATTAGAAAGAAGAACAAGTGCCCCATGCAAATCTTGGAGCAGAGTTCGAATTGCTTTTCTGGAGAAACACACTAGTCAGGATATACTCTTCTATACCAGTGTGTAAGTATAATAATTTTTTTGTATATCCTCAGTGTATAGATAGGGGCAGGTTTGCAGGCTGGTTAGTTTTTTTCATTTGTTCTTTTCTGTACGGGCCTCTAGGCATCTATTGCATACTCCCTTTTCGGCTTCCCCCCTTTTCTTTTAATGATACTTGCTGTTTTACTTGACAAAGTAGCACATCAGCAGAACATAGTAACAAAAATGCTTCACCCATTCAAACACCAACAAAAATAGAATATGTGACCATTTTCTTGTATTTTTATAACTGCTCTCCTGTTGAACAAAGCAAATTTATGAAATTTTGAACTATTTTACTTCCCTGTATGTGTAAGTCATCAGTGACCTTGTGTGTCCTCCCAACTTCAGAATGTATTGCTACTCTTTAAAGGACCATATTTGTCATCTCATAATAGCATGCAAACCTTTACATACACATATAAACACATGCATGTACATACATAGATACATAGGTACATACATACATACATACATTAGTTCATACTTAAAATGGCACAAACATCTCAATCTCCTTCATAAAGAGCCAAATCCAAATTTAAACATAGAGATTCCTTCCCTAGGTCACGGGTGAGTCTAATTACGGTGTGGGATGTTTACCTAATGTGTTTCCCAACTCAAGAAAATGCTCATTCAGTCGGTCTCTCCTTAACTTTTCACGGTCTGCCTTCTGAACTTTTCTTGCTGCAATTGAATCCTTTACTTCCACCTCAGTTCTTTGTCTGCAAACACCAAAGAAAGAAAATTTAAATAAAAAAAAAACGGAATAAGGATTAATTGGCATAGTGAAGAAACAGCAAATTATTCTTCCTAATCCTCTAAAAACCACACAAATTGCAAAACCAAGTAGGTTTCAATTAGCTAGGGTTTTCTTTTTTCCAATTTCTTCTATGAACATGTAGAACTTCCAAATTAAACTATGTCACAAATTAAACAAGGTTGCATTTCATAAATGTCATAAAAAACAAGCAATGTTATAAGAAGAAGCTACAGACACAACTAGGTGTATGTAAAATCAAAATTCGATAACATTCTTCAATTGGGCACTTGTAATCTCCCAATCCAATCTAATCACCCGACTTTCGGTTCAGATTATTCTACTTCAAAAATGTCGAAAATCCAACCTCATCACATCCATTCCAACGAATACAATCTGAAAAATTCATGGGGGGGAATCGGGGAACTCATCAAACCTGGCTTCTGGCAGGCGACTATTGGAGGAGGGCAACGAAAGAGGATTGGGAGGGGCTAGCTCCGGTGCAACAACCGATTGCGTGAAATCATCGGCCTTCCACTGATCCATCATATCATAACTCTCTCCCCTGAATTCTAGGGTTTCTGATTTTCCAGTGAGACTGAAACCTCAATCTCCTGCAGCTTTCCTCCTCGTTGCCATTCAACACCGAGTGCTCTCCACGAGAGATGCAGCAGCAGGGCCACTCTGGATCGATTTTTGTGCCCTCCACGTGGTTTCTTCCCCAATCATCAGATTTCACCCTTGTGGGGACCACCCCCCATATTGCTGAAATCGAGGGCGGGGGTGTACGGTGTAGCTGTTGTACCCGAAACCTCCTCCCCCGAGTCCCGACTCGGGTTGCCTCCGGTATATAATTATAATATTTGTTTAAAAAGTTTGATAATTATGAAACGACGTCGTTTGAATAACCCACCCCCCTGGGGGCCCCTCCCCCTCTTCTTTTAAACGACGTTGCTTTCTAGTTCTGAACCTCAGTTTTGTTTCAGGGAACTCTACAATCCTTTTATCTACCAGCCCTATATTGGTCTGCTATTGATCGGAGGTTTGAGTAACGGCCAATCTCCGGCGAGTCCATGGAAAGCAGGAAGATAGTGACGTATAACGAATGGCCACCTAAGGCCACGAATTCAGCGTTCGGCTCTTCTCCTCAAATTTCTCGCTTCCCTCGACGCCGACATCATCTGCATTCAGGTGCACCGATTTCTTTGTCTGGATTGCTAGTCTATAGATTCATGTTTTTTCATCGTTTTCGAATGCAGGAGACGAAGCTATCGAGGCATGAACTGACGGCAGATGTGGTGATGGCGGATGGATATGAATCCTTCTTTTCTTGCACCCGCACGAACGGCAAGGGTCGGGTGGGCTACTCAGGTAAGTGTTTGTGAAAATGCTTCAACCAGAATTTTTGCAGATTGTTCTTAAACGAGTAGCATTTGATTATGATCTCCTGTTGGTATCCAACGGTCACTTTATTTTATAAATTAGCTTGCAGGAGTCTATATATTTGGGAAATTATTTGAATCCTTGGGATTTTTAATCTTTCTTTAATCTAGGTGTTGCAACATTTTGCCGTGTGAAGTCAGCATTTTCGAGCACTGAAGCGGCGTTGCCAATTGCAGCAGAAGAAGGTTTCACCGGCCTTCTTGAAAAGCCTGGAGGTTTTGGAACTGGAAAGGATGAAATGCCTGTAAAAGCAGGTGGTCTTGAAGAGTTTGCCAAAGATGAACTTCTCAAGGTTGATAGTGAGGGCCGTTGCATTATCACAGATCATGGTCATTTTGGTGAGTTAAACATTGTATTGATCAATTAAGCCTCATCCCGGAGGAACAGCTTAGTAGAATTTTGTATTGTAGCACGTGGGATTAAATTTCACTATCTTGGTTGAAGCCTTGATTTCCGTGTTATTGTCAACCAAGGTATATCATATTTGAATTTGGATTTTTGTTTCCTCTATGATTTTCCCTTATGCACGAGGTGTTGTTTCAAGTTTCCATACTTGGGAAGCCTTAATCTTTAAGGTTGCATTTGAATTTTCAATGGTGCTGATCAGGGGCGTTGGTCAGTTCTTTCAATATATATGGGCCCTGAGCTGACTCTGAGGATGCTGAAAGGACTCAGTTTAAGCAAACTTTTTCCAGATATTAAGCAGGTGTTCAGTATTCTTCCTGTCTCTGGATTTGTATTCTTTTCTGTTGTTGCATAAGATGATAAGTTTTTAAAAGAAATTCTTAAGGGTTCAAAGGACTTTAATTATATAAAAGGATCCCCTTTTATTAAAGTAGAAGTATGATTGCCTTTTCTGATTTGAGTCTTATTAATAACGGAGACAATGATAACAAGAAAAATTTATAGTCCTGATGAACCAAGGTCGGACACTCAACTGAATGTATTAGATTATACTTAACATAATGGCAGTTAACTCAGTGAATGTCTGTCTTTGGAGTCGGAAATTAGAGTTCAAATTTTTCTTTAGAGTCCAACCACAGATTTTGGGAAGGGATAAAGCTGTTAGCCTAGTTGAATTGAAGAGATGTCAACTTGAGATTACTTCTGACCTGCATCAGTTTCCTAGTTTTTTTGCAAATAAATCTGATACATTTCTGCTTCTGTGGTCATTTATTGATTGATTGACAAACTGTCTTTTGTGGAAATGAAGAAAGTGCATTTTAGCTGCCTTTGTAGCATCACTAAGGGTCTTGTTATATAGTTCATCTTTATGCTCCATGATTAATATTGGTAAGCTTTGTTCTAGAAAAGATGGGAGACTCTCCAGCAGCAGGGGAGGAGAATAGTTGTTGTTGGTGATCTTAACATTGCTCCTGCTGCTATAGATCGCTGTGATGCTCCACCAGATTTTGAGAAGAATGAGTAAGTTGCTGGCAAATTTCTATGTAGGGCCTTCACTACCCTTAACCTTAACTTCCCCCAACCATACACCTACCCAAATGTGACTGTGATTTCATTATAGTTTAGGGCAGGCAAAACCTAATTCTTTTTTTTCACATATTTGATCTCCTATATGAATCTTCTTGTAGGTTCAGGAGGTGGTTCAGATCTATGCTAGTGGAATGTGGAGGCCCTTTCTTTGATGTCTTTAGAGCAAAACATCCTGACAGGTTTTTGTTTGATATTTGGATTGAGATTCAATTTGGATTTGACCAGTATTTTTTTTTTAAACAGAGCACTTGGATTAATTTTGAAGTTTTCATCTTGTAATTGAGTTATATTTATGTTTTCTAGAAATGTTAGAAATTCCTCACAAATCACTTTTTTGTTTTCCCATCTGGAGTTTTCTACAGAATAGAAGCATACACATGCTGGTCACAGAGCACGGGCGCAGAAGAATTCAATTATGGGTCAAGAATTGACCATATTCTCAGTTCTGGGTCTTGCTTACATCAAGACCATTGCCTGCTAGATCAAAACTTTTTTATTTGTCATGTTAAGGAGTGTGACATATTGATTCAATTTAAGCGATGGAAGCCAGGAAACAAACCAAGGTACCACGTAATTTTATAGAATAATGATTTGATGCTAGGGTTTACAAGTAATTTTGTATTTGCTCAGTAAATAGCACTGGCACACACGTGTATACATTTGTACACATCTCATCTCTTACCATATTCACACAAACATGCGCTTGCACATTCTTTTTTTGAGAATGACATTATGTTAGAAGACAAAGTGTGATATAAGGTATCAAGGCTCAATTTGGTAAATGGGCATGTTTTGAAATGCCCCCTCCAAAGAAAATTAACAGGTGATCTTAGCTGGGGTTGGTTTTGGTTTCCTCTTATTCTGTCTACTAAAAGAGAGAAACCTTTTCAATTTGAGGTTATAGGTGGGTTTCGTTGAATAGAAAATGCAGGCTTTTTCACTGCAATTAGAAAGCTTGGGTGGTAGTTTCTCCTTATTCTTCATCGAATGATTCGTGATCTGGTTTTGAACACATCATCATTTACATATTCATTGCTATGCATGTCCATATGAAAGGCCTACGTAACCTTCACTTAGTTCTTCGTTAATGCGGAAAGGAGGGAGAAGTATCAAACTCTGAAGGTTCTGATCATGTACCTGTTTGATGAGTTTCTACTGATATCCCTGATGCTGTGCAGCATAGTACTCCATCGTTGTCTGCTGATATGTTCCTACAGTTCATGGGTTCCAGCAAACTATTGCGTAGATGTCTCCATCCTATTCTTTACTTGCATCCTGTTTTCATGAGCTTCTCAAATTTTATGTAAGGCTGTTTTGTGCAGCATCAGTACCTAGTTCTAGAAAAGACAAAAGGCTGAGCAAGTAAAACCCTTCTCGAGGTATCAAGTTCATTTTCAGATGAAAATATCACAAAACGATCATCCCAAGTCTGCTGTATATCAAGGGATTTTCCTTCTTCAAGTCTGCAACCAGAAGGTGTCATTCCAAGAAGAGATAGCCTCCATATGTGCAAGTTCCATCAAACATTCCTTTGATAAAACTATGCTTGCTTCAGTGATCAGCACACTAAATCAACGTCTGGCATGGTAACAAAGAAAAAAGCAAAACAAAGTCAAAGCTCTGGCTCCCAACTCTCTCTGAAATCATTTTTCCAGAAAAGTTCCAACCTTAAAGATGGTGTTGATAATGCTGGAACCGAATCTTCACTTGATCAGGCAGATGAACTGAAGTCTAGTGAAGACCCTAGTGAGACTTCTGCAGGCAATGATGGAAGCAAGAGTACAAAGATGGTGGAGATGGATGTTAGTGCATCCAATCAGGAACAATGTGTGGTTGATTCCGGCAGTTCACCAAAAAGTAAAAGTGGGATACAAACAACGCAGCTTTAGTAGAGTGGCAAAGGATCTAACAACCATGCAGTATCAGGCATACTTTTGTAAAGACAGGTGAACCATGTGTTGCAATTGCAGCAAAGAAAGCAGGTCCTAAATCATGGATTGTTTGGCGTTCAAGTTTTATTTCGAGGTGAGGTATTTTGATATGTATGTTTGCGGCTTATTCCAGCATGTTTTTTATACTTTCTTTCTTGCTGCTCTCTGATAATATGGAAATATATCTTTAGATATTTGAACATTATAAAATAATCTCAAATTGAGAGATGTTTTGTTGGCTTCGTGTGTGGAGATAATTTGGTTGAGAAATGTGATGAAAATGGTCTTTATAGGTTTTTCTTCCATTGAGTTGCTCTTCTCAGTGCAGAAGCGTATGAGTCATATCTCATGCATATGGACTCTCCTGAATCTCCCTTTGACGGCAGGGACCAGCATCTAACTCTATGACAAATTGCGGTTACTTCCAAATGGGCTGCTTCAAAATCAGGCACAGATGATATTTGGCAAATTTTAACAATCATGTGAGGTTGATTCCTCTGACAAGTTTTGGCTGAACGGATCTGAACCTGTCCATTCCCACCAATCCAACTCGTTATCCTAATTGTGTAGGTAGCCTCTCTGGGTGCCAAGGCAGATTATTTGGGCCTGTGGGGAAATTTTTTGTTATGTGCATTCCTCCTGTTCATGATCCATATTTAATTTTTCCCTTTATCGAATCAAGATTTTTTTATTTTTTTTATGTTAATGTAATTTTTCTAAGAAGAAGAAATGTTTATTACTCTGGAAAAAAACTGGTAAGAGTAAGATGCAAAACCCAAACGTAGTTATTTCATGTATTATACATCAATATCCGAAATACCCATTTTTTATATTGGAATATGTTTCCTTAAAACTTAAAATATCTTATTCCATTCCAACTCCCAGCCCTCTTGGTAAAATTCAGGTTGGGTTTTAGTAGCCGTCGTTGTTTTCTCTCTCTCTCCCCCCACCCTCCCTCTGTTTTTTAAATAATAATTAATACCTTTTAGGCAACCTCTATTCCGATTTTTCCCGTCCAAATCATCTTCCAATGTTCACCTTGTCACCAAATGAAATTACACTTTTATTGCTACTAGACAAATTTAAATGTGGTATTTTTTAGTTACTTTGCAAATGGATTGACAATCAATCATCATTTTTGTAAATATTTAAACTTTGATCCATAGAAGTATAAACTTCTTAACGCTTGCCCTCATTGAATTACATGTGATTGTGTCTTCTTCAAGCTAATGTATTTAAAATATTTTTTCATTTTTTTTGTATTTAATTAAATTAATCATTTTGTCATTCATATAAAGCTGACAAATAATTTTATAATTCAATAAATTTTTTAATTAGATCAATCTGACTAACATAAAATCAACTGAGCTCCTAGCTAGCCCAAGTTTAATCAAAGTTCTATAATTTTAAGGTCTCAGGTTGAAAGACAAGTTAGGCTATATTTCGATTTATGTATTTTATATTCGACTTTCGTCAGTTGCCTCACTGGACCAACCCACCGGAGTTGCATCCCTAAATACTTGTGTAGTTGACCACTTCTAAGGTTATTTATCAAAATTGGTGACACTTCTCTATTATCGTTCTCGTGGCAAGCTCCTAAAGAAGTGTGATTATGATAACTGGTGAAAGGAAAGCAACACCAAACGTAAACAATGAAAGACTAAAAAGGAAACGGAACGAAACACAGCATGTGGAGAGTCAAGCGCAAGAGAAAAACGACATGTTATTTTGAAACTAAGAAACAAAAACTCAAGGGAGTCCTTTTTCTGAATCGCTCGTGGGTCGTCACAAGAAAAATGAAAGGGCACTGATTGGTTGAGTTCCGCGGAAGACCAAGACGAAGCGGTTTGATGGAGAAAGGACACCTACACACACTCGACCTACGTTGATTGGAGAAGAGAATTGGGGTGATTTGGCTCTTTCGTGAGCAAAGACGATGAAAGGATAATGCCTGGAGTTTGGGATGACAAATAAATTGAAGGCTGAGAAATTTTCTTAGCTGTTAGGCTGAGGTTTCATAGAGGGCTGAAAATATGTTTTTAAGTAAATACTATTCAGGTTTCCTTTACCTAGTATGGTTTTTTTTTTAGTTTATAGAACTTTATTATTGCTTCAAAGTATGTTCTTATTGTAATTTCTTCTTTCAAAATTATGAAGATTTCAAAGTTATCTAAGGTATATATTATTGCTAAAACTTCTGCATTTATGTTACTTATTTTTCCTTTTTCTTTATACTTGCCACGGATATATCTACAAATTTCTTTTGTTTTTTTTCTCTTAATATTTATGGGGTTTTGGTAAAAGTACAACTCCCCATCCTAACCTACACCCATCAGATTCTATTACTAAATAATCATTTATTAGGGGTAAAGCTAAATATGGTAATTTGATTACTATAGTTTTAATATTTCAATTAGGATTAATATCTTCCTTTGATTAAAGTATTTTTGTCCATTTGTTCCTATTTTACTGAATAAAGTTCCAGCAATTTACCTTAAGTCTTTTATAAATGGTCTTGCATAATTTAATAATCCTAAAAATTTTTATAATTAATTTGTTTATTCTATTTTATCCGGAAAATTTAAGATTTTTTTTTTGATATATGTGGTTGTAGTACTGTTTGTCCCTTTCCTATTACTACCCCTAAAGATTCTATAGTAGTTTGAAAAAATTGCATTTTAGGTTTACTAATTATGATACCATGTTGTTCAAATTTTTTAAATACTAATTGAGATGTCCTATGTTTTTATTTATTTTCACAATGTACTAATATATCATCTACAGAGGTTACTACAAAAGAATCATATTCCCTTAATACTATCCATTTTTCTTTGAAATATAGAAGGTGCATTTTTTAGACCAAATGGCATAACTAGCCATTCAAAATGTCCTTCAACATGAAAACTGTCTTGCTGTATACAATATCTTCGCATCTTAACTCGCAAACTCGATGAGTCAAATTTATAAATATATTACAATTCTTAATTTTTCCTAGTAAATATTCTTTAGCAAGTATATCATATCTATCATCTTTTGTATTATCATTAAGTCTTTTATAGTTTATAACCATTATACTTTTTTCTCTTTTTTGTTAACTATGTTTATTAACTAGAAAAGTTCGCTGATTTATGGGGTGACTCGATATTCTAATTACTCATAGTTTTAATAAGTCATTTGTATGCATTTTATAATTTTCTCTATTTTTATCAGTTGCTTCTATTTTAGCTGTTTTTATCTTGTACTTTGGATTTTTTATCTTTAAAATGCATTGTATATTATCTTTTTCCCAATATTTTAACACATTTTCTCCTATGATTTCTAGTTTTTCTAGTCTATCTATTATATTTTGTATATGTTCTTCATTTATCATTAAATAGTTTATCTTACTATTTATTCTAACCAACTCACCATATTCTTCTTCATTTAATATTTCTTCTTCTTCTAGAGTTTCATTTTGTAAACTACATTCTCCTTCTTCTTTACATTTACATTCTTCTTTGTTAATTTTCCTTTTTTGGGAATGTTTTATTTGTTTTATAATTATGTAGAAGTTATTTTTTCCCATTTTTAATGGGCTTGTTATACTATGTCTTGATAAACTAAATAAAATCTTTACGGAAAGTTACTTGTCCGTTATCCTTTAACAAAAATGATAATCCTGATATTTCTTGATGTTTAAGATTTGGCTGTTTTATCTGTGCTCTCTGCTCTAGGGTAATGAATATTCTGGGCTTGAATAACAATTTGTCATAAATGATATTTTAGCTTCTGGTTTTTATAGTGATTAAAGCTACCATCTACTTGTTGGGTTATCATGGACATTTATGTAAGATTTTCTCCTTTATGGGCTTACGCAATTAAAACTAACCGATTAAGTTTGGTCTAATTAAGTGAGATGATTTAGGATTCTTAATAAACATATGGGGCTGGCAAGTATGTGGTCGAGTACTGGTCCAAATGAGAGGGCCCGTGTCGAACTCAATATAGAAGGCCCAAGTCCCTCCCCAAACCCTAAGGATAATACGAGACAATCATTCTCACATACAGATTGAGAGAAATATTTTTCTCTAACCAAATGGTAGGCATTCATTGCCGTTGTCATCAAGGCCACTGAGAAGATCTTCGAGATTCAGATCGTTTCTTTGGGCTTCTGCCATCGATTCCGCATTAAGAAGACATTCATGGATTCAAATGTGCATATAATATTCGTATTCTCCATTATAATTATGCTTTATGTTCTAACATGGTAATCTTTGTTGATTGAAATGTATCCTACAGTTGGTATCAGAGCCAACCATGGATTAGAATTCAAAACATAAGGAATTGGAGAAATTTTTTTTGGGTTTTATTCAAATCGGGCATTCTGTCCAGTTTCGGAGATTTTCTAGAAATCCAAAAATGAATATTTTTACATATTTGGAATCTACTCGACGAGACGATCAGATCGGTGGGTGGCATGCCCTCCGAGGTGGCTGACGTGTTTCATAAGGCCACACGCGCCACCAGAAGATTAGATTTACTACGCGCGGATCCGACATCGCCAGATTCACTGACATCTCAACGTTTGTCGACATCATGATGATGTCACCACCTAGTCGCTGACCGACCGGCCAAACCGGATTCAGCTCGATCCGCTTTTTGACCCGGGGCCGCTAATGGATAGCCGATGTGGATGATGACGTCATGATGACGTGGGATGCTGACGTCATGATGACGCCATCTCTGACAGGGTTAAGCCCGACCCGGTTTTTAACCCGACCCGGTCAACGACCCGGATGTTCGACTCGACCCGGTCAACGACCTGGATGTTTGACCCGACCCGGTCAACGACCCGAATGTTTGACCCGACCCGGTCAACGACTACCATTAACGCCGACCGGCCAACAAACCCAAAGAAATCGTGACGCTGCCGCCATCGCTCACATGCGCCTAACTGCCCGTGGCGCTGAGGGCGCGCAGGAGGGTATTTAAGGGCAATCTTGATATTCGCAAACTCGTGATTGAAATTCCCTACAACGTGCAGATATTTACTTTGCATGTTTGAAGCTTGTACGTATATGAAAATGCGATAGAACCCTATGTACGCCTAGAAATTAGGGTGGTATTTTACGTATTTTTGTATTTCTCTATGGTTTCGAAATACATGGTAGCTAACATGTATGTCACGCATAAGGACTCCAGGTAGAGTCTAAATTCATTGTCTATGAATAAATTGAACAGTATAATTGGCATTACATATATATATTGAATGTGATACATAAAGTTTATATCCCTGGTATGAGAGATTTTCAAGGATTCAATTGGGTTGTGACCGCCAAAGTGGCACACTTGATTGGGTTTACGAAATATCGCCCCATATTGTGGTGGGATGTCCTGCTTTACGTGATCATACTCCCAAAGGAGGTGATCCCGTGTTAGTTCATGGAGGGATACATGTATGGCATGTGCTGAGAAATGATCGATCTTAGTGGTTCATACACCCAAAGTGCGTGATTTCACGAAGGATTAGAATACGTCATGGCCGGGCCGCCATGTGGAGAATGTACAACCGCATGTCATATTTTCTTCGCCAAACGTGATTATGTGACATGTATGTAATTTCTCTGCATGAAAGTATTCATACGATGCCGATTGTATTGTTTTGTTTTATTTTTCGCCAATTTTTCGTGAACGGCAATTCCATTTCAATCAGGTCCCATCGATTGAATTTCAAGAAATGGAAAGAGGACTTTCTATTTGGAATGGACGGGCGGATGTTCACATGGCGTTTACAATGGATAGTTTGCAGATATCACAACCACTAGTACTCGGGTTTAAAACTACTATGCTACTTGGGAAAGGAGCAATAGGATTTGCTTATTGACAATGAAGAAATCCATACAAGAACACTTGAAAAGTGGTTTACCAAATACGATCAGATCGCTAAGGAAATGATGGCAAATGCCTATAGAGGCTAGAAATCGAGTTTCATCTAATGCTGAGGTTGGAACACTTCTTCAAAAGCTCTTTAACATGAAGTATGATATATTAAATTAAGTCAGATTACAATTCCGAGATGGTAGACCTAAAGACGAAGCCCAAGCTCTTAGTGTTACCATTCATGATGCCGGTATTGTGCATCAAGTCTCTAAACACCCTTCCACCCGACTTTGGGATTATAAAGACAAAACTATAATTCCCAAGACGTAGACTGGTCAGCTTAATGACTTAATTGCAAGGGTGGTGGTTAAGAAGAGAAACTTAAGAAGGAGAAAAGAGCATACGGCCTTATACGCCGCTGGGGCTCCCATAAAAGGAAAAATAAAGTTAAGTTCAAAAGTCGAACTCATAAAGGTGCTCAAGAAACCACCATTAATCCGACACAATATGGGTCCAAAGAAGACATTCTTGAAAAAGGATGGTGATCGCTGCTTCTTTTGTAAGAAGAAAGGTCACATGAAGAAAGAGTGTGCAAAATTTAAAGCTTGGATGTCCAAACGTGGGCTTACAGGTAATGATTCTTTAACACTTATTTGTGAATCCAACCTATCTGAAGCACCATCCAGTTCTTGGTGGCTCGATAAAGGAGCAACTAATCATGTTGCATTTTACCATACAGGATTCATAAACCGGAGGAAGCCAAACAAGGATGGAATCAAAGCTCACTGTGGAAACAACGGAAGACTGATGTCATGTCTGCGGAGATGTAATCTTAATTTTAGATTTTCGTTTTAAATTGATGTTGAAAGACATTTATGTACCTTTCTTTTAGACGGAATTTAAGCCAGACGTGTTTGGATTCATATGATTACTTCTTGAAATTAAAAGCAATGTTATTTCAATATTTCTTAATCTTAAATAAGGTCGTGCCACTACATGTCCAACGGATTACACAGATTGCTTTATCTCCCCAATGACATATACGTTTATACTCATTGAAAATGTTGTTTCTAAGAGACCTATTACCTGCTAAGATTCTTATGATTATGGCATAAACGACGGCCATATCTCTAAGGATAGAGTAGAAAAGGTTTATAAAGACTAACATCCCGCATGCTCTTAAAATGACTTAGAGATATGCGTAGACTGCTGTAGAGGTAAATGACTAAGATAAGAAAGAAACTCGCAAATCAGAAGTTCGACTATGAAGTCATTCACACCGATATAAGTGGATTCCTTATACACAACCTTGTGTAGAAATTTTTATTTCATCACATTTATTGATGACTATTCTCGATATGGTTATTTGTACTTGATTAAAGAAAAGTCTGAGTTCGACAAGTCTAAGATTTTCTGATCAAGTCGAGAAACAATTGAAAAGTCAAAGCATGGCGATGCCGGATGTGCTCAGGCCATTCGCCAAATACTTAGAGGATTCTCGATAGTACACTTTACTATGCCTGGAGTCCTCGAGAAATGGTATAGCCAGTGCGCAATCAGACTTTATGGAAATGGTAAGGAGTATGGGATTAGTAGGACAAATTTGCATCTTGCCGTGGGGTAGTTTTAAAACAGCTTAGTATACATTTTGAATCGTGGTACCTACAAAAGTCGCTCCATCGACTCATTTTGAGTTATGGATCATGTGAAGCCTAGCTTAAACTATCTTAAGGTTTGGGATGTCCCGCGGTAAGTAAAGTTATATAATCCAACATTAAGTAAGTCAGACTCCAACCACTCGATGTTACTTTTGTATCTTACCCTAACATTCGGGTGATATCTGCCTCTATAATCCTAATGGAGGCACAAGAATTGTGGAATCGCGCATGCCTAAGTTTTCGGAGTTTGATGTGGCCGAAGAAAGTAGGTCGTCACGCACTATCAGAGAATGATAGTACGGGTGGGGTAAAGTGGTATCTCGTATCTCCTCCCATGGGCAGATAATTGTGGAAACTCCCACACACCATATTGAACATGTTGAGACTCGGATCCCGCTGTCGTGGGATACTCCCAGCGAAGTTCACCACGCCTCAGTACGTGATGTGACTATTGATGCCACTCCAAAGAAGGAGATCTACTAGTGGAGAGACGATCAGCAATACCAATCGACTATTTAGTCTATATAGGAGAGCAAGACTACGATATCGGCTCCGTGGATCGATCCAATAACTTATGAGGAAGTCGTTTTTGGTCCTCGCCGAACCGGTGGGTTGGATGCAAAACAGAGATGAAATTCAATCTATGAGGCATAATGGGAGTTTGGGAACTTATTGAATTACCTGATATTTACAGACCTATCAGTTTGCAAATGGGTGTATAAGACTAAAAGGGACCTCTAGTAAGATTGAGAAGTTTAAAGCCATCAGCCAAAGGTTTCACCTCGTGCAGAAGGAGTAAGACTATGAAGCAATCTTTTCTCCAGTCTCTTCTAAAGATTCTTCGTGAGTGATCATGGCATTATTGCTCATTTTTTGATATGGAGTTTACACCAGATGGATGTTAAAACGCTTTTCTCAATGGATATCTTAATGAAGAAGTCTAAGGATACAACCCGGTTTTGTGGCAAATGATCTGTGTAAACCTTGTATGTAGACCTAAAGTCTATTTATGGTCTCAAGCAAGCTTCTAGACAATGGTACTTAAAGTTCTATAGTGTTGTCATCTATGGTTTTGTTGAGAACAAAGTAGATCAATGTATATACCTGCAAGGTCAAGTGGGAGGAAATTCATTTTCCTAATAATTTATGTGGATGATATCCTACTTGCAAGCAAAGGATCTTATTTCATCGTATGAGACAAAGCTTATTGTCATTAAAGAACTTTGATATGAAGCACCTGTGAGGCGGCTTTTGTGGTCGGGCATTGAGATTCACAGAATCGCTCTTGCGCATCATTGGGTTTATCCTCAGAGGGCATAAGGTTGATCGTATTTAGAAAGATTCAACATAACAATGTAAGCCAGAATTGCCTCACCGTAGCTGCGATAAGTTGAGCCCTGGCTACAATGTCCTCATTCGATATTGAGGAAGCCCAATGAAGAATGCCCAAAGCAGTGCACTTGGAGTATTATGTATGCTCAAGTATGCATCTAGGCCGATATTGCCTTTGCAACAAAGGACTTCTAGGCAAGAGCATCGCCAAATCCGTGATTATCGATCATCAAGTTGTCGCAAGAAGGTTACAGGAGGTACTTAAAGAGGACAAAGACTATATGTCATTAGCTGTAACATGTTCGTGACTCCATGAATGAAGGTATTCAGATTCAGACTTTGTCAAGGTCGTGATGAAAAGAAGTCAACAATCGGTTATATCTTTAAGCAGGAGGTGCAAGATCATGGAAAATTGAGAAACAAATCAATTGCATCCTCTACCATGCAAGCGGAGTTTGTAGCATGTTTGAAGAACTACTCGTACTCAGTTCAAACCTCATTAAGGAGTTAACCGTGGTTTGATTTTGTGGATAGCTCACAGCTTGCATTGTGACACACCTGCAGTTGTTGCTTATTAACAATGTAGGTCTCAAGGGTCTAGCACATGGAGGCTGGCATCACTATAAAGGAAAAAGTTCAAACCTATGATGCCAGGAAGGAGCACATATATCAACGTATGATAAGGATTGGCAGTGTGATCCGCTTAATCTGAAAGGCCTTCGCCTTGTGTATTTGATCGACATGTCATCAACATGGGCTTAGGAATATCATGGGATACTGTAAATTAGTGGGAGCTATTAAGTTTTATGTTGCTCTTATGAAGGTTGAATCCAATTTTATTACATTTTTTTAATAATTGAATTTGTATCAACTCTTTTACATTCAATAAGGTATTTCAGAATGTAGGTTTACGTAGTCAGAGTACAAATAATTGTTGAAAATCTCGAGGCATTGTGTAAACCTTGAGTACAAAAGTATGGGGGCATTCTTGGCATTAGCCTTAACAAAGATGTTTTGCTATTAATATAGCAAAGTTACCTATTAAGGTAATCATATACGTGTCTTCGGTTGGTCCATGATGGATATTCCTAGTGACACACTAGGTTTTGTGACACTTAAGGAGAGAGAATTTGGACTAACA
This sequence comes from Tetrastigma voinierianum, assembly GCA_016808115.1. Taxonomy (NCBI): domain Eukaryota; kingdom Viridiplantae; phylum Streptophyta; class Magnoliopsida; order Vitales; family Vitaceae; genus Tetrastigma; species Tetrastigma voinierianum. The sequence continues at coordinate 7,693 of JAEQBH010001279.1, read as the reverse complement.
AAATGGATAACACATGAAGTATCACTCATTATGAGGTATTGTCCATTTAAACACACTACCATATTGAATCCATATCAATAAAGTTGAAAGCACTCGTGACCATGGAAGGGCTTGCGTGAGTACATGCAATTACCACCATGATTCAGTGTTCGAGACTTTATGATTGATCGACTATTAAGAATAATCTCTTAGACCAATATAAGAAAGCAAGACACAGCTTTTGTTTTAATTAATATCGCTCAAGTGGGAGAATGTAAGATTTTCTTTATGTGGGCTTTATTAATTAAAACTAATCGATTAAGCCTGTCTAATTAAGTGAGATTATTAGGATTCTTAATAAACATATGGGTCAGTATGTGTGGGTCGAGTACTTCTGCCCGTAATGAGAGGGCCCGTGGTCAGAACTCAATATATAGAAGGCTCAAGTCCCTCCCAAACCCTAAGGATACGTACAATCATTCTCACATACAGATAGAGAGAAATATTTTTCTCTAACCAAAGGAGAGGCATTTCTCATTAAGCCAAGGTCATCAAGTGGCCACTGGGAGAAGATCTTGAGATTCGAGATCGCTCTTCATGTGTGCTTTCACGATTCCGTGATTAAGAACATTAATAATGGATTCAAAATCGTGCACATAATATTCGGGATTCTTCCATTATAATTATGCTTTGTGTTCTAACATGGTAATTGCTGATTGAAATGTATCCTACAATTTATGCTAATATTGAAATCTTTGGATATTATCTTTTCATTTATTATTACATGGGTACATCCTCGTATCTAATAGTGCATTTGTTTTAACTGGGCCACTTCTTATTCTTATCAGATACTTTATCTCAGGCTTTTGTATTTACTTAATTGCTAAATATTTTTATGGGATATATTATTGTTTCTTCTAATACTCATTAATTCTTCTGAAATTTCTTCTAGTTTATGTTTTCCCAAATATTTCTCAAGTTTTTTATTTAGATCATAGTAGTTGTCTTTTAGTAAGTCTATTTCATTTTCTAGATATACTATTCTTTCTTCTAAAGGAATATTTTACTGTTTTTTCTTTTATTTGTTGGTTTTCATTTAAATAAATAGGAAAATATTCTTCTATACATATTATACATCTTTCTAGAAAACATATAGTACATTTTGCTCTATGTAATATATTTGGAATCCATTTACATTTAAAACATTTGATACTATCTAAGCCACTATTTTTCTTCCAAGAATATTCGCATGTCGTATTCATAAATTCTAGTCTAGATAGATCCGATTCAGTATTGAAATCTTTATTGTCACTTTTTGAATTTTCTTTCTCGTCTTTTATGCTTACTATGCTATATTGTATCAGATTTAAATATTTTCATCTACTTCTACGAATTCTTCATTAGTGCATTCTAAGAGTAGGCATCTGGTATTATATAGGTTTTTCTTTCTAGGACAATTATTGCTTAAGTGGTTTAATTCTTCACATGCATAACATCTTAGTTTATTTTTGTATATCCTTCTAGGATTATATTTTTTGACATGTTTGTTGGGATCTAGGTAAGGCTATCTTCTAATTGATCTTTTTTAGATAATATTTTTTATTATGCTTCTTATATGGTTTGTATTTTCTGTCCTTTTTCTCTTTTTCTATTCCGTATGTTTGTGGTGTAAATATGTTTTTACAAAATCTACACTAAATTTTCTTAAGTTGTCTCTAGGTCTGTATTTCACTATATTTTCTTTTAAATATTTTCATTATATGGTTTATTTTATGGCATACACTCCATGGTTCTTCTACCATCTCATTTTGTTGGAATCCTTTAGTTCCCTTCATGAAGTTTCTATTTCTCTTCCTAAGTTCTAGGTACTTAAATAGTTTTTCGCCTAATTCTGGTTAAATCCATTTCCTCGAAATGACATAAAATTGTACATCTTTTGATAGAATTCTTTTATATATTTCCAATCTATTATCTACATTTGTTTTAAATGTAATAATGCTTCTTGTTGTAAAGTAACATGTCCCGAGTTAGGATCTTTTCCTGTAATTAGGCTACTAATCTAATTCACAAAATTATATGGATTATCTCTCAGGCTGAGTATATGATGATAATTTTCTTTAAAATTTGTCTTACATGATTCCCATAGTGCTCTAGTAGTTTCTCTTAGAAAGGTTTCTAGATATTTGTACATAGTTTCTAGATCTATTTCTTGAGGTATGTTTTTCCATACTTCTGCTACTATTGGGTACTTCCATTACATCTATGACACTATTCCATAATTGTGGGTCGTGGGCTACTATATTTCATATTTGTCCTGAAGCCTGTCCTTGGAACTTATAAGGTTCTTCTATTGGATAAGGTCATCATTTTGGTCTAAAATCTATAGATTCATCATATGAATGACTTTGTAAGACCCGAGAAATTCCAATTTCTGGAAAAAGGGCAAAATCGTAATTTCGGTTACAAAATTTTAATTTCGGTTAAAAATCCGGAATTTATTCTCTAGATCTTGGATGATGAAACAGATTTCACCGTTGGAATTGTCTTCATAAATCTAAATGTTTAGCATCGCCAAATTTCATTAATCTGAGATACGGAAGTTGACATCGCTGAGCAAGATCGCTTGCCGGGGTGTCAGAAACGATTTTCACGCATGGAAGTCACATATAACAAGTACTCATGTGCCATAAGTGGTATGAGTAGAGAAATGATGAAAATGGACGGCCGAGATAGTGCCGAATGTCAAAACTGGGAAAAGAAGGACAAAATGGTCATTTTTGAATTGTTTGTTGAAAAAGACAAACACAAGGTTTGTCTCCTAGCATTACGGCAGAAGCAAAACGTGAAATGGGGAGGGGAGATATAGTGAGTTCGTAAATGGAGGTTTTAGAGAGAGAACATATGGCTTCTCTCTAGATTTGCAAGTAATCCGACCATCGCTAGCCGGACAAGAATGAAAGTCGTTTATGCGCAGTAGGCTACATATGGACACGGATTCAGGAGTTTTGGTAAAACTCCGAGGTAGGGGTTTCCTTACTTGGGTTTTACACTTTACAAGTCATCATTAAGTTCCTCCTCCTTCCCTCCTGGTTTTCAATGTTTCGGTTGGTCTTGCGCCTGAATCCATCAGTTTTTCGATCTGTCCCAAAACTCGGGACCTAATTATTGAAATTTTGAAACTCCATTTGTGCCGCCCGCACGGGCTATCGGGTTGATTAATTGTGTAATTTAGAAATAAATCATGTCTTGATTGAATGAGGCCGGAATGGCCATGAAATTCGGGTTCACAAAGTGAACCAATGATTGGTGATTTTCCGGGAATAGTAACCGAGGGTTTCACTATTCCCGAGAATAGTGTTCACAAAATAAATTTTGTGAATTAATGTGTTTGGTCGAGTAATTCAAATAGAATTGCTCGTGTTTGATCATTAGCCCACATGATTTAATTTTGATGTGATGAAATGCGAAATTACATAACATGATTATGTGATTTAATTTTTATGTGAATATATGCATGTTTATATATTGCATGTGTTATGGGACAGAATGGAATCGACATCATGCATTCCGTATGCACCGGGACACCCTAGACTGGGCAGAGCTGAGTGCAATGCATGAGTCTAGAGAAAATAGGTTCAGAGGGTTGTCTAGAACTAAAAATGATCGGATGGTAGTCCATACTAAAAATATCAATCGTCGGAGACGGCCCAATTGATATACATCGGAGGGTAGTCCATAATACATCAATCGCCTGAGACTCGCCCCAATTGATATATATATATACATCGAGGGTTGTCCACAAACAAACATAATAATTCTCATATGAGGCTTAGAAGTAGTGTGATGGAGCTCTGAGGACTCTGCAATGGTGATGATTAGTTAGACATCCAAGTAGGATCATGCATTTGCTTGAATGTGTGTTTACTTGATCATTGCATATGCACTTAGTGAGAGTAGCCCACTTAGGGTGGATTCCACTAATGAAAGCATTAGCTCACCCCGTCGAGGGATACTATTTTACACAGTGGACTGTGCGAGGGACATCAGCCCTAGACTGAGGTTTAGAAGAAAGCCGACTGTGGCTTTGGGGTTATGAAGTATTACATGTATTAGAATTGTTTTAATTTTATTATGTTGTATAAGAGTAAAATTTGAACTCTTGAACTATGGTTGGATAGTTGGATATCTGCTACATTGTTATGAATATTGGTTTATGGGCCCAAGTGGCCGCTTTTAATCATAGACTGCTATATTGACCTGCTTCAGATGATTTTATATAGGTTTTGTATTTGGGTAGAGCTCCTGCATAAAGAAGACTTCGCCCGATTTTCGTGAAAATGTCATTACCCGACATTCGAGTATTCCACGTTGATTCGTAGTCAACGGACCCCTGCTCAGCGCCACAATTGGTATCGAGCTTAGGTGCAATAATACCTAGGAGCCTGGTTGGGTATCCATCACCACTTGGGTGGTTAGATGTAAAGGATAGTATATGGAAACCTAGATTGGAGGATTTGGGCTTAGCCATAGTTTTCTAAGAAACATCACCACTAGGTGTGGTTCGATGTCGAGTTTAGGTATGATATTACCTAGGAAATCACGGGACAAAATTAGGACACTGCATGCATGTGTTGGTGTGTTTTGTGTGATTTGATTTTGTGAAGTGTGCTTGCATAAGCTTACTGTGCATACATGAATTGTTAGGTGTTATAGATTGAAATTATATGATTGGTATGCTTGGCGAATAGCATAGGGATGATGTTGAACACTAGGATTTAGTGTGAGAACAAGGTTGAGAAAACTTTGAAAAAAAAAATGGTCCAGAAAATTTCTGGACAATTGCTCCAGCTTCGGACAAGAACATAGTGGATTTTATGGAAAATTGGAATATTATACCAGTTTTTGCATAAGAGAAAGGATTAAAATTGAACCCTTAAAATGTTTTGAAGTGTAGGAATTGCAGTGTTCAAGCCACTGCATGTATGGAGTAGCAAGGAGGCTACTGGAGATGAGGAAAATAAAATTTTTAAGGTTTTATAGTGTAAAACTGAAGAAAGTTGAAGAAAACAAATTTTTATAAATTTATTTGAGTGTTCAAGAAAAATGAAAAAATAAAAATAAAATAATAGGTATATATTTTTAGTGTTTTCCCAAGAGGCCGGGAAGAAAAAAAAATAATATAATAAAAAAAAAAAAATTGTGCAGACCCGAAATGGGCCACGCCCCATTTGAGCATTGGCCAGGCGCCGGGCGCTGCTGAGCCGGGGCGCGGCAAGCGCGTGGGGCCGTGGTGGGAGGCACGCGGCGCCGGGCGAGGCAATGCGGCGCGCACGCTGCAGGCCAGGACCCGGCGTAGTCACAAAGCAAGACGCTGGGCGCGCGGCGTAGCATGCCTGGCGCGTGTCGGGCCGTGCACTTGGTGCACTCAAATTGCTTTTGACCTGGCCTTTTGACTCAAAGACGTTCCCGAGTCAATTTTCGATTACTGAACCCTATTTATGAACACAAGCTCATCACAAAAATTTTCAAATTTTTTTTTATTAAATTAAATAAAATGAAATAAAATCAAATAAAATTAGACAAAATTTCGAAAAATAAAATTTCAAATGAAATTTTTAAAAATAAATTTTTGTTGAAAACAATATTTTAAAGGCAAATCGATTGCCTTACATTACTCAGAATGCAAGGACAATGTGTATACACTGATTCATGTGTATGATTAGTGTCTCGGGGCTGTGTTTATGCCTTAGAGATACTGTATTGAGATTTAACTGCCATGTTAATTGTGTAGATGGCTAGTAGAGGGCGAGGACGTGGACGAGGACGGCCCACTGGGCACCAAGCTAGCACCACCGATATTCGACCACCCGCGCATTTGATCACAGCCTTTGCCGAGGTCAGGTGCCAGTGGAAATGCCGCACGCACGTGCCAGCATAGCGTAGTCGAGAGGTCCTAGTAACCTCCAGAGGTTTAGAGCGCATCATCCTCCAACATTCACAGGAGGAGGAGGTCCGATGGTGGCAGACCATTGGTTCATACAGATCGAGAAGGTTTTAGAGGCTATGAAGATTACTTCTGACACTACCAGGATTAGACTAGCTGTGTTCTAGCTAGAGAGTGAGGCCCAAATATGGTGGAAATGGGCAAGGACCTCTAGAGACCTTAGAGGAGCCTTAGTATGAGCCTTCCTAGGATTGTGTGGCTATGAGCTATGGATGATATGTCGAGGCTGCGAGTTGAGATCTCTGGACTCCTCTACTCACAATGGACCTCGAGACCATGGACATGTCAAAGTTCGATGTCATCTTGGGATGGATTGGTCGATGCCTTATAGGTTTATCGATCAGGAGCGAGGTTACCGCCTCACACGTGACTCAGCAGATTTGGTCAGGTTTCGTGGGGACAAATATGACATTTCGCCTGCACAAGATAATGAGTCCAGTGCTGCACAACTAGCTGGTTGGCTAGCAAGCCTTACTCCCGGGAGGACGAGGGGGTGAGACCGACTTAGATCTACCTCGAGTAGTTTGGCGAAGTACGAGGACGCCCGATGAACTACCCGATTGCCTCCGCATGTGATGCGCATCAAAGAACGAAGTTACACCCGGTATCAGCCATCTCTATGACTCCGCATAGGATGACACTAATTGAGTTGTAGGAACTCAGAGTCTAGCTACAGGAGTTACTGGATAAGGGGTTCATTAGACCGAGCATTTCACCATGAGGCGCTCCGGTTTTGTTTGCGAAGAAGAAGGACAAGACCCTTCAACTGTGCATTGACTACAGGCAGTTGAACAGGGTTACGATCAAGAATCGGTACCCATTACCGAGGATTGATGATTTATTTGATCGTTGAGAGGAGCGAGTCTACTCCAAGATAGACCTTCTGCGACCGTTGAACATCACCGAGGGTTAAGGAGACAGATATCCCAAGACGCTTAGGACGCTGCTATGGGCACTTTGAGTTTACTATGATGCCTCGATCGGACGGCGCGCCCAATGCATTCATGGACCCTTCATGCATAGGGCGCTCCAACCTTATCTAGATCATTTGTTTAGTTCCTCGTGGATGATATATCTGATCTACCCTACCGAGGGAGCATGAGCATCACTTGAGGATTGTTTGCTGGGCTTGTTGAGAGACCATCACCGTAGACGCTAAGTTCGCAAGTGCGAGTTTCCTGGCCATCGAGGTGAGAGTTTTCGACACGTGGTGTCGCACCGGGAGGCTACCACCTAGAAGGTTAAGGCCGTGATGAGTTGGGAGAGACCGAATGTCAATCTTCGAGATACGTAGTTTCTTGGGATTGGTTGGGTATTTCAGGAGATTCGAGAATGAGCTGAAGTTGTCCATTCGGGGTAGGATCGTAGGACTTCGCCTACGGATGGACTGGCGGTCGGACGACCCCGACCATGTGAGAGAGAGATCGAGGATGCTCGAAACACTCGATAAGGGTGTTGGCAGTAAAGAGGGGAGGATCAACCTCTTCTAGTTCGGCGAAGAGGCGTAAGACTTTACTACACGAGTTTCAGACTAGTAGCTGATTAAAGATGTGAGACTCGATCGTCTCAAAGACAAAGTGGAACTTGTGGCTTGGGACAGCGTAACCCGCTTAATCGTAGAACAAGAGAGAGAGCGTCTATTCCTCCACACCCTAGTACGGCCGCAGGAACTAGCTTAGTTTCGGTGCTATACAAGCACTTCCAAGAAGA